>JAVJIX010000106.1:832500-2032500 GCA_036785185.1 Paratrypauchen microcephalus | reverse complement strand
TGAGTGTAAAACAGGTCTAAAACAGGTCTAAATCAGGTCTAAATCAGGTCTAAACCAAGTTTAAATCAGGTCTAAAACAGGTCTAAATCAGGTCTAAATCAGGTCTAAAGCAAGTCTAAATCAGATCTAAAACAGGTCTAAATCAGGTCTAAACCAGGTCTAAATCAGGTCTAAACCAAGTCTAAATCAGGTCTGAAACAGGTCTAAATCAGGTCTAAAGCAAGTATAATTCAGGTCTAAAACAAGTCTAAATCAGGTCTAAACCAGGTCTAAATCAGGTCTAAATTAGGCCTAAACCAAGTCTAAATCAGGTCTAAATCAGGTCTAAAACAGATCTAAATCAGGTCTAAATCAAGTCTAAAGCAAGTCTAAATCAGATCTAAAACAGGTCTAAATCAGGTCTAAATCAGGTCTAAACCAAGACTAAACCAGATCTAAAAAGGGTCTAAATCAGGTCTAAATCATGTCTAAACCAAGTCTAAACCAGATCTAAAAAGGGTCTAAATCAGGTCTAAATCATGTCTAAACCGAGTCTAAAACAGGTCTAAAAAATATGGTCCGTGAGCCGTCTTTTGGTACCTTTGGCTGTGCGGGAAGGTGCTGCGTCCTGCTGGAAAATGAAATCAGCTTCTCCATAAAGTTCATCAGCAGAAGGAAGCATGAAGTGTTTTAAAATGTCCTGGTAGATGTCTGCTTTGACTGTGGACTTCAGAAACCACAGTTGACCAACAGCAGCAGATGACATGGCAGCTCAAATCATCACTGACTGTGGAAACCTCACACTGGACTTCAAGCAGCGTGGATTCTGTGCTTCTTCACTCTTCCTCCAGACTCTGGGACCTTGATTTCTAAAAGATATGGAAAATGTACTTTCATCTGAAAAGAGGACTTTGGACCACTGAATGTGTTTTCAAGGCCTCACGTTTTAACCAGGAGCAATGTGTATAGAATCCCTCAGTCGTCCAGGTAGAATCCATGGCAAAAGGAGAAATTTAATTTGTCAACAGTTTGTCAAAAGTTTATTTGGTCGAGTTTCGCAGCTCGCCCAAGCTGCTTCGTCAGTTCTGGCTAGAGTGCTGGTGGACACTGCTTATAACTGGCTACAGGGAGGAGCTAACTACAGTGAAACTGTACTATGAAACTATCACACTTACTTGTTTACAGTTTACTTACCTAACAGAAACTGTAAACAAGTAGGTGTGGTAGTCTCAAAGTCATTTCATTGTAGTTAGCTCCTCCCTTCAGGCAGATATAGGCAGTGTCCACCAGCGTCTGACAAGAACTGAAGAAGCAGCTTGGATGAGCTGCAAAACGTATTCGACCAAATAAAATTTTGTCCATTTGAAAAATTGTATTTCTCCTTTTGCTAATGGGATCAATCCGTTTGTATCTCAATCATCATATCATTGTTGTGTAGTCTTTCTTGTCTCTTGTATATAGCTGTGATTTTATACTTTTATTAGTTAATTTTCAATTTTATTTTGATTTGTACATATACACTTGCCTTATTTGGCACCTGTCTCTCTTTTTCCTACTTATTAAGAATTTATTACTACCATTTATTTTATTTTATACTCTTTGTTATTATATTATATTATGATTAGTGAGCTACTGTGTCCAAATAAGGTGCCTTGTGGATCAATAAAGTTTGTCTAAGTCCTTGTCCTTGTCTACGTCCACACGACAACGCTCCTGGATTTTTTAAAATACGAATTGAAAAAAAATTGCATCCACACACGTAACGGATCAGTAAATATTCACGTCCAGACGAAAATGAAACGAGTGAAAATGTTGTAATACATAGGCCACACTGATATGTGGCGCTGTAAACAGGAAACAGCCAGAGCCACCGGAAACGCAAAACTACAAAGAGCGCATGCGCATAAAGTCCTTTCTCTTCCTCAAACAAGCATCGCAATGTCATCGTTTTCCAAAAGCTGCGTTTTGCTCGTCCACACGACAACACGATCCCGGAGTTCTCAGGTTTCTCCACTCTGGAACCTAGTTTCAAAAAACACCGGTTTCGCCCCACCAAAAACGCCGCATGGACAAAAGGCAATACAAACTTCTCTGTTTCCACCAAAAAACGTTGTCATGTGGACGGGCCTTAAGTCTCTTGCGTGAAAAGTCCCTCAGTCGTCCAGGTAGAATCCATGATCAAAGGAGAAGTTCAATTTGTCAACTGGACAAAGTTTGTTTGGTTGAAAACGTTTCGCCGCTCATCCGAGAGGCTTCGTCAGCTCTGGTTATTGTACTGGTTAGACCCTGCTTATATCTAGCTGCCGGGAGGCGCGTCCTACAATGACAAAAGCTCTGAAAACGATCCCCCCTAATCTGTCTCTTTGTTTTTCAAATTACTCTGACGGCTGGTTTCGACCCCCTATTCAACGTCTAACGACCCTCTCCACCCCTCTGCCCTGGCTCTGTTTGACTGGTCTAAGAACCGCATTATATGGAGCCTCTCTTGGAGGCTCCATCTGTTGAGGTTCCAATACACATGTTTGGGTCTGATAAAAACTCAGTAAATTAAGTCTCTTGTCGTGGCTCTTTTCCTCCACACATGAACCTTCTGGTTGACCCTCTGATGAACACTGCTGTGTCATTGAAGAGGATAAAGAGAGTTCCACCTTCAGCAACAGATTGGGACATGTGAATATCGCTTTATGTGCACAGGTCCAGGGGTTTTTCCACGCCAAAAGAGCAGAGAAGCCTGTGGACTCTCTCTCTTGGAGGCTCCATCTGTTGAGGTTCCAATACACATGTTTGGGTCTGATAAAAACTCAGTAAATGACAGTAAAGGAGGTACACTGGACCATAGAAACAAGACTCTCATGAACATCAGTGTTCATGTCCTGAAAGATCTTGGGTTGTGTCCAATTGAAGAGAAAAAATTCCAGGTTTCTGTACCTCCCATGAAATGCTTTCTCATGTGAGGTTTTTCAAGGCGTCATTCACTGCGTGCACATGGACGAGTGTAATCCGATTGCAAATGGATTGGGATCGTACCAAATTCACGTGCACAGGCTAAGGATCGTATAGGGATTGGTTTCGCGAATCCGATTGGAACCCCTAGCTTAGGCCAATAGTAATCCGCTTGGTGACGCCTAGTGCACGATATCGGATCGGATTGGCGTACTGCGCATACGCGGGAATTTTTGCCAGGGATTTCACCCGGAAGTGGCAGGAGGCGCTGACGCCGTCATAGGTAGATTCAAGACTCAAGATTCAAAGCTTTTATTGTCATATGCACAGTAAAGAAACACGTTTCCCGGTACAATGAAGTAAGTAAGTAAGTAGCAATTGTTGCCAGAAAAGTCAGACGAAATCATGACTGTGAAGAAAGAATGCACAACATGTACCGCCACATAGTTTGTTGTGTTTTTCTTGAGTAGCCATCACCCGGAAGTAGTTGGTTTCATGTGCACTTGGATCTAAGGACAGACCACCCGCCGAGTAACGGGATCGGATTTGGAGAAATCCAATCCGATCCTACCATGTGCACACAGTGATAGACTGAGCTGACAGTGGTTTTTGATATGAACTTGAAGAACCTCTGCTTTTTTAAAGGTCCCATGGCATGAAATTTTCACTTTCTGAGGTTTTTGAACATTAATGTGAGCTCCCCTACCCTGTTTAGCCCCCCCCCCATGGCTAAAAGTTGCGAAATGTCTAAACTGAGCATTTGCGGTCCTTTTCTGCGTTACACAAAACCAGTGTTGAAACGGGCGAGTTCGGACAAGGCACCTTTTTGACGTCAGATCGGCAAATGCAGCTCCCTCTGTCCCTCCCTCTGTCTCCGCTCAGCGTCCCTGTATATCCCGCCCATAGAGTTTGGACTGTGAATGCGCTACGCAATGCGAAATGCGTTTTTTTATTTGCCTGGGGGCGGGGAGCCAATCTCTCTGTACTTCTCATTTGCACTGAAGCAGCAACACCCACAATAAAGCATTTTAGAGACATATCTAGCCTCATGAAGACTGTCAGAGTCATATCTCATGCGGTGAGTGTTGATTTTGAAGAAGGATTCATTTACAGTATTAGGGAACCATTAAGGAGCCATATAAAAGCATCAAGAAGTACCATGTCATGGGACCTTTAACAAACTTTTGACCCCTGGACCTTTTCGCTTTTGTCTCTGACCTGAGTGAGGTGCTCTTTTTGACACCCATCAAACTGAACTAGTAAATTGATTAACCCGAGGAAATCGCCATGGTCCAGGCTGTTGTTATCTAAGGTGCATCCAGCTTTGTTTTCTTCCTGTCTGTAACTGAGACCTCTCTTTCCAATTACTTTTACGGCATCAACAACCCTTTCCGAAACTTGACATCTCTTTTTGACACTTTCTTGGTGTGCATTCAGCTGTTTGTGATCTAGAATATTCTGCACGATGTCTGTGTATTACACTCGTCTGCCCTTTCATATACATGCATCCAGGGAAATACTTAGATACTAGGATGATTACTAAATACAAGGCATACAAAAAAAACAAAACAAAGCATGACACTTGTTACAATAAGTGAGCGATGGTCTGGTTGTGCCATCTTTCTTGGTGAAGGCTTTTGAGGGGACAGCTCTGTCTTTTGTATATTGTTTTGGGCGGTAGCTGAGAAACATTCCCAGCATTGATTGATTGATTGATTGGTTTTGGTCGAGAGAAGAAGTCCGGTCTGTCACTCTCCCCTTCCAGCTTCTAATGATGACTAGACAATGTCTAGACAAAATCATGATATGGATTATTGTAGGCCTGCTGTATATTTTGTTTTTAGCCTACATCTATCTTCTTCTTCTGCTAAACCTTTCGTCGTGTGATGCTGCTCCCGACTCTGGACTGGCCGCTAGAAACAGTTCTGTGATTTTGGCACATCTAACAGCATCATTATGGAGATTTTTTTTTTCTCACTGCCCCCCCCCCTTCCAACGTTTTGGTGCTTTGCTCATCCTTCACCTCCTTTGCTGAAAGTTTTAAGGATTATACAATCGATTTAATTGAACTACACGAAAGTCCGATAGCATTGTTGACAGGCAGGTGTGTGCAGGACATGCCGGAGCAGCACAGTCACAGCCTGCTCCCTGCGACTCGTGTGAATCAAATTGCAGGTGCAGTTTGTGCTTTATGAATGGGCTGGGGCCCTGGCCTTGTAACCATTATGGGGCTGGAGTTATACAAGTTAAACTGCTAAATAAGGAGAGGACAGAGGATCAATCAATCATTCATTCATCTTCTTCCGCTTTTTCCATTTTCTGGGTCGCGGGGGCAGCAGTCCAGGCAGATCTGCTGCCCAGAACACAATGCACCAGCCCCCATGAATCCTCCCGTAGGTGGTGGGTCCACAGGAGGACGGCTCACGTCACAACAGGCTTTGATGTATTTTCTGCCATGGGGGCTACCAGTGTCCACAGCCACTGGGGGTGAGGTGGGGTTAAGCTGCTGCTCTTTATAAAAGTAATGAAAGGGGGTTATTATCATCAGCGTTCACCTTGCTCTCAATGACCTTGCTCCTAAATTATGCGTGTGATTACTACCTGTATGCGCTTATGAATATGAACGCACTTTAAATGTTGGATAATGTATAGAATTGTTTTGAGATTGTTTATTTTAGAATTGCTTATATTTTAAGATTTTATCCTGCACTAGCCTTTTAAGATTGTACCTTGTATTTGATATGTGATTTCTTTTTATTATATTGTATTGTATTTTTATTGTATTTATAATTGCACTTTATCGTATTTTTGTATTGTATTTTATGATGTGAGGACTGCAGATGGAAATTAGCTTTGAGCTAAATCTGGTGCAGACATCTTTTTAATGAAACTGCACACTGTCCTTAATAAACTAAACTAAACTAAACTAAAGTGTCTTGCCCAAGGACACAACGGCAGCACTCATCCCGTCAAGACCGGGATTCGAACTGCCAAACCCTGGATCACTAGAGAAATGCTCTACCAACTGAGCTACTGCCGCCCCATCATCAAAACAAATACAAACTTCAATCAATCAATCAAACAATATTTATAAAGCACTTTTCATACAAAAATGTAACACAAAGCGCCTTACAGTGATTAAGGATCAGAAGATTGACTTTTATTGATCTCACACAGGAGACGTTGTTTCTACATTTGACCCGGGGACCATCCCCATGATTTTGTTATTTAGGTTTGGTCAGGACCCAAGCTGGAGGATTTTACCTATGGCGCATGTTTTGGTTGATGGGGGAAACCGGAGTGCCCGGAGGAAACTCACCCAGACACGGGAGAACATGCAATCTCCACACAGAAAGGCCCGGGCGACCCGAACCTTCTTGCTGTGAAGCATGAGTGCTAGCCACTCAGCCACCGTGCTGCCAGAGGAGGAAGGAAAAGCACTTTGGTTAATTGGAAAGCACTTTGGTCACCATTGGTGTTGTAAAGGGCTATATAAATAAAGATTGATTGATTGAACAAACAAACAAACAGACGGACAAACAAACAGACAAACAAACAGACGGACAAACAAACAGACGAACAAACAAACAAACATGAACAAACAAACAGATGGACAATCAAACAAACAAACAGACGAACAAACAAACAAACAAACAGACGAACAAACAAACACGAACGAACAAACAAGCAAACAAACACAAACAAACAACAAACAGATGGACAAACAAACAAACAGACGGACAAACAAACAGACGAACAAACAAACAAACATGAACAAACAAACAGATGGACAATCAAACAAACAAACAGA
This sequence comes from Paratrypauchen microcephalus, assembly GCA_036785185.1. Lineage (NCBI taxonomy): Eukaryota > Metazoa > Chordata > Actinopteri > Gobiiformes > Gobiidae > Paratrypauchen > Paratrypauchen microcephalus. The sequence goes on along the minus strand of JAVJIX010000106.1, from coordinate 2,025,767 downwards.
CGAACAAACAAACAGATGGACAAACAAACAGACGGACAAACAAACAAACAAACAGACGAACAAACAAACACGAACGAACAAACAAGCAAACAAACACAAACAAACAACAAACAGATGGACAAACAAACAAACAAAACAATAAACGAAAGACAAGCAAACAGACGACCGAAGTCAATCAAAGGCCAAGCTAAACAGGTGAGTCTTGAGCCCACTCTTAAAAACATGAACGTTCTCTGCAGCCCTGAGGATGTGTATGCTTGTCTGTCTGGCTGCTGTGTGCACGGCTGGTGCTGGGCTGTTAACCCACATTTCATGTTTAAATATTAAAACGTGCTGAGTCTGATGCACCCAAAAGTGCATCAGCCCACCAGGAAAACTCCCGATGCTCCAGAGGTCAGTCCAGCCCTGACTGTGTGTAAAGTCCACCACATGATCTATATACAGCACATATTTACTGACTTGGCAAACCCCTCTTATGAATAGAATGGGGGGAGTAACTGTTGGTGACCAGGGCTTAAAGCTGGGGTACTAAAGTATTTTTATTTCTTGTCAGCTTGTAAGTAAGTGCCAAAAGCAGAGCTCTCAGTGGCTGTGCTCGGGTGGTCCACCTCTGAAAAATCTCTTCTAAAGCCGTGTACATGCTCAAAAATGAATGCTAAAGGGTTTGTCAGAGCTACACACGAGTTAGACAAATTTAAATACAGACTTCCTCCTTCAGCAGTGTATATCTGCTACCGCAGCTCTAACCTGCAAAAAAATAATGAAAGTAAGGGACTCCTAATAATAAAGGGTTACTCAAACATGTGTGGATGAAATAAAACACAACTCCAGGTGTGTTTTTGTGGAAATAACAACATTATAATGTGACTTAAAGCTCAAAAGAATCTACTTTGTGTAATATAGGACTATTAACAAAAGACTGTGCAGGAGAAATATTTAATCATGTTAAAAAGATCCTCATTTTTAAAGTCTAAAACTGGATCTCACTGAAAACAGGAGTTTCACATCTTCATTGTTGTCCATTTTCAGACCTTTTATCGCTCTCTTCTCCATATTTGGTTAATGTTCCTCTTGTGGCTTCGTGGCAAACTTTATACCTCCATTAAATCTCGTCTTAGCATCTCCCTTTCCTTCACGGCCCAGTGCGTGTCCCTTTTAAAACCTGAGATATTAAAGCCGGTATTAAACCTACCTGCTCTGCTAATGACCAGTAATGTCATTTTCACCATTACCTGCATCACAAATTGAAATCTTCAGGCCAAACAATTAAAAACAAATGACTTTTACAAAAAAAAAAAAAAACAAACCCCATCAGTGTTGGAGACAAATAGAAAAGCCGAGGAGACGTTATTATGCGCAGGCCACATGGGGGCAGATAAACAGGATTAGACCACAGTTACACTCATCGCACGCAAAATTAAAACTATTTCTCCAATTTTGTGAGATGTAATATTGTTAAGAAAGCTAGAACAAGGCGTTATTGACCAATGTGCTTTGGGATGGGAGTTTTTGGTACTTCTAAATGAACTGATGGTGTGTATTTGAGGTAGTACATTATGTAACTCAAGTACATTGTATTAAAGGGTCCATACTACACCATTTTCTGATTCTGTATTATAGCTTCTATGTATCTACCTTGTGATGTCATGTGGTAATACACAAAGTTCTCCGCAGTGATGCTAAACTCCATACACTTTCACTAGAATCAGTTGGATGATTTCAGCCAATCTCTACTCAACTATAGGTAAAATGAGTTGTTAAAAACGACCATATTATGGCATCACAAAGCGGAACAGAGCATTTAGAGCTCTGGAGATATAGGCTACATCCACACGGCAACACAACGCAGGATTTTTTCTTACCGGCTAAAAAAATATCACGTCCACACTGGGAACGGATCAGTAAAATATTACGTACACATGGCAATGGCTGAAAACGATGCAATACACATGCCACGCCTCTATGTGCGCTGTAAGCCCGTCCCACCGGATACTCCAGAACAATAGAAGAAGTAAGGCGCATGCACCCCTTTTTCTACCTGCAGTACATTTTCTTTCAATAACGCAAGTAAACTTAGCAGTGACTGCAGCACTGCTACTACTGCTACTCTGGTGTCCGCCATGGTTGCTGTCTTGTTACGAATGAATGTTGCACGCGAGGCTGCTATTTGTTCTGGCCATGTGGTTGTGACATAGGCGCAAACAAATCCGTTATACTCGTCCAGACGACTCCGCAACGGAAACTTTGCCAGAGTTTTCCACTCTGGAACTCGTTCCCAAAAAATATCGTTTTGGGGTACCCAGAATGCTGGTGCCATGTGGACGCAAGACCGAAATGATAAAAAACTTTATCGGATTCACTCCACAATGTTGCTGTGTAGAAAGGGCCATAGTTAGCGGATTCCCCAAACGTGTGAATGAAACAAAACACAACTCCAATTATGTTTTTGAGGAGGTAACAACATTCTAACATGGTTTAAAGCTCACAACGGTCAGTTTTGTGTAGTATAGGACCTTAAAAGAAGATAGTGTTTGTTTCTGCATTTAATTCTGCTGCTGAATCCTACGTTTCACTAGCAAGGACCACGCCACGACAATGAAATACGATAAAGATATTTATTGACGATTGACTGTGGGTAGATGTGATGGCTGGGGGGAGACTCAGGGCGAGGGCTCCGTCTCCAATCCAAAATGGTCACCCAGCTGATTCGGAACCCTCCTCTTTAAAGATGAAGTCTTCGGGCTGAAGATGTGTGAAGAAGCCCTCAGTCGTGTCCAGGTAGAATCCATGGTAAAGGGAAGAAATTCAATTTGTCAACTGGACAAAGTTTATTTGGCCAAAGACGTTTCGCAGCTCATCCAAGCTACTTCGTCAGTTGTTTATGCTGAAGGATGGATGATGGACGGTGTTGTCAGTATAGGCTGTATAAATGGGGCTTCTGGGTAATTGAAGGAGTGGTCGAGATGAGCTGTGGTTGGCTGGTGAGGAGGTTGAGGCGTGATTCAGCAAAATCGACTCTTCTTCTTCCTCAATAACATACCAGGAATTGCGTTTTGTTTCATTCACACATGTTTAACACACAAATCCTGCTGTATAGGATAATACAGTAAGTGTTCCACTGTGTTTTTAAATTCTATACACCTTTTCTAGAATCATCTGGATGATTTCAGCACTGGAATTTTCGATCTCTACTAAACAAAAGGTAAAATGTGTTAAACATGTGTGAATGAAACAAAACACAACTCCTGGTATGTTTGGAGGGAGAAGAAGAGTCAATTTTGCGTAATATAGGACCTTTAAGTTTATGGAAAACAATTTATGTCCACGCCCAAGTTGCCAAAATACCTGCCAGCAGTATAAACTCAACCGTAACCAACAGCTGGGAGCATTAAAATGGGTAAGTTGTAGTTAACTCCATCTGAATGAGTCTTATGAACGTTAATGGACTTTAGAAACACAGAAGGGTACTTCCTGGATCACCAATGGATGACATCATGTTCCTGATGAGGAAGAACATTTTTTATTTTTTTTATTGGAGGCATGGTAGCTGAGTGGCTAGCACTCATGCTTCACAGCAAGAAGGTTCGGGTCGCCTGGGCCTTTCTGTGCAGTTTGCATGTTCTCCCTGTGTCTGGGTTTCCTCCGGGCACTCCGGTTTCCCCATCAACCCAAAACATGCACCAGGTTAAATCCTCCAGCTTGGGTCCTGACCAAGCCTAAACAACAAAATATTGGGATTGGTCCCTGGGTCAAATGCAGAAAACGATTTCAATAAAAAGTCAATCTTCTTTTGTATGAAAAGCGCTTTATAAATACAGTCATACCTCACCTTACGAAATTAATTCGTTCCAGAAGTGGTTTCGTAATGTGATTTTTTCGTAAGTAGAGTCGCAATGTGAAAGGCCTGATTCGTTCCAAGGCCCCCAATACCCCCTTAAACCCTGTTGGAGAGTGTATTTACAAGTGTATTTACGTTTCGGGGGATTCGGGCGGCTGCGAATTTTTGAGATTTCGCGTTTTGTAACTTGAATTTTCTTTCTTATTCAGAGACGAAAATTTTACGTAAAGGTGTTTCGTAACTTGGATTATTCGTTATTTGGGTTTTCATAAGGTGAGGTATGACTGTAAAGTTTGATTGATTGATTGAACAGCATTATAAAATAGATCAGAAATTTGTGTAATATGGGACCCCGCTGCGCTGTTTTTATTTAGCTATTTTGTCCGTAAACCAATTCCTATTCCTAACGTGGAACTCAACTCCACATTCCCCTGTAACTGCTAGCCTCGGTGAGCTTCATTTGCCTGGAAACACAGAAGGGCACTTCCTGGATCACCAATGGATGACATCATGTTCTTGATGAGGAAACAGCATTATAACATAGATCAGAAATGAGTGTAATATGGGACCCGCTGCACTGTTTTTTCCGTAAATCAATTCTTATTCCTAATATGGAACTCAACTCCACATTCCCCTATAACTGCTAGCCTCGGTGAGCTTCATTTGCCTGAATCTGAACGCTGTGGGTGACGTCACACTCGCTTAGTCCACTTCTTTATACAGCCGGTGATCAGGCCATGCAGAGCCACCAGCACTTTTCATGATATACATTGATTTTTTTATCCCCTTGTGTTTGAAATCAGTCTTTATTTTACCCAGCATGCTCTTGGGTCCTGATTGCCGCGCCCTGGTTGAGTGCACTCCACACACACACACACACACACACACACACACACTTCACTGAGGGCCCCTCTCCGGTCTCGTCTAAGCTTTCATTAACACTATAGCCGTCTTCTTTGTCCTCTGAACACGGCGCTCTTAAAGGGAGGGCGGACGATTAAGGCTCGTGCCAGCGCTGCAAAACAAAGGACAAGTCGTTTACTTTAATGTGTGAGCTTTAATTGTTAGCTCGTAATGCGTTCTGTTTTCATTAAAGGGGGACAATAGTAAAAATGTGATCACAAAAGCAAGATACCCAGAGTGCAAAAACACGTACAAACAGGTCGAAGAGTGATGGGACATAGCAGAATGCACCGGGAGTGGGGACTGAACTGCCAGTCTTTGTGTTAATGGGCAAATGTTCATGGAAAACATGCCTGAAGAGGTTTTAGATGTCATCCATGCATGTTTGAGTAATCTAGCGATCTCTCTATTCAAACCCTTGTTATGGTTAGCTATACATCCATCCATTTTCTTCCTCTTATCCGGGGCCAGGTCGCAGGGGCAACAGTCTAAGCAGGGACTCCCAGACTTCCTTCACCCCGGACACTTCCTCCAGCTCCTCCGGGGGGACCCCAAGATGTTCCCAGGCCAGCCGAGAGACATAGTCCCTCCAGCGTGTCCTGGGTCTTCCCCGGGGCCTCCTCCCGGTGGGACATGCCCGGGCAGCATGGACAATGGTGCAGTTCTACACTGCCATCATCGAGTCCATCCTCACCTCCTCCATCACTGTGTGGTATGCTGGAGCCACCACCAGGGACAAACTGAGACTGCACCTTTTTTGCACCTGTCTGTTTGCACTGATCATTACCTGCACTGTTGTATTCTTGTAAGATTGTAAATTTTGTGTTATACAGTGGTACCTCACCTGGTTTCGTAACGTGAATTTTTCCTAAGTTGAGTAGCTATTTCAATGGAAAAGGCCTGATTCGTTCCAAGGTTGTTGGTTTTTTTATAGTGTAACATTTTTTTTTATAGTGTAACATTGGTTCTGCGTCCTGATTGGCTAAGAGACTAGACCAGGACTAAACGTGGACTAAACCAGGTCTAGACTAGAACTAAACCAGGTCTAGACCAGGTCTAAACCTGGACTGGACCTGGACTAAACCAGGACTGGACCAGATCTAGACCTGGACTAAACCAGGATTAAACCACGTGCCGCTCTTTGCTGGTTTCGTGCGGCTGGTTTGTGGCTCGGGCTCCAGAGGACGTGGTCCGGGCGCCGTGGTTCTATCTCGTGGTCGCAGCCCCGGTGCTGGCCGTGCAGACCAGGACTAGGGGTGCTCCTCGTGCGGTGCCGTGCTCCTTGCGCGGTGCCGTGCTCCTTGCGCGGTGCCGTGCTCCTCGCGCGGTGCCGTGCTCCTCGCTTCTCGCGCGGTGCGTGCTCCTCGCGCGGTGCGTTCATGTCTCCGCGCTGCTTCCGGAGTCGTGTCTCCCCCACGATTCACTATTTAATACATTTTGTTGAAAATCTTGCGTGTTCGGCGCTAGAGCTAAGAGGTCGAGAAAGGTGCTTTTTGAGCAGGGATAACAGCGGGGCATGCATCTGAGCACGCATTATTCAAATTTTTGAGATTTCGCGTTTCGTAACTTGAATTTTCTTTCGTATCTAGAGACCAAAATTTTACGTGAAGACATTTCGTAACTTGGATTTTTCGTATGTAGGGTCTTTCGTAAGGTGAGGTACCACTGTATTATAGCTTATTGGTCTTCTACTTTATTTTATTCTATTTTACTTGTTGCATGTTAAGTGTTGGTTTACATTCTGCTCCAAGCACCGAAGCAGTTTCCTAATGTTGTGAACCTGTTCACTCATATGGCAATAAAACCTTTCTGATTCTGATTCTGAACACCTCTCGAGGGAGGCGTCCAGGAGGCATCTAGAACAGATGCCCGAGCCACCTCAGCTGCTCCTCTCGATATGGAGGAGCAGTGGCTCTACTCCGAGCTCCTCCCGTGTGACTGAGCTCCTCACCCTATCTCTAAGGGAGCGCTCAGCCACTCTGTGGAGGGAACTCATTTCCTGGCTGGCTGGGAGCTGGAGAAAGTGTCCGGGCTGAAGGAAGTCTGGGAGTCCCTGCTTAGACTGTTGCCTCCGCGACCCGGCCCCGGATAAGCAGAAGAAAATGGATAGATGGCTCTGATTCTGTGTACAACTCCTTTTAATAGTGTCACATGGCTTAGTCCAGAACACAACAAAGAGACAAGAGAATGAACAATATCTGGATTTGCAAACTACTTTATAATGATCAGAATACTTTGTTTTTACACTTTATTCAGGTTTGCTGTTTGCACTCTATCTCTATGTAGAAGGCTGATTACTTCTACATATTGGGTGTATCTTTGTTCTGGCCCATTAGCCCTGCAGCAGAGAAGACAAAGAGACAGATGTGAGCTAAAGAGCCATCTGATAATACACAGGAGTTATCCACACTCCTGCTATAGGAGAACAGTTTAAGTTTAGTTTCACAATCTGTTTGGGATCCATCTCTCGGGACAATATTGTGAAATTTTGCAGTTACTTTACTTTTACAGTTTAAAATGCCTTGAAACACCATAAAAGCTGTCATTATGGACATATTCCAGAAGAATAAGAGTTTAAAGTTAAAGTTACTCTATTTTCTGATCTGTATTAATATTGTTTCCTCATCAACAAACAGACCTGGAGGTGTGTTTTGTTTTATTCACACATGTTTAACACACAAATCCTGCATATTTAGGCTGAGTTCTTTTCTCAGACTGAATGCGCTCTGTTCCACCTTGTGATGTCATGTGGTGAAACAGGAAGAGGAAAAGAGGAAGGATACTATTGTGTTTTTAAACTCCATACACCTTCACTAGAATCATTTGGACGATTTCAACCTTGGATTTATCTCTGCAGAACTAAAGATAAGAGCTGTTAACTACTGCGCTTCATGACATCACGAGGTGGAACAGAGCATTTTGAGCTTTGGAGGTGCAGGCAGACTAATTATAAAGGTAAACAACGTATTAACATGTTTTATACGCTTCAGTTTTGTTTATGATGAGTGTCCCTTCCCTTTGCTCCCCGTCTTAAAGGAATATTAATGTTTTTTACAATCTGAACCTTATTTCGGTAATAAAACAAGTTGTTTTACTCACCCATAGTACTTTGGTGTCATTTGGAGCAGTTTCGTAGATGTTGTAGTTTAGCGATATCAGTTAACGAGCAGGCGATTGCAGTTACCAAATAACACAAACTTGATCACTTTTCAAATCATAGAAGCTCAATGTCTTAGTCTACACTTTCGTTTGAGTCAAAAGTGGCCTGTAATCCGAGATTTATCCATAGTTTCGAGTAGATGAGGAGGACAGTGCGCATGCGCTCAGTCACAGCTGATTTCGCTCTCGGCTCTCAGGACCCAAACATGAAAGGCAGAGCTGTAAGACGTTTGGACCATCGTGTTTGCAGGACCCACTTCAGTTAGGACGATTTTTTACCAGCAAAGGAAAAGAAAGAAAGCCAGCGGATTCAGCGCACGATTCTGAGAAGTAATGCGAAACCGATGGCTGGTGCGCTGCTCCTAAAACTGTCTCTGCTTCATTCTTTCTAATACCTCCTCATCCGTATACTCCTCTTCAGTCCTCAGTCCTCCATAAGTCCTCTTCAGCCTCAAAGTCCGAATCTTCTGCCATGTGTCACTCGCAACAGAAAAGTTATGAGTGTCTTCTTATCTGCAAATCAGCTGTGACTGAGCGCATGCGCACTGTCCTCCTCATCTACTCGAAACTATGGATAAATCTCGGATTACAGGCCACTTTTGACTCAAACGAAAGTGTAGACTAAGACATTGAGCTTCTGTAATTTGAAAAGTGAAAAAGTTTGTGTTATTTGGCAACTGCAATCGCCTGCCCCAAGCACTCACGTTAATGGATATCACTAAACTACAACATCTACGAAACTGCTACAAATGACAACAAAGTACTATGGGTGAGTAAAACAACTTGTTTTATTACAGAAATAAGGTTCAGATTGTAAAAAACATTAATATACCTTTAAATCACTCCCTCTTCAGAGTTCTGTAACAACACAATCAGCGTGCGTCTTGATAATGAAACTACTGCACGTCACATCAGGTTTGTCAGGTCATTGTGTACAGTTTTACAATTGTCACGTAGGAGCATACAGCTCTGGAAAAAAATAAAAGACCCCTGCAAAATGACCAGTTTTTCTGATTTTACTACTTATAGGTATGTGTTTGGGCAAAAGGAACATTTTTGTTTGAGTCTATAAACTACTGACAATATTTCCCCCAAATTCCAAATAAAAATATTATCGTTTAGAACATTTATTTGCAGAAAATGACAAATGGTCAAAATAACAAAAAAGATAGATGTTTTCAGACGTCAACCAATGCAAAGAAACAAGATCAAATTCATTTTAAAAGAACATAATACTAATGTTTACCCTTAAGAAGAGTTCAGAAATCAATATTTGGTGCAATAACCCTTATTTTTAATCACAGCTTTCATGCGTCTTGGCATGCTCTCCACAAGTCTTTCACATTGTTCTTGGGTCCTAGTTTAGACCTGGTTTAGTCCTGGTTCATCCCTGGGTTAGTCCTGGTTCACATCTGGTTTAATCGTAGTTTAGTCCTGATTTAGTCCTCTTTTTAACCTGGTTTCATCCTAGTTTAGACCTACTTTAGTCCTGGTTCAGATCTGGTTTTTCACATTGTTCTTGGGTGACTTTATTCCACTCCTGGTGCAAGAACTGAGGTAGCTCAATTTTGTGTTTGTGTTGGAATTCAACAGACGCTGGAATGGAATGGCTGTGATACATGTAGAGATGCTGATTTCAGAAAAAAATGCAGTGGGTTTTTATTTTTTCCAGAGCTGTAGGTGACGTATCTTAAAGCTAGAGTCTCCCAGATTTGTATAGAGCCTGGGAGAGATTGCTAGATTACTCAAACATGCATGGATGACATCTAAAATCTATTCAGGCATCATTTTAATGAGGGAACATTATAACATGGCAGAAAGCTCCAAAAAAAAAAAACATTTTGCGTAATACCTTCTCCTTAAGATTATCTTGATCATTACACATTTCCATTCGTTTTTCATAGAGCACGAGTTACACAGTCAGTTCAGACATGTGGCAGAAGTGTTGAAGCGTCTTGACCCAAACAACACGTCCCAGAGATGGAAGGGACAGGTCCAGTCCAGTCCTGGAGCCACACTGACAGGACCCTATGAAGGATACATCAATTACACAAACTTAACTTAAAAAGAAATATAAAAACTGCACGGATACACACCGCTGCACTGGAGGACAGAAACCAAGGACGGAGATCACAGCACTGACACCAACCCCCACACACTCACCCAGGAGATACAAACATCGGCATTAGCAGCACAACAGAACAATGACAGGATTTGAGCAGCATTTAGTTGTGTTATTCAAGTTGTTGTATGTTATGGCCTTTGCTGTCGTCGAAGTACCACAAACATCAGCATCAAACTTTCCACGCTAACTCTTGGTGGTATTATGTGATAATCAGTGACGTGCAGACAGGGGAGGCACGTGAGGCCGTGTAAAATGAAAAAATAAATGGTTATATTTATCCAATGATTTGTACTATAAAGTACAAAATGAATTTTCACTTTTACTGTTCAAATCCTGAGCAGAGACGTGTGGCTCTGCACCAGTTGTTGGTGCCTCACATGGACTGACTGTGCTGTAGCTCAGCAGTGACAGATTCTGCGCTAAAGTGGCAGTGAAAAGGCGCCGGGTTAAAGCGGAGGTGAAAAGGCGCCGGGTTAAGGCAGAGGTGAAAAGGCGCCGGGTTAAAGCGGAGGTGAAAAGGCGCCGAGTTAAAGCGGCGGTGAAGAGGCGCCGGGTTAAAGCGGCGGTGAAGAGGCGCCGGGTTAAAGCGGCGGTGAAGAGGCGCCGGGTGAGGCTCGTAGTTACCTGGCCTCATGGTCGAGGCACTCGTGAGCCCAGGGATTCTTCTGCAACTCCTGGAGCAGCAGATTAGAATAAGTGACACAAGATACAATTTAGAGTTAGCAAGTCAATTTTAGCAATCCGTTCACTTTTTTCTTCTTGTCCGGCCCGACTTTTTAAATGGAGGAAGATTTCATATTAAAGCTCGAGCAGTTTTCTAAACTGGACTTTTGGTCGAAGCAGGAGGTTATAATTAAAGGAAGACCAACGCTGGAGCTTAAGGGTTTGCTCCAGACTACGGGACAAAACACTCCCTCTGGTAAGAAATAATCTTTTCTGATTTTCCTGCCTTCTTTTCTCAACCTGCTGTGACGATGTCTGGACTCAGATGGATACTGTGACCTGAAAAATTTGCAAAGAAGCCTCGTTAAACATGAGCAGTTCACCACTCACATTCAGAACCAGATCGCGCTAAAAATGTTGCTATTTTAATTTATGACACTACTCGGTGCGCTCTGGAAAATGCACTGAGCAATAATAATTTAATTTTCAGCTTCACATCAAAAATATTCCGAGCTCCAGTCAATTACAGGGAGAGAAACGGGCCCTGGTTTAATATTTGTAAATCTGATTGTGACGACGTCAGTGCCTCACCAGACATGACCCTCACTGCACGTCACTGGTAATAGTACTCATCATTAAAGCAGACCAATTCTGCACAATCAACTTTTCAGAGCTTTTTACCATGTTGTAATTTCCTCTCACTATTTCTCACGCAAAGTTGTATTTGGAGCGATTTATTCTAGGGCTGTCAGTTTAATGCGTTAAGTAGATTAATTAATTACACTGCAAATTAACGCGTTATAAAAATTTACACAATTAATTATGAGTGTCAATTCAAGGCGTGCGCATTTTAAATTTGGCGTACGGCGAGCAAATCGCTGCCAGGGCCTTTAAACGGCAAGTTTATTTATAAAAAGAACGATCAACAAGAACGCTGTGATTTTAGCTTTTGTAAAAAATATAAGGTATTTATTTATTATGTTGCACTTGCCTGGAAGAATCCATGACTCATCGCTGTACCAGCGAGTGAGTCTGGTAACGTTTGATCCACAGAATGCGCTGCGGTTGCGCGTAGACAGACAGCTAAGTGAACCAATCAGAGATTGCGCCATCTTGATTCAAAACTGAGGCGGAACTTCCGCTGCCTAAGAGTGACTTTGCGGGCAAAGGCGGGTGCACTGACGTCACCATCTTTGAACGAATCAGAATCGCGGAGTCGGTTTGGAACCGGAGGAGCGAGAGTGGATGGAGAGTGTCCAAATGGTATCGCGGTGTATAGGAAATACAGAGAGATATCATTTGGCTGGCCAGGTAAATGTTGCACTGCTTTAAGATTTTAGATAACTTTAGATCTCTGTCTTAGATAGTTTTTGTTGTGTTTAGTCTTCATATTGTATCTTGTACACTGTCTTTTTGCACTACTTGGCCAGAGAGAAACGAAATTTCGATTCACTGTATGTTGAACACATATGGCAGAATTGACAATAAAGCTGACTTTGACTTTGACTTGAAAAAAGAATTTTCCGATCACCGAAGCTGCTCCAGCCTGACGGATCATTTGAACGATAAACACGTCCGGACAAGTTCCATCGTTATCGGTGATAGAGCGAGCGTGAGCGCACTTCAACAAACCACCAAAGCACCAAAGCACCAAAGCACCAAACCACGCTCGCAGAATTTGGGAAACAAATGAGCAAAGCGACCACATGAACTGACAGACTCGTTTGCAAAGTGGGTTTGTTTGCCCGCTCACTCACTCACAATCTGACCGGCTGGTTAGCTCAACTGGTAAGTCTCTGATTTTCCCCCGGGGGGACCTGGGTTCAAATCCCCCCTGTCAATGAGCTAGCCAGTGTGGGTCCTTGGGCAATACCCTTCATGGTACTGCCCCCCGGGCGCAGAAAGATGACTGCTCACTGCTCCTGAAAAGGATGGGTCAAATGCAGAAGTCAAATTTCTCCCGTGTGTCACTGTGTGTGAGACCAAATAAAGACTTAATCTTAATCTAATCTCTCCCTCACACACACTGTTAAACTGCGATTAATTAGATTAATTCAATTCAAATCCTGTAATTAATGAGATTATTTTTTTTTAATCGCCTGACAGCACTATTTTATTCATCTTTAATTGCTTATTTTCAAGACGCCACATTGCCAATCAATCTCTGTTTTCACCGCCACCGGTTCACACCCACTGCCCTGTACTTTGTTTTCCAATTTTATTTTGTTAATTGATGATACACGTTGGAATTAAGCAGCGTTCCGTAGTCATATTGGCACAAAAATATCATAAAAAATATCTGCTGCTCACTAGTGTGATGTGCAGCTATCCGTAGGAGGGGCCCACAGGATTGTCTTCATTTTCTCCTAGAATAAAAAAAAAAAATCCAAAAGAAATGTCTGCATCTAGCTTTACTTTTAAGATAAGATAAGATAAGATAAGACTTTATTGATCTCACGCAGGAGAAATTTACTTGTCACAGTAGCTCCAGGTAGGGACAGTTTGAACAAGAAAGAAAAGTGCATGCAGGCAAGAATGGAATAAAAATAAGTCATAATAAAATAAGTAATGATCGAATAAGTAATAATAATAAAACAGTGACAAGGAGAGTATTGACAGTGCCGTATATACTGCATATTTAAAAATATACATTTTAATTGCACAAGAAGGAACAAATTCACATCACAAAATGAAGCCAGACTTTCTCATTTACATTTTTACATTCCAGAGTTGGCGTCCAGTCCCCATTTTCCCCACAGCACGGTAAACAACAGCTCGCACAAAAGCTCTATTCTGGGGCTTTGGCGGGGGCTTGTAAATGTACACTTGTGTTTAAACGGGCCTCCTCCGCTCTCCTCTTTGTCTCCGCGGTTACGCCTGCCCCGTGCCATCTCGTCCGGTCCGAGCCCCGCCCACGCCTCCCCCTACGCCCAATCGTCATCGCCGAGGAGCGTCCATTCTTACCGCCGCTAATTCAAGCCGTCTGTGAATATTTGAGAGGATTTGGTCGGGGCTTAGCAAAGAAATCACTAATCCCGCTCAAATCAGTTACACCATATTGGCCGCGGTGGGGACTTGGCAGGGCCGCTCGCTGTCTCCGGCCAGGATCAAGCGAAGGAAAATAAGCAAAGATGTGCATGATTGTGGATTGGTGAGTGGAATTAGCCCTTGCTTGCTTACTACAGTGCGGCATAAATCTGGATTGTGTAAAGAGATAGTGGTTAGACAGTTGTGTTTTGTTAAGATGGAATTTAAATGGATTTAGTCATTTTGTTTCCATAGAAATCAGGGTTCAGTCTGCATTCTTCTTGGTACTTCTGCAATATTTAGGTGGCGTTTTACGTTTATGCTAACACAAAGTATGTTATTATGTTTGTTTTATTGTTGAAATGTGAGTTTCCTTTGGGATCAATAAAGTATCTATCTATCTATCTATCTTGTTTTGAAAATGCTATATCCTCCTGGGACCTGAAGAAAAAAAGTGTATCTGAATTATTATTATTATTATTATGTAAATGTTCTATTTGGAGGTAAATGAACACCTTAGCATTTACATTTTGTTAATTTTATTTTGTATTTATAATAATAATATTCGTAACGTGTCCTGCGTAATGGACGTCAGGGACATTTTGGCGTTAAATCCATGTGAAGTTAACACGTCAAATAGTTTTTAGTTTGCCTTTTAATTTCTTATTTATTTTAGTATGTTTTTTATGTATTATTTATTTTGTATTTATTTATTTATTTTAGTATTTTTTTATTTATTTTTATGTATTATTTATTTTGTATTTATTTATTTATTTTAGTATTTTTTTTATTTATTTTTATGTATTATTTATTTTGTGTTTTTTAAAATTTATTTTAGTATTTTTTAAATTTATTTTAATGTATTATTTATTTTGTATTTATTTTTATTTATTTATTTATTTTAGTATTTTTAAATTTATTTTTATGTATTTATTGTGTATTTATTTTTATTTATTTATGTATTTATTTTAGTATTTTTTTTATTTATTGTTATTTTTATGTATTATTTATTTTGACAGACTGGTTAACTCAACGTCCACTATAAAGGACACAAATGAATGGGCGGGTCTCAGGAGGATGTTTGCCGAAAACATAGTATTCACATGTTTTATAAGTTTCACTTTCATTTCTCTTTCCCCTCTACATTTTTTTTATTAGGGGTGGGACGAGACACAATTTTAACGAAACCAGACGCACCGCAAAACGAGACGGATCAGGTCCACGAGAAGGAGACGAGACGAGATTTTGACGTGATTTGTAATCAATAAGTAGCGCAATCCGTTTCACAGTATTTATGTTATGTATTACTTTAGCAGTCACTGTACTACTGATTTCTGGAACAAAAGCTGCACAAATTGTATAACTCACTAGGTCTTAACTCTTTGTTTGTCCAAGCCAAAGGAAAATTCAGGGGGGAAAAAAATCTCATGAGATCATTTTTCTCATGCGTTCTCAATCTTGTGGCAGTTTTGTCTTGTGAGATCTTGTGGTACGAGCTTTTGTCCCATCCTTATTTTTTTTAGACATGGTGATATCAGTCCTGTCCTCAGTTCCTCCATCGTGTCTTGAGCCAGAACCAAACATGATTGTCCAATCAGATCTGCTTAAGCGACGCTTGTGAAACAAAGGAGCTCATTGTTCAAGTTAAATGCTTCGCTCATTGATTTTTCCTTTACTTTTCCTTCGTAAGCAGCCAGTTGTTTTGATATGATTGGCTAATCCGCCTGTCAATGACATCCACCTGTCAATCACATCCATCTGAAGTCAGGAAGATTCAGTCTGACTCACATCTTCATGAAGTATTGGAGAAGATCCCAGGCAAACAGAGCACAGTTAGACACCAGGCTCAGTCAGTTACACCCGCAAGCAGCAATGAAGGGCCCGGGCTCCACTAAACCCGTTGTTTGGTCGTGTCCACCACTGATTTGCAGTACAGCTCCGGGTCCTGCCACCTACAGAAGTTCTGATGACTCTGCAGTGGTTGGGTGTATCAGGGATGGACAGGAGCTGGGGTACAAGACACTGATTTAATGGAGTGGTCCCAGGCAAACCATCTGCTCCTGAAAGTTGACAAGACCAAGGAACTGGTGATTGACTTCAGGAGAAAGAGGACACCAGTGGAGCCCATCACAATCCAGGGTCATGACGTGGAAATAGTGCTGCTACAAGTACCTCGGCGTCCACGTGAACAACAGGCTGGACTGGAGGGACAATTGTAATGCTGTCTACAAGAAGAGCATCAGCAGACTCCACTTTCAATGTGTGCAGCGAGTTACTGGAGATCGGCTCAATCAACACCTCGGCTCTGGTAAAGAAGGCCCAGCAGCGGCTACACTTCCTGAGGGTGCTCAGGAAGGAGAAACTAAACACAAGCCTGCTGGTGACCTTCCACCGTTCCACCTTAGAGAGCCTGCTGACCTACGCTGTGTCGGTGTGGCACTCCAGCTGCACGGAGGCTGACGGGAAGAGACTGCAGAGGGTGACAAATACAGCACAAAATATCATTGACTGCCCTCTGCACTCCATATCCTCCATCTACAACTCCCGCTGTCTCAGCAGAACCCGGAACATTCTGAAGGACAATACCCACCCTGGCTTCCATCTCTTCAACCTGTTGCCCTCTGGCAGGCGCTACAGGTCCATATCAGCCAGGACAAATAGACTCAGGGACAGCTTCTTTCCCAAAGCTGTCACCATACTGATCTCCAATTTGCACTAGAACTGTCATTTGCACTGAGTTTTGGACTATCTCTACCATTACATCTACCCGGTACGCTGTATGTGTGTATATGTGTCTTGTTTTTAGCAGAGTAGTTTTATAGTTTTTATTAGTACACATTAGTACACTATTTATTCTTTTATACTTACACTGAGTGCACTTTGAAGGGGGGGCTTCAAATCTCATTGTACTGTGTATAATGACAATAAAGGCTTTCTATTCTATTCTATTCTATTCTATCTTCTACCAGTCTGTGGAGGCCAGCGCCCTGGACTTCACTGTGGTCTGCTGGGGGAGAAGCACCAGTAAAACATACATGTACATATACTTTTATTATTATTATACATTCCATCCATCCATTTTCTTCCGCTTATCTGGGGCCGGGTCGCGGGGGCAACAGTCTAAGCAGGGACGCCCAGACCTCCTTCACCCGGGACACTTCCTCCAGCTCCTCCGGGGGGGACCCCAAGGCGTTCCCAGGCCAGCCGGGACACATAGTCCCTCCAGCGTGTCCGGGGTCTTCCCCGGGGCCTCCTCCCGGTGGGACATGGCCGGAACACCTCCCGAGGGATGCGTCCAGGAGGCATCCAGAACAGATGCCCGAGCCACCTCAGCTGGCTCGTCTCGACGTGGAGAAGCAGCGGCTCTACTCCGAGCTCCTCCCGTGTGACTGAGCGTGTGACTATTATTATACATTTATTTTTATAATTATGTCTCATTTGACACCAGTCTCTTCCTATCGTTTTTGCTATTCCATCTATTTTTGTTTTTATATTGTGATGAGTGGAATTATTTGTATCTAAATAATTTCCCTGGTGGATCAATAAAGTTTGTCTAAGTCTAAGTCTAAGCGTTCATTTACCAGGATGTGACCACACAAACTCATTTTGAAACGCAATGTGTTGTCTTAAATTGCAAATAGTAGCGTTTTTATATCATTTAGATCTGTGAAACAGTTAAATTAGATGCATATTTTGGAAAATGAGCAGATTTTCCCAGTCACAGTAAGAATGCATGTTTTTCCATGTTTGCTTCGGCAATACAACAACTGTAATTGTAGCTGAAACATTCTAGCAAAATCAATAAAAAGTTACAGAGTCTAACTTAACTGATCAGAGATGTAAAAGTAATTAAAAAAACAACAACTGCTCTTTCTGAGTCTGTCCCATCACTGTTCTGGGACTAGTTCCTGTGCCCCCTGTCTGCTCCCGTCGGTGAGCTGTACGTCACGTTTGGAGTGAGCGCCTGAGGTGATAATGAGTCTCTGGGGAGCAGCAGCAGATCTGTCAGTTCCTCTGGTGTATGCTTAGTGAGGAGGTTTTAAATAAGCCTACTCTATCTTATTTATCTATCTTAATTTTTTGCATGCTCTTGGCATCCAGAGTGGGCAGCAAAGTAAGAATTTCATTGTACAGGGAAATGTGTTTCTTTAATTTGCATATGACAATAAAAGCTTTGAATCTTTGAATCTTACATACTGTAAAATAAAGTGGGTTATGCCTAAATGTCATAGACTCGACCTGTGTCCTCAGATATGACGTCAACATAGAACATCAGTAACACAGTTAAAGCACATGATCATGTTCTAGGCTGCATCCATAAAATCAATATCAAATCAAATCGCTCAAATGCCTGACCCTCTGGACCAGGGGCGGGCAATTATTTTTCCCCAGGGGCCAAATGAGAAGCAGAAAATATTGTGGAGGGCCCAAAAGTTTGAAGTCGACTCTGGTTATTAATTTTATTTCTACGTTGAAATCAGTAAATGGCATCATTTACAGAAGCTGGTAAGTTCTGTGTTATTAGTAATGAGAGAGTGAAGTTTTACAAAAACTGAATTTATTCAGTAAAATAATTCAAAACGATGGTAAACGTGAAACATTTGTAACTCTTTTTCTGTCACATTAACCCCACAATGCTTTTCTGAGTTTAAGTTTTTTAACTTTGTATTAAAGGAGAATTAATGTTTTTTACAATCTGAGCCTTATTTCGGTAATAAAACAAGTTGTTTTACTCACCCATAGCACTTTGGTGTCATATGGAGCATTTCCGGAGATGTTTTAGTTTAGCGATCTCCGTAACGTGAGTTCTCGGGGCATATGTTTGCGGTCTCCAAATAACAAACTTTAGCACTTTTCAAATCCTAGAAGCTCAATGTCTTAGTCTACACTTTCGTTTGAGTCAAAAGTGGCCTGTAATTCGAGATTTAGCCATAATTTCGAGTAGATGAGCACGCCAGTGCGCATGCGCTCAGTCACATCTTATTTCGCTCTCAGCTCTCAGGACCCAAACATGAAACGCAAAGCTTATTATTATGCTTATTATTATTAAGCTTATTATTATTATTATTATGGATAAATCTCAGATTACAGGCCACTTTTGACTCAAACGAAAGTGTAGACTAAGACATTGAGCTTCTATGATTTGAAAAGTGCTAAAGTATGTTATTTGGAGACCGCAAACATATGTCCCGAGAACTCACGTTACAGATATCGCTAAACTAAAACAAAACAAGTGTTGTGCATTATTATAAATATATACTGTAATTTCCAGACTTTCACACTTTGAACCCTGTGGTTTTTACAGTGAGCTAATGTATGGATGGATTATTCGTTTATGAACACAGCGGATGTGACGCAGCCTGAGTGCAAAAAGCGCCGCTGTCTGTGCGGTAAACATGAAGTTACAACACGAGCGAGCGCTGCTGTCAGCACTAAAACAGTTTATCGCCATGTGATAAAATAAGTTATGATGCTGAATGAACATTAGTGAGTGGGATACATCTTAATGACCCATTTGCATTAAAGGAGAATTCATGTTTTGTACAATCTGAGCCTTATTTCAATAATAAAACAAGTTGTTTTACTCACCCATAGCACTTTGGTGTCATATGGAGCACTTCCAGAGATGTTTTAGATTTGCGTTAGCCTAGCGCGAGTTCTAGCCGTAGCTCGGGGCATATAATATATTCCCCGAGCATGTAATATATGCCCCGTGCAGTCTCCAAATAACACAAACTTTAGCACTTTTCAAATCATAGAAGCTCGATGTCTTAGTCTGCGATTTCGTTTGAGTAAAGTGGCCTGTAATCCGAGATTTAGCCATAGTTTACAACTTTGCGTTTCATGTTTGGGTACTGGGGGCTGAGAGCAAAATAAGCTGTGACTCCGCACATGCGCACTGGCGTCCTCATCTACTCGAAACTATGGATAAATCTCGGATTACAGGCCACTTTTGACCAAATGAAAGCGTAGACTAAGACATTGAGCTTCTATGATTTGAAAAGTGCAAAAGTTTGTGTTATTTGGAGACCGCTCGGGGCATATATTACATGCTCGGGGAATATATTATATGCCCTGAGCTACGGCTAGAACTCGCGCTAGGCTAACGCAAATCTAAAACATCTCTGGAAGTGCTCCATATGACACCAAAGTGCTATGGGTGAGTAAAACAACTTGTTTTATTACCGAAATAAGGCTCAGATTGTAAAAAACGTTAATTCTCCTTTAAATGCAGGTGAGGCGTAAATGACGAGAAGAAACGTCTCATAATTCAGTAACCGGACCTCCACTCATACCTGATCGATACACCTATCCCCGCCCCCTGGGAGAGAAATCTGCTGAAATCCTACAAGACACTGACATGATCCGGACACCGAGTCAAGTGACGGGCGCAAAAGCGAGACAGACGGGTGAAGAGACCATTGTTTTGAACAGTTATTTTGCGCTTCATGCACACACCCTCCTCATAGAAAACACACGAAAAAATGCTTATGATGCAGATTTTAAGTTAAAGGCAATCGATCTGGCTTTCGAAGAAGAAAATCGAGATGCTGCACGTGAGCTCGGCATCGACGAGACGCTGGTGACGAACTGACTCAACGTAAAAAGACGACAAAAGCTTTCAGAGGCGATAAAAGCAGATGCTCCAAACTTGAAAACTTCTTGAAGACGTGGACACCTGCGGCTTATAGACAGGTGCGGCCTATATATGTACAGAAATAAAATTCTTTGAAAATTTAGTTGATGTTACTTATATTCAGGTGCGCTCAATAATCCGGAAATTATGATACTTTCACACCTGTATTTTTCAGGGTATTTTACATGTTTTAAAATGTATTTCGCTGAACAATAAAATCTGCTGTAGTAGATCTCAGGTTTGAACGCCGATCAAAGGTTGTAAACTTTGCCTTTGCAACTAGACGTCCTGAGCTTCCAGGGAGACTCCACAGACAAATACAAAAGTACACACAAGTGGAACAACCCGAAGAACTGCTGGGTCAAAACACATACATCAGACTCTAGGCTCAGGATACTTTAGAATAAATGCTGAGTGATGACATTGCCTTGGAAACAAGCAAGAGGGAGACCAGAAATGTTACATAGTGCACTTCACTTTAATGTAGAAATTGAATGTCTCTAGAGCAGGGGTCGGCAACCTTTACCACTTAAAGAGCCATTTGGACCCATTTCACACAGTAAAGAAAACACTTGGAGCCACAAAACCCTTTTGAAATTTAAAATGAAATAACACTGCATATAACAGCTTTTTTTTTTGCCTTTGTGCCATAGAATTACATTTTGAAAATGAACTAAAATAAAATACATTTTAATTAAATACAGTGGTCCCATGCTATATCGTGGTACACTTTTCGTGGCCTCGCTATTTCGTGGATTTTTTAATTCAAAATTTTTTATAGTGTATAAACGCGCATTTCTGCATCCTGATTGGCTAAGGGACTGTAGACCTTTGCCGATTCGTCGGTCACTCTCCTCCGTGTCTCCTGTACAGGATGCGTTCAGTTTGCCAGATTTATATAAATGTTCGATCGCAGTGTGACTCTGAGGTGCTGTATGTTTGCAAGTTTTCTCCCCGACAAAACTTGCGACAGCGAAGAGGTGCCAGGACGACGAGGCTCAGTCATAAGAACTGTGAAATACACACGAAATACACTTTGGTTTCGTTCTATAATACTGTGCTTTTTTGTTGAAAATCTATGAAAGTTTGAGTGTTTAAACAAAAGAAATGTGAGAAAACATTAATTCCAGTCTGAGAAAAGTGTAGAATGTGTGTGGTGAGGCGTATTGTAAAATATTAAGCTGACGACTTTGCGGATTTTGCTTGTCGTGGGTTATTTTTAGAACGTAGCCCCCCTGATAAACGAGGGACCGCTGTACTGAGCCGCATCAGAGGGATCAAAGAGCCGCATGTGGCTCTGGACCCGCGGGTTGCCGACCCCTGATCTAGAGAAACCCAAAGCCTAATTATAAGAAAACCATTATTTGGTTGTTCACTGATTCACAGCTCTATAATCTGTAAGAGGAACCGTGTCACATTTGACCCGGGTGACCCTTCCCCCTCTCCTCCCCTCGGGGTAGAGCTGGACACATGTCTCCATAGGCTCTGGGCTGTGGACATCTGCCAGTCCGGCCTCACTTCTGTGCGCTCACTCAGGAGCACACTCTACTTTAAAGTCCTGAAAGAACAGAGTTTGCATGTTCTCTTTTATCCCTTTTCCACCAAGGCGGTTCCAGTGCTGGTTCGGAGCCAATGCCAAATCTTGAACCGGTTCTTTGTTTTTCCACACACATAAGCCTGGCTCTGGCCCTGGAAAACAGATTCCATCTCAGAACCGATGTAAAGCTGGTCCAGAAACAAGAACCGGTGGCGGGGTTATACTGACGTTCCAAGCTTTAAAATTTAGAAATTTTGGCCGCCATCTTTAAATATCCTAATTTTAAATATCTAATTTTGGTTAGAAGAGAAAAAAATATGAACCATTCTTCAGGAACCTTTACCGAAGACAATGACGAAGAGCTGCTTGTCTGCGTCTTTGGATAGACAAAATGGTTTGTATAATTAATAGCAACAGAATTACATAGTTGTCCATTATAGTTGTAGTCGTAGTTAGTTGGTGATGACAGCTGGACTGGCGCTTTGACAGATGTTGCTACGACAACAGTAGCGCGTGCAGTGGTATAGCGACGCAGCACTCAGCTGGCTCTCAGCTGGTGGAAAAACGAGCCGGTTCTTGGATAATCGGTACGGCAGCACCACCTCAGAACCAGCACCTGGTTCTTCTAGGTGGAAAAGGAGTATTTGTGTTCTCTCTGGGTCTCCTCTTGTTAGTCCAGTTTACCCTAAACATACAAACAGATGTTCCTCCAGATAAGACTTGCTCAAGATCTGGAGATGGGTCCCTTAGGTGCTCTACCTCAGTCGCCCACTGCTCTGGACAGGTTTAGATCTGATCAAACTTTTTTGTCATATAATCTGTAAACTGGAAAAAAAATACACAGCCACTGTTGTTTGAATGTTTTTACAAAGTCACCAAGCTGGAAGAGATTCAGTGGTACAGCTTTGGGTCAGACATCTAAAATGTGTCTCTCTGGTCTGAACGGTCACAACCTAAGCCCCAACACGTGCAGCCAGTCATGTATCAGTGCTAGTGCAGCTTCTGCAGCTCAGGGAGGGAATTCTGGAGGTTCTGAGCTTCACATGAGCCATGGCCTGTCCAGATAGTGATAATGAGAAAAAAGAATGTAATGTAGGTTAAGGCGCTGGTAACACAGGCTCAGTTGGGATTGTAATAGTTTTTTTTTTTTTACACCAGTAGAAGTATCTACATACTTAAAAAAAAAAAGAAAAAGTATATTAATACAACTCAGAGTAAGCAAAGAGTGAGGGAACACAGTTATAACATAAAATATAGCCGCAAGCGGCAATGATCGGCCCTCGCTTGTGGCAAAAAACTTTGTCGTAGCCAAACCAAATTTGGTACACAGAAACACCGTTGCTAGGCGACCAACAGGAAGTCGGCCATATTGGACCGAGCACGTGACCCGGCGCCGAAGGCAAATTTTCCTGTCCTCGTATTTTAACTCCTCCTCCTCTGGTTTTTGACCCAGACTCACCAGAATCGTGCTGTATCATCTCGACAAGTGGGACAGTAAAAGTTATTAAAAGCGTTCTAAAAGACTGAACGGTGTTTCTGTCCCATTGGCGAGGACAGATGTTTGGCCTGTTGCCATGGCAACACAGGTATGCGCCATAGGCGCAATGTATTTTGATTTTCCAGGTGGCGCTGTCGAGCCATTTTAAAAGATTTTTTAATACATTACATTACATTACTTGTAAATTCCTTTTTTGGCATTCTTGAATTTTGTGCAAAATTTTGTAAGTTTTCGTCGGTGGGAAGTACCCGAACTCTGCAAAAAGGGGGGGGAAGAAAAATAATAAGAATAATACGAAAAAACAGATCAATAACAATAGGCCCTACGCTTTAGCGCTCGGGCCTAATAAGTAACTAAGACCTCAGAACTTTCACCTGTGATGTCACAAAACTGGCAATTTCAAAATTACGTGTTTTCATGGAGCTTACAATGTTTGGACAAGAATTCACTAAACAAGTATGAATAAAGTAAAATACAACTCTAGGCATGTTGTTGACCAGGCCCAGACTACAAGCAGAGCTGGGTACAGTAATGTTACTTCAAGTACAAAGTAGTGGACCAAGAAATTACTCATGTAAGAGCAGAAAACTACTACTCAAGTAAGAGTAACATAAAGAGTACCTGTTGGGACGTAACATCTGGATTATAATTTGAAGGACAAACATTAAATAAGTCACAAAATCTGGTCTTTTCAAAGGACAGACAAAAATAAGAAACTATATCAGAAGTCATCATCTGAAGAAGCTGCAAGAGACACAAATGTTCAAATCATTTCATATAGTCACATAAAGCTTTTGTCACTTTAGACTTAGGCTGCGTCCCATTTCTCTGTCTTACCCCTTCGTCTTACCCCTACCCCTTGGTTTTGCGCGTTCATGTGAGGGCGAGGGGTGTCCCAATTCTAATTTTGATCAAGGGCTCGGACCACGGCGTTGGGCTACATACCCCTTGAAACGAAGTAAGCTCTCGACTAGACTTGAAACGAAGGGGTACGCCTACAAGCTCAGGCAGGTTTTGGGATCAGGATGGCAGCGTCACATCGACCAGCCAAGGGGTCTCATAAATGTATTTTCAGCAGTTGTAATTATCGATTACCAGTTTAGCAGGTTTACAATTATGACACTTATGTTCTACATTACTTTTAGTGAACTGTTGTTGCGGTGTCTGTTTAGCCGACATTATCGTTTTCGTCAAACTTTCAGGTATAAAACAAACTAGTTTTTTGTCGCGCTGAGGTACCGATAATCCTTGACATGGCAAGGGACGATGACACAAACGGTAATTGAGTGGTGTCCCATTTCTTAGGGGAATATTCGTACCCTGAGCCCTCTCAGCTCAGTATCGAGGGGCAAGACAAAGATATAAATAAAGGGGTAGGGGTAAGACAGAGTAATGGGACGCAGCCCAAGTCACAGTGGGAAGAGGAAACACAACTTTTACTTGAGTAAAGGCACTGTAACATTAATACAAATATGCAGGTACCAGCAAGAGGAATCTATTTAGTCTCACACACATTTCACATTCATCTGCTGGAAAAACACACGTGACATTTCCTTTGAAGGTCACACAGGAGTCTTAATGCCACTGGAATTAGACTCAGACCTGAGGCGCTTGTGCACGCGGCAGAAAAAGAGCCGTTTTCAGAAAGTATTTTGAAATCATTTTACCTTTTTACACTGTTGTTAGTCTGAGAATAGCTGTAGGAACATGCATCTCCCTCCTACTTCTTCTTCATCCTATACCTCCTCCTCTCCTCCTCCCTCCTCTTCCTTATGTAGGTCAGACTGTGACTGGACCTGTCGACCAGTTACTCTGACCGCTGTCCATCACCGGACACATGTGTGCAGGCATCTATCACACTGTGGGGACTGATCTGCACACGCACACTCACGTTATGGGGCATGTCTCAGAAATCAGGTCACTATGAGACTCAACAAAACGATTCAGAGTTAAGATTTGGGGTAGTCTAATTCAAGTTAGGATAAAGAGCGGGTATTTTATTTAAGTGATATCAACTGCTAACACTGCCTTGGAGAATACTCAGACATGCATGGATAACATCTCAAACCTCTTCAGACATGTTTTTGATGACCTGGTAGAAAGATCCCCAAAGTGAATTTTCACACCTGCCTTGTTTGGTTCCTTTAAAACGAACCAGAGTTCGTTTGCTCCTTTGATTCGGACCTTTTGGGCTGGTGTGAATAAAAAACAAAAATCTTGATCCGGAGCAAACAAGCGAACCGAGACCACCTAAAAAGCTCGGTCTCGGCTCGGTTCCATTCGAATCCTGGTGCGGTTCGTTTGAGGTGAGAATGTAGACCGGACTCGATCCGACACAAGTTGGCTTTTTGTACTTAACAAACTCCCGTCGTATGTCGAGCATTATGGAAAACCGAGGCTGACGAAACGAAACTAAACAAAACGAGGCTTATTTACGTTTTGCGTGAAGAGCAAGAGTCAGAACTCGATGCGCGCACATGAGCGCTGTCCTCCGTAGCCGTCTTGCCCTGTGTCTTCGTCGTTTGGAAATTGATTGTAAAACAGTGTAAACCTCATGATGCTGCTCAAACGTTTGTGCAAACTGTAAAAACTGTGCAAACCATATCACTATGACGACATTGAAAACAGCAACGCAAAACCATGATTCTCCTCCTTCACTTGTTTGGACACGGCGCTTTGACGCGTCTCATTTCTGTCCAATGGCTGAACGACCTCAGCACATGTGCTTTTGTTTATAGATGTTGGTCCACTTACAAAAAAAACTGCAGTGTGAAAGCGAACCACACCAAAATAAAAATAAAAAATAAAAAAAAATTTGGTCCGGACCAAAGCAAGTGAACTATCGGACTTTCCTGGTGTGAAAACGACCTTCGCCTCTTTTGCTGCCAGTGCCTTCACCTGCACATTGAATAAATGTTGAATTAATAAAGTTTTTTAGGTGCATGCATCATATTTCTATATCATACATTATATAAACATTCATTTGTGTACTATTCGAATGAACACTGGAGCATATGAATGTTGTTTGTTTTTTGTGTAATGTCTTCTAGAATGTGTGTGGGCAGGTACAAAACTGAGATGAGGAGTGGGCGTGTCTGGCGGCAGAGCGGGAGAAAGCGAGGAGGAGTGAGCGGAATCTGATGTCATTTTACATATTTGAATATTCATGATTGTATTGGATATCGATCTGGGTCTGAGGGGGAAGGGGCAGTCACTTCTTTGTATGCGCTGGTTAAGTCGTACGTAGGCGTACGCACCAGGGCAGAAATATGGACCCAGAGCTCTGTATTAGAAATATTGTTAGGAGAATAAACTTTTGGTTAGTTTGAACCTTTTTGAATCTTGGTCTTCTCCAGGGGCGGATCTAGCCATTTTGGGGCCCTACGCGAAACATAAACATGGGGCCCTCAAAAGTCATTCTTCAAACGCACACGTGCACACAAAATAAGAGTGTGTGGGTGTGTTTGAATTAAGATTTCAATTTTTTTGTGCGTGTATTGTGTCAGGGGTGACAGTTGGGGCCCCTTTCAATGGGCAGGTTTGGGGGGGGGGGGGCTCCTAGGCAAATGCCTATGTTTGCCTAATGGTAAGTCCGCCTCTGGTCGTCTCTGATAGAACAACAACATACAGGACACATACATTCTTTTTTCTCATTCTCAGTGTATAGTTCATAGTTAGCTTTATTGTCGAAAAACCATATGTACACGACATATAGTGAATCGAAATTTCGTATCTCCCTAGCCAAACAGAGACAGAGACAGTGACGGCTGTGCATGTGCACGCCACCAACTTGGAGATAACAGAGTAGAAAAGATGCAGTACAACAATATTCACAAACATATTACGACAAAACAATTGGACAGGTAAACACACGGTGTCTTTTGTTTGGAAGGGGAGCAGACCAGGATATTGATGAAATTGATTGAAATACTGAAGCTGAGGTGAACATTACTAAATAGACAGGGCAGAGCGTTTACATAATACTAGTGCAGAGTGTTCCAGTCGAATTGATATATCCATGTTTATAGTGTGCCGTGATAACAAAAACCACAGCTATGACCTTGGAAGTGTTGTGCAAGAGAGCAGAGTCGAAACAGCAGTCCTGTTTATCGCAGATTTTCTGGGAGAGTTTAAATTAAAGTGGAATCAAACACACTTTAGAAATCAGGTGAATGGACAATTGGTACGAAACCTGGTACTGTGAGAGTCCCCAACTTCACGTTACCAAGACTCTCCACTCCTCACTCCTGGCGCGTAACAGTTCCAATTCGTGATGTTGTCCGAGCGTCAGGGAGGTACTCACAGATTGGCGATGGTACAGTTCCTCAATCTGTGTCACCTTCTGATATAGACCTTCCCTAGTCCGCAACTGCTCCGCTGTGGTGTAAATTTACAGCTTTGGGGGATTCTTATTCGCTCCGATGGATCAGAAACATCCCCAGGCCAATCAGATGTCCAGCCATCAAAAATCCAATAGGTAAAAGGTTCCATCCGGAAAAGTCGGAAAAGTCGGCTCTCCCAAACCCACATTTCTTTGTGCGTGCCAATTTGCGTTGAGGGACCATCTTATCAATTCCATAATTTAGGATTTCGAAAATCTACTCCAACAGGAGGAACAGAGACAAAGACAAGAGAGGCACCCAGACATAGAGCAGATAGGAGCTGATAAGGGAGGAAAAAGAAACACGTCCGCTCTCGACGACAGCTATGGACAGGCCATGCTGCATATGAAAGCTGAGAACCTCCAGAATTCACTCCCTGAGCTGCAGAGGCTGCACTAGCACTGAGTCATGATTGGCTGAGACCGTAGAGACCGTACAGATCAGGGAGAGACAGTGAGTGTGGACACAGGCGCTCGAGTGTCCCAGTATGATCGGGTTTTTTGAGTATCCTGGGTTTATGAGTGTCTCCTGATTTCAGTGTCCAGAATAAGGCAGTATCCCAGTGATGAGAAACCAGGATATCTCACTGGGATATTCTGATAGTACTCAGGATACTGTGGCATGTAGTCACAGTATCCAGATTTCTCAAAATTGGTGCCAAACGGAGCATGTGCGGATCAAGTAACGGGTATGGTACCAGAAGCAAACAGAAACAGAAGTGAGTCTGGTATTAAAATGTGATGGATTAAACAGTAAACTGCATTATTTGGTTTACTGTTTAATCCATCACATTTTAATACCAGACTCACTTCTGTTTCTGTTTGCTCTTGAAGTAAACTGATGCTGTATTTTTCAACGCCTTTCATTGAAGCTGTGACAGAGCTCCAAAGTCTTATGTTCTTACTTGAATGTATGTCTTCTTTTTTGTTGTTAGAAGCCTTACGTTAGCAAAGTTGATACACATTTCGCTCCTTGCCATATCTGTGCCATAGTTACCCAAGCAAGCAGTTTAAATATCCACACACTGATTTTAGGTTTTCAGTGCAACCTAATTGGATCATCGTCTTGAGAAACAAAACGCCAAATTATAACATAAACCACTTGGCCATCATGTCTTATGTTTTAGTAATTAAAAAGTCATAAGCTACATTTGATTTGAACATGCCTACCTCATGTGGAGATGCAGCTAGAAATGAATGGAAGTCAATGTAGTGCCCTCACAAAGCATGACAACCAAACTTGTGCAGGAGGGGGGTTGGGGTGGGGTCAGTGCCGATTAGCCGCTCCTGTCAATCACTGTCCATCACTGTCCATCACTGTCCATCAGCGTCCACTGGGCACCAAGCTAACAGCCAGTGTGCTAATGAACACATGCATATGTGAGTACTACAGTTGCAGAAAGCCTGATTTTCCCTGCAATACAGTGGTCCCTCGTTTAACGGGGGGGTTAGGTTCCAGAAATAACCCCAGAAATAAATCCGTGAAGTAGGACATCTTTATATTTTACAATTATTATACATGTTTTAAGGCTGTAAACGCCTTAAAACACTGGAATTAACCTTTTCTCACATTTCTCTCTTGTTTAAACACTCAAACCTTCGTAGATTTTCAACAAAATGTATTAATAGTGAAGTGTGGCTCCCCCAGATGCGCAAGGAGAGAGGAGACATGAGTCACTGGATCCGCAGGAAGCACCGTGCTCATCCAACGGCACTGCCATGTCCCGGGACGCGACGCGCACCAACCCCTTGGAGAAGTGCGCGACACGTGGTCAAATCCGTGACAGAGCAGCACGACCGGCGCGAGGCCGCGCGTACACCGGGGCTGCGAGCACAACATCGAACCGCGGCGCCCGAGCCACAAACCAGCCGCACGAAACCAGCAAAGAGCGGCACGTGGTGGTTTAATCCTGGTTTAGACCTGGTCTAGTCCCGGTTTAGTCCCGGTTTAGTCCAGGTCTAGACCTGGTCCAGTCCTGGTTTAGTCCAGGGCCAGTCCTGGTTTAGACTTGGTCTAGACCTGGTTTAGTTCTGGTCTAGACCTGGTTTAGTCCACGTTTAGTCCTGGTCTAGTTCTGGTCTAGTCCCAGTCTAGTCCCAGTCCCCCCTGCATCCCCCATCTATCAATCGGCAAAGGTCTCTTAGCCAATCAGGACGCAGAACACAATGTTACACTATAAAAAAAAGTTACACTAAAAAAAAAAAAAAAAAAAATCTGCGAAACAGCGAGGCCGCGAACAGTGAACCGCGATAGAGCGAGGGACCACTGTATAATGATAGTTCATTTCTACTGTCTTAAAATAAGGGAAACATTAGGGAAAATAAATAAGTTTGATGAGTTTGGTCCAAAGTTACTCCTCACTTCCCTTATGCATTCTGCACATTCTAATTATTCACCATGAAGAGTTTATGAGCACTTTGCACAATGGGACCAGAGCAGAGTTTTGCTGAGATGGTAAACCTTAAAACTACAATATATACATTTCTGGAGATGGCATATCACCTGCATTATTCTATAAAAAATCTCCATGGAGATACACTGCCAAAAGTAAAATCTGGTGTTCCAATCACTTACATGGCCACAAGTGAATAAAATCAAGCACCTGGGCCTGCAGACTGTTTCTACAAACATTTGTGAAAGAATGGGTCGCTCTCAGGAGCTCACTGAATTCCAGCGTGGTGCTGTGATGCCACCTGTGCAAGAAGTACAGTCGTGAAATTTCCTTGTTCCTAAATATTCCAGAGTCAAAGGTCAGTGGTATTACAACAAAGTGGAAGCGATTGGGAA
The DNA here is from genome assembly GCA_036785185.1 of Paratrypauchen microcephalus. Taxonomy (NCBI): domain Eukaryota; kingdom Metazoa; phylum Chordata; class Actinopteri; order Gobiiformes; family Gobiidae; genus Paratrypauchen; species Paratrypauchen microcephalus. The sequence continues at coordinate 1,995,211 of JAVJIX010000106.1, read as the reverse complement.
CGACAGCAACTCAGCCACAAATAGTGCGCAGAGGTCGCCAACTTTCTGCACAGTCAATCGCTACAGATCTCCAGACTTCATGTAGCCTTCATGACTAAGCACCAGAGCACAAAGCCAGGTCCATAAAGACATGGATGAAAGAGTTTGGTGTGGATGAACTTGACTGGCCCGCACAGAGTCCTGAACTCAACCCGACAGAACACCTTTGGGATGAATTAGAGAGCCAGACCTTCTCGTCCAACATCAGTGTGTGACCTCACCAATGCGTTTCTGGAAGACTGGTCAAAAATTCCCATAAACGCACTCCTAAATCTTGTGGACAGCCTTCTCAGAAGAGTTGAAGCTGTTATAACTGCAAAGGCACCGACGTCATATTAAACCCTTTGGACTAAGAATAGGATGACGCTTAAGTTCAAACCCCAGTCAAGGCAGGTGAGCGAATACTTTTGGCAATATAGCGTACACAGTAGTCGAGTTGTAAAATGAAACCAGGGGGGATGGTGAAATTTTTCACCAAGGGGGGGTTTAGTCTTGGTTTAGTCCTGGTTTAGTCCCGGTTTAGTCCTGGTTTAGTCTTGGTTTAGTGCCGAAATATATGCAGAAATAATCTGATAATATGACTCACCCATAATAATGCGGTCAGATCCATTCTAACAGTTTGCCGTGTTGTCTTTAATAATCCGGAGCTCCGGAGAAAAGGACATAATCCCGAACGTATCCCGTGTCCCGAGGCGAGAGTTCCTTCTTACGTAGCATTAACGTAGGAAGTTAAGGATTCTTCTTCTCTTGGAAATGCTGCGTAAATATTCACGCGGCTCTCTCACAGCTGATCGGCGAACAGGCGCAAACACAACAGCGGTAATCGTCATGATTGGCGGGAGCGCGTATCGGTGCGTAATTATGCTGCAGCATGATTGGAAGCTGGAGCGCAGTTCGGCCTATGATTGGCTCTTGGCACTGGTCATTTTGACTTTAAAACTGTGAAATTTGCCAAAAGTTTAGGGATTTTCATGCCTGATTGATAAAATGCCATAAGGGATGGAAGAAGGGATGCCCGTTTTAGAAGAGGGATGATTTTGACTATTTTTTCCCACAGGAGGGATGCCATCCCCCCCCATCCCCCCTCAACTCGAGTACTGAGCGTACATCGGTTTTATCCCATGCTCTGGAATATTGCCAAAGAAACAGCATTTCCATGGAAACAGGCGGAGGGAGGCTTTCCTCCAGGCCAAATAAGAGTCAGGTCTGTGGAGATGCCCACTCACAGTAAGGGCACAGGTTTTTCAGTGCAATAAACACAACCAAAATAAAACATTTTAAAACATGCTTTTATTTTCGTCTAGTTTTTCATAAAAAGCTACATACTGTGGGTCTGGAGGTATAAGGAACAGTGTGATTGGTCGAACAGGTATCCACACTTCAAACTAACACCTGAAATTGCAGTGGCCAATGGAACTTAGATTTGTTTTGCGTTTTTTCACCAAATTTACCTAGTTTGTACTGAAGTTGGGAAAGAATGAAGAAGAAGAAACAGTAGATAATGATATTAATATGACCCTGTTTTCTGCTCTGTTATAATATTGTTTGCTCATCACAAACAGACCTGAAGTTGTGTTTTTGTTTCACCTGTTTAACACACAAACCCTGCCTATTTAGGCTGACTTCTTCTCTCAAACAGAAAACACTCTGTTCCACTTCGATGTTGTGGCGGTACAGAGCATTTTGAGCTTTTCACATGTAAACAGACTAATAATAAAGTGTTACTCAAACATGTGTGAATGAAACAAAACACAGCTCCAGGTCTGTTTTTGATGAGAACAAAAGGAACAACAATATAACATTTTGTGTAATATAGAACCTGTATACACCGTTTGTACACAGTTTAGTCGTGAAAAAAGATTACTTAGTGTTTGGTTGCACTTTAAGTCTATTTCCCCACCTCCACCCATACATTCCCCTTTCCTCCACCCCTTCCACAGCTGTGCACCTCTGCTCCTCTGCTCCCGTCTGTAGCGGCGGCCTTGGCTTATTGTGGATGGAAAAAAGTGCACTTCCTGCGCTCATCAGGAACCATCTGTGCCCATAACAGATTTAGAGTCCAGAGTCATAGGTAGAACAAATCAAAGCATAGCGTGTGTGTGTGTGCGAGCGCCGCTTCGGTCCTGTTCGATAACGCTGTAACCAGGTTTGCTGTGTGCGCTCCACCTGCATCACCTGGATCACCTGCCTCACCTGTCAAACTGAAACATTGTTCTGTTCCTGGAAGCTGAAGGCAGGTCACACAGGTCTGTAATGTGATGAGATCTGGATTTGAACGCTCAGATTTTGTGGAAATGTTCAGGTTTTCAGTGGTGTTTTATAATGTGAATCATAAGAGTGTAAGAGAATATAAATTAGCACACAAACAAAATGTACACACAATAAATATTGACCCCAAAATAATATAGTTCCATCTGTCATGTATTGAACGGTAAGTTCAAAGTCCATCCATCTTCTTCCGCTTCTCAGTTTCTGGGTCGCGGGAGCAGCAGTCCAAGAGTGCCCAGAACAACCTGCGTGAAGTTGGTCCCCCATCAAACGCACACTTACACGAAAACTATGTCAATCGTTTGTGCTTCGTTTGAGCTGCAAAACGTTTCGTATTGTGCTGGTTTAGTTTTTGAGATATTAACGATTCTTTTATAGGTCAAATTGGTGTCAGCCAGACCCACTACCCGCGGGAGGATCCACAGGGGCTGGTGCAGGTCTAAACTAGGACTAAATGAGATCTGAACCAAGACTAAACCAGGTCTAAACTAGGACTAAATGAGATCTGAACCAAGACTAAACCAGGTCTAAACTAGGACTAAACCAGGTCTAAACTAGGACTAAATGAGATCTGAACCAAGACTAAACCAGGTCTAAACTAGGACTAAATGAGATCTGAACCAAGACTAAACCAGGTCTAAACTAGGACTAAACCAGGTCTAAACCAGGACTAAACCAGGGATGAACCAGGACTAAACCAGGTCTAAACTAGGACTAAACCAGGTCTAAACTAGGACTAAACCAGGTCTGAACCAACACTAAACCAGGTCTAAGCTAGGACTAAACCAGGGATGAACCAGGACTAAACCAGGGATGAACCAGGACTAAACCATGTCTAAACCAGGACTAAACCAGGTCTAAGCTAGGACTAAACCAGGTCTAAACTAGGACTAAATGAGATCTGAACCAAGACCAAACCAGGTCTAAACTAGGACTAAATGAGATCTGAACCAAGACTAAACCAGGTCTAAACTAGGACTAAACCAGTTCTAAACCAGGACTAAACCAGGGATGAACCAGGACTAAACCAGGGATGAACCAGGACTAAACCAGGTCTAAACTAGGACTAAACCCGGTCTAAACCAAGACTAAACCAGGTCTAAACTAGGACTAAACCAGACCTAAACTTGGACTGAACCAGGGCTAAACCATAATTAAACCAGGTTAAAAATGGAACTAAACCAGGACTAAACTAGGACTAAACCAGGTCTGACCCAAGACTAAACCAGGTTAAAAAGGGAACTAAACCAGGTCTAAACTAGGACTAAACCCCGTCTGAACCAAGACTAAACCAGGTCTAAACTAGGACCCAAGAACAACGTGAAAGACTTGTGGAGAGCATGCCAAGACGCATGAAAGCCGTGATTAAAAATAAGGGTTATTTGCACCAAATATTGATTTCTGAACTCTTCTTAAGTGTAAACATTAGTATTATGTTGTTTTAAAATGAATTTGATCTTGTTTCTTCGCATTGTTTGAGCTCTGAAAACTTGTATCTTTTTGTTATTTTGACCATTTGTCATTTTCTGCAAATAAATGCTCTAAACGAGAATATTTTTATTTGGAATTTGGGGGAAATGTTGTCAGTAGTTTATAGAGTCAAACAAAAATGTTCCTTTTGCCCAAACACATACCATAGTAAATAGTAGTAGTAGTAAAATCATAGTAGTAAAATCAGAAAAACTGAGCCGTATATATTTTTATGTTTTCCTGTAGTCAAAGACCTTTATCAGTGAGCTGTATTTAGCTCTTTTAGCTCCGAGCATCTCTCTGGTGTTGGTGTTCATGTACGAGCTGGTTCCTCAGACTGACCGCCGCTCCGCTTGGACACAGTTTCAGCGTTCTGTTGAGGAGAAACATCACAAACAACCCAGCAAGTGTCTTAAAGTGAAAGAGCAGATTGTACAGAGTCAGATGGGGTGTGCGTTTGGTGTAAAGCCCGTGGGAGCCTGCAGAGCGACGTCTCCACACAGCGGGGGAATGGAAATGAGCGAGTCAAAGCATACTCACACATGTGCTGCTAACAGAGGACTGTTCTAGCATACAGCACTGGGAGCTAATCTGTCAATAATAAACTACAGGCAGGATTATACCGGATTATGGATATGAAAGTTTGCACGACCAAGAATAACGGAAATCTTTACATTTTTATTAAAGAAGACATGCTGTGTTTGCGTCTGCTATATAGTAATGATCTATGTCACCCGTGGATCATTATGTTATAATTTGCACATTTTAAATCACAATATTCAACAAGGGCTGCACAGTGCTGCCAGATTATACACAATTCACTGATTAAGAAAATGAAATAGGGAGAGCCGTGGCCATGGCAGTGAAAACGGGCTGATCAGCAAAATGGTGTCTTGAAAATGAGAAGGAAACAACTATAACATGGTTAAGTGGATTTATATTATAGAGACAGCAATAAATGACCAGTGTTGTATAGTAACGAAGTAATAATACTTCACTACTGTACTTAAGTACATTTTGGGAGACTTTGTACTTTACTTGAGTTAAAAAAAAAAGATAACTTTTACTTTTACTTCACTACATTTCCGAATTTAATTGCATCCTTTTACTCCGATACATTTTCAATGTGCCGTTTAGTTACTCGTTACAAAAAAACCCTCTACTGATGCAAGGAAGTCAGGACGTGCCTGGGCTTGTTCGCGACTTGCGCATGACAATCAGCCTACACCTGTTGGTTTCATGCAGCTAGTTTAATCAATCAACATCCCTGATGGAAGAGGACACAGCATCCACGTCGGCTACAAATGAAGGGGGATCTGACGATGAGCATCCCTGGCCGTACTTAAACACAATGTTCTCTTACGCTAATATGAAGGACTCGTCCTATCGAATGAAGTGCCTCTTGTGCCTTCCGAGAAACATGGAAATCCTATTTTACAGCCTCAAGAAACACATCGAGGTAAATTTTAGATTAATGAAATTGTTAGCGTCTATATTCCAATTTCAGTAACCACAGCATGGACATTCTAGACACCGTTGTGAAACCTTGAGCATAACTGCAGGGAGGAGCTCGCTACACTGAAATCATTCTGAAACTACTCAGCTAAGATAGTTTGATGATTTCAGTGTAGCGAGCTCCTCCCTGCAGCTAGATATAAACAGGGACTAACCAGCACTAGAACCAGAACTGAAGAAGTCTCTCGGATGAGCGGCGAAACGTCTTCAACCAAACAAACTTTGTCCAGTTGACAAATTGAACTTCTCCTTTTATCATGGATTCTACCTGGACGACTGAGGGACTTTTCACGCATCTTGAGCATAACATGTAGAAACTTTGTGTGACATTGTTTCGGTTACACAAAGCGTATTTGACGATGTTGGAGCTAACAGGCTACCTAGCTTTTTCGGCTCAAGGGAAGGCATAGCTGTAGGCTAAGTGTAACGAATGAGAAAGGGCATACGAGCTCAAAAGGAACTTGTACTTGTACTTTTAATTACATTACTTGAGTACATTTATTTTTACATAACTTGTCATACTTAAGTACAAGAAGTTCCAGATACTTTAAGACTTTTACTCAAGTAACATTTCAGTCAGTGACTTCGACTTTTACCAAAGTCATTTTTGGGAGGGGTACCTATACTTTTACTTGAGTTTGATTTTCCAGTACTTTATACAACACTGTAAATGACTCATCTTTAAGAGGTCAGGTTTATTTCCAAGCAGGTAAAACATTATAACTACAGCTCTGGAAAAAAAAAAAAAAAGAGACCACTGCAAAATGATCAGTTTTTTTCTGATTTTACTACTTATAGGTATGTGTTTGAGAAAAAGGAACATTTTTGTTTGAGTCTATAAACTACTGACAACATTTTGCCTAAATTCCAAATAAAAATATTATCGTTTAGAGCAGGGGTGTCAAACTTATTTTGGTCTGGGGGCCGTATCCAACCTATTTTGGGGGCCGGATCAGAAAACTCATGGCATATATAAAAATATTTGTACAGAGAAACGCAAATCTATTACAGAAGTCTTTTTTATTTGATGAACTCTTTCTTTTACAAAATATTATAATACAGTGGTACCTCACCTTACGAAAGCCCCAACAAACGAAAATTTCAAGTTACGAAACGCCTTCACGTTAAATTTTGGTCTCTAGATACGAAAGAAAATTCAAGTTACGAAACGCGAAATCTCAAAAATTCAATTAATGCGCGCTCAGATGCACGCTCAGATGCACGCCCCGAAACGTAAATAGGCCTACACTTTATCAACACACACGGGGTTAGGTTCCAGAGGTGGCCCGCGGTGGGAGAGGTCCACGAGATAGGACAACTTTGTATTTTGCAATTGTTCTACGTGTTTTAGGGCTGTAAATGCCTCACCACACACATTCTATGCTTTTCTCAGACTGGAGTTGGGCTTTTCTCGCATTTCTCTCTTGTTTAAACACTCGAACTTTCATAGATTTTCAACAAAATGTATTAACAGTGAAGTGTGGGGGGAGACGACACCGGAAGCAGCGCGGAGACAGGAGCACCGCCCGCGAGGAGCACCGTGCGCAACGCACGAGGTGCACCGAGGAGCACCGCGCGCACCGAGGAGCACCGCGCGCACCGAGGAGCACCGCGCGCACCGAGGAGCACCGAGGAGCACCGAGGAGCACCGCGCGCACCAAGGAGCACCTGGCGCGAGGAGCACCGTGCGCAACGCACGAGGTGCACCGAGGAGCACCGCGCGCACCGAGGAGCACCGCGCGCACCGAGGAGCACCGCGCGCACCGAGGAGCACCGCGTGCACCGAGGAGCACCGCGCGCACCAAGGAGCACCTGGCGCGAGGAGTACCTGGCGAGAGGAGTACCTGGCGAGAGGAGCACCTGGCGCGAGGAGCACCTGGCGCGAAGAGCACCGCGCGCACCGAGGAGCACTTGGCGCGAGGAGCACCTGGCGCGAGGAGCACCTGGCGCGAGGAGCACGCACCCCTAGTCCTGGTCTGCACGACCGGCACCGAGTCTGCGAGCAAGAGAGAACCGCGGCGCCCGAAACGCGTCCTCTGGAGCCCGAGCCACAAACCAGCCGCACGGCCCTGGTCCAGTCCTGGTTTAGTCCAGGTCCAGTCCAGGTCTAGACCTGGTTTAGTTCTGGTTTAGACCTGGTTTATTCCACATTTAGTCCTGGCTCTACAGTCTCTTAGCCAATCAGGAAGCAGAACACAATGTTACACTATAAAAAAAAAGTTACACTATAAAAAAAAACCATTGGAACGGATCAGGCCTTTTCCATTAAAATAGCTACTCAACTTACGAAAAATTCACATTACGAAACCACTTCTGGAACAAATTAATTTCGTAAGGTGAGGTACTACTGTACCTCACCTCACCTTACGAAAGGGCGGCAGTAGCTCAGTTGGTAGAGTGTTTGTCCACTGATCCAAAGGTTGGCGGTTCAAATCCCGCTCAAATTCCCAGAAACATCAGTGGTTGAGCGGTCAGATCCACTGACCCACAGGTTGGTTGGTACGATTCCAGCTCCCACAGATGAATGCTGCCGTTGTGTCCTTGGGCAAGACACTTAACCCTCCTCGCCCCCAGTGTCTGCGTACACTTGTGTGTGAATGTGTGTGTGAATGGGTGATTGGTTCCTTGTTGTAAAGCGCTTTGGGTGCCTTGAAGGTGGAAAAGCGCTATATAAAGATGTGACCATTTACCATTATGAACAACCTGAAACCTTAAGAAAAATGCTATTTCCACACAAACATACAGGTTTCCCATTCACCTCTGTGAACAAATAGGAATTAGTCAATTTTTCTTGGAAAATCCTGCACTCGGCGTCCACTCCTTCATTTTTGACATTTTGCTGATGAGGGTGTCACGGTCAACAGACAAAACGATGGTCCTTTAAGAGCGTTTGGAAAGAGGCGAGTTTTCATTTGTGCTGCTCTGGTGGGAGGGGCCACGTACAGAGACGCTGGAGACACTGCTATGCTAAACTGAGCAGAAGAGGTGCAGAAAATTACCAATATTTTAATAGAAATTTAAAATATAGTTAAAATATTTTAATAGAAAATCAGCCGCGGGCCAGATTAAAGGTCTTGGAGGGCCAGATCTGGCCCCCGGGCCGCATGTTTGACACCCCAGGTTTAGAGCATTTATTTGCAGAAAATGACAAATGGTCAAAATAACAAAAAAGATCCATGTTTTCAGACCTCAAACAATGCAAAGAAACAAGATCAAATTCATTTTAAAACAACATAATACTAATGTTTACACTTAAGAAGAGTTCAGAAATCAATATTTGGTACATATCAATTTGGCTGGAACATTCTGAACATGTATACTGTAAACACTCTGCCCTGCCTATTTAATAATGTTTGCCTCAGCTTTGGTTTTCAATCAATTTCAGCAATATTCTGTTCTGCTCCCCCTCCCCACCTTCCCGTTTGTTTACCAAACAAAAAGACGCCGTGTGTTACCTGTCCCATTGTTTTTGTCGTAATATGTTTGTGAATATTGTTATTGATTGTACTGCATCTTTTTCTACTGTGTTATCTCCAAGTTGGCGGCGTGCAGATGCACTGCGGCCCCTCCCCTGGGTGTCACTGTCTCTGTCTCTGCTTGGCCAGGGAGAAACGAAATTTCAATTCGCTGTATGTCGTGTACATTATGGCAGAATTCAACAATAAAACTAACTATGAACTATAACCCTTAATTTTAATCAAAGCTTTCATGCGTCTTGGCATGCTCTCCACAAGTCACATTGTTCTTGGGTGACTTTATTCCACTCCTGGTGCAAGAACTGAAGTTGCTCAGCTCTGGATTAGTCCTGGTCCAGTCCTGGTTTAGTCATGGTCCAGTCCTGGTTTAGTCCTGGTTTAGTCTTGGCTCAGTCCTGATTTAGTCCTGGTCATGTCCTAGTCCAGTCCTGGTTTAGTTCAGGTTCAGTCCTGGTTTAGTCCTGGTCATGTCCTTGTCCAGTCCTGGTTTAGTCCTGGTCATGTCCTAGTCCAGTCCTGGTTTAGTCCAGGTTTAGTCTTGGTTTAGTCTTGGGTCAGTCCTGGTTACGTCCTGGCTCAGTCCTGGTTTAGTCCTGGTCATGTCCTAGTCCAGTCCTGGTTTAGTTCCGGTTCAGTCCTGGTTTAGTCCTGGTCATGTCCTAGTCCAGTCCTGGTTTAGTCCTGGTTTAGTCCTGGTCATGTCCTTGTCCAGTCCTGGTTTAGTCCTTTTTTAGTCTTGGTTTAGTCCTGGCTCAGTCCTGGTTTAGTCCTGGTTACATCCTGGCTCAGTCCTGGTTTAGTCCTGGTTATGTCCTAGTCCAGTCCTGGTTTAGTTCAGGTTCAGTCCTGGTTTAGACCTGGTCATGTCCTAGTCCAGTCCTGGTTTAGTCCTGGTTTAGACCTGGTCATGTCCTAGTCCAGTCCTGGTTTAGTCCTGGTTTAGACCTGGTCATGTCCTAGTCCAGTCCTGGTGTAGTCCTGGCTCAGTCCTGGTTTAGTCCTGGTTTAGTCCTGGTCATGTCCTTGTCCAGTCCTGGTTTAGTCCTGGCTCAGTCCTGGTTTAGTCCTGGTTTAGTCCTGGTTTAGTCCTGGTCATGTCCTTGTCCAGTCCTGTTTTAGTCCTGATCATGTCCTAGTCCAGTCCTGGTTTAGTTCAGGTTCAGTCCTGGTTTAGTCCTGGTCATGTCCTAGTCCAGTCCTGGTTTAGTCCTAGTTTAGTCCTGGTCATGTCCTTGTCCACTCCTGGTTTAGTCTTGGTTTAGTCCTGGCTCAGTCCTGGTTTAGTCCTGGTTACATCCTGGCTAAGTCCTGGTTTAGTCCTGGTCATGTCTTAGTCCAGTCCTGGTTTAGTTCAGGTTCAGTTCAGGTTCAGTCCTGGTTTAGTCCTGGTCATGTCTTAGTCCAGTCCTGGTTTAGTTCAGGTTCAGTCCTGGTTTAGTCCTGGTTTAGTCCTGGTCATGTCCTTGTCCAGTCCTGGTTTAGTCCTGGCTCAGTCCTGGTTTAGTCCTGGTTTAGTCCTGGTTTAGTCCTGGTCATGTCCTAGTCCAGTCCTGGTTTAGTCCTGGCTCAGTCCTGGTTTAGTCCTGGTTTAGTGTGTTTGTGTTGGAATTCCACAGACGCTGGAATGGAATGGCTGTAATACATGTAGAGATGCTGATTTCAGGAAAAAATGCAGTGGTCTCTTATTTTTTTCCAGAGCTGTATGCACTTTTATACAGACTGATATTAGTCTGGTCACCGCGCCCTCTGTTGCACCTCGAGCTGAAACAAAAAGTGATAATAGATTTGTTTATTTCAGTGATGCACAGGAAGCGTCGGAGCTTATTGTCATGAGTCATTTACAAAAAAATCACTTCCCTCATTTCCCTCACCTCAGATGAACAGAGTTTAGCGTTTCGCTCAGTGATTCAGAAATCTGCCATGTTTTTTTTTCCTCGTAAGCTTTTCTTTGTTTTGTTTTTTTTAATACAGATACACCATGTGGATCCCTGATTGGTTAATCCACCTGTCAATCACGCCCATCTGAACTCAGGGAGGTTCACCAGGGACCACACTCACATCTTTGTAAAGTATTGGAAAAAGGGTGTGTTCAGGATCACAGGCAACAACAGTATTAGAAAATATGCCACATTTGATGGTCATTACAGAAAAAAATCTAAATCAGAAAAGCCTTGTTACAATTATTAGTGGACAAAATGCACACGCAACTAATACCCTAAAAAGAAAGTATATCCTCCAGAGACTTAATAAAAAAAATATATATATAAATAAAATAAATACATAAATAATAAAAAAAATAATAAAAATAAAAATAAATAAATAAACATAAATAAGTAAATAAATAATACATACAAATAAAATATAAATACAATTAAATAAAAATAAAATAAAATGAATAAATACATAAATAACTAAATAAATCAATCAATAAGAAATTAAAACGGAATCTAAAAACTTTTTGAGGTGACTGTTGAAGCTTGTCAGAGATGTTGGTCATCAAAAAAAAAAAAGTTTTTGTTAGGTCGTTAACTTCACATAGATTTAACACCATTACAGTGCATTACAGAGGACATGTTACAACATTATGAATAAAAATAAATTTAACAAAATGTAAATGCTAAGGTGTTCATTTACCTCCAAATAGAAAATTAAAATAATAATAATAATTTAGATACACTTTTTTCTTCGGGTCCCAGGAGGATATATTAAAAGTTCAGCTAAATTAAAACAACCATATAAATGACTTAATTCATTCAAACTCTAAAGCTAGAAATGCATCAGAGACCAGAATAAATATTATGTAAAAGTCAGATATTACACTTCTAAGGACATTTAAATGACACTGACACTGCTGCTTAAGGCTACATTTACACGTAGCCGGGTATGTTGAGAAACGAATATTTGTCTCCCTACGTTTTCCAAAATGAAAGGCACAAATGAAGGGAAAAGTCTCCGTTTTTACAGATACCGGAGTATGTGTAAACAGGCCCTAAATGACACTTAAATGACCCTGACACTGCTGCTTAAATGACACTAAATGATGCTGACACTGCTGCTTAAATGACACCATTTGAGCTTTATTGCGCTACACATTTTTGTGGGTTTTACTTATTTATTTATTTATTTATATTATATACAAGCCTACTGTACTTTGGCTACGGGTATATGTGGTGTTTTAGTCATGGTGTTTATTGTCTTGTTTATCAGATGTTTTATGTTCACTGTGGGCCTAGGGGGCGCTGCAATTTCAAATCCTGTGTGTGCGAAAAAATCACGTTACGAAACCACTTCTGGAATGAATTAATTTCGTAAGGTGAGGTATGACTGCATATAGTTTTTGACAATGAAGCTAACTTTGAACTTACACAAAATTGACTCTTTTGAGCTTTAAACCATGTTAGAAAGTTGTTACCTCCCCAGAAACATACCTGGAGTTTTGTTTCATTCGGACGTGTTTGAGTAATCCTTTATTATTAGTCTGCATCTACAAACCTCAAAATGCGCTGTTCCGCCTTGTGATGTCAAGTTAGCAGCTGCATTCTACCTTTTGTTCAGTGGAAATGGGCAATTCCAGGGCTGAAATCGTGAAAACGATCCTAGTGAAGGTGTTTGGAGTTTGAAAACACAGTGGAGCACTTCCTGTACTACCACATGACATCACTAGATTTCTAAATATGTAGGTTTGTCTGTTAAACATGTGTGACTGAAACAAAACACAAGTCCAGGCATGTTTGTGGTGAAAAAACATTATAACTAAGGCTGTCAGTTTAATGTGTTAATTAGATTAAGTAAATACACTACAAATTAATGCATTATAAAAATTAATGAAATTAATTATGAGTGGCCGATCACCGAAGCTGCTCCAGCCTGATGGATCATTTGAAAGATAAACACGTCCGGACAAGTTCCATCGTTACTGGTGATAGAGCGAGCGTGAGCGCACTTCAACAAACCACCAAACCAACAAATCAGCAAACCACCAAACCACTAAACCACCAAACCACCAAATCAACAAACCACCAAACCACCAAACCATCAAACCACCAAACCACTAAACCACCAAACCACCAAACCACCAAATCAACAAACCACCAAACCACCAAACCATCAAACCACCAAACCACCAAACCACCAAACCACTAAACCACCAAACCACCAAACCACCAAATCAACAAACCACCAAACCACCAAACCATCAAACCACCAAACCACCAAATCACCAAACCACCAAATCACCAAACCACTAAACCAACAAACCACCAAACCACCAAACCACCAAACCACCAAACCAACAAACTAACAAACTAACAAACTAACAAACTAACAAACTAACAAACTAACAAACCACCAAACCAACAAACCACCAAATCACCAAACCACCAAACCACCAAACCAACAAACCACCAAACCACCAAACCACCAAACCAACAAATCAGCAAACCAACAAACCACCAAATCACCAAACCACCAAACCACCAAACCACCAAACCAACAAACCAACAAACCACCAAACCACTAAACCAACAAACCACCAAACCACCAAACCAACAAATCAGTAAACCAACAAACCACCAAATCACCAAACTAACAAACCACCAAACCACCAAACTAACAAACCACCAAACCCACAAACCACCAAACCACCAAACCACCAAACCAACAAATCAGTAAACCAACAAACCACCAAATCACCAAACTAACAAACCACCAAACCACCAAACTAACAAACCACCAAACCACCAAACCACCAAACCACTAAACCAACAAACCACCAAACCACCAAACTAACAAACTAACAAACCACCAAACTAACAAACCACCAAACCCACAAACCACCAAACCACCAAACCACCAAACCACCAAACCACCAAACCACTAAACCAACAAACCAACAAACCACCAAACTAACAAACTAACAAACCACCAAACCAACAAACCACCAAACCACCAAACCACCAAACCACCAAACCAACAAACCACCAAATTAACAAACTAACAAACCACCAAATTAACAAACTAACAAACTAACAAACCACCAAACCACCAAACCAACAAACCAACAAACCACCAAACCACAATCACAGAATTTGGGAAACGAATGAGCAAAGCGACCACAGAAAAACTGACAAACTCAATCACAAAGTGGGTTCGTTCGTTCGTTCGTTTGTTTGTTCGTTTGCTTGCTCTCTCACTCATTTTCTCTCAATCTCTCTCTCTCATGAGATTAAAATGCGATTAATTAGATTAATTAATTACAAATCCTGTAATAATTTTTTTTAATCGTCTGACAGCACTAATTATAACAGTTCAGAAAGAGAGGGAATGTTCTCTTAAACAGCTAAAAAACAAACAAACAAAAACGTGGTCTTTTATGGTTTGAGAATTGAACCTGAAACCTCCTCGCTATGTTCTCACCACGCTATGTCGTCTGCATGACTCAGAAACGTCTCTTTCACAGATCTTTAGTGTAATGTAGCTTTTACTGAAGCGGTGTGCGCCGTTGGGTCTCCGCTCGGATCATGGAGGAGACAATAGAAGATCAGATACCAGGGCATTTAAAAATCCATACGTGGACAATGGGTCAGATGGTGCAGTAACAGGAGACGCAGAATCGTGGAGGAGCAGACTGCAGCGGACTCGGCTCTACAGATCGGATTACAAGTGTCAACGCTTAACGCAAAGTGCAGAAGCTTTTAATCCATCTGCAAACATCTGGAGAGGAGCGCGGTCTGGAAGGTTTTGGACGTACACAGCATATTCCTCTGATTTGGCCAAGATTTTAAAACTTATATCAGGTTATTCGTCTTGTTTTAAGATTTATTATCGACTTACTAGTTCTGAGATTGCTTAATTCTAGTCTAGACGCAGTTTATTTTAAGATAACTTGTCAAATAAAATGATCTTGCTGCAAGGACAGATAATTTCACTACTTTTAAATCATTTTCTGATAAATTAAAATGTTTATATCTTAAATTTTGCCCAAGCTTTTTAGCAGTGTAATGATGTAAACATTAGACTAAAACCAGGTCTAAAAGGAGACTAAACCAGGTCTAAAAGGAGACTAAACCAGGTCTAAAAGGAGACTAAACCAGGTCTAAAAGGAGACTAAACCAGGTCTAAAAGGATACTAAACCAGGACTAAAAGGAGATTAAAACCAGGTCTAAAAGGAGATTAAAACCAGGTCTAAAAGGAGACTAAACCAAGTCTAAAAGGAGACTAAACCAGGTCTAAAAGGAGACTAAACCAGGTCTAAAAGGAGATTAAAACCAGGTCTAAAAGGAGACTAAACCAAGTCTAAAAGGAGACTAAACCAGGTCTAAAAGGAGACTAAACCAGGTCTAAAAGGAGACTAAACCAGGTCTAAAAGGAGATTAAAACCAGGTCTAAAAGGAGACTAAACCAGGTCTAAAAGGAGACTAAAACCAGGTCTAAAAGGAGACTAAACCAGCTCTAAAATGAGACTAAACCAGGTCTAAAAGGAGACTAAGACCAGGTCTAAAAGGAGACTAAAACCAGGTCTAAAAGGAGACTAAAATCAGGTCTAAAAGGAGACTAAACCAGGTCTAAAAGGAGACTAAAATCAGGTCTAAAAGGAGACTAAAACCAGGTCTAAAAGGAGACAAAAACCAGGTCTAAAAGGAGACTAAGCCAGGTCTAAAAGGAGACTAAACTAGGTCTAAAAGGAGATTAAACCAGGTCTAAAAGGAGACTAAACCAGGTCTAAAAGGAGATTAAACCAGGTCTAAAAGGAGACTAAACCAGGTCTAAAAGGAGATTAAACCAGGTCTAAAAGGAGACTAAACCAGGTCTAAAAGGAGACTAAACCAGGTCTAAAAGGAGACTAAAATCAGGTCTAAAAGGAGACTAAACCAGGTCTAAAAGGAGACTAAACCAGGTCTAAAAGGAGACTAAACCAGGTCTAAAAGGAGATTAAACCAGGTCTAAAAGGAGACTAAACCAGGTCTAAAAGGAGATTAAACCAGGTCTAAAAGGAGACTAAACCAGGTCTAAAAGGAGACTAAAACCAGGTCTAAAAGGAGACTAAACCAGCTCTAAAATGAGACTAAACCAGGTCTAAAAGGAGACTAAGACCAGGTCTAAAAGGAGACTAAAACCAGGTCTAAAAGGAGACTAAAATCAGGTCTAAAAGGAGACTAAACCAGGTCTAAAAGGAGACTAAAATCAGGTCTAAAAGGAGACTAAAACCAGGTCTAAAAGGAGACAAAAACCAGGTCTAAAAGGAGACTAAGCCAGGTCTAAAAGGAGACTAAACCAGGTCTAAAAGGAGACTAAACCAGGTCTAAAAGGAGACTAAGACCAGGTCTAAAAGGAGACTAAAACCAGGTCTAAAAGGAGACTAAAATCAGGTCTAAAAGGAGACTAAACCAGGTCTAAAAGGAGACTAAAACCAGGTCTAAAAGGAGACTAAACCAGGTCTAAAAGGAGACTAAGACCAGGTCTAAAAGGAGACTAAAACCAGGTCTAAAAGGAGACTAAAATCAGGTCTAAAAGGAGACTAAACCAGGTCTAAAAGGAGACTAAAATCAGGTCTAAAAGGAGACTAAAACCAGGTCTAAAAGGAGACAAAAACCAGGTCTAAAAGGAGACTAAGCCAGGTCTAAAAGGAGACTAAACTAGGTCTAAAAGGAGACTAAACCAGGTCTAAAAGGAGACTAAAATCAGGTCTAAAAGGAGATTAAAACCAGGTCTAAAAGGAGACTAAAACCAGGTCTAAAAGGAGACAAAAACCAGGTCTAAAAGGAGACTAAGCCAGGTCTAAAAGGAGACTAAACCAGTTCTAAAAGGAGACTAAACCAGGTCTAAAGGGAGACTAAACCAGGTCTAAAAGGAAAGTAAAACCAGGTCTAAAAGGAGACTAAAACCAGGTCTAAAAGGAGACAAAAACCAGGTCTAAAAGGAGACTAAAACCAGGTCTAAAAGGAGACAAAAACCAGGTCTAAAAGGAGACTAAACCAGGTCTAAAAGGAGAGACTAAACTAGGTCTAAAAGGAGACTAAACCAGGTCTAAAGGGAAAGTAAAACCAGGTCTAAAAGGAGACTAAACCAGGTCTAAAAGGCAAGTAAAATCAGGTCTAAAAGGAGACTAAAGCAGGTCTAAAAGGAGACTAAACCAGGTCTAAAAGGAGACTAAACCAGGTCTAAAAGGCAAGTAAAACCAGGTCTAAAAGGAGACTAAACCAGGTCTAAAGGGAAAGTAAAACCAGGTCTAAAAGGAGACTAAACCAGGTCTAAAAGGCAAGTAAAATCAGGTCTAAAAGGAGACTAAAGCAGGTCTAAAAGGAGACTAAACCAGGTCTAAAAGGAGACTAAACTAGGTCTAAAAGGAGACTAAACCAGGTCTAAAGGGAAAGTAAAACCAGGTCTAAAAGGAGACTAAAGCAGGTCTAAAAGGAGACTAAACCAGGACTAAAAGGAGACTAAAATCAGGTCTAAAAGGAGACTAACCCAGGACTAAAAGGAGATTAAACCAGGTCTAACAGGAGACTAAAACCAGGTCTAAAAGGAGACTAAACCAGGTCTAAAAGGAAAGTAAAACCAGGTCTAAAAGGAGACTAAAACCAGGTCTAAAAGGAGACAAAAACCAGGTCTAAAAGGAGACCAGGTCTAAAAGGCTAAAACCAGGTCTAAAAGGAGACTAAACCAGGTCTAAAAGGAGACTAAAAGGAGACTAAAGCAGGTCTAAAAGGAGACTAAACCAGGTCTAAAAGGAGACTAAACCAGGTCTAAAAGGCAAGTAAAACCAGGTCTAAAAGGAGACTAAACCAGGTCTAAAGGGAAAGTAAAACCAGGTCTAAAAGGAGACTAAACCAGGTCTAAAAGGCAAGTAAAATCAGGTCTAAAAGGAGACTAAAGCAGGTCTAAAAGGAGACTAAACCAGGTCTAAAAGGAGACTAAACCAGGTCTAAAAGGCAAGTAAAACCAGGTCTAAAAGGAGACTAAAGCAGGTCTAAAAGGACACTAAACCAGCTCTAAAAGGAGACTAAACCAGGACTAAAAGGAGACTAAGCCAGGTCTAAAAGGAGACTAAAACCAGGTCTAAAAGAAGATTAAACCAGGTCTAAAAGGAGACAAAAACCAGGTCTAAAAGGAGACTAAACCAGGTCTAAAAGGAGACTAAACCAGGTCTAAAAGGAGACTAAACCAGGTCTAAAGGGAGACTAAACCAGGTCTAAAAGGAAAGTAAAACCATGTCTAAAAGGAGACAAAAACCAGAGAGAATAACTTTTTGTTTTTGAGCAATAAAAACAGCTGTAATGAATCATTTCTAATTAGATGTTTAATGCCATACCATGGAACATTCCAGGGAAAGCAATAACATTGTTTTTTCACCTGTGGCTGAAAATTCTGAACACAGCCCATTATTTTTTACAGTTTGAAAATCAAGCAGCGGTCTTGTCTCTAGTTTTACACAGAATATCAGCACGAGTTTGAATTTCAATGAAGTTCCGCTTTTATCGCTGCCGTTTTGGGCGTATTGAGTCGAGACTGAAGTTAAACCGGCCTTTCCCCAAAGCCCCTCAGCCTCTCCTCCACAGCTGGAGCATCGCTTTTCCTTTTCTCTCCCTTTCAGGCTTTCAGAGCTGTGATGATTCTGTGCTCACAAGACAAAGCACAAAGCACGTTTAGATCATAAAAACACGAAGAACAGAAGCGTGTGGCAGTGGGACTGAAAAGAAGCAGACCAGCATGAGTGGTGTGGGTGTATTCTTTGGTGCAAATTAAAAACCCAGTTAAGATATTGGTAGTACTTGTGTTATTTTCACTTTATTTGCTCACTCCCCTTGCGCGTCCTCCCCTCCTGGCAGAGCCCCCACGCTTCACTATTAAAACATTTTGTTGAAAATCTACGAAAGTTTGAGTGTTAAAACGAGAGAGAAATGTGAGAAAACGTTAATTCCAGTGTTTTAAGGCTTTTACAGCCTTAAAACATGTATAATAATTGTAAAATATAAAGTTGTCCTACTTCGCGGATTTCACTCATTACGGGTTATTTCTGGAACCTAACCCCCGCGATAAACGAGGGACCCCTGTACAGAAACAAACACAGCACAGCAAACACACACATTATAACAGACATTACAGCACACTCGGGGACTGGTGTTGAAAAATGTGATGGCCGAGGGGATCAGGCTTCTGCCAAAGCGGCTCCTGCACCTGAATGTCCTGTACTTCCGTCCTTGTAATTATGATGAGCAAATAAAACAAACAAAAAGAATGAATGAAAATCCATCAACTGTGGACGTGATAGGACCAGATTTGAAACATTTGAGCTACCTCGTTATCTATTGGCTGTTAGGTTATCAATCAAAGTCTCTACGTTCCTATCATAACTGACTCGCCAGGGCGCTGGGATTACGTGGTTTACGTTCGCCTCTCACACATTCCACAGACACAAGACGCTGTTTACTCCACCAACCCAGCGGTTCTTAGCGACTTTTTCCAACTGTAGCTTCCTCGCAGTTTGCACAAAGTTTGTTGCGACGGCAGACGAGAATCCACGACCAGTTAGACGCAAAAGAAAGTCCGTTTTTGAGGTTGAAGGGGAAAAAGCCAAACTAAGGTGATTCTCGGAGATTCCTTCCAGCGATGGCGTGCGCTGAAGGGTCTAAAGACTGACGCGTTGGTCGCTAAATGACTTCTGGACAGGAAACTTCTGCTTATCATTTGAAAACGTACAGTATAGCTACAGCAGCAACAGAGATTCTGAACAAGCACTGGCTGTAAACAAGCAGAGTAAGGATGCGTCGGGAGGAGGCGTTTATACTTAGGCAGCTGTGGGTGGGGGGGGGGTGGATTCACACATGAGGAACGTTTGAAAACGGACAAACAGTCGCTGGATTTCTCGTTCCCTGGAAAATCCTCTGTAGAACCTGTAACCTGGCATTTGGCTCTGCACTCTTTCACATAATAACACTGCATCATAAATTTGGCTGAGATCAAAACATAGCCATGAAGCGTTACCAAAAAATTAAACTTATAACCAGGGAAACCAAGCGGTGATACTGGCAATTTTCTTCATTCACACATGACAGTATTCTAGTAAAAGGTTGCATGTATGAACTATGAGCTTTATATGAAGTCCATACCAGTTATTGTGTTGTGAGACAGGCCACATTTCTCGAGCATTCCTTTCAGAAGTGAGTGAGACGTGCCTGGAAACTTTGTCTTAAGTGCTACTGCGTTCTGACGTCTGTAACTATGACCAGTCTGAGGCACAATGACTTTGCAAAGTTTGGTTTTTCAAGGTTTCAACAACCAAAGACATAAACAAGAAAAAGTGACTCCCACAAGTTAGATTTTTTTTTAGATTCAACAAGATTTTATCATTAAAAAAGTACAAATAATCTCTATCTTAGATTACAAAAGGATGTTAATAGTAGATCACTATTTTCTTCAGAGATTTGGAAGACTTTTACACCTGATGCCCTCCCCGATGCACCAAGCTACATTACATTAGCTGACAACCGGGACTGAACAATGAAGGCACGGCAATTAGCCACTGGAATTCTCGCTGACTGAGGTAAATTTGCTTGAAAGAAAACATTCTTACTGTGAGCGGGCTTGCCTTTTACCAGATCTGACCTGTAACATTGCCTGGTGGCATCACAATGGCATTTTCTACAAGGCGCCATTTTATACAATAGCTGTGTAGACAAATTCATTCCAATTTTGAAACCTGTTGTCGATGTTCACAATTATACTGTGCCTTTATATTGGAGAGAATTTATTTTTTCAGAGTAAATTGTGTGATTTGAGCTCACCTAAAACCTTTTAGGTGAGAAAATATTTCCCCTGCATGATTAAATGGACTCAAAGTCTACAATTGGAAAGGTTCACACGTCAGAAGGTTACAGTTCATGGTCATGAAGAGTCTAAAAATGACTTAAAACTGGAATCCGGGAGTGTCAGGGTCATCATCAAGGAACTGAATCCAAAGTTTTGCCTGGTAAATCCAAACTCTCTGTATTTCTATCTGTATCTGTCTGTATTTTCTGTACAGAGGGGCGTGTTGTGTCTCAGTCAGAGTTCATTTTTCAGTGACACGTGTGGAACAAAGAAAATCTGAGGAAATTGTCCATGATTTTCAGCCCCCTGTGATATTTTTTTCATTTCTTTTTTCCAATACGGACAGACCATGCATTTTCCGGATTGGTTAATCCACCTGTCAATCACGCCAACCTGAACTCGAGGGAGATTCACCAATGACCAGACTCACATTCTGAGTGTATGTGTGTTGAGTATGGGTGTGTTCTGGCAATCCACACTTTGATTAAACGGTGTTACAGTGGTCCCTCGCTCTATCGCGGTTCACTGTTCGCGGCCTCGCTGTTTCGCGGATTTTTTTTTATTTTTTACTTTTTATAGTGTAACATTTTTTTTAATAGTGTAACATTGTGTTCTGCGTCCTGATTGGCTAAGAGACTGTAGACCTTTGCCGATTGATAGATAGGGGATGCAGGGGGAACCGGGACTAGACCAGGACTAGACCAGGACCAGACTGGGACTAGACCGGTACTAGACCAGGACTTGACCAGGACTAAACGTGGACTAAACCAGGTCTAGACCAGAACTAAACCAGGTCTAAACCTGGACTAGTGCTGGACTAAACCAGGACTAAACCAGGTCTGGACCAGAACTAAACCAGGTCTAGACCAGGTCTAAACCAGGTCTAAGCCTGGACTGGTCCTGGACTAAACCAGGACTGGACCAGGTCTAGACCTGGACTAAACCGGGACTAGACCAGGTCTAAACCAGGATTAAACCACCACGTGCCGCTCTTTGCTGGTTTCGTGCGGCTGGTTTGTGGCTCGGGCTGAGAGGACGCGGGTTCGGGCGCTGCTGTTCGATCTCGTGCTCGCAGCCCCGGTGTACGCGCGGCCTCGCGCTGGTCGTGCTGCTCTGTCACGGATTTGACCACGATGAGGGGCACGTGTCACACACTTCTCCAAGGGGTTGGTGCACGTCGCGTCCCAGGACGTGGCAGTGCCGGGACGCGAGTCACTGGATTCCTGCGGATCCAGTGACTCATGTCTCCGTTCCCCTCACGCGTCTGGTGGGGCTCCCGGGCTTCACTATTAATAAATTTTTTTGAAAATCTATGAAAGTTTGAGTGTTTAAACGAGAGAGAAATATGAGAAAACGTTAATTCCAGTCTGAGAAAAGCGTATAATGTGTGTGGTGAGGCATTTACAGCCTTAAAACATGTAGAATAATTGTAAAATATAAAGTTATCCTACTTCGCGGATTTCTCTTATTGCGGGTTATTTCTGGAACCTAACCCCCGCGATAAATGAGAGATTACTGTATATCTGATTTTTACTTTCATAAAAATGTGAAAACCAGAACTAGCTCATTTTAAACACTATGCGGTGTTCCAGATTTGTTTAAGGGTACATGTACATTAGACCCAAAGCTCTGAACCTCAGGTGGACCTGCTCCGTCTGATCCACACTCTGCATCTGCTCATACATCTGGATCTAAACCCACTGTGTGCTGTGGGACCACTGAGGTACGTGTTTATGAACTTAGAGGAGACTTTACTTAAATGTGAGGCACTAGTGAAGTTTGCCTGTGCACTCATTATGATTCACAGTCCGAACCGGATTTTCCCACTGTGGTACCGGCTCTGGTCTCAGGTCTTAGGTTTACAGAGCCTGTCACATTACATTTACAGATGGACAGAATGTAAAAAATGCAAATTGCCATTTTTATGCAGATTACATGATTATATAATGTTTTGCGTCTTCACTCACTGAAGCCATCGACAAACTGCAAAATGCATTTAACATTGTTTTCCACAGCTTCTCCGATTTGAAACTGTCTTAATGCAAACAAAACTAAAGTGATGCTGTTTTCTAGAAGTAAGATTACGCAAAATGTTCCTCCAGTTGATGCACCTGATGGCTCAGTTATTGAAGTTGTTCATGCTTTTAAATACTTGGGTGTCATAATTGACGACGGACTGTCTTTTAAGTTTCATATCGACTCTCTTGTCAAAAGGTTGCATCTTAAATTGAGTTTTTACTTCAGAAATAAGTTGTCTTTTTCATTCAATGCCAGGAAGAGGCTTGCTGCTGCAACATGCTGGACTATCTTTTATATATGCATGCCCCAGCCCAAGCTCTGTGCTCTCTGGATTCAGTATTTCCTGCCTCTTTGCGCGTTATTACATACTGTAGTGCTCGGACCCATCATTGTGAACTCTCGCCTCGTGTTGGATGGCCTGCTTTAGCAACCCGGCGGCTCACACACTGGTATAAACTTATTTATAAGGGACTTGTTGGGCTGCTTCCTCCATACCTCAGTGTGTATCTTCAGCCTGATAGACCCCAGAATTTACATTCTCAGGATGTTTACATGTTGTTGGTTCCTACTGTGAGAACAGAGAAATGAAAACTGTTTTCAGTATCGTGCTCCAGAAGACTGGAATTCTTTGCAGAGAGTTTTAAAACTTCAAACACTTGTGCCTATGACGTTTTTTAATACTCTTTCGATGACATGCCAATGTTTCTAACCGTGTCGCTAACATTTTATCTGTGTTGAATTTACAGTGGTCCCTCACTCTATTGCGGTTCACTTTTCGTGGCCTCGCTGTTTCACCGATTTTTAATTTTTTTTAAATTTCAATGTTTTTAAAAAAAATAGTGTATCAACATTGTGTTGTGCGTCCTGATTGGCTTCTCCTCCGTGTCTCCTGTACAGTACAGAATGTGTTCAGTTTGACACATTTATATAGATGTTATAGAGGGGGGACCCGGGGGGCTCCGGGAGTCCCGCTGGATGCACGAGGAGCCGAGACATGAGTCACTGGATCTGTAGGAAGTCCAGACCGGGACTAAGACATGAGGACCAGACTGGGACCAGACCGGAACCAGACCAGGTCTAAACCAGGTCTAAACCAGGTCTAAACCAGGTCTAAACTTGGACTAATCCAGGACTAAACCAGAACTAAACCAGGTCTAAACCAGGTCTAAACCTGGACTAAACCAGGACTAGGCCAGTTCTAAACCAGGATTAAAGAAGCAACTTTATTGATCTCACACTGGAGAACCACCGCATGCGGCTCTTTGCCTTGTATTTTTTATTTTGTTGAAAATCTACGAAAGTTTGAGTGTTTAAACAAGAGAGAAATGTGAGAAAAGGTTAATACCAGTCTGAGAAAAGTGTATAATGTGTGTGGTGAGGCGTTTACAGCCTTAAAACATGTATAATAAAAATTGTAAAATATAAAGTTGTCCTACTTCGCGGATTTCACTTATTACGGGTTATTTCTGGAACCTAACCCCCGAGATAAACGAGGGACCACTGTATATTTAATTGTTGTCTTATGGGTTGTGTTGTGTGGGCCTCTTGGCCAGGACTCCCTTGAAAAAGAGATCTTTGAATCTCAATGGGACTTTCCCTGGTTAAATAAAGGTTGAAAGAAAGAAAATTTACACGTGCAAAGAACGGGTCAGATTTAGGTGCTGAACTGCAAAAAACAAATGAATAAAATAACAAAAATAAAATAGTATGCGTAGTACCTTTCTTAAAACAGGAAGAACTTAGGTTACAAACAGTTCTTTTAAGGCAAGGGGGGAATTTACTGACTGAATTTCTATTGAGTGAATCATGCTTCAAAATGTAGGAAGAGTGTACACGTAAAATATTTCCCTGGGGATTGGCTGTTGTTATGACAGGACCATGTTGGCACAGGAAGGATGAGAGGTAATAAAAGACCAGAGCACCAGTCGAGCCTCGGGAACCTCCTGTGAGAAAGTTCAAGGTTCTGAAGAGAATGGGTCACGCTGACAGTGGAGCTCTGCACACGGGAAACTACTGCCAACAACACACATGAAAGAGGCTGGAGCTGAGGGCCGTACACAGAGATGGGCAAAATATCAAGAGAGACAATGTCGTCAATGTTGTTTGAGCACAAAGGAGCACAAATTCAGTCTATTTTGTAATAAAAACGGTGCAAAAAGAGCAGATTAAAAATTGGAATTGGGAAAATAAACACGCAAATTGTTGTAAATTTACATGCAAAAGGTATAAAGATATTCCAGCACTTTTGTGGATAATAGGATCATACTGAAACATTTTACATTCAACGCTTTTTCTTTTCAACACTTTTCACTTCGTTTATTAAATCGTTTTAGATGAAATGATTAATAGAAATTCTAACATAATGATCCACAGGTGTCAGAGATTATAACTTATATAGCAGACACCAGCGCAGTATGACTACTTTAAAGGAAAATTAACGTTTTTTTACAATCTGAGCCTTCTTTCGGCAATAAAACAAGTAGTTTTACTCACCCATAGCAGTTTGCTGTCAATTGGAGCAGTATCGCAGAACTTATGTTGAGCCGTTCTCTTCTACCAATGATCCCGTATCCGTTAGCGTGAGTGCTCGGGGCATTACTTTGCGGTGTCCAAATAACACAAACTTTAGCACTTTTCAAATCACAGAAGATCGCTGTGTCAGGGTAGACTTTTAGTAGATTCCAAAACGGCCTGAAACCCGATATCGCAACAGAAAAGTAAAGTTCAGAGCGGTGTTAGCTTCTTTCGGACTAGCGGTGTTTACAAAACAGCTGAGTTCACGCATGCGCACTGTCCTCTCTGATGACGTCATCAAATGAAACTATAGTTGGATATCGGGTTTCAGGCCGTTTTGGAATCCACTAAAAGTCTACCCTGACACAGCGATCTTCTGTGATTTGAAAAGTGCTAAAGTTTGTGTTATTTGGACACCGCAAAGTAATGCCCCGAGCACTCACGCTAACGGATACGGGATCATTAGTAGATCAGAACGGCTCAGAAAGTGCTGCGATACTGCTCCAATTGACAGCAAACTGCTATGGGTGAGTAAAACTACTTGTTTTATTGCCGAAAGAAGGCTCAGATTGTAAAAAAAAACGTTAATTTTCCTTTAAGTAAAGGGATATACACTCTGCATAATCTCACCAAATAAAGATACTTTTCCTTTTTTTCCCAGTGGGACTTTTGGTCTCCGTCGCTCCTCCATGGCCGTAACAGCGCACCAAACACAAGTGTACACTGTTCCTGGTGATGTTTAGGATGTGACAGGGCCCAACATGTCTGACTCCACCGTTCACCCTTTCCTCTGATCTTGATGAATATATTTTCTACCACGTTAAAATCATCCCTCTGCCCATTCTTCATCCCTTTGACTCTTGTCCTTTTCAGCCTTTGCCACGGTGAACATCTCCTCTTCTTCTGCCTCTTCAGTCCTTCACACCTCCTCCCGCTGGAACAGAGACTTGGCGAGGTCCTCACTAGTGATGTGATTTTCATGGATAAACACACTTTGGGCACAAGAAAACATATTGGACACTGTAACATTTAGTTTTGAATTATTATTACTGTAGTGTGATATTTAATTTCAATTGCATGCATATACATCATTCTAAAACAGGGGTGTCAAACATGCAGCCCGGGGGCCAGATCCGGCCCTCCAAGACCTTTAATCTGGCCCTCGGCTAATTTTCTATTAAAATATTGGTAATTTTCTACGCAGTTTAGCATAGCAGCATCTCCAGTGCCTCTGTGCGTGGCCCCTCCCACCAGAGCAGCACAAATGAAGACTCGCCTCTTTCCAAACACTCTTAAAGGACCATCGTTTTGACTGTCGACCGTGACACCCTCATCAGCAAAATGTCAAAAATGAGAAAAGTGGACGCTGAGTGCAGGATTTTCCCAGAAAAATGGACTAATTCCTATTTGTTCACGGAGGTGAATGGGAAACCTGTGTGCTTCGTGTGTTTGCAACAAGTGGCAGTGCTTAAAGAATATAATCTTAAACGCCACTACGAGACACGGCATTTCGAATAATACAATAACTTGAATGGAGAATTGAGAAGACAGAAGATAAACAAATTATTGCTGGGACTGAAGAAACAGCAGTCTGTAACAGATTTGTGTTTCTCTGCACAAATATCCAAATATTATTTGGACTTGTTGCTAATTTTGGGGTATATTTGCCATGAGTTTTCTGATCCGGTCTCTTTGGGATCAAAGTAGGTTGGATACGGCCCCTGGACCAAAATGAGTTTGACACTCCTGGTCTAAAGGGTGAACACACTCCCACTCTAAACCATTTTAAACAGATCTGAGCCTTGGTCATTTCTCTGTGGTTAGTTTGTTGTTCGAATGTTCTCACCTTGACTTCTGTAACTTAAAGGAAAAGTAAAGTTTTTTTTACAATTTGAGCCTTATTTCGGTAATAAAACAAGTTGTTTTACTCACCCATATCACTTTGGTGTCATATGGAGCATTTCCGGAGATGTTTTAGATTAGCGTTAGGCTAACGCCGTTAGCCTAGCATGACTTATAGCCATAGCTTGGGGCATTCCCTGAGTATGTAATATGCCCCGTGCGGGCTCCAAATAACACAAACTTTAGCACTTTTCAAATCATAGAAGCTCGATGTCTTAGCCTACGATTTCGTTTGGTCAAAAGTGGCCTGTAATCCGAAATTTAGCCATAGTTTCGAGTAGATGAGGACGCCAGTGCGCATGCGCGGAGTGTGCTCTCAGCTCCCGGGACCCAAACATGGAACGCATAGCTGTAAACTATGGATAAATCTCGGATTACAGGCCACTTTTGATTCAAACGAAATCGTAGACTAAAGACATCGAGCTTCTATGATTTGAAAAGTGCTAAAGTTTGTGTTATTTGGAGCCCGCACGGGGCATATTACATGCTCGGGGAATGCCCCGAACTATGGCTATAAGTCGTGCTAGGCTAACGGCGTTAGCCTAACGCTAATTTAAAACATCTCCGGAAATGCTCCATATGACACCAAAGTGATATGGGTGAGTAAAACAACTTGTTTTATTACCGAAATAAGGCTCAAATTGTAAAAAATGTTACTTTTCCTTTAAGGAAATTCCATAAAAGAGCCAAGTCCTCATGCAAATAAATATACAGTATAAATATATGATTGGAGGACAGGTATCTTGGTCTCAGAGGAGCAAACAAGCTGAGTGTGAACAAGCCAAACTGTGGAAAGCTTCATCAGAGCTGGAATTGGCCTTAAACATTTAATTGAATTGAGTTAAATAAACGTTATTGTCCTGGAGAGGCACTTTGTCTTGGGCAGAGTGTTACAGAAAAACAAGCACTAAACAGAAAGGAGGGCACAATTATATTAGCACTTGTAGACATGATGAGTTTTGACAGTTTCTCACCATTGGAGACGCTCATTCATCTTTGGGACTGTATGGGTGAGCAGAGGCTGTGTTTTCTGCCAACTTTCTGACATAAGTTTTTAGCTGCACATCGTGAGAAACAAGTCAATACAGACAAAACACATTTCACAGTTCAGAATTATTTTCTACTTTGCCTCTGTGGGACTCCAAAACCATCACAAAAACTACAGATGCAGTCATTTAGTGAAACAGTCATTATAATCATGACACAAAAGTACTGGTGACAATCAGGCAAAGTAAGTAGTACTTCAACTGTTGTACTGGTGGTAATTGTTTCTCTCCAACGCAGTTCCTTCTTACCCATGATCTGGACCTGCTCATTGTGATGTTTTATTTTGGCTGATTTGATTCAAACAAACACAGAGTTCCTTTTTTTTTTATTGGATTCTGTAAAAAACACATCTAAAAACATCAGTTCAGATTTTAAGAACAATACTTCACTTTGCTCTCATGTTGTTTCTTTTTCTTTTTTGCAGGGGTGTATAGTACTAATTACAGCACGCATGTCATTGTACATGAGTATACATCTTTGGAGTAATTGTACCTTGGGTAGATTTTTAAACATGTTCTTGTACTTGTACAATTGTTATTCTGCCAATGTAGTAATTATTTGTTCCTATACAGACAAACACGTACCTGCACCACCTGCTCTAGGCTCAAATTTCAAAGTTCAAGTCAGCTTTATTGTCAAAAACCATATGTACAGGTTGCACACACAGGATTTGAAATTGCAGCGCCCCCTAGGCCCACAGTGAACGTAAAACATCTGATAAACAAGACAGTAAACACCATGACTAAAACATCACTTATACCCAGT
Organism: Paratrypauchen microcephalus; assembly: GCA_036785185.1. Classification (NCBI taxonomy): domain Eukaryota; kingdom Metazoa; phylum Chordata; class Actinopteri; order Gobiiformes; family Gobiidae; genus Paratrypauchen; species Paratrypauchen microcephalus. Next base: position 1,966,387 of record JAVJIX010000106.1, on the reverse strand, counting down.
GTTGGGCAAGTTACTCAAAAACTGTAATGCCTTACATTACAATATTACTCTAAATAAAAAGTAAGGCATTACACTACTTTTGCATTACTTTAGTTACTCTCGCCAAAATGACTGGAAATAAGGATTTGGCAATCTACAGTGCAAATCTCTCATGTGTCATGACTTTCACCTGCCATCCAGGAGGTTTTGGGAGCTGCAGACTGAAAACCAACATGTTCAGTAATTGCTTCTTACCCGCTTACAATACCAAAAGAGAAATCGTCCTTTCCCTTCTTGCCACACCTTACCATGCACTCCAGCACCTGTTCACTGCCATCCTCTTCAATTCTGTAGCAAGTGGCATTTTCACATTTGGTATACACATCTGTGAATATAGCCCATATGTATAGCTATTAAGATGGTTCCAGCTGTATTGCCCTCTAGGAGCTAGCACTATCCGATTCTTCTGGTTCTGTCATCCTTTGTCAGTCTGCCAGTTCGAGACGATGTAAAAGGAAATGGAATGGTCTGCGCGGACTTTTATATCACTAGCTGATCTCGCGGAACTTTGTATGAAATGTAATGTTCTGCGCGGACTTATCAGATTCAGTAGCTGATCTCGCGGTGATCCGCGAACTTTGTATGAAGAAAACGCAAAACCCACAAAAACAAAGCAGGTTAAAAATGCATTGTAATGTGCATTACTGGCATTGTAACGAGTAATATATTACCGATTTTCTTCCCTGTAATGCGTTACATTACTGCGTTACACCAAAAAGTAATGCATTACAGTAATTAATTACTTTTGTAACAAGTTACTCCCAACACTGCTTATACCCATATATAAAGCTCAAATACTGTCATTTAATGTGCAGATTGTGGTTTAAAATGACTAAATTCAAGTTTTGTATAAACTAGAGCTGTCATTTTAACACGTTAATTAGATAAATTAATTATAGGGCTGTCAAACGATTAATTTTCTTGATCGCAACTAATCTCAGAAATTTCATAGTTAATCGCAATTAATCGTGATTTATTTTGCATGTTTAAAATTTATATCTTGCAATAAGACTGTTCGAATCTAAAGTTAAACTCACAATGCAAAGTATTTCTCACCATTTTTTTTATTTAAAAAAAGTGCAGAGAAAGGAAAAAGTAACAATGAACCAGTAATAGTGCTTACTTTGAGAAATTGTAAATAAATGATTGAAGCCCGCTCGAGCTGCCTACGGATGCGTAGAAGGAACAAAATACTAGCAAACTCAAAATAGCGCGTTTAACCGACAATGAGTTTAATTAATACAACCAAATGAGCTGCATATGGATGGTAAAATTGCGGAAAATGCTGGCAAACTCTGATCGCGATTAAAAAAATTGTTTGCGATCATAACTTACATTAATCTAATCGCGATTAACGCGTTAATATTCCCAGCCCTAATTAATTACACTGCAAATTAACGCGTTATATAAATTAATGCATTTAATCATGAGAGGCAATTTTAAATTTGTCCCACTGAAGGACCTGTAGGCATCTCGGCAGTGGCGTCACTTCCATCTGCGTCGCTAATCAAACAAATAAATCCTGAAGGAAACTGACATGGACTCGACTCAGGGGGCGAGGCGAGCGAATCGCTGCCAGGGCCTTTGAACGGCGAGTTTATTTATAAAAAGAACAAAGACGGGACGATCAACAAGAACGCGGTGATTTGTAGCGTTTGTAAAAAATAATTTTCCGATCACCAAAGCCTGACATATAATTTGAACGCTAAACACTCTCACTGTTCCACCGGTGATAGAGCGAGTGTGGGCGAACTTCAACAAACCACGCTCGCAGAATTTCGGTTGTCTCTCTCTCTCGGTCACAAACATGAGATTAAAATATGATTCATTAGATTCATTTATTACAAACCCTGTAATTAAGTAGATACATTTTTTTAATCGCCTGACAGCACTAGTATAAACCCATAATCTATGTTAAAATCATGTGTACTTTTTACTTTTCTACTTAACTTGGTTGCAGTACTTGTAGTGGAGTAGATTGATCGCTGAGTAATTGAGTAGAATACATTCCAACTAGTCGATTAACTGTACTTTTACGTCAGTACAAATATTCAGTACTCCTTCCAGCTGTGCTTTTTGCGATCAGAAGGTCAGTGGCGCGCACAGATTTTTCTAACAGATCCACGGGCTGTACCTATTTTTTCATGTCATAAAGTAAGATTTGTTTTGCCCTAGTACAGATAATTAAAAGCAGCTCGTAGCGTCAAAAGAGCAGGGCTCTCAAGTTTTGAGCGGGGTCGTGCGTGAGACTGTAATTTCCGAAGAGCGGGGGGTTGGGGTGGGGGGTGGGGGGGGCGGGTGAAGAAGTTTTTCCGTGGGGGGGCGCTTGAATTGCGTGAGAAATGCCGTGTGAGCGTCGAATTGCGAACAAATCCGTTCGCGTTTGTTTATGTCGCTTACCACGCTAAACCACGTAAGACGGAATGACGCGTAATATTATTATTTTTTTATAATGGGGGCGCGTTCGTAACCACGAAACGTCGTAAGTCGAGACCGTCGTAACCCGAGCACCCCCTGGTTACGACGGTCTCGGGTTACGACGTTTCGTGGTTACGAACGCGCCCCCATTAAAAAAAATATGTATATATTACGCGTCATTCCGTCTTACGCGGTTTAGCGTGGTAAGAGATGTAAACAAACGCGAACGGCGCGCGGCGCACGGCGGAAGAATACGCTCTGTTGTGGTTGTAGGGAGAAGAAGACAGCCTCATGTGCGTGTCCAATGTGGGCGGAAGTACCTGATGTGGGCTCTGATCTGCTCCTATGAAAGCGACAGTGATAACCAAGCAGCGTAGTGGTCTAATTATTGAGATGGAAAGGTTATTGGTGCTTTGGTTGGAAGATCAAAGGCAAAATCCGGCTTACGACGAAATTCGGGTTACGACGCGTCTTAAGAACGGATCAACGTCGTAACCCGAGGACCCCCTGTATAGGCTAACTATAATTTCTAGTGTCATTCCCTTACCTTTGTACACTCGTGTCACTCACAGCCGCACTTCATGCTAATTAGTCGCTCCTATAGAAAAATAATTATGTGCTTGACCTTTATTAGTCTATGTTATTTTTAATATGGAGTTAATTTATTTGCATGGAAAGGTCATCAAATCAATTAACCTGCAACGTATTTGAACACGAGCGCCGTAAACATCGTCCAGCGTGCTCGTGGATGCAGTACAATAACTCTGTGCACGGGCTAATGCTGATGGGCACGCGCCACAGTCTTATTTCAGACACTTTAATCTTTCGCTGGATTCTGGTGCAGCGCTGTTTGTGTTTCTCTCTCCATTTTGAACAAAGGAGTACAAATAGAAGCAATAAAAGACTAGTGTATGTATGAAGTGTCTGGTGCATTTGTGCTCCGACAAAAACAGCAGTCTAATGTAACACGAGGTTCGGATTGTTAAAATTAAAGCGAGATAAGGCAACAGAGCGATTGGCTGTTTTCGTGGCTACCTGGCTGATGCAGTTTTTGAATCTTTTAGTTTTTTGTGCACAGGTTTTTACATTTAAGAAGTACAGCATGTGCAGTTCAAAGGACAGAAGTAAAGGATTGTTGGATTGTGGGAAATGAGCTGTTTGTTTGTTTGTTTGTTTGTTTGCTTCTATTTGATTGCATGCTCTTGGCATCCAGGGTGGGCAGCAAAGTCAGAATTTCATTGTACAGGGAAACGTGTTTCTTTACTGTGAATGACAATAAAAGCTTTAAATCTTTCCGTATCCATTGATTTTTTTTTTTTAATTATTCAATTCTACATAAATGCATAAACATTACACAGAGACAACAGGACAGCAAGCAAAAAACAAACAAACAAAAGATTCGAGAGATTATACATCAATTCAAGCATAAAAATTTAATTTCATCATTTCATCATCTTCTGCTTTATCCGGCATTCAGGTCACAGGGGGACTTTACAATAGTCCAAGATCTCAACGCGCCGGCCGCCATGGATCCTCCTGCGGGTGGTGGGTCCACGGGAGGACGGCCTTGATGTAACTCTCCCGACATGGGGGCTCTCTACCAGTGTGTGACACTGGGGGCGAGGTGGAGTTAAGTGTCTTGCCCAAGGACACAACAGCATTCATCTGTGGGAGCTGGAAATCGTGTCGCCATCCACTCTGGGTCAGTGGATCCGACCGCTCAACCAATGTCGAAAGCGGGATTCAAACCAACCTTTGGATCAGTGGACAAACGCTCCACCAAATGAGCTACTGCCGTCCCCAATTTAATTAAATTAAATATAGAAAGGGAAATTTAAGTGGGGTAAGTGAGCTTTTTACTTACTGCTTCGGATTCAAAATAGAGTAGGAATGGCTGCCAGGTTTGATAATAGTTTTGAATTGATCCGTTTACAGAATGTCTCAAGTGTTTGAGCTTTAAATGGGACAAGACTTCTTCCACCCAACGCCTAAAAGACGGTGGGACTGCCGTCTTCCAACTCAACAATATAAAGCATCTTGCGAGCAGCGCGATGAACGCTACTGCATCTGCCTGCTAAAGGGTCACTGAAATATTCGGAGGAACAACCCCAAACAAAGCTGTTCCACTATTTGCTACAATAATCCTTTTGCATATGAATGAAATTGGTTTGAATATTTTCTCCCAGAAGTCATTTAGACGGGGACATACCCAGGACATGTGGCTCAGGTTAGCTCATCGCATACAGGTAGGATCCCGTATCCACTGATGGCTTTTTAGACCATACCGCTCTGTAAAAACATAAGAGACCACTGCAAAATGATCAGTTTTTCTGATTTTACTACTTATAGGTATGTGTTTGGGCAAAAGGAACATTTTTGTTTGAGTCTATAAACTACTGACAACATTTCCCCTAAATTCCAAATAAAAATGTTATCGTTTAGAGCATTTATTTGCAGAAAATGATAAATGGTCAAAATAACAAAAAAAGATCCATGTTTTCAGACCTCAAACAATGCAAAGAAACAAGATCAAATTCATTTTAAAACAACATAATACTAATGTTTACACTTAAGAAGAGTTCAGAAATCAATATTTGGTGCAATAAGCCTTATTTTTAATCACAGCTTTCATGTGTCTTGGCATGCTCTCTACAAGTCTTTCACGTTGTTCTTGGGTCCTAGTTTAGACCTGGTTTAGTCTTGGTTCAGACCGGGTTTAGTCCTAGTTTAATCCTGGTTTAGTCCCATTTTTAACCTGGTTTAATCCTGGTTTAGCCCTGGTTCAGTCCAAGTTTAGGTCTGGTTTAATCTTAGTTTAGACCTGGTTTAGTCCGGGTTCAGACCTGGTTTAGTCCAAGTCTTTCACATTGTTCTTGGGTGACTTTATTCCACTTCTGGTGCAAGAACTGAAGTAGCTCAGCTTTGTGTTTGTGTTGGAATTCAACAGACGCTGGAATGGAATGGCTGTAATACATGTAGAGATGGTGATTTCAGAAAAAAAATACAGTGGTTTCTTCTTCTTATTATTTTTCCAGAGCTGTACGTGGCAGCAAATGTGGCAGAAGATGTTCCAGAAGAAACGCTCTGAGACCTTCCAGAGAAAGTACTTCAGGGGAATTGTGGAGCCTTGTACAGAATCTTACAGCTAACAGTAAGGAGGGTTTGAATAGGGCCTGGGAGAGATTGCTAGATTACTCAAGCATGGATGGATGACTCTAAAACCTCTTCAGTTATGTTTTGGATGAGGGACCGTTATAACATAAAAAAAACCTTAATACTTTGAACTTTAAGCTTTCCTCTCTCACCGTAAAGTGTGATTATGTGCGTCACCAGCGTTGAACCAGACGAGACCGTGAATCAGTGGATTAAACTGTGACTAACCTGGGCCAGTCAGGGGCCGATCCGGGGGCCCGCGGGAGGCCGAGTCGGCACACAAAAGCATTAGGGTCCGGGAGACCAAGGCCCCTAATCACTCAATCAGACTCTTTGTTCCTCCAGACACAGGTCGCGGTGAGAGAAGCCTGAGCCAAAATTACAGTCTCCAGACTCACCGCTGGGATAAATAATAACCAGAGGAGGGCTGTGCTGGAACAAAGCACACAAGAGCGAAAATAACTTCCTCCCATTGCAGGAAATGATGATTACGACAACTACAAACTTATATTCTTGTTATTTTGTTTTGTCAAAGATGTCAGTGAAGCTAAAAGTAAAGGCGCTGTACCTGATTTTAACTGTCTTGAAGGTCCTATATTGCACAAAATTGACTCTTGTGAGGCTTAAGCCATTTTTGGATGTTGTTACCTCTTCAAAAACACTTAAACTTTATTGATCTACAAGGGAAATTGTTTAGTACGGAAGCCGAAAGAGGCCATGTTCGTAATGATTATTTTCCACCTTAATAACGAGAAAATTAACTCGAGACAGTGACGGACTGGGACCAAAAAATAAATGCTCTTCTCCGTAACCCGATCGCTCCCCCCTTGTGTCGTTTAGTGCCTCCTCCTTGATTCATTTTACTAAACTATAATACTAAGTATCCGACCGTCCATCTGTCTCATCTTCTACTTTGACTAACTTCACCACGCTACCACAATCTTCACCGTTCTATTTCTCATGAAAGTGATTAAATATTGTGTTCTACTAACTTCCTCGAAAAGGTTTACTATTGTCTTCCGTATAAAGTGTTTTCCACTTCATATGTGAGCGCTACCAATTCTTGGTAGCAACTAGTGCCGTGATTGGTCAATTCTTGGTAGCAACTCGGGGGGAATTTCCCATAAGGCAGTGCTTTACTTCAGTCGTCGCAAACAAATACAAAATACAGGTATATTTGTTTTATTTCAGACTGTGCACATTTTTAACATCGTAGGAAGAAATATCCCGGCAAAATAAATTAATGTAATACGTTAAACACATCATCACGGTGCCACCGTCACTGTAATATACATTAAGATTAAGATTAAGCCTTTATTGGTCTCACACACAATGACACACAGTGACACACGGGAGGAATTTGACTTCTGCATTTGACCCATCCTTTTCAGGAGCAGTGAGCAGACATCTTTTTCGGCGCCCGGGGGGCAGTACCGTGAAGGGTCTTGCCCAAGGACCCACACTGGTTAGCTCATTGCCCGGGATGGATTTGAACCCACAACCCCAGGGGGGGAAAGTCAGTGACTTACCAGTTGAGCTAACCAGCCGGTACATGTAGTTGTAAGGGGTATAAATACCGAACGGGTCCTTTCAGTTACAGCAATAGGGCAGACTTTTTAAGACTGTGGAGGCACGTAACGACCGAATACCTAGTGGGTGGGCCAAGGCAATGTGGTTTCGGGGTCGCGGTGGGCATCGTCGAGGCTGCGGCCCTTCTGGCATGTGCCCAAATGCCAGACCGCCCAGTCCGTCACTGGCTTGAGATCTTGAGAAAACGACACAATTCATTCGGGATCTTGAGAAAACTCTGTATCTCCGTCGGTAAAGACGAAGCCGGGCCAGTCTTCTGCGGACGTGCCGCGTACTAATCTTGAAATTATCCCGAATTAATAGACGTAACGCAATCTCCCCCTGTGTCAACCCCTGATCAAAATATTGCATCAGCTGATTGATTATTATTCCAAACATTCTAATGACCAAAAACGCGTCTATTCAGAATGAGAAATAGCCCCGAAGTCAGCCTGTCACAACCTGGCGGTAGACGTTTCAGTTGTTTTCTCGAGATAACAAATTAATTGTGTTGTTTTCTCGAGATCTCGAATTAATTATCTCGTTATCTCGGGATAACAAGGAAGAAAAAATATTGCTTATGAATATGGCCTCTGTCGACTTCCCTAGTTTGGGTAATTGTTTGGAATATTGTTTTGTTTTGGGTGTTTTGTTTCATTCACACGTTTGAGTAAGACTTTATTATTACTGTATCTACATCTCCAAAGCTCAAAATGCTCTGTTCCACCTTGTGATGTCATGAAGTCGTAGTTTTTCAAGTTAACAGCTCCTTTTAGCACCTCTAGTTCAGCAGAGATTGGCAAATCCAGGGTGGAAATTATCCAAGTGATTCTAGTGAAGGTGTGTGGGGTTTAAAAAACACAGTGGAGCACTTCCTGTTGTACCACATGACATCACAAGGTGGAACAGAGTGTTTTCTGTTTGAGAAAAGAACTCAGCCTAAATATATAGAATTTTTGTGTCTTATACATGTATGAATGAAACAAAACACAACTCCAGGTGTGTTTGTGATGAGAAAACAACATTAGAACACAGAAATCAGAAAACATCTAATTATTCACAGCAACAACTAGCATTCTACCACTGCACTTCCTGATTCAAATAGATTTAAAGGGCCCATATTACACTCTTTATGATGCATGTTATAATATAGTTTCCTCATCACAAACATACCTGGAGTTGTGTTTTGTTTCATTCACACACTCCACTGTTCCACTGTGTTTTTAAACCCCATACACCTTCACTAGAATATTTTGGAATTGTCAGTCCCTAGTGAACTTGTGAAGGTAAAAGGAGCTGTTATAAGCTGGAACAGAGTATTCTGAGCTTTGGAGATGTAGAGAGACAAATAATAAAGGATTACTCAAACATGTGAACGAAACAAAACATAACTCCACGTAGAGCTTAACCTGAGAAATCCCAGGCTGCTTTCGTTCGTTCCGATCTGAAAGACAGCCTGGCGACTATGGCAAGCGAGCTCTCCCGATTCTGGGAGCCAATCAGAGAGCAGGGAGGGGTGGCAAGACGGTGACGCGTACTATGTGATGAACGGAAGCTTATAGTTTGAACTGACAACTGACATGATTGGCTATGGGCTACGTATACGCCAAATGATAGACATTCATAATGCCCAATAAACGGCTGTTGGCGATCATAAACCGCACCTCTGCTACGAGATATTTCGAAGGTGGCTCCCAGACCATATATCACTTGTGATATGGTCATGTGTAAACCAGGCAAGGTAGAGCTGGGCGGTTTGACCAAAAATTGATATCACGGTGTTTTTCAAAATTATATTGGTTTTCACAGTACAGTGGTACCTCACCTTACGAATGACCCAACAAACAAAAATTTCAAGTTACGAAACGCCTTCACGGTAAATTTTGGTCTCTAGATACGAAAGAAAATTCAAGTTACGAAGCGCAAAATCTCAAAAATTCAAATAATGTGCGCTCAGCCACACATTATACGCTTTTCTCAGACTGGATTTAAACTTTTCTCACATTTGTCTCTCGTTTAAACACTCAAACATTCATAGATTTTCAACAAAATTATTAATAGTGAAATGTGGGGGGAAGGGGGAGGGGGGAGAAGACTGCACTCTGACACGTGTGTGATAGTGCACATGACCCGGCGCGGAGCTGACAGCAGGTCTAGACCAAGGTCTAAACCTGGACTGGACCAGGACTAAACCAGGACTAAACCAGGACTAAACCAGGACTAGACCAGGTGGATTAAAGCAGCGAGGAAGGGACTGCACGCTGTCTGAGCGCATGAACGCATGAACGAGACCCATGCAAGAGCCGCGGTGGTCTAGACCTCCTCTAGACCTGACCAATTGCAGGTCTAGAGGAGGTCTAGAGGAGCCGCGGTGGTCTGGACTAAACCAGGACTAAACCTGGACTAAACCAGGAGGAGCCGCGGTGGTCTGGACTAAACCAGGACTAAACCTGGACTAAACCAGGAGGAGCCCGCGGCTCTTGCATGGGTCTCGTTCATGCGCTCAGTCCTGGTTTAGTCCTGGTTTAGTCCAGGTTTAGTCCTGGTTTAGTCCAGGTTTAGTCCTGGTCCAGTCCAGGTTTAGACCTTGGTCTAGACCTGCTATCAGCTCCGCGCCGGGTCATGCTGCGCTATCACACGTGTCAGAGCGCAGTTTTCTCCCCCCTCCTGCTCCCCCCCCACACTTCACTGTTAATTCCTTTTTTTGAAAATCTATGAAAGTTTGAGTGTTTAAACGAGAGACAAATGTGAGAAACACGCAGAACACAATGTTACACTATAAACAAAGTTACACTATTAAAAATAAAACCTAGAACATGGCTTAAAGCTCACAAGAGTCAATTTTGCATCATATTGGACTTTAACTTCTCAGTCTAACATCGTCTTACATACCACCATGAATTTCTCCACTCATTGGTACGATATATTTCACGAGTCTGTGTTCACCCCCCTCAGGTCTGCTCACAGTCTGCTGAGGGAGAGGGAAAAGAGCAGCAGGAGGTCAGGGCTCTGCTGGAGGTCAGGGCTCCGGTGCAGCAGGTACGACTGCAGGGCGTCCCACAAGAGAGACCGAAGACAAAGGGACAACTCGGCCCCTCATCCGTTCTCCTCCTTACTGAAAAGACTCACAAATGGATCAATTCTCTTTATCTGAGTTACACAAGGAATGACTTCCTAATGCCACAAAAATGACACAGTTTGGGAGAATGATTTTGCACGAAGGTCTAATTACAATAACAGTCAGACAGTCAGGCTTTTTTTTTTTTTTTTTACACTTTTAACAAACTTTTCATACTGTCGTGGCCTTGTCAAAAACACAGCTGGAGTTGTATTTTGTTTAATTTAGCCTTGTTTCATTAATCCACTAATCCAAAAAAATTCACATATAATTAAATTAAATCTGTCAAACTTCAAACATATAAGATCTTATCTGATGACAGAATCAGCAAAGGCGTATCTGCATGCCGTGATCTTCAGCCACAGATCTTCTGCTGCACCACATGGTCTCATACACCTGAGGCCATCCTGAAGCCCCTAAAGTCCCTCTTCAAAAAAAAAAAAACCCTCTGAAAACACTTGACAAAAAGCCTCTAAGTATCACTACTGTAACATCTTAAGTCAGTATAATATTTTGGATCTTGAAAGTTATCAGGTATTTATGGACGTTTTGCTTGTTTTTAAAGTTTTAAAGGAGGAATTAACGTTTTTTACAATCCTTATTTCGGTAATAAAACAAGTTGTTTTACTCACCCATAGCACTTTGGTGTCATTTGGAGCATTTCCGGAGATGTTTTAGATTTGTGATCTCCGTAACGTGAGTTCTCGGGGCACATGTTTGCGGTCTCCAAATAACACAGACTTTAGCACTTTTCAAATCATAGAAGCTCGATGTCTTAGTCTACAGTTTTGTTTGAGTCAAAAGTGGCCTCTAATCCAAGATTTATCCATAATTTACAGCTTTGCGTTTCATGTTTGGGTCCCGAGAGCTGAGAGCGAAATAAACTGTGACTGAGCGGATGCGCACTGGCGTCCTCATCTACTCGAAACTATGGCTAAATCTCGGATTACAGGCCACTTTTGACTCAAACGAAAGTGTAGACTAAGACATTGAGCTTCTATGATTTGAAAAGTGCTAAAGTTTGTGTTATTTGGAGACCGCAAACATTTCCCCCGAGAACTCACGTTACGGATATCGCTAAACTAAAACATCTCTGGAAATGCTCCAAATGACACCAAAGTGCTATGGGTGAGTAAAACAACTTGTTTTATTACCAAAATAAGGCTCAGATTGTAAAAAAAAAAGTTAATTCTCCTTTGAATGGACTCGCTCCTCCACCATTAATATATTTTATAAGTAAAAAACGACTAACACGAGAGCATTGACCAGAGGAGACTGGAACATACAGAGACACAGGACCAAATTTGGCCAAATGTTGACGTCTATCAGAGGGTCACAGTCGTGGAACACATCACCTGCTCATGTCAGGAACTGTGGGTCCTTCTCAACCTTCAAGAACACTGAAACATTGGTGAAAAATAATCAAACATGCTCTCACAGGTAGATGTTCTTCTTCTCGGGGCCTCTTAAACTCAGAGAATGGTCTGTTGTGGTGAACTTGCCATCATGTCTATGTGCACTTCTGTCTCTTCTCTGTGTTCCTCTAAATGTTCTTCTGTTCTCACCTGTCTTAGGACAACGGATGTCAAGTAGCTATTGTGCTAATTCTGGCATATTTACATTGATGCTGTTTGTTGACATGTTGATTAATATGCATTGTCTGAATTCAAATAAATAAAACAAAAAATCTTCTCTGAGCACTCAAAAATGCTTTGTTTGCATTTTTCCTTGATTGTTGCGTCACAGGTAAAAAAAAATCTTGGCTTCTCCTGTACAGATTTTAAGTCCATAAACCAGATTTTAAGCCCATAAACCATCACTGGACTGGACTTCTACTGTAACACTGTGTTCAAAAGAGTGAATACAACTTAATTGATTTATTGTAGCATTGTTTACTGTTCATTCCCGCTGCTGACAGCAGTAAATATGACCAACCGCAGAAAAACAGGACTCAAGTCGTTCCGGGAGCATTTTGAGTTATTCACAGATTCTGAAAGTGTAGATTCTAACCTTTCCACTGATGCCTTTACACATGAAAATCTGAGAACATTTGAAGAAGTTGCGACCATTTGAAAGCAGCACATTGATTTTTGCTGAGCGGAGAAAACAGCTCGTAAAGTTTCCTCACTCTGGGCGTTCATGCCTAATTTGCATGACATTAAGCTAAGCCCTCCCCCATCACTGACTATCTGTGGTGTGGTGTTTCAGGGCAGGTTTAGTCCTGTTTTAGTCCTGTTTAAGTCCTGTTTTAGTTCTGTTTTAGTCCTGGTTTAGCCCTGGTTTTAGCCCTGGTTTAGTCCTGGGTTAGTCCTGGTTTAGTCCTGTTTTAGTTCTGTTCTAGTCCTGGTTTAGTCCTGTTTAAGTCCTGGTTTAGTCCTGTTTTAGTTCTGTTTTAGTCCTGGTTTAGTCCTGTTTTAGTCCTGTTTAAGTCCTGGTTTAGTCCTGTTTAAGTCCTGGTTTAGCCCTGGTTTAGCCCTGGTTTAGTCCTGGTTTAGTCCTGTTTTAGTTCTGTTTTAGTCCTGGTTTAGTCCTGTTTTAGTCCTGTTTAAATCCTGGTTTAGTCCTGTTTAAGTCCTGGTTTAGCCCTGGTTTTAGCCCTGGTTTAGTCCTGTTTTAGTTCTGTTTTAGTCCTGGTTTAGTCCCGGTTTAGTCCCAGTTTAGTCCCGGTTTAGTCCCGGTTTAGTCCTGGTTTAGTCCCGGTTTAGTCCCGTTTTAGTCCCGGTTTAGTCTCGGTTTAGTCCTGGTTTAGTCCCAGTTTAGTCCCGGTTTAGTCCTGGTTTAGTCTCTGTTTAGTCCCGGTTTAGTCCCGGTTTAGTGGCAGTGGCCGGTTTTAGCGTGGTGGGACACAAGTTTAGTAAGTGGGTTTTAGACATTTTTATTAATTTAATCAAAGCCACAAGATTGCATAATGTGTGTTTTTTTTAAATCAAGCTCCACTTCACAATGAACGAAGTGAACTAACTGAACTAAGAATGTGTTTGAGAACATGTTCGTAGAGGTCTTAACTATAGGGTTAGGCTTTTGCACAGAATAAGCCCCAGTGGAGACACAGCGAGGGCAACTTACACACAGGGACTTTTCAAAACATGTTTGTAGAGGTCTAAGCTGCAGGGTTAGCGCATTTTACACAGAATAACACAGAATACATTTCTGTAGTTTTTTTTTTTTTTCAGAGGACATCAAATTGCCCTTTCAAACAGAGAAAAGACATGTTCATTCAAAGGTAATTTTTTATTCAATTTCCAAGTTCCTCCAATTTAACAATTCAGAAAGAACAAGTAAGAGAGAAAAAAATGTTTTTCAGTTTTGCAGTGGACTGAATAGGACTAGCGTAATAGCCCCGTAATAGGTTTGTTGGTTTGGTGGTTTGGTGGTTTGTTGGTTTGGTGGTTTGTTGGTTTAGTGATTTGTTGGTTTAGTGGTTTAGTGGTTTGTTGGTTTAGTGATTTGTTGGTTTGGTGGTTTGTTGGTTTAGTGGTTTGGTGGTTTGTTGGTTTGGTGGTTTGGTGGTTTGGTTTGGTGGCTTATTGGTTTGGTGGGTTGGTGGTTTGTTGGTTTGGTAGTTTGTTGGTTTGGTAGTTTGTTGGTTTAGTGGCTTGTGGGTTTGGTGGTTTAGTGGTTTGTTGGTTTGGTGGTTTGTTGGTTTAGTGGTTTGGTGGTTTGTTGGTTTGGTGGTTTGGTGGTTTGTTGGTTTGGTGGTTTGTTGGTCTGGTGGTTTGGTAGTTTGTTGGTTTAGTGGTTTGTTGGTTTGTTGGTTTAGTGGTTTGTTGGTTTAGTGGTTTGTTGGTTTGTTGGTTTGGTGGTTGTTGGTTTAGTGGTTTGTTGGTTTAGTGGTTTGTTGGTTTGTTGGTTTAGTGGTTTGTTGGTTTAGTGGTTTGTTGGTTTAGTGGTTTGTTGGTTTGTTGGTTTAGTGGTTTGGTGAAGTGTGCTCTATCCCTGGTAACAAGGGAACTTGTCCGGACGTGTTTATCGTTCAAATGATTCCTCAGGCTGGAGCAGCTTTGGTGATCGGAAATTGACAAAAGTTACAAATCACGGCGTTTTTATTGATCGTCCCGTCTTCGCTCTTTTTATAAATAAACTTGCCATTCAAAGGCCCGACTGTTAGAATAATTATAAATCTGTTATCATTGCTTCCTGTATTTTGATCAAATTAAGTTGGAATATTTTATCTCAATGTGATGGAAAGGGAGTCAGAAGGTCCGGGAAGGGGGTTAGGAAGAACATTGTAACCTGCATCATTAAGTGTCAATGTTGTTAAGTTTCTGGGAAAGAAGTCACGTTGATTTATCATGTGTAATTTGTATATTTGCGTACACCCATCTGTGAATCAATAAAAGATGCAAGAAGCCCAGTGGAGAAGATGACTGACCACTCCGTTGGTGTCTGTCTCCCCTTGTGCAAGTAAAACTTAAATACGTGTTTGCTGTGGCTCTTCACTGAGCTCGTTTGTGTTTTCAGAGATTTTTCTGACACAGACGAACGATTTGCTCCTCGCCCCCTGAGCCGAGTCCATGTCAGGCTACGTCCGCACAACAACGCTCCTGGATTTTTTTTAATGCAGGTTGCGTCCACACACGTGTCAGATCAGTAAATATTCGTGTCCAGATGAAAACGGAGCGCTGAGTGAATACGATGTAATACATACGCCACACCGATATGTGGCACTGTAAACAGGAAACAGCCAGAGCCACTGGAGACGCAATACTACAAAGAGCGCATCCGCATAAAGTCCTTTCTCTTCCGCAAACAAACAAACACAAGAAGATAATAATGATGGCGAACGCACGTACAAAAACCGACTCTCTCGTTTGAAGTGACGACGAAGTGGAGTTACTTCTACGAGTTACGTTGGATTACAAAACACGTCAGTATTAGCAGAACGTCGACTGGGAGTCCTGCCAAAGCAGATGATGACGGCATCGCAACATCATCGTTTTCCAAAAGCTGCGTTGTGCTCATCCGCATGACAACGCGACCCCCGGCGTTCTCAGATTTCCCCACTCTGGAACCTAGTTTCAAAAAACACTGTTTTCGCCCCCCCAAAACGCCAGCCCCGTGTGGACAAAAGGCCAAAACGAATACAAACTTATCCATTTCCACCAAAAAAATGTTGTGTGGACGGGCCCTCAGTTTCCTCCAGGCTTTATTTGTTTGATTAGCGACGCAGGTGGAAGTGACGTGCCACTGCCAAGTCGCCTACAGGTCCTTCAGTGGGTCAAATTGAATTACCGCTCATAATTAATTGTATTCATTTTTAGAACACGTTAATTTGCAGTCCAGCCTTAGTTAATATATAATCTCATCAATCTCATCTTTAGATTTCAGGCAATATTTTTCACCCTTAGACCCACAGGGTACAGAGCTATGGGTGGAGACATGTGGTAGGTGCAAACAGACGTTTTCTGAGTACTCAAGTCCCAGATACAGAAAAATTCAGGATTATTCAAACATCAACTCAAGTAAATGCGGGTCTTGATAATATAATGATGATGTGTTGTCATGTGGTTAAAGGAAAGGTGTTTTTGAATAGATTCTTGCATAAAATGTGTCTGTAAAATGTTTGAAAGCAAAGTGTAGATTTCCAAAACGGCAGAACCCTCTGAGAGCCGGCGTGAGGCTGTGTGCGGCTCGGGCAGATGGGCTGAGCTCCACACAAACACTTGGATTTCCTCTCTTTGTTTTTAGTGCAGAGTTTTGTTCTCCGGGTCCCACCGAGACTGAACCAGGACTGAGTCACGGCTGAACCAGGACTAAAGCAAGACTGAATCAGGACTGAACCAGGACGGTACCAGGACTAAAGCAGGAATGAACAAGGACTACAGCAGGACTGAATCAGGATTACAGCAGGACTGTACCAGGACTACAGCAGGACTGAACCAGGACAGAACCAGGACTAAAGCAGGACTGTACCAGGACTAAAGCAAGACTGTACCAGAACTAAAGCAGGACAGAATCAGGGCTGAGCCAGGACTAAATCAGGACTAAACTCAAACTAAACCAGGACTAAACCAGAACTGAACCAGAACTGAACAAGGACTGACCCAAAGACTCCACCAGAACTAAATCAGCTGTGTACCAGGGATGAACCATTACTGAGCCAGGACTAAAGCAGGTCCTGGGATTGAGCCAGGACTTTGGAGAGGAGCTTTGGATCAGGAGAAAATCTCTGCCCACAAAACTGACACCAAAACTGGCACCAAACGGCTGACCAGTGAAAGCCTGTTCGCCACACGTAACTTCGCTCCTTCTCTGTTCATTTCCAGTGGATCTTGTGTGACGGAGCAAAGTCTCTCAGCTCGGACACAAAACAAGGGCTCAGACGTGTCCAAATATGTCTTAGTTTAAGAGTGTTCAACTTTTGTCACCAACACTGCAGCCAATCACAGAAGGCTTCTTTAGCAGAGCACTGAGCCGAACTGCCAAACCAACCGGACCCTGATGACGTGGAGAGTCCAGAAGCAGCCCTGACCTGTGCTCTCGAACAGGGTGAAACTATGATCGTTTAACCAGAGTTCGTTTGCTCCTTTGATTCGGACCTTTTGGGCTGGTGTGAATAAAAACCAAAAATCTCGATCCAGAGCAAACAAGCGAACCGAGACCACCTAAAAAGCTCGGTCTCAGCACGGTTCATTTCGAATCCTGGTGCGGTTTGTTTGAGGTGAGAATGCAGACCGGACTCGATCCGACACAAGTTGGCTTTTTGTACTTAATGAGCTCCCGTCGTATGTCGAGTATTATGGGAAACTGAGGCTGACGAAACGAAACGAAACGAGGATTACTTACGTTTTGCGTGAAGAGTCACATGAGCGTTGTCCTCCGTAGCCGTCTTGCCCTGTGTCTTCGCCGTTTGTAAATTGATTGTAAAATAGTGTAAACCTCACGATGCTGCTCAAACATTTGTGCGACCTGTAAAAACTGTGCAAACCATATCGCTAAGGCTAGATTGAAAACAGCACGTAACGCCACGATTCTCCTCCTTCCGTTTGGACACGGCGCTTTGAGACGGCTCATTTCTGTCCAATGGCTGAACGACCTCAGCACACGTGATTTTGTTTATAGATGTTGGTCCACTTACAAAAAAACGTGCAGTGTGAAAGCGAACCGCACCAAAATAAAAAAAATTTAAAAAAATTTGGTCTGGACCAAAGAAAGTGAACTATTGGACTTTCCTGGTGTGAAAACGACCTTAGAGACAAAAGGTGCAGTACAAACACAGAGTGAATACTACAGAGTAAAGCTGTCAGTACTAGGCAATAGAAGTTGAATAGCATTTTTGAAAACTCACTAGAAATGAATTACCAATGAAATTCTGCTTGTATAATAAAACTAGGGATGTAACATTGCAAAATATTCACAATACACACCCTGACGAAGCTGTATTTAAAAAGGTGCAACTCTTAAATTGACGTCAATTGCACCTTTTGTAAGATGTTTCCCGAATCAGAAACTCACCTTTTATTTGAATGTTTTTCTGATGTTTTTGGATGGAAGAAGAGCATGTAATTCACAGAAAATCACAGGCTGATAAAATAGGAATAGGAAAAGGATGTACTTTGCTCAAAATTTCTGTTTAAGCATTAAGCAAACTTAAGCATTCTATTAGGAAAATATGACGTCAATGCAAATTATTATTATTATTGTTGTTATTATAATTATTAATGGGAAAAAGGTGGCTTGCCCTCTTAAGGTGGGTGGAAAGTCCTTGCCTCAAGTGGAGGAGTTCAAGTATCTCGGGGTCTTGTTCACGAGTGAGGGGAGGAGACGTTGTGGTGAGGAGGGAGCTGAGCCGAAAGGCAAAGCTCTCGATTTACCGTCAATCTACGTTCCTCCCCTCACCTATGGTCATGAGCTCTGGGTAATGACCGAAAGGACAAGATCGCGGATACAAGCGGCCAAAATGAATTTCCTCCGCAGAGTGGCTGGGCGCTCCCTTAGAGATAGTGTGAGGAGCTCAGTCACACGGGAGTAGAGCCGCTGCACATCGAGAGGAGCAACTGAGGCTCAGGCGTCTGTTCCGGATGCCTCCTGGACGCCTCCCTCGGGAGGTATTCCGGGCATGTCCCACCAGGAGGCCCCGGGGAAGACCCAGGACACGCTGGAGGGACTATGTCTCCTGGCTGGCCTGGGAACACCTTGGGGTCCCCCCGGAGGAGCTGGAGGAAGTCTGGGAGTCCCTGCTTAGACTGTTGCCCTCGTGACCCGGCCCCAGATAAGCGGAAGAAAACTGATGGATCGAATATATTAATTTGTTTCATTTATTCTGTTTTTTTTCTATATATTTTATATATGCACCAGCCCCCATGAATCCTTTCGCGCATGATGAGTCCACAGGATACAACTGGCCTTGATGCTTCTGCCATGGGGGACACCCGGGGGACGAGGTGGGTTAAGTGTCTTGCCCAAGGACACAACAGAAGCACTCATCTGTGGGAGCTGGAATCACAATAGATCATCCCGTCGGGAGTGGGATTTGAACCACCGACACCTGAATCTGTAGACAAACACTCTACCAACTGAGCTACTGCCGCCGTATTGTTATATTATTGTTATTATGATGATTATTCCTAGTTATTTTTTTTATGTAGCATCACTGAAGAAGGAAAAACAAAAGAACTGCCAACTCAACATGGATGAAAGCTCATATTCAGCTCCCCTGTGCAGCCAGAACCACACACATCGACAAAACTTTACCGACGAGGGGATCGGGAGCCGTGTCCCGTCACTCTGATTTCAGAGGGCGTGATTGACAGGAGGATTAACCAATCAGAGAGAGACGTATGCTCCGTTTGCTTTTTTTTCCCATGTAAAAAAGGAGAAAAAAACCCAACACAAAGTACTGAGAAACAGCCCAGAATCAAAAATTGAAGCACCAAAATATGAGTTATCTCAGGTAAAAGAAGTTCTATATTTTGTTCTGAATGATATGAGAATTTTCAAGAGATGTCTTCTGCATTTGAGAGACACATGCAACAAAGTAGCTGTGGTTGGACTGTCTCAAGTTTGGACAGAGGTTTTTCACCCTCTATAATCCGCTCCCAGTTTCTTCTGGATTCAAACAGAATGTAGAAGGGACCGGCTGCTGTGGGAAAACATTGACGGCATCTGATTTTGCCCACACTTTAATACTAAATACTAGTATCTATCTGAGAAAGTTGCTGCTTTTCTGGCCATGCTCAGCTTTTTCTGTTAATGTGAAGCAGACTGGGCCAACATTATTAATTCAATCAATTAGTGCAAACATTTCACAGCCAATCACATCAATAAGAGACACACGAGTGCACAGAGAGTGAGTCATGGAGCTGTCTCTGCACGTCAGCTCTCGGTGTGTGGCTCTGGACCTGGAGTGAGGACTTTGGACTTTGGTGTGTCCAGCTCATAGGCACGTCACACACTAGCATGACAACAAACATTTTACTTTTCAAATTTGCCTTATTGGTTTACGAATTTGTCATTGTCATTGTCATTTTAACCGTGGCAACAACACATTTTGACGACATGGCTGAAATATTGGGGCTGTTAACATTTTAATTCAATTCAAAATTCTAATATCTGCCCAAAGGGAGGAGATAAATACACTGAAACTATTCTGAAAATAAACACACCTCCTTACATAAAGCCTATCATCATTGTTTACCTTGATCAAAGGAGAAGTTCAATTTGTCAACTGGACAAAGTTTGTTTGGTTGAAAACGTTTCGCCGCTCATCCAAGAGGCTTCGTCAGCTCTGGTTATTGTACTGGTTAGACCCTGCTTATATCTAGCTGCCGGGAGGCGCGTCCTACAATGACAAAAAAAACAAAAAAAAAACGATCCCCCCTAATCTGTCTCTTTGTTTTTCAAATTACTCTGACGGCTAGTTTCGACCCCCTATTCAACGTCTAACGACCCTCTCCACCCCTCTGCCCTGGCTCTGTTTGACTGGTCTAAGGATCGCATTATAAATGGGAGACAAGTTATGTCTAACTCCCCCATTTCTGTTTAATGACGGATTCTCTTTTTTGACAAAAATAGCCTCTTTAACTCCCCTCTCAAACCAGTTCTTTTCCCTGGCTAAGATCTGAACCTCACTGTCCTCAAAAGAATGGCCCGTGGCTTCTAGGTGAAGATGTACCGCAGAAGCCGGTCCACTCTGGCACGCCCGCCTGTGTTGGTACATCCTCTTGTGAAGTGGCTGTTTTGTTTCCCCAATGTAGCGCTCACTGCAATCCTCACTACACTGAATGGAGTAGACCACATTGCTTTGTTTGTGGCTCGGTGTTCTGTCCTTTGGGTGGACGAGTTTTTGTCTTAAAGTGTTTGTGGGTTTGAAATAAACTGGAATTTCATATTGTCTGAAAATCCTCTGTAGTTTTTCCGAAACGCCGGCCAGGTACGGAATCGCTACCCCTTTCCTCCTGGGTTCGGATTCTCTGTTGTCTTGTTTATTGTCCTTGTCTCTCTTGGTTTTGTTGACAGCCCATTTAGGATATCCACAAACAGAGAGGGCTTCCTGCACATGTTGCTCTTCTTTCTCCTTACCCTCTGTGCTTGTGGGAACCAAGAGAATCCGTCATTAAACAGAAATGGGGGAGTTAGACATAACTTGTCTCCCATTTATAATGCGATTCTTAGACCAGTCAAACAGAGCCGGGGCAGAGGGGTGGAGAGGGTCGTTAGACGTTGAATAGGGGGTCGAAACTAGCCGTCAGAGTAATTTGAAGAACAAAGAGACAGATTAGGGGGGATCGTTTTCAGAGCTTTGTCATTGTAGGACGCGCCTCCCGGCAGCTAGATATAAGCAGGGTCTAACCAGTACAATAACCAGAGCTGACGAAGCCTCTCGGATGAGCGGCGAAACGTTTTCAACCAAACAAACTTTGTCCAGTTGACAAATTGAACTTCTCCTTTGATCATGGATTCTACCTGGACGACTGAGGGACTTTTCACGCATTGTTTACATTGTTTTGATTTAGGTCTGAGGATGGAGTTATTTTGAAACAGAATGAATCAACTAAAGGTGCATTATGTATTTTTGGATAGGGCTGGGTGGTACACCGCTTCATAATGAATACCGGTGTTTTTAAAAAATATATTTTTTATGATATTAATTTTTCATATATCCCAATCCCGGTGAGTGTGTGCGTACAAAACGTCGGGAAGGCAGAGCGGCGGAACTTGGCGCCGCGGGACATTGTTTGAGAGGGGGACTGTTTTGCGGTGGCGTGAGAGCGGTGGAAGCTCAGTGTGTGTCGAGCGGTGAACAACATGGACGGAGAAAATGTTACAGACACAGAGGAACTTATACTGAAAAGTGGAGCCGTGTCAGTCGTGTGGAAGAACTTCGGCTTTAAAAAATCTGACACCGATCAAACAACCGTATTCTGTAAAGGTTGTCGGGCTAAAGTCGTAGCCGCGGGAGGCGGCACGAGCGATCTGCTTCACCACCTCCGTCACAAACACGTCCTGGAATATGAAGAACGCACGAAACTAAGATCTGCATCCTCTTCCACGTCTGCAGGGAACGTTCAAGTCGGCGCCGCGACACAAAACGCCGCTCGGACGTCACTCAAAGACGCGTTTGCTAAGGGGACCGCCTACGACAAGAAAAGCAAACGGTGGAACGATATTACCAACGCTGTTACTGTCCACTTTGCCAAAGACACGGAACCACTTAGTACATGAAAAAAAAAATACTGTTAAATACCGTGACACCGATATAATTTTGAAAAATACCGTAATATCAATTTTTGGTTATACCGCCCAGCTCTAATGGAGGATGTCCATGACTTGCCTGTCTCCATGGTGATGATTAATAATGATAAAATAATGAATAAATGGAAGATAAGTTGATGCCAAACAGATGGAAATTACAAGCAAATAACGTGAATTTAATTACTTCTTGTGCAGAAAAGGCCATTCCCTGCTTAATCCCCATTACAGCAGTTTGATCCTCAGGACGGGCGCTCAGCTGGAGCACAGAGCCCCTTCTCCACGCTTCTCCCTGGGGTGCTGCTGAGCGGGTGAGTGGGTGTGGATGGGTGCAGATTACCGCTACCCATCCACTCCTCTCCCACGTCTCCTGGACTCTCATCTCCCTCCCTTCCTCTCCACTCGACCTTCTCTGTCCCCACCACTTCTCTCCTTCCCTCCTCTTCTCTCCCCTCCCTCTTCTTCCTTGTCCTCTCAGCTTCTCTTCTCTTCCCTCTGTCCTCTCTTCCTCTCCCTCCTCCCCTCTCCTTGTCTCCTCTTCTCACCCCCCTCCCTCGCTTCCTTTCCTCTCCTCTCCCTCCTCTCCTTTCCCTCCTCCCCAGCTCTCCTCTCCTCCCCACCTCTTCGCTCCATTCCCTCCTCTTCATCGTCCGCTCACCTTCTCTTCTCTTCCCCTCTGTCCTCTCTCTTCTCCCTCCCTCCCTTCTCATCTCCCTCCTTTACCTCCCTTCCTCTCCTCTTCCCCTCCTCTATCTTCTCGCCTCTCCTCTCCCTCCCTACTTTTCATCTCCTGCCCTCATCCTCTCCATTCTCTCTGCTCTCCTTGTCTCCTCTTCTCATCTCCCCACCTCTCCCTCGCTTCCTCTCCTCTCCCTCCTCTCCTCTTCCTCCCTTCCTCTCCCTCCTCTCATATTCCTCCATTCGCTCCCTTCCTCTCCTCCTCGCCTCTCCTTCTCTCCCCTGCTCTATCTTCTCGCCTCTCCTCTCCCTATGTCCTCCTCTCCCTCCTCTCATCCTCTCCATTCTCTCTCCTCCCCTTGCCTTGTCTCCTCTCCTCCCCTCTCCTTGTCTCCTCTTCTCCTCTCCCTCCTCTCCTCCCCTCCTCTTCTCTCCTTGTTTCCTCTTCTCCTCTCCCTCCTTCCTCTCCTCTCCCTCCCTCCTCTCTCCTCCCCTCTCCTTGTCTCCTCTCCCTCCCTTCCTCTCCTCCCCTTATCCTCTCCCTCCTCTCTCATTTCCTTGTATCCTTTCCCTCCCTTCCTCTCCTCTCCCTCCTCTCTCCTCGTTTCCTCTTCTCCTCTCCCTCCCTTCCTCTCCCCTCCCTCCTCTCCTCTCCCTCCTCTCTTCTCCCCTCTCCTTGTCTTCTCTCCCTCCTCTCTCCTCCCCTCTCCTCGTCTCCTCTCCCTCCTCTCTCCTCCCCTCTCCTCGTCTCCTCTCCCTCCCTTCGTTTCCTCCCCTCCCCTCCCTCCTCTCTCCTCCCCTTTCCTCGTCTCCTCTCCCTCCTCTCCTCCCCTCTCCTCGTCTCCTCTCCCTCCCTTCCTTTCCTCTCCTCCTCAGTGAGCCGTCCTTAAGCAGACTCTGGATTATCTTCGCTCCTCAGGGTCCGGTAGACTGGGCTCTGGTACATGTATGAAGAGTTTAAAGGAGTGACTCATTCTGTTCTTTCTCTTCATTTTTCATTTGTCACACGCTCCACTGTTCCAACTGCACATGTGCTTTTGATTTGACGGAATATAATCCGTACACTATCTCCGGTGTGATTTTACAGTATATGATCAGAGTACTGACTCACTGTAACACAATTCTCGAATCGTCTTATAATTATTTTTTATTTATTTATGGGCAAGTAAGCAATTTACATTTTTTTTTTTTTTCTGCATTCTTCAAACATTTTACATTACACGTATGAACTATTTACAATGAAGACAATGAGTGACTGGTAGATTGGTAACACTTGTAGGCATCACCATACTGCAATAATACAAAAGGATAAACACAATGGTAAGGAAATTAAGGAAACGGAAATGGTACCAGACGCAGATACAAGTAATGTAAAGCAGGGGTTTTCAACGTTTTTCAGGCCAGGGACCCCCAAACAGATGGCGAACTGGGCCAGGGACCCCCTACTATATATACGGTATAGAATTGTGTTTTATATTAAATTGAGCTTAGTGTCATGTATAAACATTGCTACTCTGTTATGGTACATCCAATACAAGGAAATAATACACAGGTTAATACTGTATTTTACACTATAAAATATAAAATTATATTATCTTAAAGTGAAATCAAAAGATTTCGCGACCCCCCTGCAGTACCTCCGCAACCCCCCTAGGGGTCACGACCCCCCTGTTGAAGACCTCTGATGTAAAGGATAGAACATTCCAGCAACGGTGCGGAAACAACAAACATAAACCAGCACTACAGAAGGCAGTTTGTTCTAATATTCAGACCCACTCTCTATATTTATTTATTCTTTTATTTAACAGGGACAGTGCATATTGAGCAACATCTACAACATCGCAGTGTAAATACGCCAGATTATAACAAAAATGTTCATTTCCATCTGTCGTCTCTGGACAGGTGACACCACAGCAAAAACAACAAAAACAATGACAATGACAATAGCAGTTAAACATTAAAAGTGTCCATGGCAAAAGGAGAAATTCAATTTGTCAACTGGACAAATGTCTATTTGGTCGAATACATTTCGCAGCTCATCCAAGCTGCTCCTTCAGTTCTGAAGAAGCAGCTTGGATGAGCTGCGAAACTGGACAAGTTTATTTGATCGAAAACGTTTCGCAGCTCATCCAAGCTGCTTCTTGAGTTCATCAATGCTTCTTCAGAACTGAAGAAGCAGCTTGGATGAGCTGCGAAACGTATTCGATCAAATAAACTTTTGTCCAGTTGACAAATTTTCTCCTTTTGCCGTGGATTCTACCTGGACGACTGAGGGATTCTACACACTTTAAAAGTGTCCACAAGTCTGGCTTTCCTTTAGCCGCTGTTGGAGTGTCCAGTGTTGGAGTCGCTCTTATTGATGATGGGAGAGAGATCCAGAACTTAGTGCCTCTGACTGAGAGACACTTTGTCCGAATGTAGTGCATCTGTGTGGGGCCTCACAGTTCCCCCGGGGTGTGTGTGGGACCTCACAGTTCCCCCGGGGTGTGTGCAGGACCTCAAGTACCCCCAGGGTGTGTGTGGGACCTCACAGTTCCCCCGGGCCGTAGCCCTAGTTCCCATCCCAATGACAGTCTTTGTTTTAATAAAATTCTGTAACGGAGGAGGAGCGAGTCCATGTAAAAACTGCATAAACTGTGACCAGACCATATGTTTATAAAACAACTTGAATTTATGGAAATTTTGGCATTGCTTGAGACGTGTATCCAGACTATTCCAGAGTTTTACACCACATATAGACACACAGGTACGGGTAGTTCAAACATTTGGCAATTTGAAATTTCCATACCCTCTTGATGATGAGTTTTGTAGATGACTTGGTAGTAAATTGTTGAATGCTCTATATAAAATGACTAGTGTATAATATTTTACAAGGTCAGGAATCTTTAGAAGCTTAGACTGAATAAAAAGATTATGAGTGTGTTCTAAAAATCCAACTATATGAATAATTAGCAAAGCTCGTTTCTGTAATATAATCATTAAATTAATTGTACATTGATAAGTGTTCCCACACTTCAACACAACATGTGAAATAAGAAGAACCAATGAACAGATTAGTGTATGAAGGGCATTTTGATCAAGGTAATACTTCACTTTGTTTACTATAGCAAGACTTTTGGAAACTTTTAGTTTTTATACGCCTAATGTGGCTTTCGATGATAATTTACTGTCTATTATACCTCCCAGGAATTTATTCTCATTTACACACTCTATTTGGACACCGTCAATCAGAATTGGTAACTCTGTGTTAATCTTGTAATTGCTAACCATCATTGCCTTGATCTTATTCGAGTTTAATGACAATTTATTAATATCGATCTATTTTTAAAAAAAAATATTTTTTAGCTCGTCGTTTACAGTACTTATGAGTTCATTATAATTGTGACTACTGTAAAATATGTTGGTGTCATCTGCAAAGAGTGACTGAGATACAGTAAATATATAATTTCTGTATACAGTGAACCCTCGTTTATCGCGGGGGTTAGGTTCCAGAAATAGCCCGCAATAAGTGAAATCCGCGAAGTAGGACAATTTTATATTTTACAATTATTCTACATGTTTTAAGGCTGAAAACGCTTCACCAGACACATTATACACCTTTCTGAGACTGGTATTAACATTTTTCTCTTGTTTAAACACTCAAACTTTTGTAGATTTTCATTAAAATATATTAATAGTGGGGGGGGGGGGCACGTGACACGCGGACACGTGCGCGCGGACACGTGCGCGCGGACACGTGCGCGCGGACACGTGCGCGCGGACACGTGTGTTTGTTTTGGTACCACATATCCATGCCATGTGCGAAAGTCGAGTGGAAAGCGACCTGGATATCATTTTGGGCAAGACTCAAGCCAATGCTAACAGTGCCAAACCGCTAACAGACGCCTCTGAGTACCAGTCCTCACCACAAGACCAGGTAAGACCAACCTGCGCTCACAAGAGTTGGTTGCATTTCACCCCGGCTCCAAAATCAGACCGCTATCAATGCGTCGCCAATACTCCACAGCTCTCTAGGACGGGGTCGGGTTCGTTCTCTCAGCGTGACGGGGAAGAGCTCGGGGAAGAGTCTCCTCTGTGCGCGCGAGTGTCCTCTCCCCGCTGCGGCTCCCCCGGCCCGTCCATGTTGATTCTTGGCTCTTCCATGGTCCGGCTCGCACTCTCTTCCATGGCTCGTGCAAGTAAACAAAGGCCACACCTCCTGTCACCCAGGCGCTCTCGTGAAGGAAATCAGAGACTCTGTCCCTACCATCCCTGGTCTAGACCTGGTTTAGTCCTGGTTTAGACCTGGTTTAGTCCTGGTTTAGACCTGCTTTAGACCTGGTTTAGTCCTGGTCTAGTCTCTTAGCTAATCAGGGCGCAGGACAGAATGTTACACTGTAAAAAAAAGTTACACTATAAAAAAAATTGAAAAAAAAAAAAAAAAAAAATTGGAAAAAAAAATCCGCGAAACAGCGAGGCCGCGAAGAGTGAACCGCGATACAGCGAGGGTTCACTGTATAATGTTTTATAACAGTTTTGGCCCCAAAACAGACCCCTGGGGAACACCACAAGCAATGCCAAGGTTTTTCGGGAATGACTTAGCGCAGAGAGCAAAGACAGGTGGGACTCAGATCATCAAAAACAAAAGCGAAACTTATAAAACATTCTAATACGTTGTTTTCGGCAACATTGTTTTCTTAAACATCCCATGGCATGAAATTTTCACTTTCTGAGGTTTTTGAATGTTAATGTGAGCTCCCCTACCCTGTTTAGGGCCCCATCCCCATGACTAAAAGTTACAAAATGTCTAAACTGAGCATTTGCGATCCTTTTCCACGTTTGAAAAAAGGACAGCCCAAATTGGTGATTCTGAACAAGGGAACTTTCTGACATCACACTCGGGGAAAGGTTTCCACCCCCCGTCTGGATGTCTACCCACCGTCTCTGGAAATCACGCCCAGAGAATTTGGACCGCGAACGAGCTACGGAATGCGAGATGCGTTTTTTTTTTGTCTGGAGACATGTGAGAGTGTTTCCAGGCTCGGATGTCCTTTATCTGAGCCTCTGAGCCTCTGAAACAGCAGTGGTTTAATTTTATCTTCTGTGGAAATGTGTTTTTTTTCATAGGAAGATATGAGACGCGTCCTAAGCGCTTAAAACGCGGAAGTGGGTGACAGCGCACACCGCACCGCTAATCCAGGAAACAGCGGCGTATTTGGCCACACCCCACCCGCTGCACTGGCCTGTCTCTGTCCTTCTCATTTGCATTCAAGCAACAACGCCCAGAATAAAGCGTTTCAGAGACATATTTCTGAATGGGGTGTCTTCAGGAGGCTCTCTCATGCACTGAGGCTTGATTTGGGAGAAGGATTCATTTACAGTATTAGGGAACCATTAAGGCGCCATATAAAAGCATCAAGAAGTACCATGTCATGGGATCTTTACTATGTTATGTGTTAGCAGTTAATACCCCATAGAAGTAAAATACACCCTCTTTAACTCATTGAGTGCTGGTGATGAGTTTTCTCGTCATGTTTAAACTAAACGTTGAGTGCCGTGACGAATATATTCGTCAAGGACGTTTTTCAGCGGGGATCGCTAGAATACGACCTGGAGCAACTTTGAAGGTGTAATTCACGTCTCCCAACCTGTAGGTAGCGATCTTGTATCATTATTTGCCGATCGGAGACGCGGAAGAGAGGAGGAGTGTAGTTTGTGTACTGTGTATTGGCCAGAGGAGCAAGATGGAGAGGCGAGGGGAATCCGGAAAAGCAGAGGACTGTTGATCAGCGCCTATGGAGCGATCTGATCGCTCTTGGGACCCAGGATCCCGGATCAGAGGATCGCAGAGACAAGCCGGATCAAGCAGCGAGGTCGGGGCAGAGATCTGCTGTGCCCGAGCCAGGGGGCGTGTCGTGATCGCGCTGCGCGGAGCAGGGCCTCTGATCAGAACTACGACAGCGCCAAAGAAGAAGTTTATTGACTTGGAGCAGTAGATCCTGGTCTCCAAAGAGGCATGAGATGAGAAGAATTAAGTTTACATGATGCTGCTGTGTGGTAATTGTAATGAATGAAGCTATATGTGTGTGTGTGTGTCTGCGTGCGTGTGTGCGCGCGTGTGCGTGGGTAGCTGTGTGTGTGTAAAGGTTTATGCATGGGCTTGTGTGTATGTACATATATATGTGCGTGTGTGTGTGTGTGTGTGTGTGTATATTAGTTTTTATTATGTGTGTGTACTCTGAGCATGCCTCAATATTGTTGTGGAGTGACAAAGTTCTATTTTATAGGAAAAGATATTATATCCTGTAAACATCTCTTGGCACAATTGATTTGAAGGAATTTTCAATTCACAGAGCCTTATATTCTTATATTTGTAAATAAAAAATGTACTTTGTCATCAAAAATCTCTTTCTCTGTTGTTTTAGATGTTTGAGGTGTCACTAAATCCATAAATATTGACGTCAAAATCACCGATCTGCTCGAAATGACTCTGTTCAAAATGCTCGTTTTCTCCACTTTGTGGTAAAAAAACTGTTTTTGCTGAAACTTCCCTATGTTCTACTATCAATTAGTTGAGAACCGAAAAGGTTAGAAACATAATTTTTTTTCTAGGTGAAAGAAGAGAGTCAACACTTTATTTTGATGTGTGCCATGTTTATATAGTCAAATAACTCAGTAATCAGTAAAAATACACTAAAACGTCCGGCACTCTGGGGGATAGAATTCTGAAAACAGGCCGGCACTCAATGAGTTAATTATGTTTTAGTCACTAGTGTAGTAGTCTTACCTGTCATATGCACTTTAAAACACACATCAAACTCCATCTTGTTTGTGCTGCAGAAATGCATGAAAACAGAGCTTATTTTGTGTATGATTGTGTGCATAAATGGCTCTTATTCCGTGGCGGCTGGCCCTCTCGGCTGCACATTAGCCCCGTGTGAGAGCCTGTGTCTGGGCCCGTTTGATTTGGAACACACTGCTCCTGCTTACTGTCCATTTTCTTCCCCAGTACCGTAATGTCGGGTAATGCGCCTCCATTAGAATCCACTATGAGCCGAGAGCAGTGATGAGAGGAGAGAGAAATGGCGAGAGAGATGGAGGAAGAGGCGGGAGCAGGCTTCCTCTTGTACATTTGCCTCAGCGTCCAAACACTTGTATGTTTTTTTTTTTTATTATAGCACAGATGTGAAACACAGAAGGAGGGTAAATACTTTTCTGGTAGAGAACTGGCAACCAGCTTGGTCCTCAATGAGATGTTCTGGTTTTGACTGGAATTTGACACATTATGGCATTAAACGTGCAGTATCTCTTTGTTTTGTTTGCATTTTATCTTGCTTTATATAAACCTCTCCACCAGTGACGTGCAGTCAGGGGAGGCAGGTGAGGCAAGGTCATCAGAAAAAGAAAAAAAAAAGTAAAATGAAAAAATAAATGGTTTTATTTATCCAATGATTTATACTATAAAGTTATTTAACTTCGCCATTTTTATTATTTCTTATACAAAATCGCTGAATTTTCACTTTTACCGTTCAAATAGTGGTCTTTTGGTGTGCGGCTCTGCACCAGCCGTTGGTGCCTTACATGGACTGACTGTGCTGTAGCTCAGCAGTGACAGATTCTGCGCTAAAGCGGCGGTGAAAAGGCGCCGGGTGAGGCTCGTAGTTACCTGGCCTCATGGTAGAGGCACTCGTGAGCCCAGGGATTCTTCTGCAAATCCTGGAGCAGCAGATTAGAATAATTGACACAAGATACAATTTAGAGTTAGCAAGTCAAGTTTAGCAATCCGTTCACTTTTTTCTTCTTGTCTGGCCCGACTTTTAAAATGGAGGAAGATTTCATATTAAAGCTCGAGCAGTTTTCTAAACTGGACTTTGGGTCGAAGCAGGAGGTTATAATTAAAGGAAGACCAACGCCGGAGCTGAAGGGTTTGCTCCAGACTACGGGATGAAAGACTCGCTCTTTTCAAACAGCGTGGTAAGAAATTGTCTTTTCTGCTTTTCCTTCTTTTCTCAACCTGCTGTGACGATGTCTGGACTCAGATGGATATTGTGACCTGAAAAATTTGCAAAGAAGCCTCGTAATACATGAGCGGTCCACCACTCACATTCAGAGCCAGATCGCGCTAAAAACGTCGATTGATGCGCTCTGGAAAATGCGTTGAACAATAATAATGAATTTTCAGCTTCACATCGAAAATATTACGGCTCCAGGTACTTACAGGGAGAGAAACTGACCCTGATTTACATATTGTAAATCTAATTGTGACGACGTCAGCGCCTCACCAGCCATGACCCTCACCGCACGTCACTGCTCTCCACAGATCTGGCTTGTAACTGCCTGGTCACCAAAGATACAACCATATAAAGCAACAACTACACAGAGTGAACCCATCGAGAAATATTATAGATGCGTTGCAGCTGATGTCATCAACATTCTGTGGGGGCGTGAAACTGAAAGCACTGCTCTGTCTGAAGCTCATGACTATTCAAGTTCTGTTTTAACACAGTCTGAGCTGAAAGAGCCGACTTGGTTGCGACTACATCATGTGAGTTCAGTTCACTCACTCTCACCTTTTTGTTGAAAACCACATTTCAAAACGCTCAGACTGATCACAAGCTCCAGAAAATGTGCTCTTTAAAATACATTTTTTTGTGTTTGCTATTTGTGTGCATTGTGTCACCATGGTAACTCCTAAACGTTACACCGCAGAGATGAATGTAGAGCGCCCGCAAAATATCAATACGACCACAAATCAGTAATTGGTCCATCTATCCATCTTCAAAACTGGTGATTTGCAAATACACTTAAAGGGGCACTGTGTAACTTTTCTGGTGGAGGGTCCGTCAAACGCTTTTCACCATGGAGATGTCATTGCTTTGTCTGGAATGTTTCACGGTATGGCATTAAACCTTTCTATCTTCATGGAAACCAACCCAGAGCACGTTATAAGCTATTTTTGAGCTCTAAAATCACCTGTAATTGAATAAATGTGAGGTAGATCTGTTTAAAGTCATACTGCGGAACATTCCAGGCAGAGAAATGACATCTCCATAGAAACAAGCAGGTGACAGACCCCAAACCAAAAAGTTACACAGTGCAGCTTTAATGAACACTGAGCACAAGTAGGATTAAACGTCTGTACAAACTCTTTAGAATGGTCGTTACATATTAATCTATTGTTTATTTATTGGTGGAAATTTGACCCATTTTGTAATTAACGGACATCATTAGAATAATGAATGAGAGTGTTTTCATGTAAACCTCAATTCGAAATTATTATGTCCATGTAAACATAGAGAATATTTTAGTTCTGAACTACTGACTTCAGAACAATTCATTCGGAATTAGAAATCATCACGTAAACGTAGCCACTGTGTTGTATTTTTTCAACTGTTAGGTCGTTTTCACACCTGCCTTGTTTGGTTCGTTTAAAGCGAACCAGAGTTCGTTTGCTCCTTTGATTCGGACCTTTTGGGCTGGTGTGAATAAAAACCAAAAATCTCAATCCGGAGCAAACAAGCGAACCGAGACCACCTAAAAAGGTCTCGGCACGGTTCCATTTGAACTCTGGTGCGGTTTGTTTGAGGTGAGAATGCAGACCGGACTCGATCTGACACAAGTTGGCCTTTTGTACTTAACAAGCTCCCGTTGGCTGATGAAACGAAAACTAAATGAAACAAGGCTTACTTACGTTTCGTGAAGAGCACACGAGCGCTGTCCGCCGTAGCCGTCTTGCCCTGTGTCTTCATCGTTTGGAAATCGATTGTAAAATAGTGTAAACCTCACGATGCTGCTCAAACATTTGTGCGAACTGTAAAAACTGTGCAAACCATATCGCTATGACGAAAACAGCACGTAACACCATTATTCTCCTCCTTCCGTGTTTGGACACGGCGTTTGGACAGGGCTCATTTCTGTCCAATGGCTGAACGATGTCAGCACACGTGGTTTTGTTTACAGATGTTGGTCCACTTGGGAAAAAACTGCAGTGTGAAAGCGAATCACACCAAAATTAAAAAAAAATTAAAAAAATTTGGTCCGGACCAAAGCAAGTGATCTATCGGACTTTCCTGGTGTGAAAACGACCTTAAAAGCACCTTTTACTGAAACTGTGACAGATCTTCACAGTCTTATGTTCTTACTTGAATGTATGTCTTCTTTTTTGTTGTTACAAACCTGTTAAAAAGATACACATTTCTCTCCTTGCCATACATTATATTGTCAAAAATATTCACTCACACATTCAAATAATTGAAATCAGGTGTTCCATTCACTTCAATGGACACAGATGAATAAAATCAAGCACCTCGGCCTACGGTTTCTACAAACATTTGTGAAAGAATGGGTCGCTCTCAGTGAATGATAGGATGCCACCTGTGTAACAAGTCCAGTCGTGAAATTTCCTCGCTCCTAAATATTCCACAGTCGACTGTCAGTGGTATTATAACAAAGTGAAAGTGAAAACGACAGCAA
The DNA here is from genome assembly GCA_036785185.1 of Paratrypauchen microcephalus. Classification (NCBI taxonomy): domain Eukaryota; kingdom Metazoa; phylum Chordata; class Actinopteri; order Gobiiformes; family Gobiidae; genus Paratrypauchen; species Paratrypauchen microcephalus. The sequence goes on along the minus strand of JAVJIX010000106.1, from coordinate 1,933,269 downwards.
CACAACCACGAAATGGTAGACCACGTAACCTGACGGGGCGAGGTCAGCGGATACTGAGGCGTGTAATGCGAAGAGGTCGCCAACTTTCTGCAGACTCAATCGCTGCAGACCTCCAAACTTCATGCGGTCTTCAGATTAGCTCAAACAGTGCTTAGAGAGCTTCAAGAAGAGATGGGTTAACAGCAGAGGCGGTTCTTGGGGGGGGCGAGTGGGGCAATTGCCCAGGGCGCAACTTCGTGAGGGGCGCCATGCCGAGCGCTTGAAAAAAAAAAAAAAAAAAATCTATCATATCACTGTGTAGGAAATTGGCAAATTGGCGCCCCCTCTGGCTGCAAGCGCCCGCGCAATACATTCCCTTCCACGTGGGCTAATGCGCAGCGCAGAGACCTGCTGGCGCCTACACTGGCGCGAGAGGAAAAGGAAGAGAGAAAGAAAGAGGAGAGAGAGAGGAGTCACCCCCTCCCTCTCTGCGGCCGGCTGCGAGTCCAGCTCACACTACCACGATTTGACCAATGTCACGGCACTCGTTGCTAAGAGGAATTGACCAATGATAGCTCCTACTAGCTCCTACCAAGAATCGCTAGCGCTCGCATCGGGAACACGGAAACTACAGAAGACAATAGTAAACAAAGTTAGTATAACGCAACATTTAATCACTTTTAAATCGATCGTTCACCCTCCGTGGTATTTACTATGAATACAACGTACAAAGACACACTTTACACGGGACTTTGTAGAGACACGCGATCAGCATTTTCAATAGAGGCTACGTGAATTACTTATCCCGGACAACACTTCATCTCGGAGCTCTTTCGGATTTGCTGGACAGTATCTCATCTTTGCTTTTGGTAAGGCATGTCATGAAATGTGTGTTTGTCATATCACTATTCTATTTTAGTGCTATTATATTGTATTAATTATATTAATTATATATGTTATATTATGTTATATGTATTATCAGAGGGGGGGGCTCAGAGGGGGGTCTCGCCCAGGGAGTAATTAAATGTAGAACCGCCACTGGTTAACAGAGAGCGTGAGGAGAGAGGAGAGAAAAAGTGCGAAGGGAAAGGGAGAGAGGGCACTGCGAGAGAAGGGGAGAGATAGGGTCGATAGAGAGGAGAAAGAGAAGAGAGAGATGGGGGAGAAAGAGAGTGAGGAGAGAGAACAGAGAGGGAGAGTGAGAAGAAAACAGAGAGAGGAGAATTAGAGTGAGAAGAGAGAAAGGAGAGATAGGGTCAATAGAAGAGAGAATGAGGGGAGAGAGGAGAGAGAGAGATGAGAGGTTGTCGAGTGGAAAAGAAAGAAGGGAGAAGGTATAGAGAGGGGAGAGAGAGTGGAGAGAGTGAGAGGAGAGAAAAAGTGAGAAGAGAGGGAGAAAAAAGAGGGGGTGCTGAGAGGGAAGAGAGAGAGAGAGAGGAGAGATAAGGTCGATAGAAGAGAGAATAAGGGGAGAAAGAGGAGGAGAAAGAGAAGACAGAGATGGGGGAGAGAGGGGAAAGAGAACAGAGAGGGAGAGTGAGAAGAAAGGAGAGAGAGAGAGGAGAATTTGAGTGAGAAGAGAGAAAGGAGATACTGAGGGGAAAGAGAGCGAAGAGAGATGAGAGAATGCGAGTGGGAGAGAAAGAAGGGAGAAGGTATAGAGAGGTGAGAGAGAGAGGAGAGAAGGTGTTGAGAGTGAAGAGAGAGAGATGAGAGATGGGTTGAGAGAGAGAGAGAGTGAGGAGAGAGAAGAGTGAGAGGAGAGAAAAAGTGAGAAGAGAGAGGAGAGAAAGCACAGAGAGAAGAGAGAGAGGAGAGATAGGGTCGATAGAGGAGAGAATGAGGGGAAAGAGAGGGAAGAGAGAGATGAGAGGTTGTCAAGTGGAAGAGAAAGAAGGGAGAAGGTATAGCGAGGTGAGAGAGAGAGAGAGAAGGGGTTGACAGAGATGAGAGAGAGATGAGAGATAGAGAGAGGGGTTAAGAGAGAGGGTGAGGAGAGAGAGAAGAGAGTGAGAGGAGAGAAAAGGTGAGGAGAGAGGGAGAGAAGGCGCCGAGAGAGAAGAGAGAGGGGAGAGAGGGGAGAGATAGGGTCGTTAGAGGAGAGAATGTGGGCAGAGAGAGGAGAGATGGGTTAAGAGAGAGAGTGAGGAGAGAGAGAAGAGAGTGAGAGGAGAGAGAGTGAAAAGAGAGAGGGAGAGAGGAGAGAAGGCATTGAGAATGAAGAGAGAGATAGGAGAGATAGGGCCGATAGAGGAGAGAATGAGGGGAGAGAGAAGAGTGAGAGATGAGAGGTTGTCGAGTGGGAGAGAAAGAAGGGAGAAGGTATAGAGAGGCGTACATTTGTATAGAACCATTTCTACAGAAGGATATGTACTGAGAGTTGAATAAAGAACACAGTGTGAAGTGCTTTTGTCTTAATTAAAACGGTGTCATCTAAACACATCACAACAATTATTTTATTTATGATTCAAACATCTGATGATGTGTCGAATGTTTGCACACTTATCAAAATACGACTCAGTTCACACTGGTAAATAAACGGTAATAACAGTCTGTACAGAAAATACATCTCTATTAGTCTCTGGGTAAACAAGACCTGAACTCCTCTTTCTCCTCAGGGAGCTGACGCAGACACAAAGCCCAGCACAGAGCTCCTCTTCCTGCATACCCTCTCAGGATTTACCCCTGTGGCACCTCCACAACCACCTCCACCAACAACCAACCAGGAAGAGAGAGAAACGAAAAGAGAAAGAGAGAGACCTCCACCAACAACCAACCAGGAAGAGAGAGAAAGGAAAAGAGAAAGAGAGAGACCTCCACCAACAACCAACCAGGGAGACAGAGAGAAAGGAAAGAGAAAGAGAGAGACCTCCACCAACAACCAACCGGGAAGAGAGAGAAAGGAAAGAGAAAGAGAGAGACCTCCACTAATAACCAACCAGTGAGACAAAGAGAAAGGAAAAGAGAAAGAGAGCGACCGCCATCAACAACCAACCAGGGAGACAGAGAGAAAAGAAAAAGAGAAAGAGAGAGACCGCCATCAACAACCAACCGGGAAGAGAGAGAAAGGAAAGAGAAAGAGAGACCTCCACCAACAACCAACCGGGAAGAGAGAGAAAGGAAAAGAGAAAGAGAGAGACCGCCACCAACAACCAACCGGGAAGAGAGAGAAAGAAAAAGAGAACGAGAGAGACCGCCATCAACAACCAACCGGGAAGAGAGAGAAAGGAAAAGAGAAAGAGAGAGACCTCCACCAACAACCAACCAGGGAGACAGAGAGAAAGGAAAAGAGAAAGAGAGGGACCGCCATCAACAACCAACCAGGGAGACAGAGAGAAAAGGAAAAGAGAAAGAGAGAGACCACCATCAACAACCAACCGGGAAGAAAGAGAAAGGAAAGAGAAAGAGAGAGACCTCCACCGACAACCAACCAGGAAGAAAGAGAGAAAAGGAAAAGAGAAAGACCTCCACCAACAACCCACCAGGAAGAGAGAGAAAGGAAAAGAGAAGAGAAAGACCTCCATAAACAAACAACCAGCAATAGAGAGAAAGCAAAGAGAAAGACGTACAGCAACCACCCAGGAAGAAAGAGAGAAAAGGAAAAGAGAATGATCTCCACCAACAACCCACCAGGAAGAGAGAGAAAGGAAAAGAGAAGAGAAAGACCTCCATCAACAAACAACCAGGAAGAGAGAGAAAGGAAAGAGAAAGACCTCCAATAACCAACCAGGAAGAGAGAGAAAGGAAAGACAGACAGAGAGAGAGAGAGAGAGAGAGAGAGAAAGAGATAGAGAGATAGAGAGAGAGACCTCCACCAACAACCAACCAGAGAGAGAGAGAGAGAGAGAGAGAGAGAAAGAGAGAGACCTCGACCAACAACCACCCAGGGAGACAGAGAGAAAGGAAAAGAGAAAGAGCTACAACAACCATCCAGGGAAAGAGAAAGAGAGACCACCATTAACAACCAACCAGGAAGAGAGAGAAAGGAAAGAGAGAGATAATGAGAGAAAGAGACCTCCACCAACAACCATCCAGCGAGAAAGAGAGAAACGAAAAGACAGACAGAAAGAGGGAGAGAGAGACCTCCACTGACAACCATCCAGGAAAAGAGAGAGAGAGAGAGAGAGAGAGAGAGAGAGACCCATAAAAACCCATTTACATGAAAGAGAAAGAAAGAGAGAAGGATGGAGAAATGAGTCACAGTGGAAGAGCTCGGGGTAGAGTTGCTGCTCCTTCACGTAGAGAGGAAATCTGGGAGTGATGACCTCACCTTTAACCCTCCATACTTCCTATTTTACTCTTACTTTCCATCACTTCCCTTTCTCTCTCCTTCACTCCCCCTCCTCCTCTTCCTTACTCCTCTCCTTCCACCCTTCCCTCTCTCCCTCCTTCCTTCCCTCACTCCCGTCTCTCCCCATCTTTCCTACTTCTCTTCTCCCCTCCCTTCTTCTCTTGACGCTCTCCCTCTCTTCTTACGAGTAATGTGATTTCCGAGTGTGACAGATCCTTCCTCTTCCTCTGACACTTTCTCCTCCTCTTCATCCCTCTTTCTGTCTCTCTCTTCTGTTCTTCCCTCTCTCCTCCTCTCCTGTTCTCAGCATCTCTCTTCTTATGTTCATTGTTCTCCTCCTTCTCTTCTCTCTCCTTTTGCTCTCTTGTCTCTCCTCCACTTTTCTTCTCTTTCTCTCCTCCTCACACTCTCCTCTTCCTTTCTTCTCTTCTCTTGCTCTCCTCCTCTCTTCTCTCCTGTTCTCTCTCTCTCAGCGTCTCTCTCCTGTCTCCTCTCCCCTCGCTCTTGTCTTATGTTCTTCGTATTCTCCTCCTCTCCTTCTCTTCTCTCTCCTGCCCTCTCCTCTCTCTTCTCCTCCTTTGCTGTCTTCTCTCCCCCTCTCCTCCCCTCTCTCTCCCCTCCTCTTCTCTCTCATGTCCTCTCCTCTTCTCCTCCTCTTCTTCTCTCGCTCCTCCTCTTCTCTCTCTTGTCCTCTCCTCCTCTTCTCTTGCTCCTCCTCTTCTCTCTCTCCTCCTCTCTCTCCTCCTCTTCTCTCTCTCATCCTCTCCCCCTCTCCTCCTCCTCTTCTCTCGCTTCTCCTCTGCCCTCGCTCCTCCTCTTCTCTCGCTTCCCCTTCTCTCTCCGCCTCTTTCTCCTCCTCCTCTTCTCTCTATCCTCCTCTCCCCCTCTCTCCTCCTCTTCTCTCTCTCTCCTCCTCTTCCCTCGCTCCTCCTCTTCCCTTGCTCCTCCTCTTCTCTCTCTCCTCCTCTTCTCTCTCTCGCCCTCTCCTCGCTCCTCCTCTTCTCTCTATCCTCCTCTTCTCTTGCTCCTCCTCTTTCCTCACTCCCCCTCTCCTCCTCTCCCCCTCTTCCCCTCTCCTCCTCTTCCCCCCTCCTCCTCTCCCCCTCTCCTCCTCTTCTCTCTCTCATCCTCTCCCCCTCTCCCGTCACTCCTCCTCTTCCCCCTCTCCTCCTCTTCACACTTGGAGGACATCAGAGCTTTGAGCTGACACAGGATCAGTCTTAACGTTGACGTTTCACTTCTTTTCAGACATTTTAAGCCCCTCTGAAAATAAAATAAAATAACACACAGACTTTCTGAAGTGAAGTGTTCTGTAAATGTACGCTCAGGTTTGTGTGGCAGGGTTCACCTGTCAGAGGAGGTGGAGTGACAGGAGCAGACTTCAAAGTAAGACTGGTACAAGACGGACTGCCGCTCCTCAAAAAAACAACAAAACAAAACCATGGTCCGGTTTGGGGACCACAAGATCATCTCTGTTAATGGGTAAACAAGACCTGAACTCCCCTTTCTCCTCAGGGAGCTGCCGCAGACACAAAGCCCAGCACAGAGCTCCTCTTCCTGCATACCCTCTCAGGATTTACCCCTGTGGCACCTCCACAACCACCTCCACCAACAACCAACCAGGAAGAGAGAGAAAGGAAAAGAGAAAGAGAGAGACCTCCACCAACAACCAACCAGGAAGAGAGAGAAAGGAAAGAGAAAGACCTCCAACAACCAACTGGGAATAGAGAGAAAGGAAAAGAGAAAGAGAGAGACCTCCACCAACAACCAACCAGGAAGAGAGAGAAAGGAAAGAGAAAGACCTCCACCAACAACCAACCAAGGAGAGAGAGAAAGGAAAAGAGAAAGAGAGAGACCGCTACCAACAACCAACCAGGAAGAGAGAGAAAGGAAAAGAGAAAGAGAGAGACCTCCACCAACAACCAACCGGGAAGAGAGAGAAAGGAAAGAGAAAGAGAGAGACCTCCACCAATAACCAACCAGGGAGAGAGAGAAAGGAAAAGAGAAAGACCTCCAAAAACCAACCAGGAAGAGAGAGAAAGAAAAGAGAAAAAGAGAGACCCCCACCAACAACTAACCAGGAAGAGAGAGAAAGGAAAGAGAAAGACAGAGACCTCCACCAATAACCAACCAGGGAGAGAGAGAAAGGAAAAGAGAAAGAGAGAGACCGCCACCAACAACCAACCAGGAAGAAAGAGAAAGGAAAGAGAAAGACCTCCAACAACCAACCGGGAATAGAGAGAAAGGAAAGAGAAAGAGAGAGACCTCCACCAACAACCAACCAGGAAGACAGAGAGAAAGGAAAAGAGAAAGAAAAAGACCTCCAACAACCAACAACCACAGGATCTCATCTCTGCTGTTTGCACATGATGTTGTCCTGATGGCTTCATCAAACCAGGACCTCCAACATGCACTGGGGCGGTTCGCAGCTGAGTGTGAAGGGGCTGGGATGAGGATCAGCTCCTCCAAATCCGAGGCCATGGTTCTCGATCGGAAAAAGGTGGTTTGCCCTCTCCGGGTGGGTTGCCTCAAGTTGAGGAGTTCAAGTATCTCGGGGTCTTGTTCACGAGAGAGGGAAGGATGGAGCCTGAGATTGACAGGCGGATCGGTGCAGCGTCGGCAGTGATGCGGTCATTGTACTGGACCGTTGCGGTGAAGAGGGAGCTGAGCCAAAAGGCAAAGCTCTCGATTTACCGTCAATCTACGTTCCTCCCCTCACCTATGGTCATGAGCTCTGGGTAATGACCGAAAGGACGAGATCGCGGATACAAGCGACCAAAATGAGTTTCCTCCGCAGAGTGGCTGGGCGCTCCCTTAGAGATAGGGTGACGAGCGCAGTCACGCGGGAGGAGCTCGGAGTAGAGCCACTGCTCCTCCACGTGGAGAGGAGCAGCTGAGGTGGCTCGGGCGGGCGTCTGTTCCGGGCATGTCCCACCAGGAGGAGGCCCCGGGGAAGAACCAGGACACGCTGGAGGGACTATGTCTCCTGGCTGGCCTGGGAACGCCTTGGGGTCCCCCCGGAGGAGCTGGAGGAAGTGTCCGGGGTGAAGGCAGTCTGGGAGTCCCTGCTTAGACTGTTGCCCCTACGACCCGGCCCCGGATAAGCAGAAGAAAATGGATGGATGAATAAAAATGTGAAGTGAAAATCCCAACTAGTTTCTGCTAAATGGACTTTTCTGAGCTTGTTATAGTTGTTTCTCCTCACCATTTACTCAGCTGTACTACAACTGTACAACAACTCAATATTAAGTAACGGATAACCTTATGCCTGTCAGTCAGTACATCATTGCACTGCCGTTCTTGTCTCCTGTATATAGCTGTGATTTTATATTTTATTTTATTACTTATTTTTCTATTTTATTTTGACTTGTACGTATACATTTATTTTTATAATTATGTCTCATTTGACGCTCTCTTTTTTTGCTATACCGTCTATTTTTGTTACTCTCTGTTATCATATTATATTGTGATTCTTGAGCTACAGTATGCAAATAATTCCCCTTGTGGATCAATAAAGTTTGTCTAAGTCTAAGTCTAATTTGTATTTGGAGTGATTTGTGGACTTCCGAGCAATCTTTAATCGCTTATTTTCAAGACGCAGCAGCACCGGATCACGCCCACTGCTCTGTACTTACTTTAGTTTCTTATTTTCATTACAACATTTTAACATAATGATCCTTGGGTGTCGTAGATTAGAGCTCTTTCCCTTGTGGATCAATAAAAAAGTCTAGAGTGCACACAAGCACAAAAGGTCTGATTTAAGTTCGCATTTAAAGTGAAGTAACCTTCCCCCCGTCAGCATCGCCGTCTAACCTACACAAATAAACGCACTGCAGGGAGTGAGTGGGGCATACTGGTGTTCCATTACGACATCAGCGGGTCAGAGGTCAAGTCCCGGACCTGAGTGCACCCTTGACCCCTGACCTTTCGTCCAAATTGACCCTGCTCCAGTGGGACCTGCAGCTTCCTGAGAGGATGAGGCCACTCACACACAACACAAGTTAAAAGACTTTTTTGTTTATTTTATTTTTTAAATTCATGCTGATTAGTTGTAGGCATTATTTTTATTGAATTTCATTTAACCCGAGAGCACATTTTTTTCTGAGTGTCATGGGTCGCTGTGTAGATTCACCATTGTTTTTGACATCTTTTAAGGTGAAAGGAAGGAAGAAATGCATTACGATTTTATTATTCATTCATTCATTCATTCTTCTTCTTCCGCTCTTTCCATTTTCTGGGTCACGGGAGCAGCAGTCCAAGCAGTGTTCTGCTGCCCAGAACACAATGCATCAGCCCCCATGAATCCTCCCGCAGGTGGTGGGTCTACAGGACGACGATTTTATTAATGTAATGTAATCTCAAGAGACAAGAATAGTTGTTATTGCAGTAAAAACTTAGGAAAACCACATGTCTTCACTATCAGAAACCTCTTCACAAGACTCTTAAAGGGATATGCCACCCCCAGGTCAAATTTGGGCATCTCCCCACAGTCCAGAGACTAAAATAAGTGATGAAAAGCGTTTTCCTGCTCACCCAGCCATTGTCCGAGTCTGTCGCCACTGACCGCCGCGGTAACTGGTGCTCCTCCGCCTTAGACTGGAGTCTAACGTAGCCAGAGAAAGATTTCGGCCAAAAGGAATTAATTTGCTCGATGCGTTTCCCAATTACTTTGTGTGTAGTGCGCATTCATATCGAGTGCAAATAAATGTGCAAATCAACACGGAGAGCTTGCCTTGGTCATTTTGGGTGGGAACTATTTTCCAGTGCGTAAGAATACAGTCGTATCACGCACCACGTTGTGCAACAGGGGAACTCCCTTCCCGGTGCGTAACTGGGATTCCCCTGGTAGCGTACTGCGTGATACGGCTGTATTCTTACGCACTGGAAAATAGTTCCCACCCAAAATGACCAAGGCAAGCTCTCCGTGTTGATTTGCACATTTATTTGCACTCGATATGAATGCGCACTACACACAAAGTAATTGGGAAACGCATCGAGCAAATTAATTCCTTTTGGCCGAAATCTTTCTCTGGCGACGTTAGACTCCAGTCTAAGGCGGAGGAGCACCAGATACCGCGGCGGTCAGTGGCGACAGACTCGGACAATGGCTGGGTGAGCAGGAAAACGCTTTCCACCACTTATTTTAGTCTCTGGACTGTGGGAAGATGCCCAAATTTGACCTGGGGGTGGCATATCCCTTTAAGCTACGTTCACACTGCAGCCTGAAGTGGCCCAAATTCGATTTTTTTTTACCCCTATGCGACCTGTATCTGATCTTTTAATGACAGTCTGAACGACAAAGATCCGATTTCTTCAAATGCATCCCAGGCAACTTGGATATGTGGTCCTAAAACCGATACATATCCGATCTTTTGACACGCGACTTCAGTCTGAACGGCCAGGTCACGTTCATCCAACCATCAACAAGCGAGAGTGGTCCAAGTAGGTGCTCACAAATGTACAAAAACCTTCTTCTCATCATATGAAAATTGTGTATGAAGTCCATGTCAGTGAAGCAGCAAAGCGCAGAGCAATCCCACCACTCTCAGCACCAACACGTTCCTTTCTACGGACGTTGCTGCCACTGCCCCACAAAACGCCAAGGCCAAAAACCTTCTCCTTCTCAATATCCTTAAAGGAGAATTAATGTTTTTTACAATCTGAGCCTTATTTCGGTAATAAAACAAGTTGTTTTACTCACCCATAGCACTTTGGTGTCATATGGAGCACTTCCAGAGATGTTTTAGATTAGCGATAGCCGTAGCGCGAGTTTGCATATATTATATGCCCCGAGCATGTAATATATGCCCTGAGTGGTCTCCAAATAACACATAACAAAATCGAGATTTATCCATAGTTTCGAGGAGATGAGGACGCCGGTGGACATGTGCGGAGTCACAGTTTATTTCGCTCTCAGCTCCCAGGACCCAAACATGAAATGCAAAGCTGTAAATTATGGACAAATCTCGGATTACAGGCCACTTTTGACTCAAACAAAAGTGTAAACTAAGACATCGAGCTTCTATGATTTGAAAAGTGCTAAAGTTTGTGTTATTTGGAGACTGCTCGGGGCATATGTTACATGCTCGGGGCATATAATATATGCGAACTCGCGCTATGGCTATTGCTAATCTAAAACATCTCTGGAAGTGCTCCATATGACACCAAAGTGCTATGGGTGAGTAAAACAACTTGTTTTATTACCGAAATAAGTCTCAGATTGTAAAAAACGCTAATTCTCCTTGAAAACAAATAAGCTGTACATGTTCTGGCTCTGGTATGACGGCAACTTTAAAGGGATAGTGCATTTTTTTAATGTTAATCTGTATGGGTTTCCTTCTAAAAGTTACGTGTGTTGACACCGGCTTACCTCTGACAGTCTCAGCTCAGCCCGGTTCTGCTTGCGTTCTGGAGCCCACGTAAGTAGGTCCGGTAAGTTTGCGGGAACAGGTAATAAAGCTTGTTTTTCTTCGCAAAACAACATTAGTCCAAAAAGTGATATATATTTCCATCACAGACAGTGGTGCGAAAAAATCCACCTGCCTATTTCGCATGGTTCCATTTTCTGTTGGAGTTGTATCACGGCGCGCGTAGCCTAGCCTACCTAGCCTCTTCACTTCACACTAAACATCCGCCGTCGCCATACCGAATCTGCCGTACACTTTAGGCTAAAAGTGAACAGGCTAATAGAGCTAACGTGGGCGGAGTGATACGAATCTAGAGAGAAAATATGCAAATGCGAAATAGACAACTGGATTTTTTCGCACCACTGTCGGAAATATACATCACTTTTTGGACTAATGTTGTTTTGCGAAGAAAAACAAGCTTTATTTCATGTCCCCGCGAACTTACTTACTGGACCTACTTACGTGAGCTCCAGAACGCGAGCAGAACCGGGCTGAGACGAGATTGTCAGAGGTAAGCCAGTGTTAACGCACGAACCTGTTAGAAGGAAACCCATACAGATTAACATTTTAAAAAAAGCACTATTCCTTTAAAATCACCAGGCGCTCAATGCTAGTGTCCATGTTTAGGCGACTTCCGTAAACACTGAGCACATTCGCTGCACTTGACGTCGTCGTGGCCTCCAAGGCGCATGCGGGACACTTTTGGGGCTTTTAAAGTTGACACTGGAGATCACATACAAACCGCATTTAATTGGAAATGTGAACGACCTCGCAAAAAAATCAGATTTCACAAAAAAACCCCAAAAAAACAAATTGAGCTTTAAGCCCTGCAGTCTGAACGTAGCCTAAGACCCTCTTTGTGCTTGTTTTCGTGGAAATATTGTTCCTCCTATAGTAGTACAGTCCCTTTAAAAAAACTTATCCATGCAGAATGTGGTTGTAAATTTCTACCGTTTCTACAGTTTACACATTCTGACAAAAGAGTTTCTCCGTTAAAATCCGAGGAGCTGAGTTATAAAATGTAAACTTGCCAAAACAAAAGATGAAGTGATATCGAAACCGGGACATCGTTCTGAGCGACGACAGAGTAAACGCTGAACCAGACCCGTGTGAGTCCAGAGCTGTCAGCGTCCAGACATTAGCAAAACAAACTCCACTTCAGAGCGTTAACCCTTCGTGACACTTTCCCAATTTGACCGCTTGACCTGTGCGCGGTGACTTCCTGTTTCCTGCCCCGCCCCCTCCTGTCACTCAGGTTTGAAGGACACGTTTCCTGGATATGGATACTCTCACAGCTCAGGCCCATATCTGCCATTCCTATCAGCTCACTCTCATCAAAAAAACATGAGAATAAAGCCACATTCACTCACAAGTCCAGAAAACCGAGAGAGGAACAATAATACATGTGAAATTCCTCAATAGTAGCTCAGGAAACTCCAGTAAATTCTCTGTAGAAGCTCCGTAGGCCTGTGTTTTTTTTTTATGTGAATCTGTATGGCGTACCCTTCAACAGTGTCGTCCATTAAAGATCCCATGACATGGTACTTCTTGATGCTTTTATATGGCTCCTTAATGGTTCCCTAATACTGTAAATGAATCCTTCTTCAAAATCAACACTCAGTGCATGAGAAACAGAGATAAGATGAGAAAGAGTAATTTTTCTCTCTCTCTGAACACTCTATAATGGGCGTTGTTGCTTGAATGCAAATGAGGAGAAAAGAGCTGACCTATAGTAGAGGGTGGGGGCGTGGCCAAACTCTCCGCTCCCGGCTCTGAGCTCTCAGCTGATCCATTTCCGTGTTTTTGCACGGGGGGAGAGATTTGAAGCGTTCCATTGAAAAATAAACACATTTCCACAGAAAATAAAATTAAACCACTGCTGTTCAAAGGTCCAGAGGCTCAGATAAAGGACTTCCGAGCCTAGAAACACTCGGACGCATTTCGCATTGCCTAGCGCATTCGCAGTCCAAACTCTCTGGGCGTGATTTACAGAGACGCTGAGTACAGACAGACGGGGGTGGAACTGCATTTGCATTTCTTTTTTCGATCTGACGTCAATAAGGTGCCTTGTTCAAAATCGCCCATTTGAGCTCCGATTTTTTGTAACGCAGAAAAGGATTGCAAATGCTCAGTTTAGACATTTCGCAACTTTTAACCATGGGGGGGGGGCTAAACAGGGTAGGGGAGCTCACATTAACGTTCAAAAACCTCAGAAAGTGAAAATTTCATGCCATGGGACCATTAACACTGACTTACCCCCTGACAGTGTCCTCTGAGCACAGTTCTGCTCAGTTCTGTACGTCATGAACGTATTTCCGGTAAGTTCGCGGGGACAGTTATTAAAGCTTGTTGTGGTAATACAGGAAGTGCTCTATTGTGTTTTTAAACTGCAAACACCTTCACTAAAATAATTTGGATGATTTCAGCCCTAGAATTGCCAATCTCTACTAAACTAAAGGTAAAAGGAGCTGTTCACTTGAAAACTATCAATTCATGACATCACAAGGTGGAACAGAGTGTTTTGAGCTTTGGAGATGTAGACAGAAACTGTTTGTGACGCAGATATATCACTTTTTGGGCAAATGTTGTTTTGAGAAGAAAAACAAGCTTTATTAAATGTCCCCGCTAACTTACCGGAATTACGTTCGCGAGCTACAGAACCGGAGAAGAACTGGGTCCAGACGACGCCGTCATCGGTAAGCCAGTGTTAATGGACGACACCGCTGAAGGGGACGCCGTACAGATTCACATAAAAAAACGCACTATCCCTTTAATGGTTTATTTTAAGGACTCTAATGGACTGTTTTGAGCTTTAAGCCATGTTATAATGTTGTTACCTCCTCAAAAACACACCTGGAGTTGTGTTTTGTTTCACTCACACATGTTTCTGTCTACATCTCCAAAGCTCAAAATGCTCTGTTCCACCTTGTGATGTCATGAAGCGGTAGTTTTCAAGTGAACAGCTCCTTTTACCTTTAGTTTAGTAGAGATTGGCAATTCTAGGGCTGAAATCATCCAAATGATTTTAGTGAAGGTGTTTGCAGTTTAAAAACACAATGGAGCACTTCCTGTATTACCACATAACATCAGAAGTGTTTTACTTTGTTTGTTTTTTTATGCTTGAAAAACCCTATTTATGGAGGAGGGGGGCGGCAGTAGCTCAGTTGGTAGAGCGTTTGTCCGCTGGCGGTTCGAATCCCGCTCTCGACAATGTATCGTTGGGGGAGCGGTCGGATCCACTGGGTTGGCGATGCGATCCCTGGCTCCCACAGATGAGTGCTGCCGTTGTGTCCTTGGGCAAGACACTTAACCTACCTCACCCCCAGTGTCTGCGTCCACTGGTAGAGAGCCCCCATGACGGAAGATACATCAAGGCCGGTTGTGTCAAGCGACGTGGGGCCGTCCTCCCGTGGACCCAACATCTGCAGGAGGATCCATGGGGGCCGGTGCATTGTGTTCTGGGCAGCAGATCTATCTGTCTGAAAGTGGAAGAAAATGGATGGATGGATGGACGGTTGGATGGAGGATTGTCAAAGAATCTTACAGCTAACCGTGAGGGTTCAAATAGGGCCCAGGAGAGATCGCTAAAATGCTCAAACATGTGTATTAACATGGAAAAAAGCCCCCAAAACATTGACCCATAAGATTCTAATGAAGGTGTTTAAGGAGTTTAAAAACACAGTGGAGCACTTCCTGTATTACCACATGACATCACAAGTTGGAGTTGAAACAAAACACAACTCCAGGTGTGTTCAGAAAATGTGAGATCAGAAAATAGTGTAATATGGACCCTTTAAACCCCACTGTATTAAAAAAGTGACATATGCCAAATCACTCCTTCACCGCCTCATTCCTTCATTACCCCACTCCTTCACCACTTCACTCCTTCACTACCTCACTCCTTCACCACCTCACTCCTTCACCACCTCACTCTTTCACTACTCCACTCCTTCACTACCTCACTCCTTCACTACCTCACTCCTTCACCACCTCACTCTTTCACTACTCCACTCCTTCACTACCTCACTCCTTCATTACCCCACTCCTTCACCACTTCACTCCTTCACCACTTCACTCCTTCACTACCTCACTCCTTCACCACTTCACTCCTTCACCACCTCACTCCTTCATTACCCCACTCCTTCACCACTTCACTCCTTCACCACCTCACTCCTTCATTACCCCACTCCTTCACCACTTCACTCCTTCACTACCTCACTCCTTCACCACCTCACTCCTTCATTACCTCACTCCTTCATTACCCCACTCCTTCACCACTTCACTCCTTCACCACCTCACTCCTTCACTACCCCACTCCTTCACTACCCCACTCCTTCACCACTTCACTCCTTCACCACCTCACTCCTTCACTACCTCACTCCTTCACCACCTCACTCCTTCACTACCCCACTCCTTCATTACCCCACTCCTTCACCACCTCACTCCTTCACCACCTCACTCCTTCACTACCTCACTCCTTCACTACCTCACTCCTTCACTACCCCACTCCTTCACCACTTCACTCCTTCACCACCTCACTCCTTCACTACCTCACTCCTTCACCACCTCACTCCTTCACTACCCCACTCCTTCATTACCCCACTCCTTCACCACCTCACTCCTTCACCACCTCACTCCTTCACCACCTCACTCCTTCACCACCTCACTCCTTCACTACCCCACTCCTTCATTACCCCACTCCTTCACTACCTCACTCCTTCACCACCTCACTCCTTCACTACCCCACTCCTTCATTACCCCACTCCTTCACCCCCTCACTCCTTCACCACCTCACTCCTTCACTACCTCACTCCTTCATTTCCCCACTCCTTCACCACTTCACCACCTCACTCCTTCACTACCTCACTCCTCCACTGCCTCACTCCTTCACCACCTCATTTCTTCATTACCTCACTCCTTCACTCTTTCACCCCTTCACCACCTCAGTCCTTCACTACCTCACTCTTTCACCACTTCACTCCGTCACTGCCTCACTCCTTCACCGCCTCACTCCTTCATTACCTCACTCCTCCACTGCCTTACTCCATCACTCTTTCACTCGCCTCACTCTTTCACCCCTTCACCACCTCACTCCTTACATATAAAAAAGTGCCACAGTGCCGCTTTAAGGCCATAACACAAACAAATCGGGACATTAAGATCCTAACTGCTCCCAGCTGCTTCCACTGTCGCCAATAAATAAAATTCTATATTTATCTAAATTCAAAAATATCTCTGCGTTCCACTTTGCATCTCATTTCCATATGCCATATTCAAAGGCTAAAAATAACCCTGCCATAATAAACACGGATTATTATTAATTTGCGGCGTTGCTGTGCCTGTGGGCGGGCGCTCGTACACGGATGGCGGAGTAACAGGGTGACGTGGGTGCTTAAATGTCAGCACCCAAAGGACCCCAGCACCCCGAGGACCCGGCTCAAGGTGATGACGGCGAACGCACTTAATGCAGCGCTGTGGGGGGAGGGAGGGTTGCTAGGAGACAGGGAGCCGTGATAACGATCCTAAAGGGTATCGTATATCAGATGCCCTCCCATTTATGCCAGATGCCCTTCCGTACTTTTTTTTTTTACCTGTCTATCAGATGTCCTCCCATACTTTCATATTTCTTTATGCCAAATGCCCTCCCATCCTTCTTTATTGTGTATCAGATGCCCATCCCATTTTTTTTTTTTTTTTTTTAGAATTTTATTGCCAAAATGCAAAATTCACAGGCAATTTACACTGTAACAAACAATAACAAATGTTGAGTTTGGACTCCCCAATTATATGTAAATAAATTATATGTAAATAAATACAGTAGACAGGTGAAAAAAACAAACAAAACAAACAAAAAAACAAAAACAAAGCTCAGTCAAATAAATAAAGATATAAAGATAGGACATGCGACCATTGCCTTACAAAAAACAAATTTTAAGTTGAAGTTGGGCGGTCAGACACTCCACAATCTGATCGACATATTTTAATTTTTGTGTCCATTGAACCATGGTTGGTGGAACTGGCTTAAGCCAATTCAGGGTCACTGTTTTCCTCCCTCCACTAATCGGAGAACATGTAATATCAATCAATCAACATATTATAGTACATATTGCATGATTGATACATGTAATCTGTACTGTTGGTCCTCAGTGAGTTTCTAGGGTAAAAGTTAAACAAAAATAAAAGCGGGACCATTGGGATAACTGCTCTAATAGCGTCTTTGATCTTCTCCTTGACCCTTTCCCAAAATGTTCTCATTTTCGGGTCCAAAAAATATGGGTGTGGTCTTCAACCAAACCACATTCTCTCCAGCACCTGTCACTACTCACTGCGTGCACATGGTAGGATTGGATTGAATTTCTCCAAATCCGATCCTTTTACTCAGCGGGTGGTCTCTCCTTAGATCCCCGTGCACATGAAGCTCGTGTAGTCGGATAATGGTCAGCGACCTGGCCGGCTCCGCTACGCTATGTGGCGCTGTAGTCCACCTACTTCCGTGTGATGACTACTCAATAAAAACACAACAAACTACAGTATGTGGCGGTATACAAAGATGGTGCTCGAGGAGTTTGACGGAGCAGCATTGGTGTACGTGTTGTGCATTCTTTCTTTGCAGCCATGATTTCGTCTGACTTTTCTGGGAACAATCACTACTTATGACGGCGTCGGCGCCTCCTGCCACTTCCAGGTGAAATCCCTGGCGAAAATTCCCACGCATGCGCAGTACGCCAATCCGATCCGATATCGTGCACAAGGCGGCACCAAGCGGATTACTATCGGCCTAAGCCAGGGGTTCCAATCGGATTCAGGAAACCAATCCCTATACGATCCTTAGCCTGTGCACATGAATTCGATACGATCCCAATCCGTTTGCAATCAAATTACACTCGTCCATGTGCACGCAGTGATTAGTGGTGGTCTTAAATATATAAATGTCTGGAATGGGGTTCTGAACAATCTGATTTTTGTTTTCCAATCGAATTCTCTCCAGTTTTGACTTCCAGTCCCTCTCCCATACTTCTTTACCCTTGTGTGTCAGATGCCCTCCCATACTTCTTTACCCTTGTGTTAGATGCCCTCCCATACTTCCCATACTTCTTTACCTTTGTGTATCAAATGCCCTCCCATCCCCATATCTTGAACGTGAGAGCTGAAATCCCTCGCCACACCTCTTGACATCATCAGTTGTGGTTTGTCCGCTGTATAGTTATGATCTCTGACACCTGTGGATCATTCTGTTAGAATTTACTCACAATATTCATCTAAAATGACTTGGGTACACTGATTTCAACGCAAAACAGAACAATGTAAGTACAGAGAAGTGGGCACGTAGACGGCAGGTGGATACAGACATCAAGATTAAAATACAAGTGAACATTGATCATGAACATTGCTTTATACATCTAAGTGTGATACTCAAAAACAGTAAAAAATCCCAAAAAGATCAAGTCTCTGAAGTATGAGCCGTGCTGTGTCCATGCGCTGCTAGTATATACATCACAGCGGTACAGTCGGCGACCTACTTTAGCTCCTGAGCTCGCAATCCTCAATAGACTCCTCAATAGACGTCTGGAAACATACGGATGACGACTTCAGGTGTAGCTACCGACGCCGGACATGTGATGAAACTGTGGATTCAGCAGCAGCGTCTTCACAACCTGCCAAAGGAACTCTAACCGGGACTCTATTCGCGTCTTCGATGTCACTCACAGGCACGCTCACGAGAATGAGAACTTCGCACTTCAATTTCTTAAAACGTATGCTTTGGAGGAGAGGGAGCAACCCCAGAACATATGAGAAGAAAATAATCCCGTACTCCGTCTTACTTGCAAAATGTAAGATTTTTTCTTAGGACATACAACGTTTCGGCACTAGGCCTTCATCAGGTAAAAAAGGGTTGAATAAAGTCCTCAGTGGAATGACAAATTCTTCTTAAGAATAATAAAATAATGTAATAATAATAATAATAATAATAATAATAATTTAATAAAATGTTTAATCGATAAAATTGACTTGTAGGTAAACCTCTTTTAACTCATTTTATGTTAAGTAGTAGTTTTTCACATCTTTTTTTGTACCACTTCTTTCTCTCTCCTCCTCCTCCTCCTCCTCTTCCTCCTTCTCCTCTCTTGTCCTTCTTCCTTCTCATTCTCTCCATCTCCTTTTCCCGATCCCTTTCCCTCCTTTTCCTTCTTCCTGCTCTTCTTTCTCTTCCTCCTCTCTCCACCTCACTCCTCGTATTCCCACTTCCTCTCTCTCCTATTCCTCCTCTTCCTCCTTCCCCTTTCTCATCTTCCTTTTCCTTCTCTCCACCTCCTTTTCCCGATCCCTCTCTCTCCTCTCCTTCCTTCCTTCTCCTCTTCTCCCTCCTCTTCCTCCCCTCCCTCCTGGCTGTGACCTTCTTTCGTTATTGACGTCCGCAGAAACTCGATCAGTAAAAGGTTTTGCATTGACAGCTCCAAGGAGCTGCTCTTTAACATCAATAAAGTCGTTGTGTGAACTTTAACTGAGCTCTCATTTATTTATTTGTTTTTATTTTATTTATAACCCTTTATTTTTCCTCTCATGTGATTTGGAGATTATTTTTATTATGTTGGAAAAGGGAAAAGAATCGAGCAGTAAAATAATTAAAAGCTTTAATTTAATAATACTAATACACATCACTCCTTCACCACATCACTCCTTCACCACATCACTCCTTCACCACATCACTCCTTCACCACATCACTCCTTCACTACCTCACTCCTTTCCCACATCACTCCTTCACTACATCACTCCTTCACCACATCACTCCTTCACCACATCACTCCTTCACCACATCACTCCTTCACTACCTCACTCCTTCACCACATCACTCCTTCACCACATCACTCCTTCACCACATCACTCCTTCACTACCTCACTCCTTCACCACATCACTCCTTCATTACGTCACTCCATCACCAGCTCACACCTTCACTACCTCACTCTTTTATCACATCTCTACTTCATCACATCACTCCTTCACTACCTCACTCCTTCATTACTTCACTCCTTCACTACCTCACTCCTTCGCTACCTCACTCATTCAACACATCACTCCTTCATTACTTCACTCCTTCACTACGTCACTTCTTCACCACCTCACTCCTTCACTAACTCACTCCTTCACTACCTCATTCCTTCACTACCTCACTCCTTCACAACCACAAAAATCTAAAAACTACTTCTAGTACAGTTTAGTGTTTTCATGACACTAAAATGTCCAACTTGATTTGAGACGAAGCAGCTTCTCCACTTCTGGTCCCTGATGGAGCTCTTGCTCATATTGGAACAGGCTTTTGTTTTCCCTCTTCTGATTTAGGTCTGAGGACACGAGGGGCCTGAACGATTATGCTAATATGACGCAGACACAGTTTCGGAGAAGTTTCAGTGTATTTAGCTCCTCCCTTCAGGCAGAAATAAGGCAGTGTCCACCAGCGTCTGAGAAACGTCTTCACTCTGAGCACTTTTGTCCAGTTACAGAATAGAATGTTTCTTTTGTCATGATCACACCTAAACAACTGAGAGATCACACAGATTAGAGCTGGGTAGTAAGACCAAAAATATCACGGTATATTGGTGTCAGGATATTTGACAGTATCTTTTAGCCTTGATTAGAATCTGAATTTCGATACGTTTGACAACCCTATCCAGTTTCCATATGTAAACTACATAAACAGAAGAATTTGAGCAGTTGTTAAAATGGATTCATTTTAACAATTTCAGTGTTAAGGAAGTACAGAACATTTATAATACTTTAAATACTTTCAGACTCACGTATAAATCCTCTCTTGTGTCTGACAGGAACAGGATTATGGACTGTCACAAAGATTAAGACTTCTGAAAATGCGTGGGCTGCTCCATGGTAACACAATCTGAATTATTTTCAAAATTCCTATATTACACAGAATGGACTCTTGTGAACTGAAAATGCTCTGTGCCACTTTGTGATGTCATGGAGTGGTAGTTATCAAGGTCCAGGTCTGAAATGATCCAAATGATTCCAGTGAAAGTGTCCATACATCCATCCATCCATTTTCTTCTGCTTCTCCAGGGTCACGTCACGGGGGCAACAGCCTGAACAGATCTGCTGCCCAGATCTCACTGCACCAGCCTCTATGGATCCTTCTGCAGGTGGTGGGTCCACGGGAGGACAGCCCCACATCGCCCCTTTGGGCTCTGTCCCCTGGGCCATCGAGCACCCACCCCAGGCCTAGCTCCAGGTGGGGCCCCGATGACGCCAATCCAGTCGACGAAATTGGCCTTGCTGTTTCTCATCATTGGGACTTCTGAACTGCTCTTAGTCTGACCCGTCTCCCAGAACCTGTTTGCCTTGGGTCACGCTACCAGGGGCATGAAGCCTCCGACAACATAGTTTCCGGGATCATTCGGGCACTCAAACCCCTTCACCACATTAAGGTGGTGGTTCAAGGAGGAGTGAAAGTGTGTGGAGTTTAAACCTGGGACAGCATAAAACCAGGACTAAAACTGAACTAAACCAGGACTAAACAAGGACTTAAGCAATAAATGTCACAGCCCCTCTGATCTCATCTGCCACTCCCTCAGTGGCCACCTCCTTCCCCTCCCCTACTGGTGTTCCAGGAGTGGAGACAGGTGTGCTGGAGCCAGACTCAGCTGAACCCACTCTCCAATCAACTGGGTATAAGAGCCAGTCAAGCCAGCTCAGCGGTGCCAGATCGTAATACTTCGTCTATCTCCGTGCTCCAGTCACCTGCTCCAGTCTCCTGCTCTGACCTGCTGTGCTCCAGAGTCCTGCTCTCTTCATCATATTCCTGGATTAAATCTGTAATAAATACCAACTACTCTCCTTTGACCTGTGTCTGCTCTTGGGTTCCTCCGTTATCCGTGACAATAAAATCTCCACCAATCCAAACCCAGATAAGCTCTGTAGAAGAAGAAGAAGAAGAAGACATGCTTTATTCATCCCCGTAGGGAAATTATTTCTCTGCATTTGACCCATCTTTCAGGAGCAGTGGGCAGCTCGTCTTTCAGGCGCCCGGGGACCATCTCCATGATCTTATTGCTAGGCTTGGTCAGGACCTCAGCTGGAGGATTTTACCTGGAGCATGTTTTGGGTTGATGGGGGAAACCGGAGTGCCCAGAGGAAACCCATCCAGACACATGCAAATTCCACACAGAAAGGCTCGGGCGACCCGGGGATCAAACCCTGGCCATGCATGCAAACTCCACACAAAACCGTTTTCGTACTAATACTGTATATCACAGTCTAAAATGGCACTAAACCAGGACTAAACAAGAACTGGTCAAGGACTACGCAAAACCAGGACTAAACCAGAACCTAATCAGGACTAAGCAACAACATCACTACTTATCTCAACTCAGATAAACTCTTCTAAAACCTTCTCGTGGTTGTTTTATTCATGAGTCTATGTTCTTTCAAATGTCCCTGCCATCTCCAGACTTGTACTGTACCCGACTAAATCTTTCGTTAACGCCTGCCCTGCACGTGGAGAGCCGTGGGAGCCGGTCTGAAGGAGAGCCAGATGTTCCAGAGTTGGGATGTTGTGGTCAGAACAGGCTATTTGTCCCCAGATGACCATAAAACTCAGCGTGTACTTAACTTCACGCTACGTTTGCCGTTAATGTGTTTTCAGTGTAAATGAGGTAGAGCTTTTAGTCATGGAACACGAGCTTTTGTTTGTACAGCGGTTGGACCATAGATCATCCGTTCATTGTGTATCCTTCGCCGCTGGACAGAAATCACGTTGAGAATACAGTACCTGATTTTTTACAGTCTTAAAAACGCGAAAAACAGAACTAGCTCATTTGAAACAGTTTGCAGTGGGCCAAAGTTCTTCCTCACTTACCTTATGCATTCAGAGCGTCCTAATTATTCGCCACGATGAGCGTTTTTCACAACTTTCAGAGAGCGTAAAGTGAAGCTGATAATATCGAGCATTCTAACAGTGCACGACCTGATTATCGGACAGCAAAGCGCGTTATAATCTGATGCAGACAGTACACGGCAAACTTATTTTGACCTCAGGAGCTGCGCATACATTATATCTGTACATCTGTATATCTGTACTGGGGAAAATACTGCTCAAACTTCAGGTACAGCGACTTTAACATATAGATAGATAGATAGATAGATAGATAGATAGGGAAATATGAACAAATCACTAAATAGCTTTAACATTACTAATGTTGTCAAGAAATCCTTTAGTATTTATTGAGACTGAACTAGTTTAAAGTCTGTACTCATTTCAGTCTCAGTATCAACACTGAAATACATGATGTAGGACAAAGTTCTGATCTTTCCTGAATGGAACAGCAGCAGAACCATTTTATATAAAGTGCAGTTTTTGCCTTTCAAGTCCCAGAGACACAGCAGGTCTAATGAACCTGGATGTGTTTAAACTAACCACTGCACAGCCCTGTGTCTGTGCCTGTAGAACAGTACTGAGGGAATAATTAGCTTATCACACATCTGACCCACAGTTCATTTGGAATATTGATCTGCACAGTCACATGTGCAAATTGTCCTCACTGCCTCTCACGAAGGCGTACGGGCTCCTGCTCCATCCAGGAAGACTCAATCTGTTTAAGTTTAACATTTACAATATTACACATTAACGATAGGAGGAGACCGGGGACTCCAAGTAGAAGTCTTCAGGAAGCCCACACACACAGACCAATACCTGCTTTTTGATTCACACCACCCACTGCAGCACAAACTGGGTGTTATTCGGACATTACAACACAGGGCCCAAGTGGTTCCCACAAGCACAGAGGGTAAGGAAAAAGAGGAACAACATGTGCAGGAAGCCCTCTCTGTTTGTGGTTATCCCAAATGGGCTGTTAACAAAACCAAGAGAGACAAGGGCAAGAAACAAGATAATAGAGAATCCGAACCCAAGAGGAAAGGGGTAGCGATTCCGTACCTGGCCGGCGTGTTGGAAAAACTACAGAGGATTTTCAGACAATATGAAATCCCAGTTTATTTCAAACCCACAAACACTTTAAGACAAAAACTCGTCCACCCAAAGGACAAAACACCGAGCCACAAACAAAGCAATGTGGTCTACTCCATTCAGTGTAGTGAAGACTGCAGTGAGCGCTATATTGGAGAAACCAAGCAGCCACTTCACAAGAGGATGTACCAACACAGACGGGCGTGCCAGAGTGGACCGTCTTCTGCCGTATATCTTCACCTAGAAGCCTCGGGTCATTCATTTGAGGACAGTGAGGTTCAGATCTTAGCCAGGGAAAAGAATTGGTTTGAGAGGGGAGTTAAAGAGGCTATTTTTTGTCAAAAAAGAGAATCCTTCTCTGAACAGAAATGGTGGAGTCAGACATAATTTGCATCCCATCTACAATTCCATTATTAAGCCTAGATCAAGCAAACAGGGAAACAATAGGGCTAGCCAGGTCAGGGCCAGAGGTGTGAAAAACAGGCGTGTAGGGATGAATAGGGACCGTTAGCTAGACGCCAGAGAAACAAAAGACGGAAACCAATGAGATAGTTCCGGAAAGTAGTTAGCTAGGTAGCTCCTCCCTACAGCAAGATATAAGCAAGTGTCTTACCAGTATTCTTATTAGAGCTGACGAAGCCTCTCGGATGAGCGGTGAAACGTTTTCAACCAAACAAACTTTGTCCAGTTGACAAATTGAACTTCTCCTGTTATCATGGATTCTACCTGGACGACTGAGGGACTTTTCACGCATAACACATTTTATGACTTCTTATGACTTATGATGTTCATTAACAAGGTAAACAGTATACAGTTGGTTTAAACCGTAAACTGACCGTAAAATCTTTGTCTGATCTGACCGGTCAATTCCTAAACCCCAGCATCTGCAGCCAAGCATGAATCAGTGCTAGTGCGGCCTCTGCAGCTCAGGGAGGGAATTCTGGAGGTTCTGAGCTTCACATGCAGTTTGTCCAAACACTGAGTATGAAACATCTTGTCTGTCTGCAGGTTAAGGCTCTGGAGACACATGTTCATTTATGATTGTGGCGCAGGCTACATATACACTGCCTGACAAAAGTATTAGGATGATTGTGTATTTCTGAACTCTGGACGAAACTTCTGGTTCCAACAAGATAATGACCCAAAGCACTCGTCCAAACTGTGTAAGGGTCATTTGGAGACGTGTGAACGGCGTCATCGACTGCAGGTTATGACATGGCCGCCCCAGTCTCCTGACCTGTCACCCATCGAAAAAGTGTGGGATTATTTGGATATTAAAGTGCGCTCCAGGAATCCGACTAACATTAAACACCTGTGGAAATGTCTTCAGGATGAGTGGAAAACTATAGAGGATGGATATTTTGAAAAATTGTTGGACAGAATGCCTCGAATTTGTAAAGATGTGATTAAAGGAAAAGTAACGTTTTTTACTATTTGAGCCTTATTTCGGTAATAAAACAAGTTGTTTTACTCACCCATATCACTTTGGTGTCATATGGAGCATTTCCGGAGATGTTTTAGATTAGCGTTAGGCTAACGCCGTTAGCCTAGCGCGACTTATAGCCATAACTCGGGGCATTCCCCGAGCATGTAATATGCCCCGTGTGGGCTCCAAACAACACAAACTTTAGCACTTTTCAAATCATAGAAGCTCGATGTCTTTAGTCTACGATTTTGTTTGGTCAAAAGTGGCCTGTAATCCGAGATTTAGCCATAGTTTCGAGTAGATGAGGACGCCAGTGCACATGCGCGGACTGTGCTCTCAGCTCCCGGGACCCAAACATGGAACGCATAGCTGTAAACTATGGATAAATCTCGGATTACAGGCCACTTTTGATTCAAACGAAATCGTAGACTAAAGACATCGAGCTTCTATGATTTGAAAAGTGCTAAAGTTTGTGTTATTTGGAGCCCGCACGGGGCATATTACATGCTCGGGTAATGCCCCGAGCTATGGCTATAAGTCGCGCTAGGCTAACGGCGTTAGCCTAATGCTAATCTAAAACATCTCCGGAAATGCTCCATATGACACCAAAGTTACCTGGCCAGCCAAATGATATCTCTCTGTATTTCCTATACACCGCGATAC
Source organism: Paratrypauchen microcephalus (assembly GCA_036785185.1). Taxonomy (NCBI): domain Eukaryota; kingdom Metazoa; phylum Chordata; class Actinopteri; order Gobiiformes; family Gobiidae; genus Paratrypauchen; species Paratrypauchen microcephalus. The sequence goes on along the minus strand of JAVJIX010000106.1, from coordinate 1,907,528 downwards.
CATTTGGACACTCTCCATCCACTCTCGCTCCTCCGGTTCCAAACCGACTCCGCGATTCTGATTCGTTCAAAGATGGTGACGTCAGTGCACCCGCCTTTGCCCGCAAAGTCACTCTTAGGCAGCGGAAGTTCCGCCTCAGTTTTGAATCAAGATGGCGCAATCTCTGATTGGTTCACTTAGCTGTCTGTCTACGCGCAACCGCAGCGCATTCTGTGGATCAAACGTTACCAGACTCACTCGCTGGTACAGCGATGAGTCATGGATTCTTCCAGGCAAACACCAAAGTGCTATAGGTGAGTAAAACAACTTGTTTTATTACAGAAATAAGGCTCAGATTGTAAAAAAAAAACGTTACTTTTCCTTTAAGGCCAAAGGTGGTTATTTTGATGAAAAAGCTATTTAACTTGATATTGTTATATTTTTGCAATCATATGCCTTTACACATAATGAAATTTGCTTTAATATATCAATAAATTGATTTGTTGTCATTACCAATAATACCAATTGTTATCATTATGAAAGTTCAGAAATACACAATCGTCCTAATACTTTTGTCAGGCAGTGTACTTCCTCCTTTATTATGCTAAATATGTAAAAAAAAAATGATATGATGATAAAAACTCTATTGTTATCTGAACCTTGTGAGAAAATGCTGTATTCTCAAACCCTCTCCTCTTATTGGTCAGCCTGTGAAGTGCTATGACTGACTGAAAGGTGCTGTACCTAATTTTTCATCTTAAAAACAGAACTAGTTCATTTAAAACGGTTTGATATCTGTGATCATTTCTATGTCAGTGTTTCATTTCTCTGTAATCACTGTAATGTCATGAGTATATTTACTGTGAAATCTGTAGGTAAAACACTAAAAGTACACACTGTACCACCTGTGCGCGAATGCATTTCAGAAAAAGAAACTTCATTTTGACCAAAAACTCAATAAAATACATAAGCTTTGTTTCCATAGACCCCTTTACAGTTAGTAAACAGAGGTGACGCCACCGGCATGTGCGCGCATTGTTGACCCAGAATCAACCATGGCGGACCATAGCGGAGTATCTGAACGATAGGGAGAGCTACATTCAAAAGCTCACGTTGAGCAACGGGGTTCCACTACCAGATCCTTATGCGATCATGGAGTGGCAGTACGACCACAGAAAGTGGCCAGATTTACAGTGGCCAGATATCCACTCACTGTCAGTCACAGTCGCTGTTATTTAGTCGAAAAGCCCTGCATGTATACAAGAGAGAAAGTGCGCACATACAAATCCATGGATGCCTACCAGTTTGCCGTATGTGTCCATATACAGGAGGTAAAATACCACGATATCGATGGGGAGTTTTGCGTGTTGGCATCTGATGTTCTCTCCAGTCAAAGACAAGGCCACAAGACGACCCTGTACAATGCGTGGGCTATCATCAACAAGCGCGATAACTACGTTCTGACCGTCAACTGCACTTGCGTTGCGGGGTAAGTAACATACTACGACTTAATTCACGAGTCACAGATGTGATCTCAGTCGTGTCAAATGCCATTTATGATGGTCATGCGAAAACTTATCATGCCTTTAAACAAAGTTATTCGTGTTCGTTTACATGTGTCTGTCGTAGAGGTTTCCCGGTTAATATGTCTGTGAGCTTTGCGGTGTCCTGTGCTTGCTAGTTAATCAGCATGATTAAACACCATTGAACACCTGGGCAAATTACCCTAAACAAGCAGCAGGTGTTCACTTGTGTGTATGTCAGTTGAATGATATGAACTATCATTTATTCCATCTGTTTCTCTTTATTTCACGTCGAGTTCTTCTCTTCTCTTCTATATCTTCGCTGGGGGTTTCATGGCAGCGGTGGCTTTGTTTTGAGTCAACACTGCGCGCGCATTCAGTGATGACGTAGCTTTGAAACTGGTCTATAGAGCCAGTACGGGACAGACCAGGGAGGACCCTGAGTGTTTGCACTGTGTAAAGCGATCCGTACTGTGCCCTTTTAGGGGTTCAAAGGGGACTGCTAGTGGTACCTTCCAAAGCGGTCTGGAACAGTTGGGAGCTGGGACCGGTTCACATGGGGTGGTGCAAGTCACGCCCCCACGCAGTCATTGGACCAGCAGCACGCCAATAGTGACCACTGTGTGAAGAATCCCTCAGTCGTCCAGGTAGAATCCATGGTAAAGTAAAGGGAGAAATTCAATTTGTCAACTGGACAAAGTTTATTTGATCGAAGACGTTTTCGCAGCTCATCCAAGCTACTTCGTCAGTTCTGGCTAGAGTGCTGGTGGACCCTACTTATATCTAGCTGCAGGGAAGAGCGGACTACAATGAAATTACTATGAAACTACCACATCTCTTTGTTTTCAGTTTCTGTCTGGGGTCTTGTTTAGCATACCAATTCAGTACCATAATGGAAATCCACCAGCACTCTAGCCAGAACTGACGAAGCAGCTTGGATGAGCTGCGAAACATCTTCGACCAAATAAACTTTGTCCAGTTGACAAATTGAATTTCTCCCTTTACCAATAGTGACCACTGACTATATAGCGACGCGCACGTGGAAACACATAACTGTTATTCAACAACGCCGCAGATGTTCACTTACCGGTAAAACAGAAGAGTTGAAGAAATAGTGTGAAACTTCTTTCCACCCGAAAACACATCAGTCTCCAGTGCGGGGCCTTTTACAGTGTCTAAAAGTCAAAGTGTTGTGTGTAATAATAAATCCACATCCAGTCCAGTCACAATCTGCTGTGTTCACGTAAAGCTGAAGCCAAACCACCAACATCCTCCTCCTCAGTCCCGGTAAGAGCGTAAATCCCAAATGTGGCGTAAATATCCAGTGTGGAGTGTCTGTGTGTAAAGATGTATCCAAACAAGACAAAATGAAAAGTTCTCCATAATCCTCCACCTCCATCCTGGTAACGGTGCAGTAAAATAGTAAAGTTTATCAAAATAAGAGCATGTGAGTCTTTCCATATACAGAGAAAACAAAAGTGAAATTTAAGAGTGTCAGTCCACGTGAGGATCAGCTGTGCTCTGGTTCATTTACATGTGTGTTTGTTTTGAGTGATTATTGAATGTAGATCAGTGTTCATACTCCTTTAGTTTAGTGCTGGTCTTTTGAGAGCTGTCCAGCGGCTCGTGGCACAGGTCTAGGTCACGCCATTGACCTGTGTAACGGCCAAAGCGGTCCCCTCTGAACTGTTCCGCACCAAGGCGTCCCCAAGTGAACCGTGTCAGTGGAAATGAGGCTACATTTTATTAGAGTTACATCAGAACATTGAAATGAAGTAAACCTTTTCAAAAGTCCAGACCATTTATAAAGACAAACTCAAACTTCATTATTTCTCCGCTCACATTTAAATGATGAATAAACCCTGTCATTTCAATACCTCCTCTTGTGTTTCTCCTGGTCTGACCAGCCTCCTGTGTGTGTGTCTATATGTGTGTGTATATATGTGTGTGTGTGTGTGTGTATATATGTGTGTGTATATATGTGTGTGTGTGTGTTTGTGTATGTGTGTGTGTGTGTGTGTGTGTGTGTGTGTCTGTGTGCGCGTGTGTGTGTGTCTGTATATATATGTGTGTGTGTGTGTCTGTGTATATATATATATGTGTGTGTGTCTATATGTGTGTGTGTGTGTGTATATATGTGTGTGTGTGTTTGTGTATGTGTGTGTGTATATATATGTGTGTATATATGTGTGTGTGTATATGTGTGTGTATATATGTGTGTGTGTATATGTGTGTGTATATATGTGTGTGTATATATGTGTGTGTGTGTATATGTGTCTGTATATATGTGTGTCTGTATATATGTGTGTGCATATATGTGTGTGTGTGTATATATATATATATATATATAATGTGTGTGTGTCTGTATATATGTGTGTGTGTGTATATATAGGTGTGTCTGTATATATGTGTGTATATATGTGTGTGTATATATGTATGTGTGTGAGTATATATACGTGTGTGTGTGTGTATATATGTGTGGGTGTGTATATGTGTGTGTGTGTGTGTGTGTATATGTGTGTGTGTATATGTGTGCGTGTGCGCGCGTGTGTGTATATATGTGTGTGTAGAACACTACAGAACAGCACACTCTGACCTCAGGCCTGGAGGTGTACGTGTGTGTGTGTGTGTGTGTGTGTGCGTGCGTGTGCATGTGTGTGTATATATATTATGTATGTGTGTGTCTTTGAACACTACAGAACAGCACACTCTGACCTCAGGCCTGGACCACAGCACTGCCTCAGCTGATCCTGGACCAGTCTGAATCACACTGGACTAAACCAGACCACAGCCAAACCTGGAAGTCCAAACCTGCCCTGGACCAACATCATGAGTCCATCACAAGCACCATCTGACCCGAGCAGAGTCAGGAGGAGGTAAGGAGGTTCCTAACCAGCAGAATGCGCTATGAGATATCCCAGAATCCGCTGCACACATCAAACTGAGAGTGACTGAAAGCAGCTGTTCGAACGTATAAGTTCACTGAAGGAGAGCGTTTGGTGAGAAGAAACTTGGTGTACTTCATAAGCAGAAGTGCTCTAGCTGTATTTAAAAGCATGTCACTCATGTTCAGCCAGTGGGTTATTTCTGTACGTATGACTGAAAAAACGTATAATCTTCGCGTAGATAAAGACAACGGTGTGGAGGTGTGTTTGTCATTCACAGAACAGGGGGTGGGGTCAGCTGTCCAATTAGAACTATGGAGAAGGTAAAGCGCAAACTCCTCCAAAAGGAAGTGTCGATCATCATCACGGAAAATACGAGAAATAAAGAGGGAAAAGACAAGCCGATGCAGTTACATCACTCACATTTATTTACCTACTCCATTTCTGTCATCGGTCCTCACAGTGAACCTTCTACAGAGCGATTTTACAAAATGAGTGAGTAAGTGGAAGGTTGAGATGATGTGGGTGTCTTCACTTTGTCCCTTTAAAGAAGAGCCTTGCTGGTGTCAGGCTTAAACAAACTGAGGCAGCACAAGCCTTTGTCCTCCCAAACTGCTTTATCATCAGCCCACACACTTTTAATTAAGAAAAACAGCTTCATGAAAACGAGAGGAGAGACTCAGCAGAGAAACGGCGGAACAGCAGAAGACGCCGCGGAATACCGCAGCTCAATGGAGACACTTTTAGAGTTGTTTGGAGGGCGAGAAGATTGGAATTGGATATAGAGTCGTTCAGTTAATCAAATATAGAAATCAAGATAGAGCTTTTGGACATTTCTAACAGTCAATGATCAGCTGGAATTGAACCTGAGCACTTTATTACTACTGCAAGAAACATTTTATGTACGTCTGCAATGACATTTAGCTAATACATATAAAACATTTGGAAAAATCCAATTCATATAACAACATAAAGTGAATACTAAATTGGGAAAATCTAATTAAAGAGAAGTATAAAGCAAAATCGATTTTTTTGGAGGTTTCCAGATAGATCAATAAATAGGAACCCTCCTTATAGTTAGCAGTACGAGCTTGTACAAGGCTCCGCCCACAAACCTACATCATCCGACACACAACAATTCTCCAAAAATACACAAAAACATTATACAAAACTGAACACAGCAACTTGACAAACCTGATGCAAGGTGCAGGATTTTTATTAGTGGCATGCATGGTGTTTGTAGCGTGATATGGGAAGCGAGATATGGGAAGTTTTCTTCTTCCCACTCGGCACGGTGCAAGAAGGTTCCGGGTTCCTGGAGTTTGCATGTTTCTGTGTGGGTTTCCTCCGGGCACTCCGGTTTCCCCATCAACCCAAAACATGCGCCATAGGTCAAATACTTCAGGATGGGTCAAATGCAGAGGACAATTTCTCCTGTGTGAGATCAATAAAGTCAATCTTCTTCTTCTTCTTGGGCAAATATTTTGTTTTTGTTTTTATTTCTGTTTATTGTTATTTCCTGTTATTGCATTTTTAAAAGAATGTAAGTTGTTTACTTGCCCAAAATAAATAAATAATAATAAATAAAAATAAAAATAGGGTGAGGAGCTCAGTCAGGAGCTCGGAGTAGAGCTGCTGCTCCTCCACGTCGTCAGGAGCAGCTGAGGTGGCTCGAGCGTCTGTTCCGGATGCCTCTTGGACTCCTCCCTCGGGAAGTGTTCCGGGCAGGCAAGGAAGTCTGGGAGTCCCTAGCCGTTTCCCAATTCAGCGAGTGCACCGTTCGGAGCGTGCTTGGAGGGGGATATGCGTCACATCCGGCGCGACAGCTGCTGTTCCATTTGGTTTTTGTCCCATGCACAGTTAAGACGCGGTCCGAACAGCGCAGTCGTTTCCATGGAAATCGGGGCGTGGACCAAGCATGCAAACATGCACGCTTCGCACACTTAAAATCCCCAGCATGCACAGCGCGGCAGGATATATGACTACAAAGATGGACTCGCCAGCGACATCGCCATGTGACAGTTGCGACGTCACTATAAAATGTGTGTACTGGTTTACCTCACCTACAACTATGCTACATGAAACTCTTCATAAACTACACTAAACATGTGTGACCGTAGCTGTAACAGCATAGATCACGGCACCTGTATTACCGTTAACATGCTTTTCCCCTTACACTTCTATATTTCCTTTACTGTTGTAATGCTGGATATTCTACAGTATAACCATGTCCCAATTCCAAGTATTACTAGTCACAATAGAATAATATTTTTGTCTTTAGGGAACAAGGAGCAGATCACCCAGCTCACTGAGCTGAGGCAGGACTTGTTCCATTTCGCAGACGGCCATGCGGTCCACGAACTGCACTCAGGGCTGAGCGAGTATGCACCGCCTCGACTGCAGGCTGAGACCGCACTCCGAACCGTGCACTCTGAATTGGGAAACGGCTCCTGTTTAGACTTTTGACCCGTGACCCAGCCCCAGATGAGCAGAAGAAAATGGATGGATGGAAGTCGGGCTGGGTACCGAAAAATTAACGTTTGTTCGGTGCCAACTTTCAGTTCCTTTGCTTTAATTGCCTGCATCAATGAACCAACAAATACACCACACAGATTTATCAGCGACGCAGATGCTCACCCCTCACGACTGCGCTCTGAACAAATGAATGACTCAAAAAAGCATTCATGTTTAACATCGTGCTACACGTGTCCAAACAAAGCGAAGTGTGCCATCTTATCAGGAAAACAGAAGCGTTTACAATGTCTCGAAGTCAAAGTGTTGTGATAATAAATCCACATCCAGTCAGTCTGATGTGTGCGCCTAAACTTGAAACCAAACAGATAACAGGAAACACTTTTAAATATATCAAACATAGAGCGCAAAGATGCAGATAATCCTCCTCCTCCTCAAGGTAACCGCACAATAAGAGTCGATTACAGAGTTTAAAAGAGTGTATTACAGTTTATTACCTGTATTACCACATGACATCACGAGGTGGAACACAGAGTTTTCTGTTTCTAAATACAGTGGTACCTCACCTTACGAAATTAATTCGTTCCAGAAGTGGTAAGTTGAGTAGCTATTTCAATGGAAAAAGCCTGATCCGTTCCAAGGCCCCGATCCAAGTTTTTTTTAAAATAGTGTAACTTTTTTTATAGTGTAACATTGTGTTCTGCGTAGAGACTGTAGACCCAGGACTAAACGTGGACTATACCAGGTCTAGACCAAGGTCTAAACCTGGACTAGACCAGGTGGATTAAAGCGCCGCGCGCGGGTCTATTTCCTGGTTTCGTTTCGAGTCACGGCTGAGGCGAGCAGCGAGGGGGACCGCACGCAGTCTGAGTGCATGAACGAGACCCGTGCTCAAACCGTGCCTCCTCTAGACCTGGTCTAGACCAGGTCTAGAACACTGCGGCTCTTGCATGCGTTCGTTCATGCGCTCAGACTGCGTGCGGTCCCCCTCGCTGCTCGCCTCAGCCGTGACTCGAAATGAAACCAGGAAATAGACCCGCGCGCGGCACTTTAATCCACCTGGTCTAGTCCTGGTTTAGTCCAGGTTTAGTCTTGGTTTAGTCCAGGTTTAGTCCTGGTCCAGTCCTGGTTTAGACCTGGTTTAGTTCTGGTCTAGACCTGGAAGTCACATAGAACCAGCGCCCGACCCGAGCGAGACCCCGCGGTCTTGCCCGCTGTTATCCATTCCTGCTCTCATCTCCTAACCGTGGTTGGGAGACACAGGGGCCGGAGATAGCTTTCCCTCCGGGGTTAACTCCCTTGTGGACATCGCGCGCTTACAGTGGTGGAGAATGCAAGTAAAAAAAGGCAGTTTTGCTGCAGAGTGGGGCTTTATTGTCTCGTCACGGCGCGTGCGCACACATGGCGCAGACTCTCTCTTCTGCACTGAGCTATAGACACAAGATAGACACATCTCACAATACCGCTGATAGAGCACCTTCCTCGGCCTGTTAGCTCACAGTGTCAGCGCCCCGGCTCTGGAGGTCAGATAGAAGCAGAGCCCGCCCCGCACCGCAAGGAGCGCGGAGACACGAGCAACGCGCTGATCCAACGGCACTGCCATGTTATAATAATAACAGGTCCAATCCAGGTTTAGTTCTGGCCAGACCTGGTTTATTCCACGTTCTTTTAGTCCTGGGGGGTATTCCACGAACGTGGCTAAACTTAGCCGCGACTAAGTGCTAAGTTCTCGCCTGGCTGAGACACAACTTAGACAAAAGCTTGAACCCGTTCCACTAACGCGTTTCAGCTGCGCCTAGTCAGAGCTAAGCTCAGTCTGGCCTAATCAGGCCGGGCCTAGACGCGTGCACGGGGAAGGTAAGAAGCCCTGAACAAGCGACTGTCGAAAACGCGATCATGTTGAAGATTCGGGCCAATTATTTCAGCGCATCAGAACAGAAGTTGCTTTTGGAACTCTACAATGCACTTGCGATAACCAAGGCAAGAGACATGGCGTGACAGAAGATCGCCGAACGCTTAAATACGTAAGTTAAGTCCTATAACAGTGCTGGACGTTGAGTTTTTTAAGTCTGTTTTTCACCTTTTGTGTCAGTGCTGATTTGTGGCGCAGGGGTAAAGTCGCCGTCTAGGGTGCGGGAGTTTGTGAGTTCGATTCTCATGGTGGGCAGTTGATGGCATAAGTATTATACATTTGTATAGCAGTCTTGTCAGTTGTAATTTATTTTTACTGTGTAAAAGTATTTGCTCCAACTAATACGTTAAATTGTGTTATCTTTGAGCAGGAATAATGTGAAGAGGACTGTTTTGCAGGTAAAGACAAAGCATAATAACATTTTGCAGAGTGGTAAGTAGGCTAATATTAATATTATTATTCAGTGAAATTAGTAATACTGTTGAAATGGTACCTTAATTTAATTTAAAATGAACAGTAGCTACCAAGCCACAGGAGGTGGGAGCCCGTCTCAAAATCTTTCACCTGCAGAGCTGGCACTGGCCCTAAACCGGGGTCACCCACTGGTGGAGGTAACTGAAGGAGGGACCCCATCAAAGATCCTTCCTGCAAGTTCTCCTGAAGAGTATATTCAAGTTACTGAAGATGGCGTACACTTGGACCCTCCTCAGAAGTCCTCCAGCAGTGCCTTGCACCAGAATGTCATACCTAATGTCTTTTATTGTTTTATGCCTATTGATGGAAATTGAGAAATAGGATTTCATTAAAAAGGCTTGCACAGCATCTCTTAAGCAAATTTGTTGAATCATTGAAATGTTGCATCATGGAGTGTGCCTGTTATTTGGCTACATTTTGTTTTAAAAGTAAAGGTTTACCTGTAACTGTATTCTTTGATAGAGATGTCACATAAAATATAAAGTGTCAATGTCGTCAAGTGAGAGTGATGTTAGGCCCAGCTGATATAATTTGATGTGATGATAAGAGTAATTGTAGGTTAAATTCATTTCCATTTCTGTAATATGTTGCAAATATAAATGCGTGAAAATTTAACTGAAATTTGACGTGGGCATCAATAGGTCAACAGTGGGAATCGAACCCGGCCCGCCCACACGAGAGTCAAAGCACAAATCCACTCGACCACAGATATTCTTTGAAATACTGCTGGAATTCTTCTATATGTTAATGTCGTAAAGACAGCGGTTGAAACGCATATGTTTAGATTACCGGAGAATTGTCAAGAACCGAGAACGTAAGGTAATTTGTTTTTTTGCTGATGTTGTTTTCGGACAACACAGATACTCATGCGGGGAGGTGTGCGGAACGGTGTGTTTGACACTCTGTTTACGTCAGGTACGTATTCTCTGCGACACGGCCTAAGTAAGACACAACTTAGCCAGCCCACGACCAGACTATCTGCTAAGACCATGTTGCCCCAGTAACTCAGCGGGAACTAAGTTTAGCGAGCGTCGTGGAACCGAACTCTCACTTAACCTAGCGCCAACTGACGAATAAAGCCGGGCTTTGCGCTTAGTAGCTTTCGTGGAATACCCCCCTGGTCTAGTCTCTTAGCCCGTCAGGATGCAGAACACAACGTTACACTATAAAAAAAAATGTTACACTATAAAAAAAAACCTTGGAACGGATCAGGCTTTTTCCATTGAAATAGCTACTCAACTTACGAATTTTTCACGTTACGAAACCACTTCTGGAACGAATTAATTTCGTAAGGTGAGGTACCACTGTATTAATAATTTTGTTGAAAATCTATGAAAGTTTGAGTGTTTAAACGAGAGACAAATGTGAGAAAAGTTTAAATCCAGTCTGAGAAAAGCGTATAATGTGTGTGGCTGAGCGCGCATTATTTGAATTTTTGAGATTTCGCGTTTCGTAACTTGAATTTTCTTTCGTATCTAGAGACCAAAATTTAACGTGAAGGCGTTTCGTAACTTGAAATTTTCGTTTGTTGGGTCTTTCGTAAGGTGAGGTACCACTGTATGCAGGTTTGTGCGTTAAATATGTGTGAATGAAACGAAACACAACTCCAGGTGTGTTTTTGGTCAGGAAACAACACTGTAAGGTACAAAATACTAAATAAAATAATTGGATTCATTTGTAATCAATGAGGTAGGGTGGGATAAAAAATAAACAGCTTTTTAAAGAGCAACGATTCAAAATTCCACTGCACAGGACTGCTCAAATACTGTTTTAATCATTTGAATCGTTTAAATGGAATTTCTAATGACAATAGCAAAATTATTAATGCACATTAGCAGTCGGGTTTTTACAGAATGAATGAAGGACAAACAGAAATTACAATGTGGCCTTAGGGCTGTTTTCAAAATTAATGTGGATTTTTTAGTAAATTTTGAATGAAAGAAATGTTTGTGTTTTTTACAAATAAAAAATACACAAAGCTGCAAAAAAAAAACACATTACAAAGTTCAATATTTTCTAAAAAGAATTAAAATCAAATGTTGCAAAATGATCTTGATCGGGAAGCTTGTGATAAAGCTGCAATGTGTCACTTTTCTGGGAAGGAGACTATACCGCTTTCTAGTCTTCATGGAGGTGTTACTGCTTAAAGGAGACATATTCTGCAGAATCAACTTTCCAGACGTTTTAAAGTGCCAGTTATTTTCTGATACCTGGAGTTCCACTTTGTGATGTCATCTTGTAATACAGGAAGTGCTTCACTGGGTTTTTAAAATCCACACAACTTCACTAGAATCATGTAGATAATTTCAGCCCTGAAATCGACAATCTCTGCTGAACTAAAGGTAAAAGGTTTAATGCAGGGGTCACCAAAGTTTTTTCTCTGGTGATCTCTCTGGTGATCTCTCCTGACTGTAATGGGGGGCCGGGTAGGCCGTATAACAGAATTGTACGACCCGGACCAAAATGACCACCATCAGGCCTCACGACTAGCCTGGTACAGCCATCCACAAAACGATATCAACACAGAATTCATGGCAGATATTTGTTTATCGTTACTAGTGGTTTGCAAAAGTTGTAAGTACTTCACACTTTGTTTTAAATTTAAATACCTCAGATATTCCATTTATTTATTTTCTAATAACAATAACATCAAAGTTAAGAAATATCAAGGAAAGAAACATCTGCTGAATGACACTGGCAAAGAAGAGTGAAAATTTACAAATTGTAGGTAGATCTGTTGATATGAACAATAATAATATTAATAACAATTGTATTAATAATAATAATTGTGTGCAGCACTTGACAAAAGTCAAATAAATAGGCCTATAAAATAAACACATTTTAAAGGTACAGTGTGTAGGATTCGTGGCGCATAGGTGGATGGTGGCTATTGCACTTCCTGTTCTAGCTACGGCAGACCCCGAGGGTCACCCGGGCGCGCCGTAACGCCAACAGCTCGCGTACCCACGCACGAACCGCGCGCCGCTACTGTATAAATAAAATGCGGTCCCGTTCACTGTTTTTTTTTTCTTTTCGCATGAAAGCACACATTCCTGATCGTGTACCATGACAATCTACACATCAGATGAAACCTTACAGTCTCCTCTTTTTGACTATGCAATTCATTTCCCTGCACAACAATCAGTCCCCAAGCACATGGGGCTTTTATACGGAAAAGCACAAAACGAGGTTTGTTACTTAGCTTACCTTTGAAGGCTCTGCACAGGTCAAACTCAGTATTTCACCATAAGCTTGGTCTCAATCTGTCCGTAAGGATCCAGCGAATAAAATCCAGTAAAACAATTTAGTCCAAAACACGTGTTAGATCCATTACGACGTGTGATCCGGCAACATGCTTGTCGTTGTTTACCCAAAACCACGAGCCTTGCCGAAGGCGGAGCCCAAATGTCCTTCTGCGGCTCTCGTAGATAAAATGGCTGCCTCTACATGGGGTCAATCCCCCTTTTATGTGACTATATCTAAGTCCAAAAGAATACTTTGATTTCATGATGGAAGTGAAAAGGCTTGGAAAACACTGTATTTTTGAATGGGTATCTTCAATTTCGGTAATTAACGGGTAAAAATCTTACACACTGTCCCTTTAAAAAAAACGTTGCAAATACGTCTTTAATATGTAATTATATAACTATAAATATTTCATATAAATATAATTTTTTAACAACAGAATATAAGATGGATTACAAAAAGTAATTTACAAAAAATATGCCATGACAACTTTTGCGAATTGCCTCATAGGGCCAGTTCAAGTGGTGGGAGGCAGAGGGGCTGGGGAGCCGGTGTCGGCCCGCGGAGTCGGTTTGATGACCCCTGGTTTAATGTGAAAACTACCACTACATGACATCGCAAAGTGGAACAGAGCATTTTGAGCTTAAACTAATAATAAACATGTGTAAATGAAACAAAACACAACTCCAAACAACATTATAAAGAGGCTCCCCAGGTCTTTAAACATTTCTTTTTAAAATGGCCTGTTATCACATTTTGATAACTATTTATGTACAGTCGGAGGAAAAAGTTTGTACACCCATTGGAATTACTTACATTTCTGCCTAAATTGGTCATAAAATATTGTCTGATCTCTCCAACAATCTCAGGAATGAATAAACAGTGTCTGCTTGAACCAAAATCACCCAAACAATTGCATGTTATCATATTTGTATTGGCCATAAGATGGAAATATTGACAGGATAGGGAGGCATAAGTAAGTACACCCTTAGCTAAGGCTCATCCAAGAGCTAATTAGGCTAATTAGATGATTAGAAAATTTGACTCAGGTGTGAGCCAACCTGAAGTCCAATCACTGAGGTGTGTCGTGAGCTACTCACCCCAGGAAAACCAGTCAAAAGGTGTGTTTTGATGAGAGGCATGTTCTGTGCATCATGCCTCGCACAACGGAGCTGTCTGAAGACTTAAAGGAGAATTAACGTTTTTTTACAATCTGAGCCTTATTTCGGTAATAAAACAAGTTGTTTTACTCACCCATAGCACTTTGGTGTCATGTGGAGCACTTCCAGAGATGTTTTAGATTTGCGATAGCTGTAGCGCGAGTTCTAGCCGTAGCTCGGGTCTCCAAAATTTGGAGACCCCGTGCGGTCTCCAAATAACACAAACTAGCACTTTTCAAATCATAGAAGCTCAATGTCTTAGTCTACACTTTCGTTTGAGTCAAAAGTGGCCTGTAATCCGAGATTTATCCATAGTTTCCAGTAGATGAGGACGCCAGTGCGCATGTGCGGAGTCACAGTTTATTTCGCTCTCAGCTCCCGGGACCCAAACATGAAACACAAAGCTGTAAATTATGGATACATCTCCCGAAGCTTGTTTTTCTTTTCAAAACAACATTTGTCCGAAAAGTGATATGTTTTTCGTCCCAGACAGTTGTCCGCTAAACATTCAGCAGCGTATTTCGCATTCGCATATTTTCTCTCTCGATTCGTATCAATGCACGCACGTTAGCTCTATTAGCCTGTTCACTTGTAAACTTCCGCTTACGGCGGACCGCATCCGCCGTACACATCCGCTAAAAGTTAACAGGCTTTATTAAATGTCCCCGCGAACTTATCGGAACTATGTTTACGAGCTACGTTACCGAAGGATAACCGGGATCACATCGTGCTGTCATGGGTAAATCAGTGTTAATCTCAGGACACTGTTGAAGGGGAATACAGATTAACATAAAAACACATTAAAAAACGCGCTATCCGTTTAAAACTTACAAGAATCTATTTTGTGTAATATCTGACCTTTAACCATGTTAGAGTAGTTTCTTGTCATTGACCCTCTGAAGTTGTTTTTAAAGTGATTCGTGCATGTGTGCATGTCATCTTTTCCTGTAGCCAAGATGTCGTGCTCCGATCTACCGCCGTTTCACCTCCACCGGTACACACCCACTGTGATGTACGCACTTTTCTAATCAATCTTGTACTCAGGCAGTAGCTTAAGAGACTGTAATGTTGAGTTTTTTTTAGATGTGGGATTGGTGGTTCCACTCCGAGCATAAACATCTAGAGCGGTCAGATCCTGCTCCCTGCTCCCATATATAAATACTGTTCTTATGTTCTTCTTTATTTATTTATTTTATTTATTTATTTATAACGGACAGTGCATATTGACCAACAATTACTGTATGACATGCCAGAATTAGCCAAAAGGCTAGTTTTCATCTGTTGTCCGATGCCTGGTGGACACATGGCTCCCTGGAAAAAGTGCAATAATTGTTATACATCAATAAAATACATATTAATTAACACATAATCACAAATTTGACAGTGTAGTAAAAGTTGCAGGCAAGGATTAAAAGTATAAGAATCAGTAAAATGAGCAGTGGCAGTGGCAAAACAAGGGGCACAAGTTAAAAAGAAAATGCAGGATAAAAGCAATACAAGACAGAGTTAAAAGAACATTAATACAAAAAAGAGTAAAATATTAAACAATAAAAAAACATGCAAGGGTGAACACAAGATGGCAGCGGCAGTAGTTTAGTGCTGACAGGTCTGGTTTGTTAAGAGAAAATGTTTGAGCTGGGATCGAAATGAGCTGTATGTTGGGCTTTCCCTGATTATTGTTGGGATGCTGTTCCATTCTTTGAATGCTCTAATGGAAAAGGCTGATTGGCTGAATGTTGTCTTCCTAAATGGGATTAGACAGTCTCCTCTTGATGCACCTCTGGTGACACGACTGGAGCTGGATCTTAAGCTAATAAAATCACTAAGGGGTGGAGGAGCAAGACCATGGAGGATTTTATAAACCAGGCAAGTATCTGTGAATTTAATGAGATTATCCAAACTTAAAAGATTGTATTTAGACAGGATGTTGCAATGATGAAAGTGACGAGGTTTCTTGTCCAGTACTTTAACTCTTTCACTGCCAGCCTGTTTTCAAAATCTAAGCCTGTAGAGTGCCAGAGATTCAGAGAATTTTCACTGATTTTACAAGACTCACAGAATACTGAGTTCTTTGACTATATAAACATGGCACACATCAAAATAAAGCCTAGACTCTCTTCTTTCACCTGGAAAAAAAATTATGTTTCTAACCTTTTCGGTTCTCAAATAACTGATAGTAGAACCTAGGGAAGTTTCAGCAAAAACACTGGTTTTTGAGCAAGAAATGGAGAAAACGAGCGTTGAGTTCAGAGAAGGATTTCGAGCAGATCAGTGACTTTGACATCAATATTTATTGATTTAGTGACACCTCAAACATCTAAAATAACAGAGAAAGAGATTTTTGATGACAAAGTACATTTTTTATTTACAAATATAAGAATATAAGGCTCTGTGAATAGTGCCAAGAGATGTTTACAGGATATAATAATATCTTTTCATATAAAACATAACTTTGTTGAGGATTTGTCTGAGGCCCAGAGTACAGACCCATAATAAAAACTAATACACACACACACACACACACCTACACACACACACACACACACACATATATATATATGTACATACACACAAGCCCATGCATAAACCTTTACACACACACACACACGCACGCACGCACGCACGCACGCACGCACGCACGCACGCACGCACGCACACACGCACACACACACACACACACACACACACACACACACACACACACACACACACACACACACACACACACACACACACACACACACACACTTCATTCATTACAATTACCATACAGCACCATTACTGCTCCAAGTCAGTAAACTTCTTCTTTGGAGCTGTCGTAGTTCTGAGGAGACTCCCTGGTCCGTGCAGCGCACACAGGACACGCCCCCCCTCCTCGGGCACAGCAGATCTCTGCTCAGACCTCGCTGCTTGATCCGGCTTGTCTCTGCGATCCTCTGATCCAGGATCCTGGGTTCCAAGAGCGATCTGATCGCTCCATAGGCGCTGATCAACAGTTATCTGCTTTTCCGGGTTCGCTGGCCTCGCCATCTTACACACATCTATACACACACTGCACTCCTCCTTTCTTCCCCGGCTCTGATCGGCAAATAATGATACAACATCGCCATCTACAGGTTGAGAGACGTGAATTACACCTCAAAAGTTGCTCCAGGCCGTAACCTAGCAACCCCCGCTGAAAAACGTGTTGAACGTCTATAGACGTTCTGGCAATCAACGGTTGGGTTCGCCCGAACGTCTATAGACGTCTCCGGCAGCCAATGAGTTAAGTGTCTGCTTGTACAGTGATTGTAATGGTGTGAGTGTGGTATGGTTGGCCTGGGATAGACTTGTGAGGCAGTATGTCAGATGAGAAAAAATCATGGAGTGCATGTAAATCTTGGCTGCTTGTGTGGACATTGAATTTCGAATAAATCTGAAGTTTGATAGATTGAATTTGATCCTTTTGATAGTTTGTGAAACGTGTGACTTAAAATTGAGGTGTGAGTCTATAATGATTCCAAGGTACTTATATTCTTCAACAATTTGTAGTTTTTTCCCAGATACTAATATGTCAGGGTGAGCAGTAGAGTTAACCGTTTTAGTGAAATACATACCAACTGTTTTGGACACATTTAGTTGAAGACAACATTGGTTCAGCCATGTGGTAACTTTAACCATTGCGTTTGTGAGTTTGTTTGCAACTTCTGTTTTTGATGAGCCTTGAACAAACAGGACCGTGTCGTCTGCGTACATTTGAATGCTGACTTCAGGACACACAAGTGGAAAGTCATTTATGTACATACAAAATAAAAGAGGGCCCAGTACTGACCCTTGTGGCACACCAGTTGACAAGAAGAGAGGGACAGATTGATGATTTTGGATTCGTACAAGTACAAGCAAGTTTGGAAGACGTTAACTAGAAAACATTATGGATACAGTACAGGTTTACACGTGCACTCACAAGACATATTCACTTTTATGCAAGCTGTAATCAAAACCAAGACACAAGACACTTAACCCCTCACTCCAAGTATTTGTCTACATTGGTGAGTGTGTGTTTTTCTCTCCTGAAACGTAAGTACACAATTTAATAAGCAAGATGTAGATCACAACCAAATATAATACTGCTAATACCCAACAGGTCGCAAAAGTGAATAGGCCTGTAGAGTCAAGTCACGCCATTAAGAGGATTTTTGTTGACCAGACTTTTTGTGGCTGTTCTCTTGCCCCTGCTCTTTCTCATTGTGTGAGTGCATTCTGCAGTGTTCAGGTCTTCAGTTGCAGTGTGGGGGGTCCCAGCTGGAGGTTCGTTTAGATCCCGATGGTGCGGGAAGTGGAGGAAGTAGGGGGCGTGTCCAGTGCACGCCTGTGCTCCTTTACAATGAAGCTCCACAGCCCCAACTGTTCCTCCGACATTTTGTATAAACTGTTAATACTGCCAAT
This sequence comes from Paratrypauchen microcephalus, assembly GCA_036785185.1. Lineage (NCBI taxonomy): Eukaryota > Metazoa > Chordata > Actinopteri > Gobiiformes > Gobiidae > Paratrypauchen > Paratrypauchen microcephalus. Next base: position 1,889,452 of record JAVJIX010000106.1, on the reverse strand, counting down.
AGAGATACAAGTACTTTGGTCGCAGTCAATTTCTATTTTAGTCAAAAGATTTAATTAAAAGGGATAGTGCGTTTTTTGTTTTGTTTTTTGTTTTGTGTTAATCTGTATGGCTTCCCCTTCAACAGTGTCCTGAGATTAACACTGACTTACTCATGACAGCGCGATGTGATCCTGGTTATCCTCCGGTAACGTAGCTCGTAAACGTAGTTCCGGTAAGTTCGTGGGGATATTTACTAAAGCTTGTTTTTCTTCTCAAAACAACATTTGTCCGAAAAGTGATATATTTGCGTCCCAGACAGTTGTCCGCTAAAAGTTCAGCAGCGTATTTCGCATTTGCATATTTTCTCTCTCGATTCGTATCAATGCGCCCACGTTAGCTCTATTAGCCTGTTCACTAATACGCCGTACACATCCGCTAAAATTTAACAAGCTTCATTAAATGTCCCCGCGAACTTATCGGAACTATGTTTACGAGCTACGTTACCGGAGGATAACCGGGATCACATCGTGCTGTCATGGGTACGTCAGTGTTAAAGGGAGAGTGCAGTTTTGTTTTTTGTTTTTTAATGTTAATCTGTATGGGTTTCCTTCTAAAAGTTACGTGTGTTGACACCGGCTTACCTCTGACAGTCTCAGCTGATCCCGGTTCGGCTCGCTTTCTGGAGCCCACGTAAGTATGTCCGGTAACTTCCCTGGAACATGAAATAAAGCTTGTTTTTCTTCTCAAAACAAAACATTTGTCCGAAAGGTGATATATTTGCGTCCCAGACAGTTGTCCACGAAACATCCAGCAGCGTAGTTTGCGGTCACGTATTGTCTCTCTCGATTCGTATCACTGCGCACATATTAGCTGTATTAGCCTGTTCACTTGTAAACTTCCCCTTGCGGCGGACCGCATCTGCCGTACACTTTCCGCTAAAGGTTAACAGGCTAAAGCGAGCTGAAGCAGGCTCAGCTGAGACTGTCAGAGGTAAGCCGGTGTCAACACACGTAACTTTTAGAAGGAAACCCATACAGATTAACATTTAAAAAACTGCACTATCCTTTTAAAGTCACAAGCAGTACCAAATGGCCCTTGTAATCAAAGTTCAAAGTTCAACGTCAGCTTTATTTTCACAAACCATATGTACAGGTTGCACACACAGGATTTGAAATTGCAGCGCCCCCTAGGCCCACAGTGAACATAAAACATCTGATAAACAAGACAGTAAACACCATGACTAAAACATCACATATACCCGTAGCAAAAGTACAGTAAACTTGTATATAATACAAATAGGTAAAACACATGATGTGTAACATAAAAAATTTCAGAAGGTGTCATTTAAGCAGCAGTGTCAGTGTCATTTAAGCGTGATTTAAGCAGCAGAATCCATTGTCTTCCCACTCTCTTAAGGCCGTCCCAGTCTGTGTATTATTGAGGTCCACTGAACAAATGATTATAACACACACAGGAAGCCAAATTTCACCTTCTTCCAAATAACTTTTCACAAAAAATATTGGGATCAGTCCCACTGGATAACATGGGTGTTTTTGAACATTGCTATAGCAACCTCAAATGCAAAATACAACACAAAATACAACAAAAGCACCCAGATGAAAATATCTGATATTATATTTCACTGACGCAGCCAAACCAGTACTTGCAAGAGCAGGATTTGAACCATCAACCTTCCATTTATGCGTCGACCATCTTCCACTCATCTCCTCAAGTGTTTTGCGCAAGGACACGCCAGCGTTTATATAGGAAGGGATGTGTTACTTGGCCTCTTGGCTGCCGCAGATTTGCAGTAAAAATGTCATTGTTCACATGAGGCCAAATGGAAGCGACAGGACAAGGCTCAGTCTCTCTCTGAATGTGCACATGGAAGATTTATGAGCAAAGCAAAGCCCAGAGCCTAAGTGCACCGTGTCAGCTGACAGCACCGCTCACTGCGAATCACTCACTCTGAAAAAGTACTGCAAATGTGAAAGAAAACGTACAGTTACATGACAGAAAAGTATAAAGAATGCATAGAAAATACTATTCGAAGTATTAGTTACAAGTAGCCTTTTAGTATTTTGTAAGTTATTTTGTAAGTTTTGTATAAAAATTCATCCATCCATCTTCTTCCGCTTTTCCATTTCTGGGTCGCGGGGGTCCAGGTGGTGGGCTCACGGGAGTGTATAAAAATTACACTGTGAAATGTTCTTGTCAGGGGTCCACCACTTGCTTGTCTCCATGGAGGTTAATTATATATTTATTAGGGATGCACTTCAGACTTCAATGTGTGTAGAACCCCTTAGTCGTCCAGGTAGAATCCATGGCAAAATGAGAAATTCAATTTGTCAACAATTTGTCAAGTTTATTTTTGGCGAATACGTTTCGCAGTTCATCCAAGCTGCTTCTTCAGTTCTGGTCAGACGCTGGTGGACACTGCCTATATCTGCCTGAAGGGAGGAGCTAAATATACTCAACAAAAATATAAACGCAACACTTTTGTTTTTGCTCCCATTTTTACTGAGATGGACCCAAAGATCCAAAATTCACTCCAGATACACAACACTACCATTTCTCTCAAACATTGTTCACAAATCTGTCCAAATGTGTGACAGCGAGCACCTCTGCCCCGCCGAGACAATCCACCCCACCTCACAGGTGCGCCACATCAAGATGCCGATCCGACATCATGACCAGTGCACAGGTGCGCCCCAGACTGCCCACAATAAAAGGCCACCCCGAAATGTGCATTTTTTTTATAGTGTAACATTGTGTTCTGCGCGTTTCTCACATTTGTCTCTCGTTTAAACACTCAAACTTTCATAGATTTTCAACAAAATGTATTAACAGTGAAGTGTGGGGGGAAGGGGGGTGGGGGAGAAAACTGCGCTCTGACACGTGTGATAGCGCAGCATGACCCGGCGCGGAGCTGATAGCAGGTCTAGACCAAGGTCTAAACCTGGACTGGACCAGGACTAAACCTGGACTAAACCAGGACTAAACCTGGACTAAACCAGGACTAAACCAGGACTAGACCAGGTGGATTAAAGCAGCGAGGAGGGGACTGCACGCAGTCTGAGCGCATGAACGCATGAACGAGACCCATGCAAGAGTCGCGGGCTCCTCCTGGTTTAGTCCAGGTTTAGTCCTGGTTTAGTCCAGACCACCACGGCTCCTCCTGGTTTAGTCCAGGTTTAGTCCTGGTTTAGTCCAGACCACCGCGGCTCCTCTAGACCTCCTCTAGACCTGACCAGGTCTAGAGGAGGTCTAGAGGAGCCGTGGTCTAGACCACCGTGGCTCTTGCATGGGTCTCGTTCATGCGCTCAGACTGCGTGCAGTCCCCTCCTCGCTGCTTTAATCCACCTGGTCTAGTCCTGGTTTAGTTCTGGTTTAGTCCTGGTCCAGTCCAGGTTTAGACCTTGGTCTAGACCTGCTGTCAGCTCCGCGCTGGGTCATGTGCGCTCTCACACACGTGTCAGAGCGCAGTCTTCTCCCCCCTCCCCCTTCCCCCCACACTTCACTATTAATAATTTTGTTGAAAATCTATGAAAGTTTGAGTGTTTAAACGAGAGACAAATGTGAGAAAAGTTTAAATCCAGTCCGAGAAAAGCGTATAATGTGTGTGGCTGAGCCCGCATTATTTGAATTTTTGAGATTTCGCGTTTCGTAACTTGAATTTTCTTTCGTATCTAGAGACCAAAATTTACCGTGAAGGCGTTTCGTAACTTGAAATTTTCGTTTGTTGGGTCATTCGTAAGGTGAGGTACCACTGTACAAAAAACAATAAAACCTTTTCTAAACCAAAATGAACTTTCTGCATAGAGCATTTTAATGACACTTACACTACTGAACATTACTGCATCTGTAATATTTACCTGAAATGTTCCACAGTATTACACTGAACTCGTCTTTCATTCATTGCTCAAAAGTGCCTTGATAAACATGCGTTCTTACTGTGAGCGGGCCGGCCTCTCCACAGATCTGACCTGTAATAACATCTCCATGGAGACAACCCGTGTGGCGTTACATAGTGCATCTTAAATACGCTAAAAACTGTCATTGAAATGTAATAAAATGTGTTCTTTTAACAGTTAATAACATCATTGTATTGTTCTACACTGTGGGCTAATCTCGACCCATTCATTTAAATTTCATATTGTGGATTCAGTCATTGGTAACACAAAGGATCTGCTCAGATGTAATTATGGCACACTCTGTCATTTTAAATGTCCTCTGGTGAAAATAACAGTGTTAACATTCAGAAAACTAAAGCTACGTTTGCACCAGCCCACGCACTCAGGGGAGCTGTGCGGAAAAGGATTTATTCTTTTGTTTTAAAGGACCTATATTATGCGAAATTTACTCCTGGGAGCATTAAGCCATATTATAATGTTGTTACCTCCTCAAAAACACAAATGGAGTTGTGTTTTGTTTCATTCTCAACTGTGATTAACCCTGTTTGATTAGTCTGTCTACATTTCCAAAGCTCAGTTCCACCTTGTGATGTCATGTAATAGTAGTTTTCAAGCAAATACCTTTTACCTTTTGTTCAGGATAGATTGAAATTATCCAAATGATTCAAGTGAAGGTGTATGGAGTTTAAAAACACAGTGCCATCCACCCATCCATCCATTTTATTTCACATATCCGGGGCCGGGTCATGGGGGCAACAGTCTAAGCAGAGACTCCCAGACTTCCTTCACCACGGAAACTTCCTCCAGTTCCTCCGGGGGGACCCCAAGGCGTTCCCAGACCAGCCGAGAGACATAGTCCCTCCAGTGCGTCCTGGGTCTTCCCCGGGGCCTCCTCCTCCTGGTGGGACATGCCCGGAACACCTCTCGAGGGAGGCGTCCAGGAGGGATCCGGAACAGACGCCCGAGCCACCTTAGCTGCTCCTCTCGACGTGGAGAAGCAGCGGCTCTACTCCGAGCTCCTCCCATGTGACTGAGCTCCTCACCCTATCCTTAAGGGAGCGTCCAGCCACTCTACAGAGGAAACTCATTTCGGCCGCTTGTATCCGTGATCTCGTCCTTTCGGTCATTACCCAGAGCTCATGACCGTAGGTGAGGGGAGGAACGTAGATTGACGGTAAATCATGCTTTGCCTTTCGGCTCAGCTCCCTCTTCACCACAACGGTCCGGTACAGCGACCGCATCACTGCCGACGCTGCTCCGATCCGCCTGTCAATCTCACGCTCCATCCTCCCCTCACTCGTGATCAAGACCCCGAGATACTTGAACTCCTCCACTTGAGGCAAGGACTCTCCACCCACCTGTAACACAGTGGAGCATCTGTATTACCACATAACATCACAAGGTGGAACAGAGTTTGCTGTTTAAGAGAAGAACGCAGTCTAAATATGCAGGTTTGTGTGTTAAACATGTGAGAATGAAACAAAACACAACTCCAGGTCTGTTTGTGATGAGAAAACAACATTATAACACAGATCAAAAAATCTTTTTTTTTTTTATGATTCTCTAATTTTGATTTAATTTGGTGGCATTATACCTGCTATAAATATATATAAATTATAGTTTTACACCAATCAAGAAGCAATTTGTGAAGAAAAGTTGAAAAATATGCTCAGAGAGTGTCACACATAATTTCTTCTGATACTTAAAACTGATTGATTTAAAGGGACAGTGTGTAAGATTTTTACCCGTTAATTACCGAAATTGAAGATACCCATTCAAAAATACATTGTTTTCCAAGCCTTTTCACTTCCATCATGAAATCAAAGTATTCTTTTGGACTTAGATATAGTCACATAAAAGGGGGATCTTCCCCATGCAGAGGCAGCCATTTTGACTACGAGAGCCGCAGAAGGACATTTGGGCTCCGCCTTCGCCTTCGGCAAGGCTCGTGGTTTTGGGTAAACAACACAAGCATGCTGCCGGATCAGACGTCGTAATGGATCTAACACGTGTTTTGGACTAAATTGTTTTACTGGATTTTATTCGCTGGATCCTTACGGACAAATTGAGAGCAAGTTTATGGTGAAATACAGAGTTTGACCTGTGCAAAGCATTCTAAGGTAAGCTAACCTTGTTTTGTGCTTTTCCGTATAAAAGCCCCATGTGCTCGGGGAGTGATTGCTGTGCAGGGCAATGAATTGCATAGTCAAAAAGAGGAGACTGTAAGGTTGCATTTGATGTGTAGAGTGTCATGGTACATGATCGGGAATGTGTGTTTTCATGAGAAAAAAAAAAAAAAAAAAAAAAACGGGACCACGTTTTATTTATACAGTAGCGGCACGCGGCTCGTGCGCGGGTACGAGAGCTGTCTGCGTTACGGCGCACCCGGGTGACCCTCGAGGTCTGCCGTAGCTAAAACAGAAAGTGCAATAGCATCATTCACCTATGCGCCACGAATCCTACACACTGGGGCTTTAAACAAAACAAAGGTGTTTTTTTCTTGTATTTTTATTTGTCAGGTAATAATCTTTGTCTACATTAGAGGAGTTTTTCTAAGTAACAGTTATGGAATTCCCAAGATTTCCAACCAGGAATTGAAATTTAAACCCAAAATGTTTCAAAATTTTGTAAAATGAGTAGTCTAACCTGTCATAGGCCCTTTAAATATTGCTTTTATAGACAGTAGGGATTTAACAATATGGAAATCTCTCAGTACGATTCGCGATAAGCATCTTACGGTACGATATTTATTGCAGCATTTTGTGTAGGATAATGAAAGTGTGAATATTCTACTTTTCTGCCATAATGCAAATAATGAAATGTAAAAATGGACTGAAAACAAGCAAAGGATCGTGGTATGTGTAGTTTCGTTGGTGAGTTGTCATTGTGAGTTGCTCCTTGTTGTAAAGAGTTTTGAAGGTGGAAAAGCGCTGTATAAAAATGTGACTATTTACCATTTTTTGCTGTTGCTGCAGAGAAACTTCGATATACTACAACTTCAAGCCTCCTAAACGACCAAAATTCAAATGGTCTTTGCCCCCAAAACTCTCGTTGAAGTCTACAGCAGCTCGCAGGACTAAATAAGTGTGAATGGGGCTATGAGGTGTTCAGGAGCGTCTGGTAATTTAGCATAATCATTAAAACTTTTTAGCTTATGTCATCAACTAACTGCAGGTACAGCTAAAGTTCGACTTCAATCTAGGCTGCTGTTTTAACACCATCCGACCAGAAAGAGCTGACTGAGCTGGAACTACAACAGGTGAGATAATTTGTGCTGTTAAACACGTCTCTCACACATATAATTACAGTCACAAGCTCGCTAGCATTAGGCAGCAGTTTTTCAGTTTGTCATTCTCACCTTTTTGTTGAAAATCAAACCGTTTTGAGTCCATTTGAGTACGTTTTCGTAAGTTAACTTCTTTGACAGTGTTTGCTTTAGTTTGTTTAGAAGTAGTTTGCAGTGGTCCAAAGTTATTCCCTATTTACCTTATGCGTTCAGAGCATCCTAATTATTCACTATCATGAGTTTATAGCACACATTTCCACAAAATTTCAGGTTTAGGTAGGCATTTTAGGTTGAAACCAGCTGGAGACTTTAACCAATTGGATAATGAAGAAGAAGAAGAAGACGAAGAAATCCTTTGTTTATCCCCATAGGGCAGGGGTGTCCAAACTTTCATCAAGGGCTACATACACTGCCTGACAAAAGTATTAGGACAATTGTGTATTTCTGAACTTTCATAATGATAACAAGATGTATTGGTAATGACAACAAATCAATTTATTGATATATTAAAGCAAATTTCATCATGTGTAAAGGCATATTATATCAATTAAATAGCTTTTTCATCAAAATAACCACCTTTGGCCTTAATTACAGCTTTACAAATTCAAGGTATTCTGTCCAACATTTTTTTCCAAGATATTCATCCTCTATAGTTTTCCACTCATCCTGAAGACATTTCCACAGGTGTTTAACGTTAGTCGGATTCCTGGAGCGCACTTTAAAGGAAAAGTAACGTTTTTTACAATCTGAGCCTTATTTCGGTAATAAAACAAGTTGTTTTACTCACCCATAGCACTTTGGTGTCATATGGAGCACTTCCGGAGATGGTTTAGATTTGCGATCTCCATAATGTGAGTTCTCGAGTCACATGTTTGCGGTCTCCAAATAACACAAACTTTAGCACTTTTCAAATCATAGAAGCTCGATGTCTTAGTCTACGATTTCGTTTGGTCAAAAGTGGCCTGTAATCCGAGATTTAGCCATAGTTTCGAGTAGATGAGGACACCACTGCGCATGTGGGGAGTGTGCTCTCAGCTCCCGGGACCCAAACATGAAACGCAAAGCTGTAAACTATGGCTAAATCTCGGATTACAGGCCACTTTTGACTCAAACGAAATCGTAGACTAAGACATCGAGCTTCTATGATTTGAAAAGTGCTAAAGTTTGTGTTATTTGGAGCCCGCACGGGGCATATTACATGCTCGGGGAATATATTATATGCCCCGAGTTATGGTTAGAAGTCGCGCTAGGCTAACGCAAATCTAAAACATCTCTGGAAGTGCTCCATATGACACCAAAGTGCTATGGGTGAGTAAAACAACTGGTTTTATTACCGAAATAAGGCTCAAATTGTAAAAAAACTTTACTTTTCCTTTAATATCCAAATAATCCCACACTTTTTCGATGGGTGACAGGTCAGGAGACTGGGGCGGCCATGTCATAACCTGCAGTCGATGACGCTGTTCACACGTCCAAATGACCCTTACACAGTTTGGATGAGTACTTTGGGTCATTATCTTGTTGGAACCAGAAGTTTCGTCCAGAGTTCAGAAATACACAATCGTCCTAATAATTTTGTCAGGCAGTGTATCTAAACACAGACGAAGCAGAGGGCTGATCGAGGGCCATAGACTGGTGCTCAGTACAGTCAATAATTGAAATATATGCATGTTTAACACGTTACTTCAAAGTTCAAAGTCAGCTTTATTGTCAAAAAACATATGTACAGGTTGCACACAGACCCTAGGCCCATAGTGAACATAAAACATCTGATAAACAAGACAATAAACACCATGACTAAAACATCACATATACCCGTAGCAAAAGTAGTAAACTTACAGTAAAACACGATGTGGAGCGTAATAAAGCTCAAATGGTGTCATTTGAGCAGCAGTGTCAGTGCCATTTGTCTTTTAAGCAGCAGTGTCAGTGTCATTTAAGTGTCATTAGAATGAGCTATCAGTCTTTTATTCATGCGAAAATCCTCAAAACCACACAATAAATATTAAATATTGTCTTATCAAGGTAGATTTTTAAAAAAACAGTCAAACAGTCAAAAGTTGTGCTCAAGGTAATTTGGGCCAATTCACCTGGAAGCCTGGGGGCCAAGAAAAATTTGTCTGAGTGCCGCATTTGGCCCACGGGCCATAGTTTGGCCACACCTGCCGTAGGGAAATTATTTCTCTGCATTTGAACCATCCTTTTTCAAGAGCAGTGGGCAGCTCGTCTTTCAGACACCCGGGATGGCTTGCTCATTGCCCAAGGGGGGATTCGAACCCAGGTCCCCAGGGTGAAAGTCAAGTCATCACCTAATGTTTTTGTAAGAATAAATCTGCATTACAATTGTCAATTGTGCCCGCCACATTCCACCACAGAGATACATGTCATATCATAGTATCAATTACAGCTATCATACGTACACATACATACAAAAGGCTGTAGTTTGACTTTGCTACTGATCTAAAATGACGTCCAAATGTACAGTACGTCTAATATTTTCCTATCTGTTTCTTACCTCGTGCAGTTGAATGCCTCTCCTCGTCTGCTCTGTAAATCAGACTGTACTGTGACACGCTGCAAGTATCTGAGAACGTGCAGACTTCTCCAGATTTGTTACTGGGATCTGGAAGAATTGAACCACAATCTCATTTGTAGTTCCCGGGTTTACTGCACTTTGATAAATCAGTTTAAATTGGACTAAGCCGATTTAAACGTAGCGCTGAAAGTATGCAAATGGATTTTAAAACTACTATCATAATTAGACACTCAAATAACAATACTATACAAATAAATGGGACAAACTTTGACCTTTCCTGAACGGTTTTGGAATAATCATGCGCCTTAATAGAACTAGGATAAGACCTCATGGTAACAAAAAGAAATTATTTGTATTTGTATTTGTATAAGTATTTGTAGTATAACAATTGCTATGAAATATTGCACCTATTCAAAATTGAGTTGGAAATCTTATTATTGGGACCACACTAGGTCAGAGCTGTAACTGCCAACCTTCAGTTTTAAGACAGACACTCGAGACACTGAGAGGACACATTCTCTGTACAAATAAATGAAATGACATCACACTCTAGACACTGTGTGATGTCATTTCATTTATTTAAAGAGATAATGTGTCCTCTCACTTTGAACTATAATCCTTCAGTGCTGCATCTGCCAGGAGCTGAATCCAGCCTGCAGAGTGTGGGCAGTGCTGTGAGGACAACACAGGGCCCAGGACACAGCCCTGAGGGACTCCTGCTGAGAGGGCTTGTACTGGAAGTGTTCTGGCTGACCTGCACTCACTGGGGAATCTCACTATCAACCTGCTGCTCATGACCTATAGATGAGGCCCTGGAGCAGAAAACACACTCATGAAGAAATTCTGACAGTAAGAGTGCACTGACCAGAATCCAGGTTCAGTATAACAGAAATCTGTGTATATGAATCTACATTATTAGGCCCGAGTGCTAAAGCGTAGGGCCTATTGTTATTGTTCTGTTTTTTCTTATTCTTATTCTTATTTTCCTAGACACTTTTTGCAGGTTTCGGGTACTTCCCACCGATGAAAACTCACGAAATTTTGCACAAAATTCAAGAACGCCAAAAAAGGAATTCACAAATAATCAATATTAAAAAAAATCTTTAAAAATGGCTCGACAGCGCCCCCTGGAAAATCAAAATACATTGCGCCTATGGCTATACCCGTGTTGCCATGACAACAGGCCAAACATCTGTCCTCGCCAATGGGACGCCCGGCAAAAACTTTGTCATAGCCAAACCAAATTTGGTACACAGATGCATCATGGGAATAGGAACAAAAAAGTATATTACACCATTGATACGCGACCAACAGGAAGTCAGCCATATTGGACCGAGCACGTGACCCGGCGCTGAAGGCAAATTTTCCTGTCCTCATATTTTAACGAACTCCTCCTAGGGTTTTTGACCCAGACTCACCAGAATCGTGCTGTATCATCTAGACAAGTGGGACATTAAAAGTTATTAAAAGCATTCTAAAAGACTGAACGGTGTTTCCGTGAAAACGCCACAAATTTCAGGTTTGTTTTTATGGCTCGCCATCAAATTTCGACGACTGATAATCTGTGCATACTTTGGCCTATTTCACTCAAACTTTCGATTTCACTCAAATCGAAAATAAAGTTTAATCGAAAATAACAGAACAGTGCAGGAAAGGCTTATGAGTGACCCTCCTCTTAAAATAATTGAAATTAAAAGGCAAAACAAACAACCCCTCCCCACCTCACCCCCAGGCATTCAACACACACACACACATGCAGATAACACACAAACTCACACATGCATCCAGCTAGAAAAAAGGGGAGGAAAATGGCACGTTAGCGCCACCCCCGCCGTGAGGGCAAGCGAGGGCCGATCATCGCCGCTTGCGGTTATATTTCACATTTAAAATTGTGTGTTAGAAATCTGTGTACAATACAAATATTGATATGTGCATTTAGGCTTTCCTAAATTCACGTCAAAATAAATTATGTTAATATGGGCCACAGGGGCTCAGTTGGTGTTCTTCCTCTCACCTGAAGGTTGGCAGTTTGAAACCCGCTCTTGACATAAACATCACTGGAAGACTAGTCAGATGATTGCTGTTGTTGTGATCGTGATTGTGTCCTTGGGTAAGGGCAAGACACTTGACCCATGTCGCCCCTCGTGTCTGCTTACGCTGGTGTATAAGTGTGTGAATGGATCAGTGGTTTCTTGATGTAAAGCACTTTGAGCCTTGAAGATGGAAAAGCACTGTATCAAAATGTGACCATTTACCATTTGATGTAAACTTTATTAATAGTTCGTAAGAGGAAATTCCTCCACTGCATTTGACCCGTCCTTCAATCCCTCTGGGGCAACCTGTCAGGAGCAGAGGGAGACTGCCGCAACTCTAACTTAACAATCACTGGGTGCACATGGACGAGTGTAATCCGATTGCAGACAGATTGGGATCGTATCGAATTCATGTGCACAGGCTAAGGATCGTATAGGGATTGGTTTCCCGAATCCGATTGAAACCCCTGGCTTGGCCCATAGTAATCCGCTTGGTGCCACCTTGTGCACGATATCGGATCGGATTGGCGTACTGCGCATGCGTAGGAATTTTCGCCAGGGATTTCACCAGGATGTGGCAGAAGGCGTCGACGCCATCATAAGTAGCGATTGTTGCCGGAAAAGTCAGATGAAATCATGGCTGCGAAGAAAGAATGCACAACACGTACACCAAGCGCCGTCTTTGTATAACGCCACATAGTTTGTTGTGTTTTTATTGAGTAGGCATCACCCGGAAGTAGTTGGACTACAGCGCCACATAGTGTAGTGGAGCCGGCCAGGTCGCTGACCATTATCCAATTACACGAGTTTCATGTGCAATCCAATCTGATCCTACCATGTGCACGCAGTGACTATGTTCATGATTACTTTAATATGTAATTACAAAATACAGTCATACCTCACCAGCACGGTAGCAGAGTGGTTAGCGCTCTTGCTTCACAGCAAGAAGGTTCCGGGTTCGATCCCTGGGTCGCCCAGACCTTTCCGTGTGTGTTCTGTGTGGCGTTTGCATGCATGGTCTGGGTTCGATCCCCGGGTCGCTCGAGCCTTTCTGTGTGGAGTTTGCATGTTTCTCCCCGTGTCTGGGTGGGTTTCCTCCGGGCACTCCGGTTTCCCCCACCAACCCAAAACATGCACCATAGGTACCTCCAGCTTAGGTCCTGACCAAGCCGAAGCAAGAAGATCATGGAGATGGTCCCCGGGCGCCCTAATGTGTGTGCTGCCCACTGCTCCTAATATATGTATATATATAGGATGGGTTAAAATGCAGAGAAGAATTTCTCCAGTGTGAGATCAATAAAGTTCACTTCTTCTTACGAAAGACCCAACTAATGAATAGTCCAAGTTACAAAACGCCTTTACGTAAAATTTTCATCTCTGAATACGAAAGAAAATTCAAGTTACGAAACGCGAAATCTAAAAAATTCAAATAATGCGCGCTCGGCTTCCCAGCCGCCCGAATCCCCCATTGCAACTCTACTTACGAAAAAAATCACGTTACGAAACCACTTCTGGAACGAACTAATTGCGTAAGGTGAGGTTTGACTGTACATATTTTCATTTACAATGTTATTTTTCTGAAAAGTGTTTTATTTTTTTTGACTTAACACTGATGTCCACCCCAAGTCTGCTGGCCTATACCCATAATTCCCCACATGCTACTGTAGAGTCACTTCTGTTCTAACCAGAACCAGAGCCACAGATTTCCCCTTGTACAGTTACACGATCACCACATACAATTCCACACTTGAGTATTTTATCTCCCATCTGCCCCTGTGCCTCTTGTACTGATCAGAGCTGGAATGTGAGGCGCCTATAGGAGTCCAGCCTAAACAAAGACCTCTCACACATGTGCAGTGTCAGGGCGAGCATCAGGTCACCACCACGGCCAGGCGCACACGAGCGGTTCTTCACCCTCCGGAACAGGGGGAGGGGTGGGGGAGGTCAGAGGAAGACGAGGGGAAGAGATCGTCTGATGCATTCTGAGAGAAATACTGGTTTTCAGACGACTGACAAAACGTGGACAGTCTGCTCACTCCAGCGCCTGTCCGCACTGAACCAAGCGAAGGTAAAGAAAACCCTGTGTCCACAAATATGAGGCCAACATGTTCAGATCAAATATAACTCATAACAAATCATGCAGATTTTTTCTTCATTACAAAAACATTGGGCATGTCGTCTCATTTATTTGGTGTTTCAAGACGATGATCAGAAAACACAATGAGCTTCACATGAGACTCTCATTTGTGTTGCCAGTTCCAATACTGAAATCTAGTTAAATCAATCAATCAGACTTTATTTCTATAGCACCTTCCAACAACCAAAGCTGACCAAAGTGCTGTACAACATTAAAACAAGATTTAAAAAAAAAACAATAAACATCATACAAATACACTGCCTGACAAAAGTATTAGGACGATTTTGTATTTCTGAACTTTCATAATGATAACAAGACGTATTGGTAATGACAACAAATCAATTTATTGATATATTAAAGCAAATTTCATCATCTGTAAAAAAAAAAAAGTAAAATGTAAAAAATGTAACAATATCAATTAAATAGCTTTTTCATCAAAATAACCACCTTTGGCCTTAATCACAGCTTCTACAAATTCTACAAATTCGAGGCATTCTGTCCAACATTTTTTCCAAGATATCATCCTCTATAGTTTTCCACTCATCCTGAAGACATTTCCACAGGCGTTTAACGTTAGTCGGATTCCTGGAGCGCACTTTAATATCCAAATAATCCCACACTTTTTCGATGGGTGACAGGTCAGGAGACTGGGGCGGCCATGTCATAACCTGCAGTCGATGACGCTGTTCACACGTCTCCAAATGACCCTTACACAGTTTGGACGAGTGCTTTGGGTCATTATCTTATTGGAACCAGAAGTTTCGTCCAGAGTTCAGAAATACACAATCGTCCTAATAATTTTGTCAGGCAGTGTAGGTCAACAAAGCACATTACACCATTAAAATAAAGAAAATGTCCCAGGGCCACTAAGTGTTAAAAGCCGTTCTAAATAAGTAGGTTTTAAGTTTGGCTTTGAACAGAGGCAGGTCAGTGATGGAACGTAACTCAATGGGCAAAGAGTTCCCCAGTTTTGGACCGGCCACTGCAAAAGAACGATCACCCCACTGTTTGCTCCGGGACCGGGGGACCTCCAGCAAATGTTGCCCAGCAGACCCTAGAGCTCTGCTGGGTTGATGAGGGGTCAAAATCTCACACAAGTAGGATGGTGCAAGACGATTGACTGCATTAAAAACAAACATCAAAATTTTAAAATTAATTCTGAACTGGACAGGGAGCCAGTGTAAGGAGTACAGGACAGGGGTGATGTGGTCATGTTTCTGACAGTTTAAACCTAAAATGTCTCTCTCTGATCTGAACAGTCACTACCTAAACCCCAGCTCCTGCAGCTAATCATGAATCGGTGCTAGTACAGCCTCTGCAGCTCAGGGAGTGAGATGTTTCTCAAATGCAGGTACCTTGTCTTGGAAGTGTCTTCCTCTAAAGTCAGCCTAACGGATCAGGCTCCGGAGAGAAGAAGCAGCAGTGCCACAGTCACACAAATGTGTAAACATGTTCTGTGTTACAGTAAAAACCCCACAGAAGTAAAACGCCTCCCTCCTTAAATTATCAACATGGAGACTTGGCTCATTATTATGTGCAAAAATGAATCAAAATGAATTCAACCTAATCTGTAAACCTTATTGTCGACAACTTATTGTGTAAAGCTTTTAATTGTTGAAGAGTTTCATAGGAAATGTCCAGACTTTCCTCTTGTGCTGTAGATGTGACTGTGCGAACGCTGTGGAGAGGCTGATGTATGAACGCTCAGGTCCAATACTTAAGCTCATAAAGAAAAAACATTGATTAGGGATGATTCAACCCCATGCAACACACACACACACACACTTACACACACACACACACACACACACACAGACACACACAGACACACACACACACACACACAGACACACACACAGACACACACACACACACACAGACTCACACACAGACACTTACACACGCACGCACACATACACACACACAGACAGACAGACACACACACACACACTCACACACAGACTCATACAGAGACAGACACACACACACCGACACACACACACACACCGACACACACACATAGACAGACACACACACACAAACACACACACATACACACACACTTACACACACACACGCACGCACGCACACACACACACAGACACACACACACACACACGTACACACACACACACTCACACACACACACCGACACACACACACACACAGACTCATACAGCGACACACACACTCACACACACACACACACACACACACACACACACACACACACACCGACACGCACACACAGAGACACACGCACACACAGACTCATACAGAGACAGACACACACACACCGACACACACACCGACACACGCAAACACACGCACACACACAGACACACACACACACACAAACACATGCACACACACACACACACAGACACACATACACACACACAGACACACACACATACACACACACACACACACTCACACACACACACACACACTCACACACACACACACACACACACCGACACACACACACACACACACACACAGACTCATACAGAGACAGACACACACACCGACACACACACCGACACACGCAAACACACGCACACACACAGACACACACACACAGACAGACACACACACACAAACACATGCACACACACACACACACACAGACACACATACACACACACAGACACACACACATACACACACACACACACACACACACAGACACAGATACACACACACACACATACACAGACAGACACACACATACACACACACACGTACACACACACACACACACACACACACAGACAGACACACACAGACAGACACACACACACACAAACACATGCACACACACACACACACACAGACACACATACACACACACAGACACACACACATACACACACACACACACACACACACACATACACAGACAGACAGACACACACATACACACACACACACGTACACGTACACACACACACACACACACACACACACACACAGACACACACACAGACAGGCAGACAGACACACACACACTTACACACACACGTACACACACACAGGCACACACACACACACACACAGACTCATACAGAGACACACACACACACTGTGGTTTCACATATGCAAACGTCACAATCTTCATTTCCGTACGTACATCAGTGGTACAGAACTGTCCCCGAATGATGAGTTAATGTGTGATTAGAATTCACCACACGGCGTCTTTCACGGTGAACGTGGCTGTTCGCAGAGACTGTGGCCTCGGTCTGAAGCGTGGCCCTGGCGGATGTTGTTTCCTCATCACTTTACATACACTTCCTGTAATCTCCGCTTTAAACGAGCAGGAGACACATTTATCTTCATTTACTGTAATTAACGCACACCAAACCACCAGTATGAGCCGTTACAGCAGATTCACATGATGGCTGTATCAGGAGCATTGACGCTAACATAATTCACTTGTTTGAAAAGAGGAATTTGTATATATTTTGTTCACAAAAACGTTAAAAACAAATATTAAAACAATGCCACAGACATAAGGAATCATGTACAGCTCTGGAAAAAAATAAGAGACCGCTGCATTTTTTTCTGAAATCAGTATCTCTACATGTATTACAGCCATTCCATTCCAGCGTCTGTTGAATTCCAACACAAACACAAAGCTGAGCTACTTCAGTTCTTGCACCAGGAGTGGAATAAAGTCACCCAAGAACAATGTGAAAGTCTTGTGGAGAGCATGCCAAGACGCACGAAATAAAGGTTATTGCACCAAATATTGATTTCTGAACTCTTCTTAAGTGTAAACATTAATTACTGAAATTGAAGATACCCATTCAAAAATACATTGTTTTCCAAGCCTTTTCACTTCCATCATGAAATCAAAATATTCTTTTGGACTATGATATAGTCACATAAAAGGGGGATCTTCCCCATATAGAGGCAGCCATTTTGAATACGAGAGCCGCAGAAGGACATTTGGGCTCATCCTTCGCCTAGGCTCCTGCTAGCAGCTGCTCAGCCGCTGCTAGCAGGAGCCTAGCAGCGGCTCCCGCTCCCTCAGGCAGCGCGCCTGAGGGAGCGGAGGAGAGGAGAGGAGAGAAGGGGAAGGGGAGGGGGGAGCCTCGTGGTTTTGGGTAAACAAGCATGCTGCTGTATCACACGTCGTAATGGATCTAACACATGTTTTGGACTAAATTGTTTTACTGGATTTTATTCGCTGGATCCTTACGGACAGATTGAGGCCAAGTTTATGGTGAAATACAGAGTTTGACCTGTCCAGAGCCTTCAAAGGTAAGCTAAGTAACAAACCTCGTTTTGTGCTTTTCTGTATAAAAGCCCCATGTGCTCGGGGAGTGATTGTTGTGCAGGGAAATGAATTGCATAGTCAAAAAGAGGAGACTGTAAGGTTTCATTTGATGTGTAGAGTGTCATGGTAGACGATCAGGAATGTGTGTTTTCATGCGAAAAGAAAAAAAAACGTGACAGCGGGGCCGCGTTTTATTTATACCGTAGTTCGCACAGCGCCGGGTGCGCGCAACAACGCGAGCTGTATGGCGCGCCCGGGTGACCCTCGAGGTCTGCCGTAGCCAAAAGAGGAAGTGGAATAGCGACTATCCACCTATGCGCCACGAATCCTACACACTGTACCTTTAAGTGTAAACATGAGTATTATGTTGTTTTAACATGAATTTGATCTTATTTCTTGGCATTGTTTGAGGTCTGAAAACATGTATCTTTTTTTGTTATTTTGACCATTTGTCATATTCTGCAAATAAATGCTCTAAACCAGGGGTGTCCAAACTTTCCGATCAAGGGCCATAGACTGGTGCTCAGGACAGTCAATAATTGAAATATCTGCATGTTTAACACATTAAAATAAACTATCAGTCCTTTATTCATGCTTAGATCCTCAAAACCACATAATAAATATTAAATATTGTCTTATCAAGGTAGATTTTCAAAAAACTTACAGTCAAAAGTTCTGCTCAAGGTAATTTGGGCTAATTCACCTGGAAGCCTGAAAAATTTGTCTGAGGGCCGCATTTAGCCCACGGGGCAGACTTTGGACATGCCTGCTCTAAACGATAATATTTTTATTTGGAATTTTGGGGGAAATGTTGTCAGTAGTTTATAGACTCAAACAAAAATTCCTTTTGCCCAAACACAAACCTATAAGTAATAAAATCAGAAAAACTGATGATTTTACAGTGGTCTCTTATTTTTTTCCACAGCTATATATTCAACCAATCAGGTAATGTACATTAAAGTATTATTTTAGTGATCTCATTTAGCTCTAAGATTCTGTACAAGGCTCCGCCCACAAGCCCACATCACCCATGCTCCAACATGACAATTCTCCATAAATATACAAAAAATATGATACAAACTGTACAGCAACTTGACAAACCTGATAAAATGTGCAGTATTTTCATTATCAGAATGCACGCTGATTGCGTCGTGATGGTGCTCTGAAGGAGGAGTGACTTAGGCGACGTTCAGACTGCAGGGCTTAAAGCTCAATTCGAATTTTTGGGGGAAATCAGATTTTTTTTGCGACGTCGTTCACATTTCCAATTAAATGCGACATATATGTGATCTCCAGTGTGAACTTCAAACGCCCCAAAAGTGTCCCGCATGCGCCTTGGAGGACACGACGACGTCACGTGCAACGAGCGTGCTCAGTGTTTACGGAAGGAACATGGACACAAGCAGGGCTGGACTGGGACAAAAAAAACGGCCCTGGCATTTTTGGCTTAGACCTGGTTTAGTCCTGGTTCAACCCTGATTTAGTCCTGGTTTAGACCTGATTAGTCCTGGTTTAGTCCTGGTTCAATCCTGATTTAGTCCTGGTTCAGACCTGATTTAGTCCTGATTTAGTTCTGGTTCAATCCTGATTTAGTCCTGGTTTAGACCTGATTAGTCCTGGTTTAGTCCTGGTTTAGTCCTGGTTTAGTCCTGGTTCAGACCTGATTTAGTCCTGATTTAGTTCTGGTTCAACCCTGATTTAGTCGTGGTTTAGACCTGATTAGTCCTGGTTTAGTCCTAGTTTAGTCCTGGTTTAGTCCTGGTTCAGACCTGATTTAGTCCTGGTTTAGTCCTGGTTTAGTCCTGGTTCAATCCTGATTTAGTCCTGGTTTAGTCCTGGTTTAGTCCTGGTTTAGTCCTGGTTCAATCCTGATTTAGTCCTGGTTTAGTCCTGGTTTAGTCCTGGTTTAGTCCTGGTTCAATCCTGATTTAGTCCTGGTTTAGTCCTGGTTTAGTCCTGGTTTAGTCCTGGTTCAGTCCTAAATTGTGGGCCTGTCTCTAAGAAAAAACAAAAAAAAAACAAAAAACGGCATCAGCTCCTAGGACTGTCGGCCCACTGGGAAAATGCCCGGTATGCCCGATTACCAGTCCAGGCCTGGACACAAGCATTGGGTGCCTGGCGATTTTAAACTTGCTGTTGTACCAGAGCCAGAACATGTACAACTTATTTGTTTTTGGCCATGGCGTTTTGTGGGTTCCTCTTCAGTAACGCAGCTATCCAGCAATTCTATCAGCTCGACATTGGGCTTGTTTCCTAAAAAACGGTCCAGTTCTGTTCAGTTTCCGCCTACTTGAGTGCAGAATAGTGACGTTTGTTTGCTTGTTGATGACGTGTAGGTCGGATGAACGCGACCTGGCCGTTCAGAGTGAAGTCGCATGTCAAAAGATCGGATATGTATTGATTTTAGGACCACATATCCAAGTGGCCTGGGTTGCATTTGAAAAAATCGGATCTGTGTCGTTCAGACCGTCATTAAAAGATCAGATACAGGTTGCATAGGGGTGAAAAAATCAGATATGGGTCACTTCAGGCTGCAATCAGAAAGTATCCTCAGTGTGGAGAGCAAAAGGAGGGGAGGACTCGGCATTAAAAACAAAAACAAAAGTTAAACTAACATGCTCGTACCTTGTTTTTGGTGAATATAGGAAACATGGAGATCTAAATATATTATGTGTTAACAGTTAATACCCCACAGAAGTTTAAAAAACCCTTTTAATTCATTTTAATCTGTTGTATAGTTTATTTTTTACGCTTTTAATTACAGTTAGCATTAGCTTTGAGATCCAGTGAGTTGCTGCTGTGCTCAGAGCCTGTTCCAGATCAAACCTGAATCTCTTTCAGACTTCAGAGTTGGAACAGTTTGACATCCTTCACGATGACTGAAGAAGAAGTTGGCAGGCGCGCATCATTACAAAGATCCTGAACAAGAAAAGCAGAATCAGACCCGTCAATCATCAAACAAAGAGGGGACCGGGGCCGGTACTGAGCGGCGACCCCGGGGGCCAAACACGGGGACAGTCTCAGGGCCAAAGGAGCCTAAGAGCAGGACCTGTATTGATTCGAAGGGGAATCGTGTCACAGCCTGCGCTCCGCTCTGGAGGTCCATCTGCACACGGCCCTATTGTGAGTGAGACTGAGGGACAAATGACTGCAAAATCACTGTCCTGTTGGAGCAGAGATTGAGCAGAGACTGAGTAAAGACGGAGGAGAGACGGAGGAGAGACTGAGTAGAGACGGAGGAGAGACGGAGGAGCGATGGAGTACAGATGGAGGACAAACTGAGTAGAGATGGAGGAGAGACTGAGTAGAGACGGAGGAGAGACGGAGGAGAGACTGAGTAGAGACTGAGTAGAGACAGAGGAGAGACGGAGGAGAGACGGAGGAGAGACTGAGTAGAGACGGAGGAGAGACGGAGGAGAGACTGAGTAGAGACGGAGGAGAGACTGAGTAGAGACTGAGTAAAGATGGAGGAGAGACGGAGGAGAGACTGAGTAGAGACAGAGGAGAGACGGAGGAGAGACTGAGTAGAGACTGAGTAGAGACGGAGGAGAGACGGAGGAGAGACGGAGGAGAGACTGAGTAGAGACTGAGTAGAGACGGAGGAGAGACTGAGTAGAGACTGTGTAGAGACTGAGTAGAGACGGAGGAGAGACGGAGGAGAGACGGAGGAGAGACGGAGTAGAGATGGAGAAGAGACGGAGGAGAGACGGAGTAGAGACGGAGGAGAGACTGAGTAGAGACTGAGTAGAGACTGAGTAGAGACGGAGGAGAGACGGAGGAGAGACAGAGGAGAGACGGAGTAGAGACGGAGGAGAGACGGAGGAGAGACGGAGGAGAGACGGAGTAGAGATGGAGAAGAGACGGAGGAGAGACGGAGTAGAGATGGAGGAGAGACTGAGTAGAGACTGAGGAGAGACTGAGTAGAGATGGAGGAGAGACGGAGGAGCGATGGAGTAGAGATGGAGGAGAGACCGAGTAGAAACTGAGTAGAGACTGAGTAGAGACGGAGGAGAGATGAGTAGAGACGGAGGAGAGACTGAGTAGAGACGGAGAGATGAGTAGATGCGCAGACAGTGACAGCTGCTGCTGCTGCTGCTGCTGCTGCCAGTGGAGCTGAAGGGCTTTATTTTAAAGACTTAAAGGAACTGTGTGTAGTCTGCGCTCCTGCAGGTGTAAAAAGTGTAGCACAATCACATCTGAACCTGTGTTAGCAGGTCTCATTCTCACTGGGACTCGCACTTGTGCACCTCAGATGAACGTTCGTGTGAAGACTGCTCAGATAACATCAGTGCAGTGCAAAAACATAAACACAGATCTTACTTGTTTATGGGCAATTCAGAAAAACGATTTAAACAGAGCTGTGGCTTTCTGTTGACAGCTGTTTTATGCTGCTTCACTGTTTACTTTATCACGTACTACATCAGTCATGTGAAGTGGACTCACGTACTTTCAGAAAATGCATTGAAGTGCGTAATGTGTAATGTGGCTGTTGGGCCAGGGCCTCAGATAAAAAACAAACAAACAAAACAAACATATATTGTATTAAATGTTAATCACTATGGAAAAAGTTCTAATTGGTCATCATTCTGAAAACCATGCACATGGACAGACGATGCTTCATGTGAAGCTCAGAACCTCCAGAATTCCCTCCCTGAGCTGCAGAGGCTGCACTAGCACTGAGTCAGGACTAGCTGCAGGAGCTGGGGTTTAGGTAGTGACCGTTCAGATCAGAGAGAGGCATTCTAACTGGATTTCAGCAAATGTGAGACTCGTGTGAGGTTTATTCTGCTTTCTGACTGGATAATCTTCTTGAGGACCAAAACAGCAGATTTTAACAAACATCAGTGATTTTGTAATTAAGAATAAATCAACATTAGATTTGTTATCAGCAAAGCATATTTATGGAATTTATAATCAAAATCTTAAATCCTAAACTCATTTACACATTTTCACATCAGAACTAGGCCTATAGTCTATATAACTAAAGAACATAACTCTAGACACTGTACAGTCTCTCCTGCCAGTAGTAAACCAGTGCTCTTATAGAAGTCCCACACAGACACAGAGAGAACATGCAAACTCCACATATACACTCATATACTCCCACACAGTCTGGAAATAGAACGAGGGACTGTCTGCGTTTCACTTTCATCTTTAAACCATAATGTGCTTTTGTTTACTGCTCCTGATGCAGACTGCTGATGTCGGACCTGTGTGTTTAAGTGTGTGTGTGTCTGTGTGTGTGTGTGTGCGAGCGACAGCACAGACGCACACAGCACAGCCCTGTCAGCACCAGGACCCCGGGGCCCCAGCTGTCAGAGGTGAGGCCGGCCCCCGGGCTCCTCACGGCCCCTGACCTGCCTGTGCGGCCCCTCTCATGTGAAGTGCTCCATTGGGTTGATAATGAAGCACATTTCCTACCACTTCAAACACCACACACACACACAGACTACACATGTGAGAGGATTAACACTGAGAGAGTTAACCAACTGTCTGACAATGAGTCACAACAGTTTTACATTTTTGTTTTATGGGTTTATGCAGCATTACATTCTAGAGTTTGATCTCAACATTTCAGATCTAATGACCAAAAGGACGCGATCACAGATACAAGCGGCCGAAATGAGTTTCCTCCGCAGAGTGGCTGGGCGCTCCCTTAGAGATAAGGTGAGGAGCTCAGTCACACGGGAGGGGCTCGGAGTAGATCCGCTGCTCCTCCACGTCGAGAGGAGCAGCTGAGGTGGCTCGGGCATCTGTTCCAGATGCCTCCTGGACGCCTTTTTCAGGCATGTCCCACCGGGAGGAGGCCCCGGGGAAGACCTAGGACACGCTGGAGGGACTATGTCTCTCGGCTGGCCTGAGAACGCCTTGGGGTCCCCCGGAGGAGCTACAGGAAGTGTCCGGGGTGAAGGAAGTCTGGGAATCCCTGCTTAGACTGTTGCCCCCACGACCCGGCCCTGGATAAGTGGAAGAAAATGGATGGATGGTCATTTCAAATCTCTGTGGATCAAATCAATCAATCACAGTGTGCTCATGGTAGGATCGGATTGGATTTCTCCAAATCCGATCCCGTTACTCAGCGGGTGGTCTGTCCTTAGATCCCAGTGCACATGAAACTCGTGTAATTGGATAATGGTCAGCGACCTGGCCGGCTCTGCTACACTATGTGGCGCTGTAGTCCAACTACTTCCGGGTGATGGCTACTCAATAAAAACACAACAAACTATGTGGCGGGATACAAAGACGGCGCTCGAGGAGTTTGACGGAGCAGCATTGGTGTACGTGTTGTGCATTCTTTCTTCGCAGCCATGATTTCGTCTGACTTTTCCGGCAACAATCGCTACTTATGATGGTGTCAGCGCCTCCTGCCACTTCCGGGTGAAATCCCTGGCGAAAATTCCCACGCATGCGCAGTACGCCAATCCAATATCGTGCACAAGGCGGCATCAAGCGGATTACTATCGGCCTAAGCCAGGGGTTCCAATCGGATTCGGGGAAACCAATCCCTATACGATCCTTAGCCTGTGCACATGAATTCGATACAATCCCAATCCGTTTGCAATCGGATTACACTCGTCCATGTGCACGCAGTGAATCAATCAAACTTTATTTGTAGAGCCCTTTACAACACTCAAAGACATTTCCAATAAAACCAACACACTATATAAAAACATTCAAAACATTAAACAATGAAATAAAACAAATAGTACAAAGTTTTACTGCGTTACTGAGTGTTAAAAGCCGGTCTGAATAAATGAGCCTAAATTTAAACAGGCCAACTCTGTGATTGTGGCATATCGGGGGGTCAGTTTGTTCCAGACAGAGAACAAGTGAGAGAAAGAGATTGACAGTTTGCGAAAGTATATATGATTAAATCCAACCAGAAAAACCCACTCCTGGCCTATATTCAGAAAATACATGTTCTGAATGCAATTCGCTGATTGGACCATGTAACAGAAAACATGACAAAAGAACATTTTAATGCACATATTCAGTTTTCTGTAAACTAAAGTAGTGCTGTCAGGCGATTAAAAAATAATAATCTAATTAATTACAGGATTTGTAATTAATTAATCTAATTAATCACATTTTAATACATTTTTAGGTGGTTTATTGTGTTCTCCCACAGTGCAAAAAAGGTGTCAAACATGCGTGAAAAAATATTTACAGTGGTACAGTGAAAAGACTGCAGACTTCCCCTTTAAGTCTTTAAGTCTTTCAGTCTTTGGCTCGCTCTTTCTCTCCGTGCACGTTACCTCCACTGTAACCAAGACAAGACTGCTGGCAGACCTGCAGAGTGCACCTATATACCCCCATTCCCCTTCCCACATTACATAACATTCATTCGAAAGCTCATTTACACCATTTCACTATTAAATGGCGAATATTTCTGGTGCCAAAAGGTGAGCACGTACAGTAGCTTTCATGCAACGTCAATAAATAATATACAAAGCTTCAAATATACAGAGAATACAAATAATTGCCTGTGCAAATTACTCATGGCTCACATGACCACCGGAACCCGTGAAACTGGAGGATTTAAACTCCCAGTGCAGATGTGTCCGGGTTTGCCAGAACGCACCACAGGAGGAGGGAGAAGGCAGCAGCGCGAGGGTGAGTGAACGATCGATTTTAGCGTGATTTGGATGGGCAATACTGACGCTTCTAAGTGTGCACCCTTAGTCGCGGCAGAACACGCTGGAGAGGTTATGGGAATTAAGTTTCGTTCATGGTTGATAATGGAAAGGGTTCGGAGCACGGAGCAGCAGATAAGGAAACTTATTATTACAAGGTACATATTTTGACATCACAATAACATTCGCAAAACACTGTGGAGTGCAGAGGACCAAAGGGCTCGTTCCAGGTGTAGAAAGGGGGTCTGGGGGGGAGCAAGGGCGATGTAGTGTCCAGGGAAGTTCTAGACAACAGGGTCCAGGGACGACAGCGGAGGGGGTCAGGGGTCAGAAGTCCAGCCGGGGGAAACCGGTTCGGGAGATGGAGAAAAGCGTATTGTCTGGGGTGAAGGTGTCGCAAAACTCAGTTTCTCTTGCGGAGTGGAGGTGGTGAACGTGAGCGCGAAGGAACGCCTTGAAGAAGGGCCAGTGCTCTGCTGCGCGGCCGTCGTGGAGGTGGTGGTGTCGTGCTACGAAGATAGAATATCTGGCCATGGACAGGACGAGGCGGGCTGCGTCCCAGTTGACCATTGCAGCGTCCGACCCCCGAGGTCGCTGCTGGACATGTCCGAAGAGGCAGAACCAGAGTCCGGGGTCATCGATTCCATGGGCTGCCGGCGGCGGGAACCTCAACGCCAGCCTCAACGCCAGCCTCCGTGCGAGAAGGTCCAGTAGTCGGGTCCAGAACCGCGTCTTCACGTGCTCTCCCCGGGGACAACGCTCTTACTGCTCCTTCACGTTTTTATAAATAAACTTGCCGTTCAAAGGCAAGATGCGCCTGTATTGAATTGCCGCTCATAATTAATTGCGTTAATTTTTATAACGCGTTAATTTGCAGTGTAATTAATTTATCTAATTAACGCATTAAACTGACAGCCCTGAACTAAATACATTTTACCAGTATTATAATATAAAGGTATTCTTCCAAACACTGCTTATATTGTAAGTTGTGTGTTTTTTTTTTTTCTTCTTTATTTCCGTGATTTGTACACTGGAGATTCTACTGAAGGCATCAGAACTATGAATGAAGCAAACAAAGAAATAAACTGACAATAACTCTTAACTTGTTTTAGATTTTTAAACATAGCCACTCTTTGCTTTGACCCTGCTTTGCACTCTCGGCTCTGAGAAGTGACTGAAAATGGACAGAGATAAAAAGATGAGGTGCAGATGGTTGCTAGAATTGACAAAACCTTACCCAAACGTCACTCACAACATGAATAAACTTCAGATTTTTGTATACTGATTTCAATAGTAGTCATAAAGCTGCACTGTGTAACTTTTCTGGTAGAGAGCCCATCACTCGTTTTTCTCCATGGCGATGTTGTCTGAAATGGTCCGCCCTTTGCTTTGCGCTTTTGCCATTTCTTTACCCTGACATGGCACGCCTGTGAAGTGGAAACCATTTCAGGAGAATTCATCATGAAGCTCAAGGAGAGAAGGACAAAGCACTGTCGACAAAGCAAAGGGTGGATATTTAGAGGATTTTACTGAAAAAATATAAAAACCTTTTGTATTTACTAGATCATTTCACATATTTTTGTTATGTGTTTTGTGTGTATATAAAATGTAGAAACATAAAGAAAAAAAAGAAAAATACATTGAAAGGGGTGTCCAAACTTTGACTGGTAGTGAACAAAAAAACTGTTAAAAAGACATATTAAGACTTTATTTGAGTAGATTCAACTTGACAAGTAAAATGATCTACTACATCTTCTTGTTTCTTATTTTAAGTGCAAAGAGTTCTTGTGTTTCTTATCTTAAGTGTAGCAAGATGTATTTTCATATTTTAAAGGAAAATTAACGTTTTTTTTTACAATCTGAGCCTTCTTTTGGCAATAAAACAAGTAGTTTTACTCACCCGTAGCAGTTTCACCCATAGCAACTGGAGCAGTATCGCAGAACTTATGTTGAGCCGTTCTGTTCTACTAATGATCCCGTATCCGTTAGCGTGAGTGCTCGGGGCATTACTTTGCGGTGTCCAAATAACACAAACTTTAGCACTTTTCAAATCACAGAAGATCGCTGTGTCAGGGTAGACTTTTAGTGGATTCCAAAACGGCCTGAAACCCGATATCCAGCTATAGTTTCATTTGATGACGTCATCAGAGAGGACAGTGCGCATGCGTGAACTCAGCTGTTTTGTAAACACCGCTAGTCCGAAAGAAGCTAACACCGCTCTGAACTTTACTTTTCTGTTGCGATATCGGGTTTCAGGCCGTTTTGGAATCTACTAAAAGTCTACCCTGACACAGCGATCTTCTGTGATTTGAAAAGTGCTAAAGTTTGTGTTATTTGGAGACCGCAAATCAGTGCCCCGAGCACTCACGCTAACGGATACGGGATCATTAGAAGAACAGAACGGCTCAACATAAGTTCTGCGATACTGCTCCAATTGACACCAAACTGCTATGGGTGAGTAAAACTACTTGTTTTATTGCCGAAAGAAGGCTCAGATTGTAAAAAAACGTTAATTTTCCTTTAAGTACAAAACGATTCGTTCCATTGGTAGATGAGTCATGGTGTGGAAATAGTGGACTTCTACAAGAACCTCGGCGTCCATGTGAACAACAGGCTGGACTGGAGGGACAACTGTAATGCTGTGTACAAGAAGAGCATGAGCAGACTCTACTTCCTGATGAAGCTCAGGTCTTTCAATGTGTGCAGCAAGTTACTGGAGATCTTCTCCCAGTCTGTGGAGGTCAGCGCCCTGGACTTCGCTGTGGTCTGCTGGGGGAGCAGCACCAGTAAAAGGGACACTGGACGGATTGACAAACTGATCCGCTAAACTGGTCACGTGATCGGCTGTGAGCTGGAGACGTTTGTCACAGTGAGGGACAAGAGGACACTGGACAAACTGCTCTCCATCATGGACACTCCTGCTCACTAGGGGTGGCTATTGGCAAAGAAGTCACGATTCAATTCAAATCACGATTCATATGCCACGATGCGATACTATCACGATGCATCACGATACTTGAATTATTGCGATGCATTGCAATATATTTGACATACTTCAGTGAAAATGCACCCAAAAAAAAAGAGGATAACTTAAATATCAGTGGCTGTGTATCTGGGTAGTGTCTTCAATTGATACATAACTCTGAGCAACTCAATTCATAACTGAATTTATTGAATAACAAAAACAAATAAACCAAACCAATAACAAAAAAAGTGCATAGGATTTTTTCTAAAACAAAAAATGATGTTCAAACATTTGCCATTTTGGAGGTAGCTACCATCGTAACAAGCAATACCCTTTCACAAAGAAAAAAGTGCATAGGATTTATTTTAAAAAACAACAACTAACAAATGTATTTATTTATGCATATTAAATATTAAATTATTAAATATTAAATTATTAATTAATAATAATTGATTTTTGGCATCAAGAATCGATGCAGTGTATTGTGAAAGTTAGTATCGTGATGCATTGTCATGACGATTATTTTGCACACCCTTACTGCTCACCCACTGCACCAGACCATAGATGGGCAGATAATACTCCCTACAACTGTATATAGCTGTGATTGGATATTTTATTTGATATTTTATTGCTTATTTTTCTAGTTTATTCTGATTTGTACATATACACTTATTATTTTTTATTTTTATAATTATATCTCATTTGATTTAACACTCGGAGGAGCTCGGAGTAGAGCTGCTGCTTCTCCACATCGAGAGGAGCAGCTGAGGTGCTCGGTGGCCTTCTGGACGCCTCCCTCGGGAGGTGTTCCGGGCATGTCCCACCGGAAGGAGGCCTGGGGGAAGACCCAGGACACGCTGGAGGGACTATGTCTCAAAGCTGGCCTGGGAACACCTTGGGGTCCCCCCGGAGGAGCTGGAGGAAGTATCCGGAGTGAAGGAAGTCTGGGAGTCCCTGCTTAGACTGTTTTGCTCCACAACCCGGCCCCGGATAAGTGGAAGAAAATGGATGGATGGATGATTTAACACTTTTTTTTTGCTATTTTTTTTGTGATTCCATCTATTTTTTGTTAGATATTATGATGAGTGAGCTACTGTATCCAAACAATTTCCCTTGTGGATCAATAAAGTTTGTCTAAGTCTTAGGTAATTTTACTTCACTAAATCATGATAAAACTTTCTTAATTCAAGTAATCAAGTTTTTCCAAAGTATACGGTTGTTACGCAGGTAATCACATGCATGGAAATATAGTACACACATAAGACGGTATTTAAACTCGAGACTTTCTGGTTGGAGGGTATTGCTTCTCCGTCAGTAGCTTTATATAAACGCCTATGTACGAGCATTCCAGGCCACATGTCAACACAATTCCAAGCAGACAAAATGCCCTCTTCAAATGTCATGACACACTGGCATTTGGAGTTTTTCTTTGCTTTTCGTTCAAAATTGGTCTAAAAATACTGACGTGCTTTTCCAGTGCGAGAAAAGTGCGGATTTTGTGGGGACAGCAGCGCACTTATCTGGACCACTTTCATGATCCGGCGCTTTGGAGATTGCGTTCCTCCTCAGATGACGGCTGTGTGGGTGCCTTTGACATGATCTCAGATGTTTGGCGATAAGAGCGAGCGGCGAGCTTGGACGGCTAAAAGACCCGGGCAACCTTAAGATCTCATCAAGAAGTCCGCCTGAAGAATCGCCGCCGAGTTGTTGACGCCGGAGATGATAGACAAGAGATGGTGTTCTGACAACTTCCTGACAAGAAATAAGAAGTCGGACACGAGGTGGAAGAATTTTTATTTTTTTAGATGGAAAGTGCGTACTGAGAAGTGACTGAAGATGGACAAGAGACAAAAAGAAGAGGTGCATAATAATAAAAATGCACTATCCCTTTAAACATATCCATCTTGCATTTACTCAATAACCTGGGTTTTTATTGATTTAAAAAGCTCATCTCTTCACAGACCTGGCATGTAACTTGGCCCTATGGTGTCACCTGCTGTCCCCATAGAGAAAAATAAGTGTAATGCCATACTGTGGAACATTCTAGGCCAGTGTTTCCCAACCTTTATTTGTCTTGTGTACCCCCTGAGCCTATTTGTCATGCTTCGAGTACCCCCTCACTCATACGTGTTGATAATTCTCCAAAAGTAGAACGTGACACAACGGATTATTAAATGAAAATCATTTTATTTCATCTCCTTAATTTGAAAAATTAATTCTCAGACATTTTCTCTTTTCTTTAACTCAAATTTACTCAAATTAGAATTTAAAAATTCAAAAAAATCTCCCCCTGCCTAGCAGCGACACTGCCGAGTATCCCCTGCAGTGTGCTCACGTACCCCTAGGGGTACTTGTACCCCTGGTTGGGAAACACTGTTCTAGGCCACATCACTACGCAAGACAAGCTGGTGACAGACCCGTCACGTGAAAAGTTACACCGTGCACCTTTAGGAAGTACTTTTTATTCTTTTAGAGGTAAAGCCTGAAGATGGATGGATTCAAACAGTGAGAAAAAGAGATGCAGGTGGTTGTTATAACGGACAAAGTCTTTCACTCAGACAAACCAAAATGTGTCACTGTTTTACTAAAAAACACATTTTCCACTCACAATTTCAGTAAACTCAAGATTTCTGGATGTTTTCAATAATATTTGTTGTATTCTTAATCGCCTGTATAAGAAAAATGAAAAATGTCTGCGAATCTCCGCTACGCTGTTGATGCCAGAACAAAAGATAAATGACGGCGTTCTGACAAATTCTGAGCTTCCTGATAAGAAATAAAAAAGTGTTACAAGGATAGATTTTTTTTAAACTCAAGATTTTTTGGGGAATGATTTTAATAGTATTTGTAGTATTCGTAATTGCCTTTAAAAGAAAAATATCTGTCCGAGAATCTCCAACACACTGTTGACGATGGAATGAAAGATACGTGATAGTGTTCTGACAACTTCTGCCCATCCTGACAAGTCCTAAAAGGATGGATTTTTTATTTTATTTTTTTGTAAAGATGGAAAGTGTGTGCTGTTAGCGGGTGGGTTCGCATGAGAAGTGACTGAAGATGGATGATTACAAACAGAAGATGGTTTCAGAACTGACCAAATCTTTCAATCAGACTCGGTGAAAACAAAATGTGTCAATGTTTTGAGTTGGAAAAACACAGTTTCATTCTCAATTTCAGTAAACTCGAGATTCCTGGATGTTTTCAATAATATTCACAGTATTCTTAATTGCGTGTATAAGAAAAATTAAAAATGTTTGCGAATGTCTGCTACGTCGTTGACACCAGAAGGCAAAGATAAGTGACGGCGTTCTGATAAATTCCGAGCTTCCTGACAAGAAATAAAGTCTTACAAGGACAGATTTTTTTTTTAAACTCAAGATTTTTGGGTAATGATTTTAAAGATCCCATGACATGGTACTTCTTGATGCTTTTATATGGCTCCTTAATGGTTCCCTAATACTGTAAATGAATCCTTCTTCAAAATCAACATTCAGTGCATGAGAAACAGAGATAAAATGAGAAAGAGTATTTTTTCTCTCTCTGAACAGTCCATAATGGGCGTTGTTGCTTGAATGCAAATGAGGAGAAAAGAGCTGGCCTATAGTAGAGGGTGGGGGCGTGGCCAAACTCTCCGCTCTCCGCTCTAGCTCTCAGCTGATCCATTTCCGTGTTTTTGCACGGGGGAGAGATTTGAAGCGTTCCATTGAAAAATAAACACATTTCCACAGAAAATAAAATTAAACCACTGCTGTTCAAAGGTCCAGAGGCTCAGATAAAGGACTTCCGAGCCTAGAAACACTCGGACGTGCCTCCAGGCAAATAAAAAAACGCATTTCACATTGCCTAGCGCATTCGCAGTCCAAACTCTCTGGGCGTGATTTACAGAGACGCTGAGTACAGACAGACGGGGGTGCAACTGCATTTGCATTTCTTTTTTCGATCTGACGTCAATAAGGTGCCTTGTTCAAAATCGCCCGTTTGAGCTCCTATTTTTTGTAACGCAGAAAAGGACCGCAAATGCTCAGTTTAGACATTTCGCAACTTTTAACCATGGGGTGGGGGGGGGGGGGCTAAACAGGGTAGGGGAGCTCACATTAACGTTGAAAAAGTGAAAATTTCATGCCATAGCAGTAGCTCAGTTGGTAGAGCGTTTGTCCACTGATCCAAAGGTTGGTGGTTCAAAACCCGCTCTTGACATAAGAAACATCAGTGGTTGAGCAGTCAGATCCACTGACCCACAGGTTGGTTGGTACGATTCCAGCTCCCACAGATGAATGCTGCCGTTGTGTCCTTGGGCAAGACACTTAACCCTCCTCGCCCCCAGTGTCTGCGTACACTGGTGTGTGAATGCGTGTGTGAATGGGTGATTGGTTCCTTGTTGTAAAGCGCTTTGGGTGCCTCGAAGGTGGAAAAGCGCTATATAAAGATGTGACCATTTACCATTTACCATTTAAGAGTATTCATAATTGCCTTTAAAAGAAAAATGTCTGTCCGAGAATCTCCAACACACTGTTGACGCTGGTATGAAAGATACGTGATAGTGGTCTGACAACTTCTGCCCATCCTGACAAGAAAAAAGTCTTACAAGGATGGATTTTTTATTTTATTTTTTTGTAAACATGGAAAGTGTGTGCTGTTAGTGGGTGGGTTCGCACGAGAAGTGACAAACAGAAGTTGGTTTCCGAACTGACAAAGTCTTTCACTCAGACTCAGCCAAACCAAAATGTGTCAATGTTTTGAGTTGCAATAACACAGTTTCACTCACAATTTCAGTAAACTCAAGATTTCTGGGCAATGATTTCCACAGTATTCACAGTATTCACAATTGCTTATATAAGAAAAATGTCCGAGATTCTCCAGCACACTGTTAACGCCAGAAGGAAAGATGGAAGGATGGATTTTTGTAAAGACATAAAGTGCATGCTGTGAGTGTGTGGGGTCACATGAGAAGTGAAGATGGACGGACACAAAAAGAAGAAGTGCAGGTGGTTGTTGAACTGACAAAAGCTTTGAATCAAGATTTACAAAAAGCCTCTTTCCCTGGAGACAGGTTTACAGATTAGAACTGGTACAGAGGGAAGTGTCAGGGTTCAGGGTTGCCACAAAACAGTTCATTTACAATTTCACAACTCAGTATTTTCGCGTAATGATTTCAATAGATTTTACGGCAGGGGTGTCAAACATGTGGCCCGGGGACCAGATCTGGCCCTCCAAGACCTTTAATCTGGCCCGCGGCTAATTTTCTATTAAAATATTTTAATTATAATTTAATTTTATATTAAAATATTGGTAATTTTCTCCACAGTTTAGCATAGCAGCGTCTCCAGCGCCTCTGTGCGTGGCCCCTCCCACCAGAGCAGCACAAATGAAGACTCGCCTCTTTCCAAACGCTCTTAAAGGACCATCGTTTTGACTGTCGACCGTGACACCCTCATCAGCAAAATGTCAAAAATGAGAAAAGTGGACGCCGAGTGCAGGATTTTCCCAGAAAAATTGATTAATTCCTATTTGTTCACGGAGGTGAATGGGAAACCTGTATGTCTGGTGTGTTTGCAACAAGTGGCGGTGTTCAAGGAATATAATCTTAAACGCCACTACGAGACATGGCATTTCGAATAATACAATAACTTGAACAGAGAATTGAGAAGACAGAAGATGAACAAATTATTGCTGTGACTGAAGAAACAGCAGTCTGTAATAGATTTGTGTTTCTCTGCACAAATATTTGGACTTATTGCTATTTTTGGGGTATATTTGCCATGAGTTTTCTGATCCGGCCCCTTTGGGATCAAAGTAGGTTGGATACGGCCCCCGGACCAAAATGATTTTGACACCCCTGCTTTAGGGTATTCTGCACTATGATACTTTGTGGTTGGGGGTTACTTGGTTTGGTTACTTGTTGGCTTTATTGCTCATACATCCTCTCCACAGATCTGACCTGCAAGTTGATCTGGTTTGGTCTCCATGAAGATAGAAAAGTTTAATACCATACTGTGACAGACCCATCCATCCATTTTCTTCCTCTTATCCGGGACCGGGTCGTGAGGGCAACAATCTAAGCAGGGACTCTCAGATTTCCTTCACCCCGGACACTTCCTGCAGCTCCTCCGGGGGGACCCCAAGGTGTTCCTGGGTCTTCCCCGGGGCCTCCTCCCGGTGGGACATGCCCGGAACATCTTCTGAGGGAGGTGTCCAGGAGTCTTCCGGAACAGATGCCCGAGCCACCTCAGCTGCTCCTCGACATGGAGGAGCAGCAACTCAACTCCGAGTCCCTCCCGTGTGACTGAGCTCCTCACCCTATCTCTAAGGAAGCGCCCAGCTACTCAGCGGAGGAAACTCATTTCAAAGAATACAGTTAAAGGTAAACCTTTACTTTTAAAACAAAATGTAGCCAAATAACAGGCACACTCCATGATGCAACATTTCAATGATTCAACAAATTTTCTTCAGAGATGCTGTGCAAGCCTCTTTAATGAAATCCTATTTATCAATTTCCATCAATAGGCATAAAACAATAAAAGACATTAAGTATGACGTTCTGGTGTGAGGCCACTGCTGGAGGACTGCTGAGGGTCAGGCAAGGCACTGCTGGAGGACTGCTGAGGAGGGTCCAAGTGTACACCATCTTCAGTAACTAGAACACAAGCATACTATTAAAATACACAAATGCTTTGATCACAGCTGAGGCAAGCATTAGCCTAGAGAATACCTTGAATATACTCTTCATGAGAACTCACAGGAAGGATCTTTGATGGGGTCCCTCCTTCAGTTACCTCCACCAGTGGGCGACCCCGGTTTAGGGCCAGTGCCAGCTCCTCTGCAGGTGAAAGATTTTGAGGGGGGCTCCCACCTCCTGTGGCTTGGTAGCTGCTGTTCATTTTAAATTAAATTAAGGTACCATTTCAACAGTATTACTAATTTCACTGAATAATAATATTAATATTAGCCTGCTTACCACTCTGCAAAATGTTTTTATGCTTTGTCTTTACCTGCAAAACAGTCCTCTTCACTTTATTCCTGCTCAAAGACAAGATAACATAATATTAGCTGGTATTACATATTTACACATATTAGTTGGAGCAAATACTTTTACACAGTAAAATTAAATTACAACTGACAAGACTGCTCTACCAATATTTATGACATCAACTGTCCTCTCTGAGAATCGAACTCACATGGCCCGCATGCCAGACCATAACATATACTCTCCCCCATGGATTTGTCTTGACACTGTTGGTGAAAAACATACTTACAAAACTCAACATCCAGCACTGTTATAGGACTTAACTTACGCATTTAAGTGCTCGGCGATCTTCTGCCACGCCATGTCTCTGACCTTGGTTATTGCAAATGTGTTGTAGAGTTCCAAAAGCAACTTCTGTTCTGATGCGCTGAAATAATCAGCCCGAATCTTCAACATGATCGCGTTTTCAACAGTCACTTGTTCAGGGCTTCTTATTTACACTGTGCACGCGTCTAGGCCAGGACTGCTTAGGCCTGACTGAACTTAGCGCTGCTGAGGCGCAGCTGAAATGCGTTAGTGGAACGACTTGAGGCTTTAGTCTAGTCGCCTAACCACTTAGGCGCCGCTATGTTTAGCGATGTTCGTGGAATACCCCCCTGGAGTTGTGTTTTGTTTCATTCACACATGTTTGAGTAATCCTTTATTATTAGACTGTCCACATCTTCAAATCTTCCACCTTGTGATGTCATGAAGTGGTGGTTTTCATGTTAAACATCTATCTTTTACCTCTTGTTCAGTAGCGGTTGGCAATTCCAGGTCTGAAATTGCCCAAATGATTCTAGGTGTAAAAGGTGAAGGTGTAAGAAGTTTAAAAACTTAGTGGAGCACTTCCTGTATTACCACATGACGAGTGTTTTCAGTTTGAGAAGAACGCTAAAGCCTAAACATGCAGGTTTGTGTGTTAAACATGTGTGAACGAAACAAAACACAACTCCAGGTCTGTTTGTGATGAGGAAACAACATCAGAACACAGATCAGAAAATAGTGTGATATGGGCCCTTGAAGAACTTTAGGCTGTAACATTTGTGCATGTCGTATGTATGGACCCAAACCCCGATAAAAAGAAGGTGCACCATTTGCAAATTGTACTCAAAAATAGTGAATCTCCCATAGCTTATTCCCGCATTCTGGAAGATGAAGATGTGGCCTCCATTGTCGTTGGGGTTGTATTATTTTGCAAGGAGCTGCCGAAGTCCTATTCAGGCTACAAAGCTGTTTTAAAACCTCCTGAGAATCAGTGCAGTGTGACTTGTTGGTCACATGAATATTGAACATTTTACACAAAAAAGAACAAATTCTGCACTGAAATACATGGGAATCCCTGTTAACCACAAAGAAAGCACAGTTCTGTAACATTTAGAGGCAAAAAATGTCTATAGGCCACTTTCCTCCATCTGACATAAAGTCTAGAATGACGTCAACTTATTCGGGTCCATTTATATACCTTGTACACAGTGTTCTTAAAGCTGTACTGCGTCACTTTTCTGGTGGAGAGACGGCTTCTCTCCTTTGTCCTCACTTTGCTTGTTTTATTACTTTTGTTTTATTGCTCATAAATACAATACATGCCTGCATTCTTACTGTGAGTGGGGTCACCTCTCCACAGATCTGACCTGGTGGAGTCATCTATTGTGTACCTGGTTATATACAAGTTTGAGTTGGATCTTTGTTTATTTTAAGTTGTGTGCAATGAGCGACAAACGGGAAAAGTCCAAACAAAAGACATATAAGACGATGAGTGAAAGACATATTAGTGATTGATACTTTGCAGCTGATGTCATCAACATTCCCTGGAGGTCTGATGCTAACTGTAGGTTCTGCTCTGTCTGAAGCTCTGTTAGACTTTACCTGTTTACTATGTTACTATTTTAACACTGATCAAAAAGAAGTGATTTGGGTAAAACTACAACAGCTGAGCTGATTTGTGCTTTTAAACACGTCCCTCACACATCAGCTAGCATTAGCATTAGTTAGCGTTAGCATTAGCCGACAGTTTGTCACTCTCAACTTTTTGTTGAAAATCAAACTCCTAAACAGAACCATGAACCATGAACCAATCACAGGCTCCTGAAAATGTGCTTTATATTTTTTCTTGAGTTTTCAGACAGTCTTAAATCTTTTTGGTGGCGTTTGCTAATGTGTGCACCATGTTGCCATGGTAACAGCTGAACATTCCACCATAGAGGTACATGTAGAACACCCTCAGTGTGATGTCACTGCAAAGTATCAATACTCCATATTTTTCCAGTGCTTGGTCCGGGTGTGTGTGTGTGTGTGTGTGTGTGTGCGCGCGTGAGTGTGTGTGTGTGCATGTGCGTGTGTGCATATTTTAAATTGATCAGTTTAAAACACGCACAATGATAATCCTGTATTTCGCTCCAGATGAACCCGAGTGGTGCACCTCTCTCCTTGGACACTATTTTCTGAACACAAAAATAACTAACAATTTCACCGTTCTATTGTGATGAACCTTGAACCAAAACATTCTGATGAAAAAGCCGAACAACCTTTCAGAAAGCTCCTTTTGTAATAGTTACTGGAATGATGTAATTTGCCTTCAAACTGAATAAATGCATTCCCAAAACTGAAATAAACTTATAGCAAAGTGAAGTAAATTAGATGAAATTAAACATATTTAAAACTCATTTTTGACTCTGTTGAGTGATTCAACACTAATGACTTCAAAACTCTCTAATCTAATTATGCCCTGCATTATAAACACTCATAAAGCCTCAGTCACACATGAGCCATTCAAAAATTGAAAAGGATTTTCAGTAGGGTTTAAAGAAAGAGTTATTTGATATTTTCTTTGTGGCGTGTTTATCATCTGTCATGATACATGAGCTTTACTGGACACACTCAGTATAGAATGAAAGAGTCACATCTGAATTGAATAAAAAGTTTTAATTTGATTCCTCTGTGAAAGTTTTACACACAGGACATGCAGGCAGTACAAGACTGAATAGTTCATAGGAGGAGAGAGAGTGCATTTATTTAATGAGCCAAAAAGTACAAATGTTATTCCCCATTGTTTGATAGTTTTGACAAAGACAACTTTAACCTGACTCACGCCACATTGATACACGTGTCACTCTGAAGTGCAGGGCTCTCAAGTTTAGTTTTGAGCGGGGTCGTGCGTGAGACTGTAATTTCCGAGGAGCGGGGGGGGGGCTTGAATTGCGTGAGAAATGCCGTGTGAGCGTGTGAACACGTCAAATTGCGTGTTGAGAGCCCTGTTTGTCTAAAGAGCAAACTTAAACTACAAAGCAACTAATGAGAGTTATATAAATGAAGTTATTACCTGATGGTTCTCAGTTTGTTTTATCATCACCGTTTTGTCTTTCCTCATATTCAGTCGCTGTCCTTATCACTGACAGAGTGCAGTGCGCGCTTAGACACTCGCTGAGAGGGGCGGGGAGGAGGGACCGGGGTGGGGGGGAGCGGGACATTTTTAACGGATTCATGTAAGAGTCTGGTTAATGCACCGCCCCCGCGTCTCACCACGTCTCACCGCGTCTCACCGCGGGCAGTTCGGCTCTGGGCCGCGCGTAAGCCGCGCGTAAGCCGTCGGGGGGGACACGTTACGCACAGACGGAGACACCGGGACCGGAGTCGGTGTGTCTCAGAGGAGACGTGGCACCGGGACTGAGGCTCAGGACGTGCCCGGGGGACGGCGCGTCTGCTCCGGGCTCCGCTCGGAGCGTGCGCCCGGAGCAGGGGGACTTTTTTTCGCTGAAAACGCGCGGAGCCTGCATAAACTAACCCACACAGACCGATTTTCTGGGCACAAAAAAAAAAGAAAAAAAAGAAAAAAAGAAATCAGCATGAGAAATTCGACGTGTTCACACGCTCACACCCCACACCCATGTGTGGTGTGTGAGCCCTGCTGAAGTGAGTTCTCCACATTATCGTCATTATTATTATTATTATTATGGCTCTTGCTGAAAACAATCAGAAAATGCAGAACATCATGATGATTTGAAACTGACTGATAGTCACAATCAAGTATCACAACAACAAAAATGCACAAAATTCGCTTCACTGCACATTTTTTACAAACTAAATCATCCGTTCTGACGCTGAAATATGCAGACGATCATCTGTCGGCGTCGCCATGTTTGTTTTGG
Organism: Paratrypauchen microcephalus; assembly: GCA_036785185.1. NCBI lineage: Eukaryota > Metazoa > Chordata > Actinopteri > Gobiiformes > Gobiidae > Paratrypauchen > Paratrypauchen microcephalus. Next base: position 1,849,531 of record JAVJIX010000106.1, on the reverse strand, counting down.
AAGTTTGTCTCATCCTCAGGACATGGACAGGCCGAGCCTCATGTGAAGCTCAGAACCTCCAGAATTCAGTCACTGAGCTGCAGAGGCTGCACTAGCACTGGATTTCAGCAGTCAGTTTATGCTGTTGTTTTCTGGTTGGATAATCATCAGAACCAAAACAACAAATGATAATAACTATTTTTATACTGATGTATTATTTAACAGTAAAAGTGTTTGGAGACAGAGTTTGTCCCTGATAGTAAAACGTGAAATGTAAATTCTCTTTTCTTTGCATACACACAGATCGTACTTTTCCAAAGTGCCTAACTCAGTGTGAAAACTTACTTTCTGTGGCCCTTGTTCAGATTTGACATTTGAACAAATAAAAGTGACTAAGCTGTGATTGGTGGACAATAGCCCTGGACCAGCAGCTCCAACAAACACCGTGTTTTGTGTGAAATACAGAAACGCAGCGGCAGAGCCTCGCAAACTGAAAATATTACATTTCCATTTCTAAAAACACTTGTTTTTCCAGCTTCTTCGAATTTTAATGTGAAATTTCATACAAAATTGTCCTAAAAGTTATTGAGAACGACCAGCACAGTGGTGGAGTGGCTTGAGCAATCAAAGCTCACAGTGAGACAGTCACGGGTTCAATTCCCTGACAGTGGGTTTTTTCTGTGTGGAGCTTGTTTGTGCTACGTGTTGATTCATACTGTAAAGATGTTTTAATATCCTCTACAATAACTTGATTTAACAGGAGAGGAAACATATAAACATACATATGTACAGCTCTGGAAAAAAATAAGAGACCGCTAGTCTGGTTAACACCTGACCATATCACAAGTGAGATATGGGTCTGGAAACTCGCTTCGAAAAATCCCGTAGCGGAGGTGTGGTTAGCGATTGCCAACGGCCGTTTATTGGGCGTTATGAATGTCTATCATTGAGCGTATACGTAAGTCCATAGCCAATCATGTCAGTTGTCAGTTCAAACTACAAGCTTCCGTTTGTCATGTAGTACGCGTCACCGTCTTGCCACACCTCCCCCGCTCTCTGATTGGGGCCCTAAATCTGGGACTCTCGCTTGGACGAGTTTCCAGGCCGCCTTCCAGTTCGAAACGAACGGAAGCGGCCTGGGAATTCCCAGGCTAAGAGACCGCTACATTTTTTTCTGAAATCAGCATCTCTACATGTATTACAGCTATTCCATTCCAGCGTCTGTTGAATTCCAACACAAACACAAAGCTGAGCTACTTCAGTTCTTGCACCAGGAGTGGAATAAAGTCACCCAAGAACAATGTGAAAGACTTGTGGAGAGCATGCCAAGACACACGAAAGCTGTGATTAAAAATAAGGGTTATTGCACCAAATATTGATTTCTGAACTCTTCTTAAGTGTAAACATTAGTATTATGTTGTTTTAAAATGAATTTGATCTTGTTTCTTTGCATCGTTTGAGGTCTGAAAACATGGATCTTTTTTGTTATTTTGACCATTTGTCATTTTCTGCAAATAAATGCTCTAAATGTTAATATTTTTATTTGGAATTTGGGAGAAATGTTGTCAGTAGTTTATAGACTCAAACAAAAATGTTCCTTTTGCCCAAACACATACCTATAAGAAGTAAAATCAGAAAAACTGAAAAAACACTGCAAATTTATTTTTTTCAGAGCTGTATACACTGTATTACACATAAGCAGCCATATTTGTTTTGATACATACAATCCATGCCCCTGATTGGCTAATCCACCTGTCCGTCATAGCCACAACCTCAAAACTAAAACCAAACCTTATACAAAACTCAAAAACAGACCTTGAGTTGTTTTGTTTCATTCACACATTTGAATAATCCTTTATTATTAGTCTGTCCACATCTCCAAAGCTCAAAATGCTCTGTTCCACCGTGTGATGTCATGTAGTGGTCGTTTTCAAGTGAACAGCTTTTGGCTGCATCCCATTACTCTGTCTTACCCCTTCCCCTTTATCTACGTCTTTGTCTTGCCCCTCGATACCGAGCTGAGAGGGCTCGGGGTACGAATGTTCCCCTAAGAAATGGGACACCACTCGATTACCGTTTGCGTCATCGTCCCTCGCCTCTACCTGAGCTGCTACGACTACAGAAGCGACGACAACTGACGCAATCAAACGTAAACAAATGTCAAGGAAAAAAACCTAGGTTGTTTATACATGAAAGTTCAATAAAAAGGATAACGTCAGCTAAACAGACATCACTACAATTAAAACCGCAGTTCACTAAAAGTAACGCAGAACATAAGCGTCATAATTGTAAACCTTCTAAACTGTTAATCGATAATTACAACTGCTGAAAATACATTTATGAGACTCCTTGGCTGGTCGATGTGACTAGGGTGACCATTCGTCCAGATTTCGTCCGGACAGTCCGGTTTTAGAGCTGTCTGTCCGGCCGTCTGTCACGTGTCCTCCTTTTTTACATTTTGTCCTCCTTTTGGACCCTCGTCGGCCACCATTGCATAAATCGTCATAAATCCCCACCCATTATTTACACTTGCTACTCTGCGATGTTCGCCGTTTCCCAATTCAGCGAATGCATGGTTCGGAGTGTGGTCTCAGTCTGCAGTTGAGGCGGTGCATACTCGCTAAGCCCTGAGTGCAGTCTGTGGATCACATGGCCGTCTGCGAAATGGAACAAGTCCCGCCTCAACTCAATGAGCCGGGTGATCTGCTCCTTGTTCCCTAACGACAAAAATATTATTCTATTGCGACTAGTAATACTTGGAATTGGGACATGGCCAATGTTCCCCCTAATTTTTAATGTGTCTGAGCAAACACACTAACTCCCTGAGCGCTCCTTGGATCCCTGTGCACGACATCCGAAATGAACCCCCCCCGCGCAGCTCGCACTTTGCAGATAAAAAAAAAAAAAAAGACCCCGCGGCTGAATAAAAAGCAGAGATTCGCTAAAAGCTCTTTCTCTTTCATCCCTCATTTACAGTGCGCTGCATAGGTTTTCTTATGCGCTTAGAATGTGCAAGCAGTGCGCAATTGTGCAGGCGCGCAGCTTTGAGTAAACGTTGGACATGCATGGCTACACTGTAGAATATCCAGCATTACAACCCCCCGAGGGAAAAAAAAAACAAACAAAAAAAACAAGGTGTCCTCACTTTAGGGTCTTTGTCCTCCTTTTTGGACACAAGTGTCCTCCTTTCCTGTTTCATGCCGGTGGTCACCCTAGATGTGACGCTGCCATCCTGATCCCAAAACCTGCCTGAGCTTGTAGGCGTACCCCTTCGTTTCAAGTCTGGTCGAGAGCTAACTTCGTTTCAAGGGGTATATAGCCCGAGGTCGTGGCCCTAGTCCTTGATCAAAATTAGAATCGGGACACCCCTTGCCCTCACATGAACGTGCAAAACCAAGGGGTAGGGGTAAGATGAAGGGGTAAGACAGAGGAATGGGATGCAGCCTTTAACTTAAATTCTGTAGAGATTGGCAATTCCAAGCTGAAATCATCCAAATGATTCTAGTGAAAGTGTCTCTCCCTTTCTCCCTTCTGTGTCACCTGCCTTGGGAGGAGTCGTCTTCCACCAGCTGCAGCCTCCTGGTGATCATCACACCTGAGATCCATCCCCAATCTCCTCCTGCCCATATCAGCCCGGTTCTTCCTCCACTCCCTGCCCGTTCGTCAGTTTACCACATCGGTAACTCGCTCGTGGCTCACGCTTTTCTAGAGCTTGGCTTTTGTTCCCGGACGTTTTGTAATTTTTGTTGTTTCTGCTGCCTGGATCTCCTCTCTCGGCTCCCCTCTTCATCTCGTGGCTCGTGTTTCTCCAGACCCTTTTGCTCATTTCCATCTGTACAATAAACCTGTTAAAATCACCTGAGTTTGCGTTTTGGTCCTACATCCGTGGTTTATAACAGAAAGTGGATGGAGTTTCACAACACAGTGGAGAACTTCCTCTAGAACAGAGTGTTTTCAGATTAAGAGAACTCAGCCTAAATCTGCAGGTTTGTGTTAAACATGTGTGAATGAAACAAAACACAACTCCAGGCAGATTTTGGATGAGGAAACTACATAAAAGTTTCCTCTTAATGCTCAATTCAGATTTTTTTTTTATTTTTACTTTTTGCAAGGCCGTTCACATTTCCAATTAAATGTTACTTGTATGTGATCTACAATATGAACTATAAACTCCCCAAAAGAGTCCCGCATGCACCTTGGAGGACGCGACGAGGTCACGTGCAACGAGCGTGCTCAGTGTTTACGGAAGTCGCCTAAACATGAACACGAGCATTGGGCGCCTGGAGATTTTAATGTTGCTGTTGTACCGGAGACAGAACATGTACAACTTATTTATTTTAGGGAGGAGATTGAGAAGGTGAAGGACAAGGTTTTTGGCCTTGGCGTTTTGTGGTTGCAGCTATCCAGCAATTCTATCAGTTCGACGCTTGTCTTATCTCCTAAAATACGGTCCAGTTCTGATCAGTTTCCTCCTACGTCAGCGGAGAATAGTGACGTTTGTCATTTGTTGATGACGTGTAGGTCGCATAAATGTGACCTGAGGGGTATTCCATCAACGCGGCTAAGCGCAAAGCCCGGCTTTATTCAACAGTCCGCACTAGTTTTAGTGAGAGTTCGGTTCCATGACTCTCGCTAACATTAGTCCCAGCTGAGTTACTGGGGCAACACAGTCGTCCGAGCTAGCTTGGTACCGGGCAGGCTAAAGATGAGGCTTAATCAGGCTGTGTCGCAAAGAATGCGTACCTGAAGTAAACAGAGTGTCAAACAAACAGTTCCACATACCTCCCGCATGACTGTGTTGTCTGAAAACAATATCAGGGAAAAAACAACAACAACAACCTTACGTTCTTGGTCAGTTTTGACAAATTTCCAGTAATTTAACCTACAATTATTCATATCATCATAGAATTTATATCAGCTGGGTCTAACATCACTCTCACTTGACGACATTAACACTTTATATTTTATGTGACACCTATCAAAGAACAGTTAAAGGTAAACCTTTACTTTTAAAACAAAATGTAGCCAAATAACAGGCACACTCCATGATGCAACATTTCAATGATTCAACAAATTTGCTTCAGAGATGCTGTGCAAGCCTTTTTAATGAAATCCTATTTATCAATTTCTATCAATAGGCATAAAATAAAAGACATTAGGTATGACATTCTGGTGTGAGGCCACTGCTGGAGAACTGCTGAGGGTCAGGCAAGGCACTTCTGGAGGGCTGCTGAGGAGGGACCAAGTGTACACCATCTTCAGGAACTAGAACACAAGCATACTATTAAAATACACAAATGCTTTGATCACAGCTGAGGCAAGCATTAGTCTAGAGAATACCTTGAATATACTCCTCACGAGAACTCGCTGGAAGGATCTTTCAATTACCTCCACCAGTGAAAAAAAAAAATGGATTTGGGTCACTTCAGGCTGCAGTCTGAACGTAGCCATAGATCAGATATTGGCCTTAATTCTCCTTAGTTATATCTATGACCCAATTAATATTTTATTCTTTATTTAAAGGGATATGCCACCCCCATGTCAAACTTGGGCATCTCCCCACAGTCCAGAGACTAAAATAAGTGGTGGAAAGCGTTTTCCTGCTCACCCAGCCATTGTCCGAGTCTGTCGCCACTGACCGCCGCGGTATCTGCAGCTACTCCGCCTTAGACTGGAGTCTAACGTCGCCAGAGAAAGATTTCGGCCAAAAGGAATTAATTTGCTCGATGCGTTTCCCAATTACTTTCTGTGTAGTGCGCATTCATATCGAGTGCAAATAAATGTGCAAATCAACACGGAGAGCTTGCCTTGGTCATTTTGGGTGGGAACTATTTTCCAGTGCGGAAGAATAAAGCCGAATCACGCACCACGTTGTGCAACAGGGGAACTCCCTTCCTGGTGCGTAACAGGGATTCCCCTGGCAGCGTGCTGCGTGATTCGGCTGTATTCTTCCGCACTGGAAAATAGTTCCCACCCAAAATGACCAAGGCAAGCTCTCCGTGTTGATTTGCACATTTATTTGCACTCGATATGAATGCGCACTACACAGAAAGTAATTGGGAAACGCATCGAGCAAATTAATTCCTTTTGGCCGAAATCTTTCTCTGGCGACGTTAGACTCCAGTCTAAGGCGGAGGAGCAGCAGATACCGCGGCGGTCAGTGGCGACAGACTCGGACAATGGCTGGGTGAGCAGGAAAACGCTTTCCACCACTTATTTTAGTCTCTGGACTGTGGGGAGATGCCCAAATTTGACCTGGGGGTGGCATATCCCTTTAATAGGGACAGTGCATATTAATGAACATCTACAACAATGCAGTGTAAATACTCCAGATTATAGCAAAAATGCTCATTTCCATCTGTAGTCCCCTGGGCAGGTGCCCATTAAAAGTGTCCATAGGTCTGGTTTTCCTTTAGCCGCTGTTTCAAGTGTGATTTAAAGTGTCCAGTGTTGGAGTCGCTCTTATTGATGATGGGAGAGAGATCCAGAACTTAGTGCCTCTGACTGAGAGACACTTTGTCCAAATGTAGTGCGTCTGTGTGGGACCTCACAGTTCCCCCGGGCCATGGCCCTAGTTCCCATCCCACTGACAGTCTTTGTTTTAATAAAATCCTGTAACGGAGGAGGAGCAAGCCCATGTAAAACTTTATATGTAAAACAACCATAACCACGGCCGGATCTAGAAGTGGGCAGGGGTGGGAAATGCTCACCCAAAATGTTCTCCTGCCCACCTAATTGGTCAACTAGATTTGATGTCATTTCAACCTGCCACGTTTTCTTGTTTGCGCCTCCAAAATTCGATGACTTCTGATTTGCCAAGCCGCTTACCCGAGTACAAAGCGCCCAGCGGCAGCACGGTGCAGGTGATCTGAGGATAGAGCCTCATTTTGGCGCTTGGTCCGCTCTGTGTCCCGCTGTCTGCATGAACATGCGCGCAGCGCGCTGCACTGTGCTCCTCTGCTCCGGGCGGGCGCCCGTGGAATCCAAGTCCAAACACACAGTATTCTACAGTATTCCACAGTGTTCCTCTTTTCCCTCGTGCTGCTTCAGCCCCACAGCTCCATTGCGACCCCATCCTCACGTGCAGCCAAGAAGCAGGCTCCACGGGGCGGGTAGCGCAGTGGAAGCATCCCGCTGTCCGGCCCGTGTGCTCTGGTTCTCGGTGTGTGTGCATGTGAGTGAGTGTGCGTGCGTGTGAGTGAAATGTTTTCCCCGATCAATTCATTTTTTAAAATAATTTCATATCACGGAGCTCCACGTCAGGCCGCATGTACCACGCACCGCGCGCACATCCGCCTCCACAATAAAAGCGTGAGTTTTGTTTTTTTTCTGTCTCATTCTCTGGAGTCTGAATCATCTCCACAAGTCACATCCACAAATGTTTCTCCGATCAATTAAATTTTTTATCATTTCATTTTTATTTCATCATCACTCCAAGGTCCTGGTTATTTGGTATTTAATTTTACTGATGTCATATAGAATGCTGGGCATAGTAATTGGTTAGTAGTAATAGCCTGGCCATACTTTTGATAGGTTAATGCTCTACTGGTCATACATTAGAACAGCTTCTTAACCACAGGGCCACCTTGCCACCTTGAGGGCCGCAAAAAACGTTCTGTTTTGCACTAGTGGGCTGCGAGGGCCGTGGGACTGTGTAGAATATCAACTGAACACACCAGAGATAGGCTATGGTCAATCTAAAATGCACTAGAATGCAGGAAATTGCATCTAAGAAATACAAAATTTTCACCCATCTCTGGACTAATCCCATATATTCACAGCCTCTCCCTCCACCTCTGATACACTGTTAATACCGGGCCCCAAGCCACTCTGCACTGGGAAAACTCAGGTCAAACAGGTTAAGAACCCCTGCATTAGAAGAAAAAATGTTCCACATGAAGCTCCACACTATGCCCTACCAAAATTTTGAAATGCCCCCCCAATCTGTGCAGTCTAGATCCGAGCCTGACCATAACTAATAACATAATAACTTAACATTAAAGTGTATATGATGGGTTCGGGGTACTCATTTCACTAAAACAGCTAACTTCATTGTATCTAAGATTTTACAAAAAAAATAAAAATAAAATACTTACTAGCAGGAATTCGTTACTTGTTACCTAGCAACCATAGTGTTAATGAGTGCCGAAACTAATTTGTACAAGATGATTGTGATTAGACTAATAAAAACAGATGGAAATTGTTAAATGAAATTGTGTGTGTAAATTATACCTGTGATTTGAATGGAGCTTTCAGTGACCTATATAGAGGTGGCTTATTATTTTAGAACGTTTTTGTGCTTTTCTTCAACTTTTTCTCTCCAAACTCACTGGACTGATGTAAAACTGGTACATGTGTAGCACGGTTACTCTCCAACAAACAGGGAATTAGAAAAATATGTCACATGTACTTTTTTTTTTTTTAATGGTTTTAGCACATATTAAGTCTTCACTTTGATCAGAGTGTGATTTGCTGTGGGATGGTTTCTCCATCTGTCCTTTTTTGTTTTCGCCATCCATCCTTCTGTTGTATTCTTTCATTAAACAGGATCAAATAAAACTGTACCATATGTCACAGAGCGTTCTACAGTCTGATTTCAGCCTGCTCTTATCTCATGTTAGACTTAGACTTTATTGATCCATAAGGGAAATTGTTTGAACACAGTAGCTCACTCATCACAACATATTATAATAAAGATTAAAAAAAGACAGCAACAGACAGGTGTCAAATAGAAGAAGAAGAAGAAATTACTTCATTGATCTCACACTGGAGAAATTCTTCTCTGCATTTTAACCCATCCTATATATATATATATATATATATATATATATATATATTAGGAGCAGTGGGCAGCACACTTCTGCGCCCGGGGACCATCCCCATGATCTTCTTGCTTCGGTTTGGTCAGGACCTAAGCTGGAGGTACCTATGGTGCATGTTTTGGATTGATGCGGGAAACCGGAGTGCCCGGAGAAAACCCACCCAAACACAGGGAGAACATGCAAACTCCACACAGAAAGGCCCAGGTGACCCGGGGATCGAACCCAGACCAAGCATGCAAACTCCACACAGAACACACACAGAAAGGCCTGGGTGACCCGGGGATCGAACCCGGAACCTTCTTGCTGTGAAGCGTGAGTGCTAGCCACTCAGCCCCCGTGCTGCCAAGTACCGTCTAAAAATAAAGCTTAAGTATATAAATGGATATGTACAAGTCAAAAATAATATAGAAAAACAAATAATAAAAAATCAGCGATATACAAGAGGTCATAAGGAAGACAGTGCAAAAATGATATGATGATTGACAGGACATAGGGTTATCGTTACCTAACGGTGAGTTGTTGTACAGTTACATGGTGCTGCTGTCTTTGCCCCGTCTCCGCTCCCATACAGTTGTGCTAATTTTTTTTTTTTTATTAATTAATTGGTCCACTTTGGTTGCTTATAGCTCCTGACAGATCACCTATAGCTCGTGACAGATCATCCAGAGGTCCCGATTGACGGATGGGACAAACGGGACAAGTTGCCTTGCAGGTACAAACAGTCTAAAAATATACAATGGACTCTCTCTTTGCAGCGGTGAATGAGTAAATTGGCTGAAATGCGTTCTTCTGAAAGGCTCCCATTGTTTTGCCGGAGTGCTCTCTTCACTGGGACTGGGATAAAAGGACTCTGCTTCAGCTATGCACCCAAAGCCACGATGGCACAAAGGGGAGTGGGGCTTAAAGGCCTATTCTCTGGCGGTCTTTGAATGCAACATGGCTGCCAGCAGCCTCTCAGCCCACTCTACTGCACCGAGCTTCATACTGGGCACTTGTTGTTGACTTGTGTGGTATTCTGTGCAATTTGCAGAAAAGGCCGTTGCTCAGGCTGGGTTTGGGTTGAGTTTGGGGCTATTTGGCATGATTGTTCCAAGACATAAAAGGTTAGATGGGACCCAACTGATGCTGAAGCGATTTTGAAGAATAACAATGTAAATAACAATTCAACTGAAGTTTCATAGTTCAAAGAAGAAAGAAGTACAACAACTAATACTATGCGATACTGCCAAAAGTATTCGCTCACCTGCCTTGACTCGCATATGAACTTACGTGACATCCCATTCTTAATCCATAGGGTTTAATATGACTTTGGTACACCCTTTGCAGATATAACAGCTAAAACTCTTCTGGGAAGTGCATTTATGGGCATTTGTGAGTTCACGCACTGATGTTGGACGAGAAGGCCTGGCTCTCAGTTTCCGCTCTAATTCATCCCAAATGTGTTCTGTCGGGTTGAGTTCAGGACTCTGTGCAGGCCAGTCAAAGTTCATCCACACCAAACTCTCTCATCCAGGTCTTTATGGAGCTGGCTTTGTGCTCTGGCGCACAGTCATGTTGGAAGAGGAAGGGCTCATCTCCAAACTGTTCTTACAAAGTTGGGAGCATGGAATCGTACAAAATCTCTTGGTATGCTGAAGCATTCAGAGTTCCTTTCACTGGAACTAAGGGGCAAAGCCCAGCTCCTGAAAAAACAACCCCACACCATAATCCCCCCCTCCACCAATCTTTATTTGGCACAATGCAGTCAGACAAGTACCGTTCTCCTGGCAACCACCAAACCCTGACTCGTCTATCAGATTGCCAGATGGAGAAGTGCGATTCGTCACTCCAAAGAACACGTCTCCACTGGTCTAGAGTCCAGTGGTGATGTGCTTTACACCACTGCATCCGACACTTTGCATTGCACTTGGTGGTGTATGGCTTGGATGCAGCTGCTCGGTCATGGAAACCCATTCCATGAAGCTCTCTACGCACTGTTCCTGAGCTAATCTGAAGGCCACATGAAGTTTGAAGGTCTGTAGCAATTGACTCTGCAGAAAGTTGGTGGCCTGCGCACTACCCCGCCCCATCAGTTTACGTGGCCTACAACTTTGTGGATGAGTTGCTGTCGTTCCCAATTGCTTCCACTTTTTTATAATACCGCTGACTGTGGAATATTTAGGTTTGAGGAAATTTCACGACTGGACTTGTTGCACACGTGGCATCAGAGTACCACGCTGGAATTCACTGAGCTCCTGAGAGCGACCCATTCTTTCAATGAATGTTTGTTTGTAGAAACAGTCTGCAGGCCCAGGTGCTTGATTTTTTTATACACCTGTGGCCATGGAAGTGAATGGAACACCTGATTTCGATTGTTTGGATGGGTGAGTGAATACTTTTGGCAATATAGTGTATGCAACTTTTCTAAAATACGTTGCAGTCCTTTTCAGAGCCTTTGCCATGCCTGCCCCCACCCTCTGGAACTCTCTCCTCCTTCACATCAGAAACTCAGACTCACTAAACACCTTCAAAAAACTTCTCAAAACACACCTCTTCCTCACAGCCTACAGCCCCCACACAGGACTGCTCCCCATTACTGGTTTGTCTGTCCTCTCCTCACATGCACATGGACACCAAAATCTGATTTAAATTTTTTGATGATATTTTAGTGTCAGAAAAATCACCATATCTGAAAACACAAACAAACTCAGTGAAGAACCATTTAAGTTTGATGCGTTCGGATGAGCGGCGAAACGTTTTCAACCAAACAAACTTTGTCCAGTTGACAAATTGAACTTCTCCTTTGATCATTTAAGTTTGACTTGCACGGAATGGTCAGTCGTCTTCTCCGCTTGGCTGTTCCGTCTTCAAAGATGATGGGTGTACACAAATATGTAAACTTGACATGATAAAACAACGTGACTTCTTTCCTCAAAACTCATAACTTTGGCATTTAATGTTGCAGTTTACCACGCGGATCCCATAACCTTGAGACATACTGTAATATTGCAATTTAAGTTGGTACAAACACAAGAAGCAATGATAACACATTTATGGTTATTCTAACATTTGGCATTTAGATTTAACATTAAATTTTTTTTAGCTCCAGAGCCTTAAAGTAGAGCTAAAAGCTAAATCACACTTTTGTTACTAAACTCTACATGCTGTTTCAATCGCTGTCTGTTACTTGTGTGAAGCTTCTTTGAGTGACAAGAAAAGCACTGTACAAGTGTTATGTATTATTATTATTATTATTATAGCAAATTTAGAGCAACCTCAGTACATGCCTGCAATTTCAAGTACTATGTGACATATCTACTAAGCTACTTGACAACCAGAGAAGATAGGTGATTGCCTGGAGCGATATGGACCCTTGTGGTTAGCGTTTGGAGGGTATTTTCGAGTGAATGTGTTTGGCTTGGTGATGGGGTGTAGAATGAGGGGACTGATCTTATATTTATTTATGACAGGATGAATGTGTATATGTGTTATTATAGAGTGATGGTGCTTGGTTTGGGAGAAGGGGAATGATGGTGGGGATGGGGAATGACGGGGATGTTAGCGGGAATGCTGGAGCTGGTGATGGTTTAGGGGGGCGGTCAGGTACGTCTACGTCTGTGCCAACACCGCTATCGTTTTTATCTGATGTCTTCTATGTATATTGTATGTCTTTCTGTCTGTACTGCAACCTTCCCTTACCACTAAGTCAAATTTCTCCCTGGTGGAGACTAATAAAGAAACCTAACCTAACATCACACAGGACTGCTCTGATCAGTCAGGTGTTTCTCATACAGACACCTGACTGAAGTGTGGATACCTGTAACCCCCAATTTAGACCAAAGCAGTAACAGCGCATCAGCACAGCATACGCACAGGTATCACTTTCCATTTTAAATAGTTAGATAGTTCAGGTTTTTTCTTGTGAATCTGTATGGCATCTTCTTCAGCAGTGTCGTGCATCAACACTGACTTAACCCTGACAGTGTCCTCTGAGCCAAATTTCTGTCCGGTTCTGGTGCTGACGAAAGTAGGTCCATAATTTTCAGCTTTGCGTTTCATGTTTGGGTCCCGAGAGCTGAGAGCAAAATAAGATGTGACTCCACACATGCGCACTGGCCTCCTCATCTACTTGAAACTATGGCGAAATCTCGGGTTAGAGGCCACTTTTGACTCAAACGAAAGTGTAGACTAAGATATTGAGCTTCTATGATTTGAAAAGTGCTAATGTTTGTGTCATCTGGAGACCGCAAACATATGCCCCGAGAACTCACGTTACGGAGCTCGCTAAACTAAAACATCTCCGGAAATGCTCCGAATGACATCAAAGTGCTATGGGTGAGTAAACTCCGTAACTTGTTTTATTACCGAAATAAGGCTCAGATTGTAAAAAAAATGTTAATGTTCCTTTTAATAAAGCTTGTTTTTCTTCTCAAAACAATATTTGATCAAAAAGTGATATATTTGCGCCACAAAACAGTTGTCCACGAAAAAGTCAGAAGCCATAATCACTTGGTGCTATTTTCTCTCGATTCCTATCACTGTGCGCCTATTATAATATTATTATTATTATTATTATTATTATTAATAATAATAATAATAATAATTATTATTATTATTATTATTATTATTATTATTATTATTATTATTATTATTATTATTATTATTATTATTATTATACCCTGTTCACTTGTAAACATCGCCTCTTGTTACTTGTCACTTACCTGGGGTGCAGGGACAGCAGTGCCCTTCAAAAGCTTCCTCCTCTGTGCCGGGCATACATAATCCTCTTCACTGAAATTTGCATCGCACACACGAAACTTTTTTATTTTAGCCCATTTAGTGTCCACATTGAACCCTATGGCAAGAAGCCAAAGTTGCCTCAGACTAATTTGTGACAGGAAAACGGTTCATCTTTGTTGGTACAACCTGGGTAATCACAGGTCCACCCCATTTTTTCTTCTTCTTCTTCTTCCTATGCTCAACAAAAATATGAACGCAACACTTTTGTTTTTGCTCCCATTTTTCCTGAGATGGACCCAAAGATCCAAAATTCACTCCAGATACACAACACTACCATTTCTCTCAAACATTGTTCACAAATCTGTCCAAATGTGTGACAGCGAGCACCTCTGCCCCGCCGAGACAATCCACCCCACCTCACAGGTGCGCCACATCAAGATGCCGATCCGACATCATGACCAGTGCACAGGTGCGCCCCAGACTGCCCACAATAAAAGGCCACCCCGAAATGTGCATTTTTTTTTTTTTTTTACTTTATTGGGGGTCTGGGAACTCAGAACCAGTCAGTATCTGGTGTGACCACCATTTGCCTCATGCAGTGCAACACATCTTCTTCGCATAGAGTTGATCAGATTGTCAATTGTGGCCTGTGGAATGTTGGTCCGCTCCTCTTCAAAGGCTGTTATGGACGAAAAACACAGGTGCATTTTATTGATGGCATTTTGAATGCACAGAGATACCGTGACGAGATCCTGAGGCCCATTGTTGTGCCATACATCCATGAACATCACCTCATGTTTCAGCAAGATAATGCACGGCCCCATGTTGCAAGGATCTGTACACAATTCTTGGAAGCTGAAAATGTCCCAGTTCTTGCATGGCCAGCATACTCAGCGGACATGTCACCCATTGAGCATGTTTGGGATGTGCTTGACCGGCGTATACGACAGCGTGTACCAGCTCCCACTAATATCCAGCAACTTCACACAGCCATTGAAGAGGAGTGGACCAACATTCCACAGGCCACAATTGACAATCTGATCAACTCTATGCGAAGAAGATGTGTTGCACTGCATGAGGCAAATGGGGGTCACACCAGATACTGACTGGTTCTGAGTCCCCAGACCCCCAATAAAGCAAAAAAAAAAAAAAAAAATGCACATTTCGGGGTGGCCTTTTATTGTGGGCAGTCTGGGGCGCACCTGTGCACTGGTCATGATGTCGGATCGGCATCTTGATGTGGCGCACCTGTGAGGTGGGGTGGATTGTCTCGGCGGGGCAGAGGTGCTCGCTGTCACACATTTGGACAGATTTGTGAACAATGTTTAAGAGAAATGGTAGTGTTGTAGCCTGGGAATTCCCAGGCCGCTTCCGTTCGTTTCGAACTGGAAGGCGGCCTGGAAACTCGTCCAAGCGAGAGTCCCAGATTTAGGGCCCCAATCAGAGAGCGGGGGAGGTGTGGCAAGACGGTGACGCGTACTACATGACAAACGGAAGCTTGTAGTTTGAACTGACAACTGACATGATTGGCTATGGACTTACGTATACGCTCAATGATAGACATTCATAACGCCCAATAAACGGCCGTTGGCAATCGCTAACCACACCTCCGCTACGGGATTTTTCGAAGCGAGTTTCCAGACCCATATCTCACTTGTGATATGGTCAGGTGTTAACCAGACTAGTAGTGTTGTGTATCTGGAGTGAATTTTGGATCTTTGGGTCCATCTCAGGAAAAATGGGAGCAAAAACAAAAGTGTTGCGTTTATATTTTTGTTGAGTGTATATTTTTATTCTGATGTTTCTAAATTGGCTCACTGTGGTCTGAGGACGTAAACACAGCCAAACAACTGAAAAAGTGTTGGGTTCGCGCGGGCTGTCCACAGACCTGTCCGCAGTGATAGGAATCAAGAGAAAATAGCACCAAGCGATTATGACTTCGGACTTTTTCGTGGGCAACTGTTTTGTGATGCAAATGTATCACTTTTTGGACAAATATTGTTTTGAGAAGAAAAACAAGCTTTATTAACTGTCCTGTTTAACTTGCCGGACCTACTTTCATCAGCAACAGAACTGGGCAGAAACTCGGCTCAGAGGACACTGTCAGGGGTAAGTCAGTGTTAATGCACGACACTGCTGAAGGGGACGCCATACAGATTCACATCAAAAAACCTGAACTATCCCTTTAACTGCTCGGACAATTTACACCAGCAGTGTCATACGCACGTCGAACGGCCGTCATTATGCTATGTGCCGCTCAAATTAGGTTGGAATTAGGCCTCTGCTGATGCTGAATTAAGTTTTCAGCACCAGCGGAGTGTCTCTAGGCTTTTTAGCAGGAGAAGGCCGGGAAATAAGGACGTGGTGTCAAAATAAACTTCCGAAGCCCTTTCAAAATACATTCTCTAAAACCACGTCGTCATGCGTTGCATCCAGGAGCTCGGGGAATGACTCGTGATGGACTAGGGAAAGTTTACAGCTGTGGAGGATAAATATTTTTATACATTTTACAACTTTACAAGAACAACTTCTGAAGGAAAAGACGCGTGGAGCAGAAAAACAAAGTTAAATGGTGAGTAATTTCAGTAATGCGAGCGCCGCAGATGAGGCTTGTTATTGCTGCAACGCATCGTCTCTCTTGTTGTCAACGTTTGTTTTTGTGATTTAAAATACAGTGGTACCTCACCTTACGAATGACCCAACAAACGAAAATTTCAAGTTACGAAACGCCTTCACGGTAAATTTTGGTCTCTAGATACGAAAGAAAATTCAAGTAACGAAACGCGAAATCTCAAAAATTCAAATAATGCGCGCTCAACCACACACATTATATGCTTTTCTCAGCCTGGATTTAAACTTTTCTCACATTTGTCTCTCGTTTAAACACTCAAACTTTCATAGATTTTCAACCAAATTAATGAATAGTGAAGCGTGTAGGGGGAAGGGGGAGGGCGGAGAAGTGTGCGCTCTGACACGTGTGTGATAGCGGCATGTGTGACAGCTGACCCGGCGCTGCCAGCAGGTCTAGACCTGGACTAAATCAGGATTAAACCTGGACTAGACCAGGTGGATTAAAGCGCCGCGCGTGGGTCTATTTCCTGGTTTTGTTTCGAGTCACAGCTGAGGCGAGCCGCTGCTCGCATGCAAGAGCCGCGGTCTAGACCTGCTCTCCAGGGCCCCTCCAGGCACGGAGCCCCAGACATCCAGGGACCCAGGGGGACACTGCCAGCCCGCCTTAAGAGCTCCCTAAGCGGGCATGGGTCCGGGGATTGTCCCGGTCACCGGCCTGGAGGTCTTGAAGAGGCCGACCTCACGGTTCTATCCAGGCCGCTCTGTGAGCACCTTACGCGGGCAGGTCTAGAGCAGCGGCTCGCCTCAGCTGTGACTCGAAACGAAACCAGGAAATAGACCCACGCGCGGCGCTTTAATCCACCTGGTCTAGTCCTGGTTTAGTCCTGCTTTAGTCCTGGTCCAGTCCAGGTTTAGACCTTGGTCTAGACCTGCTGTCAGCCCCGCGCCGGGTCATGTGCGCTATCACACGTGTCAGAGCGCAGTCTTCTCCCCCCTCCCCCTTCCCCCCACACTTCACTATTAATAATTTTGTTGAAAATCTATGAAAGTTTGAGTGTTTAAACGAGAGACAAATGTGAGAAAAGGACGCAGGACGCAGAACACAATGTTACACTATAAAAAAGTTACACTATAAAAAAAAAAACTTGGATTGGGCCTTGGAACGAATCAGGCTTTTTCCATTGAAATAGCTACTCAACTTGCGAATTTTTCACGTTACGAAACCACTTCTGGAACGAATTAATTTCGTAAGGTGAGGTACCACTGTACTATTCATCAGTTAATCCAATCAACAATGAATAAGCATAAGCATAAGCATAAAGAAAGGTAATGTTTAAACCTGAGAATACACAGCAGGTGGCATCGCCGGAGCAGATCTGCTGCTTCCGGTGTAAATTGGAGCTTTTAAAAGTATGCACATATGCAACTCTGCCTACGTTATGTGTCGCTCCACTCTCCCCTTTAGTCCTCTACTTGAAATTCTATGAACGTACTTAAAACAGCAAGAATTTTTAAATACAAGTTTGAGATTTCATTTCAAACAGCATAAAGCTCAGTAGGCTACACTGCTTTGGAACAGATATCATGCCAAAAATGTCACGAAATACTTTTTATTGCGAATATTCAGTATTCCGTAACAACATTTCCAAATATTTCTTCCCATCTCTGGTCACGTAAAAAATCAGCATTTGACCCCGTCTCACCCGTGCACTGAGTGTGAGTCAGATGAATCCGCAAGTCCTGCATGACATTGTATTCACAACATCTCCGGCCCCAAACCATTCTTTTACAAACCTGAAAAAAAAAAAAAAAAAGTCAAACAGAACAAACCGAGCCTCCCCTTGAGACCCAAAACTCCATTTGAAATCCAGAGCATCCTCCTGACTCCACGCTCACGTATTAGACCGTGCGTCAGGCGGGGGCGGTTTTCATATAATTTATGTATAGTTTTGTTATCTGCGTTTTAATGGCGGTCCCTGCAGTGTTGCCGCGGAGACGTGTTGCAAATAATCCCAAGTGGAAGAGAGAGGGGCTTTTTTATTTTCCGCTGTTTGAATGTTTCCCGTTCCGTCATTTACATTTTGATTTGAACTCTTCACAACAGATGCTCGGCTGCACAATGTGTATTCTTATCTGGTGACGTACGTGGAGCGGAGTGGACAGCCGAGAGGTGGGCCGGAGACTCTGCTGCTGATATGAATGCAAACGGAATAGATAGCAACAACAAGACCTGTATTTTACACCACCTGCTTGTCGCCATGGAGATGTTTGCGCTTTGTATGGAATGTTCCGCAGTGAGAACGGTGTCTATCTTGCATTTATTCAGTTAAAGGTGTTTATATAGTGGAAATAAGGTTAAAGAGGGGCTCTTTTTTTACAGACCACTGCAAAATTATTTATTATTAACATTTTTGTTTGAGTCTATAAACTACTGACAACATTTACCCCCAAATTCCAAATAAAAATATTATCGTTTAGAGCATTTATTTGCAGAAAATGACAAACGGTCAGAATAACAAATAAGATGCATGTTTTCAGACCTCAAACAATGCAAAGAAACAAGATCAAATTCATTTTAAAACAGCATAATACTATAAAACTTTTAAAATCAATTACTGGTGGAGGAGCGAGTCCATTTCAAACTTTAAAGTCAAGTATCCATAAATACCTGATAACTTTCAAGATCGAAAATATTATACTTACTTAAGATGTTACAATAATGATGCTTAAAGGCTTTTTGTCAAGTGTTTTCAGAGTTTTTTTTTGAAGAGGGACTTAAGGGGCTTCAGGATGGCCTCAGATGTATGAGACCATGTGGTGCAGCAGAAGATCTGTGGCTGCAGTGCGACATCTGAAGTGCATTAACATTTTAATAATAAGTGTTTAGTTTCTGATGCTTTATGTCTCTCCTTCCCTGAGAGAGATTGCTAGGTTACTCAAACATGCATGCATGACATCTAAAACATGTTTTTGACAAGGGAACCTTATAATACACCTCTGGAAAAAAAATTAAAAATAAGAGACCGCTGCATTTTTTTCTGAAATCAGCATCTCTACATGTATTACAGCCATTCCATTCCAGTGTCTGTTGAATTCCAACACAAACACAAAGCTGAGCTACTTCAGTTCTTGCACCAGGAGTGGAATAAAGTCACCCAAGAACAATGTGAAAGACTTGTGGAGAGCATGCCAAGACGCGTGAAAGCTGTGATTAAAAATAAGGGTTATTGCACCATAGTTTCGGAAAATAGTTAGCTAGTTAGCTCCTCCCTGCAGCAAGATATAAGCAAGTGTCTTACCAGCATTCTTATTAGAGCTGACGAAGCCTCTCGGATGAGCGGCGAAACGTTTTCAATCAAACATACTTTGTCCAGTTGACAAATTGAACTTCTCCTTTTATCATTTGGGAAAAATGTTGTCAGTCGTTTATAGACTCAAACAAAAATGTTCCTTTTGCCCAAACACATACCTATAAGTAGTAAAATCAGAAAAACTGATCATTTTGCAGTGGTGTCTTATTTGTTTCCAGAGCCGTACGTAGTAAGAATATTAAAATCCACTTTTTGTAGCATTCACATGGTTTACTTGAGTTCATTATTTTTCTGATTTGATTGCCAAAATGATCCCAAAGTGTCACATTTTTGTACTTCTCTAATTATTGGTGTACAGAGGGAGTTTCTGTGTACGTTCTGGAGAGACAAACGTGCCAATCATCTGAGCGGTTTGTCCAGTGAAATAAACACACTGTTGATCACTATCTCGTGTACGAGCAGGTCCTCTTGAGCTCATCCTCAGACCGCATTGTCGGTCCGTCGCCGCTCTGGATGACCGCGCTGCCCTGGATGACCGCGCTGCCCTCCCTGGCCAGAGTGTGTCCCCGCCGGGCTCTGCTCCTCACACGCCCCCACCTACGTTTGACCCATTTATGGACCGCCGGCAGTGATGATATCCAACCAGAGCTGTATCAAAGCAACCGAAGAGCCGATCAGGAGTGAGGGTGGCGAGGGTGTTGAAGGTACGCCCCCTGCCGAATCAGAGGTGCGGACTCTTAGCAGCGCCGCCAGGAGGGATCGTGAAGAAAGAAAGGTGCCTGATTTCTCTGTTATTAATGTTCATATACTCAACAAAAATATAAACGCAACACTTTTGTTTTTGCTCCCATTTTTCCTGAGATGGACCCCAAAGATCCAAAATTCACTCCAGATACACAACACTACCATTTCTCTCAAACATTGTTCACAAATCTGTCCAAATGTGTGACAGCGAGCACCTCTGCCCCGCCGAGACAATCCACCCCACCTCACAGGTGCGCCACATCAAGATGCTGATCCGACATCATGACCAGTGCACAGGTGCGCCCCAGACTGCCCACAATAAAAGGCCACCCCGAAATGTGCAATTTTTATTTTTTTTTGCTTTATTGGGGGTCTGGGGACTCAGAACCAGTCAGTATCTGGTGTGACCACCATTTGCCTCATGCAGTGCAACACATCTTCTTCGCATAGAGTTTATCAGATTGTCAGTTGTGGCCTGTGGAATGTTGGTCCACTCCTCTTCAATGGCTGTGCGAAGTTGCTGGATATTAGTGGGAGCTGGTACACGCTGTCGTATACGCCGGTCAAGCACATCCCAAACATGCTCAATGGGTGACATGTCCGGTGAGTATGCTGGCCATGCAAGAACTGGGACATTTTCAGCTTCCAAGAATTGTGTACAGATCCTTGCAACATGGGGCCGTGCATTATCTTGCTGAAACATGAGGTGATGTTCATGGATGTATGGCACAACAATGGGCCTCAGGATCTCATCACGGTATCTCTGTGCATTCAAAATGCCATCAATAAAATGCACCTGTGTTCTTCGTCCATAACAGCCTTTGAAGAGGAGTGGACCAACAATCCACAGGCCACAACTGACAATCTGATAAACTCTATGCGAAGAAGATGTGTTGCACTGCATGAGGCAAATGGTGGTCACACCAGATACTGACTGGTTCTGAGTCCCCAGACCCCCAATAAAGCAAAAAATGCACATTTCGGGGTGGCCTTTTATTGTGGGCAGTCTGGGGCGCACCTGTGCACTGGTCATGATGTCGGATCGGCATCTTGATGTGGCGCACCTGTGAGGTGGGGTGGATTGTCTTGGCGGGGCAGAGGTGCTCGCTGTCACACATTTGGACAGATTTGTGAACAATGTTTGAGAGAAATGGTAGTGTTGTGTATCTGGAGTGAATTTTGGATCTTTGGGTCCATCTCAGGAAAAATGGGAGCAAAAACAAAAGTGTTGCGTTTATATTTTTGTTGAGTGTATAATGATTTAGGGACAAAATAGTGAAACAAAAACCTCAGGATCATCTACAGTGGGTTAATACGAACTTTTTAAGACCAAAATGACTGTCGATGGATCCAGATTGCGGCCATGCTCACTTCCTGTTTGCAATGCAGTGGAAATATTACTGCATAGCACAGCGCAGTGACATGCGGTGAGGGTCATGTCTGGTGAGACACTGACGTCATCACAATCAGATTTACAAATCTGTAAACCAGGGCCAGTTTCTCTCCCTGTAAGTGACTGGAGTTCGTAATATTTTTGATGTGAACCTCAAAATTAATTATTATTGTTAAGTGCATTTTCCAGAGCACACCGAGTAGTGTCATAAATTAAAATAGCAACGTTTTTAGCAGGATCTGGCTCTGAATGTGGTGGACCGCTCATGTTTAACGAGGCTTCTTTGCAAATTTTCCAGGTCACAATATCCATCTGAGTCCAGATTGAGAAAAGAAGGAAAAGCAGAAGAGACGATTTCTTACCACGCTGTTTGAAAAGAGCGAGTCTTTCGTCCCGTAGTCTGGAGCAAACCCTTCAGCTCCGGCGTTGGTCTTCCTTTAATTATAACCTCCTGCTTCCACCCAAAGTCCAGTTTAGAAAACTGTTTGAGCTTTAATATGAAATCTTCCTCCATTTAAAGGTCCCATGGCATGAAATTTTCACTTTCTGAGGTTTTTGAACGTTAATGTGAGCTCCCCTACCCTGTTTAGGCCCCCCCCCCCCCCATGGCTAAAAGTTGCGAAATGTGTAAACTGAACATTTGCTATATTTCTGCGTTTGAAAAAAAGACAGCCCAAACGGGCGATTCTGAATAAGGGACCTTTCTGACGTCACACTCGGGGAAAGGTTTCCACCCCCCATCTGGATGTCTACCCACCATCTCTGGAAATCATGCCCAGAGAATTTGGACCGCAAACGAGCTACGAAATGCGAGATGCGTTTTTTTATTTGCCTGGAGACACGTGAGAGTGTTTCCAGGCTCGGATGTCCTTTATCCGAGCCTCTGAACCTCTGAAACAGCAGTGGTTTAATTTTATTTTCTGTGGAAATGTGTTTTTTTTTAATGGAAAGCGTCTCATATCTTCCTCCGCGCTTAAAACACGGAAGTGGGTGACAGTGCACATCACACCGCTAAAGAGGAAACAGCGGCGTATTTAGCCACACCCCCACCCGCTCCACTGGCCTGTCTCTGTCCTCCTCATTTGCATTCAAGTAACAACGCCCAGAATAAAGCGTTTCAGAGACATATTTAGCCTCATGAACACAGTCAGAGTCATATCTCATGCACTGAGTCTTGATTTTGAAGAAGGATTCATTTACAGTATTAGGGAACCATTAAGGCGCCATAAAAAAGCATCAAGAAGTACCATGTCATTTACCTGGCCAGCCAAATGATATCTCTCTGTATTTCCTATACACCGCGATACCATTTGGACACTCTCCATCCACTTTCGCTCCTCCGGTTCCAAACCGACTCCGCGATTCTGATTCGTTCAAAGATGGTGACGTCAGTGCACCCGCCTTTGCCCGCAAAGTCACTCTTAGGCAGCGGAAGTTCCGCCTCAGTTTTGAATCAAGATGGCGCAATCTCTGATTGGTTCACTTAGCTGTCTGTCTACGCGCAACCGCAGCGCATTCTGTGGATCAAACGTTACCAGACTCACTCGCTGGTACAGCGATGAGTCATGGATTCTTCCAGGCAACCATGTCATGGGATCTTTAAAAAGTCGGGCCAGACAAGAAGACAAAAGTGAACGGATTGCTAAACTTGACTTACTACTTGTATCTTGCTGTCACTTATTCTAATCTGCTGCTCCAGGAGTTGCAGAAGAATCCCTGGGCTCACAAGTGCCTCTACCATGAGGCCAGGTAACTACGAGCCTCACCCGGCGTCTTTTCAACGCCGCTTTAACCCGGCGCCTTTTCATCGCCGCTTTAGCGCAGAATCTGTCACTGCTGAGCTACAGCTACAGTCAGTCCATGTGAGGCACCAACGGCTGGAGCCTCTCCACATGTCTCTTCAGTATTTGAACGGTAAAAGTGAAAATTCAGCGATTTTTGAATACAAAAAGAATTAAAATGGAAGTTAAATAGAAAATAACTTTATAGTACAAATCACTGGATAAATATAACCATGCCTCACCTGCCTCAGCGTGTTCAGAGCAGTGGGGAACTACAGCGCCAAGAACTCTCCTCCAGAACCTGAGCCAGGACCCTATCGTCACATTTATGTCCCCACACATGTAACCACCTGAACACACATCCAACCGCTCTCTCTGCCCCTGCCAGCTCCCTCGCTTTAAGACTCGCCAACCGTGAGCCCGACCCAACCAGGCTCAGACTCTTAACTTGGCCCATCTCCAGAGCTGTCCACCGGGCCCCGCGTTGACCTATTTCCAGCTAAGATCCATATCTGATCTTTAATCCAAACTGCGGCGAGCCCTGGAGGGAGGCAGGCTGATCAAACAGGAGCTAAATGGAAAGTGGGCTGCCATTCTGAGACTCCTGTTTGTTTTTAAATCGAGCAGGTTC
Source organism: Paratrypauchen microcephalus (assembly GCA_036785185.1). Taxonomy (NCBI): domain Eukaryota; kingdom Metazoa; phylum Chordata; class Actinopteri; order Gobiiformes; family Gobiidae; genus Paratrypauchen; species Paratrypauchen microcephalus. Next base: position 1,825,580 of record JAVJIX010000106.1, on the reverse strand, counting down.
GTCGGCTCATTTCACTAAAACAGAGTTAATACAATTTGAAGAGCACTTATTATGCAAAATGTACCTTTTTGAGTTTTTAATCATGTTATATTGTTGTCCCCTCGCCAGAAACATACCTGCAGTTGTATTTTTGCTTCCTTTACGCTTGTTCCATTAAAGTCCTATATTACACCAAAACTGACTCTTGAGCTTGTGAGCTTTAAACCGTGTTATAATATCCTTTTACCTTTAGTTCAGTAGAGATTGGTGATTCCAGGTCTGAAATCATCCAAATGATTCTAATGAAAGTGTATGTAGTTTAAAAACACAATGGAGCACTTCCTGTATTACCACATGACATCACAAAGTGGAACAGATTGTTTTCCGTTTGAGCAAAGAACTCTGCCTAAATCTGCAGGGTTAGTGTGTTAAACGCGTGAAGGAAACAAAACACACAACTCCAGGTATGTTTTTAATGAGGAAACAATTTATTCATTCATTCATTCATTCATTTTCTTCCGCTTAATCCGTGGTCCAGGTCGCGGGGGCAACAACCAAACAGATTTGCCACTCAGATCACAATGCACCAGCCCCCATGGATCCTCCTGCGGGTGGATGGCCCCACGTCGCTCCTTCGGGAAACCGGCCTTGATGTACTTCTGTCATGGGGGCTCTCTACCAGTGTACCAGACACTGGAGGCGAGGTGAGGTTAAGTGTCTTGCCCAAGGACCCAACGGCAGCACTCATCTGTGGTGCCAACCTGTGGGTCAGTGGATCTGGCCGCTCAACCAATGATGTAATGTCGAGAGCTGGATTTGAACCGCCAACCTTTGGATCAATGGACAAACGCTCTACAATTTATAACATTGCTTCCCTGAGCACTGTGCTCTAGGATGTAGCAATAACCAAAATATCGGGATATTGTATCGTTTAAGACAGGGGTGTCAAACATGCGGCCCTCCAAGACCTTTAATCTGGCCTTTATATTAAAATATTGGTAATTTTCTGCCCAGTTTAGCATAGCTGCGTCTCCAGCCCCTCTGTACGTGGCCCCTCCCACCAGAGCAGCACAAATGAAGACTCGCCTCTTTCCAAACGCTCTTAAAGGACCATCGTTTTGACTGTCGACCGTGACGCCCTCATCAGCAAAATGTCCTGCCGAGTGCAGGATTTTCCAAGAAAAATGGACAAATTTCTATTTGTTCACGGAGGTGAATGGGAAACCTGTACACTCGGTGTGTTTGCAACAAGTGGCGGTGCTCAAGGAATATAATCTTAAACGCCACTACGAGACACGGCATTTCGAACAATACAATAACTTACAATACAATAAACGCGGAATAAAAAGTGAAGACGCGACGCCACTTTTGCGTCTTCTGTTCAGACCGTCATCATATAAACGTAGCCTAAATGAAGGTTTAAACTGTCAGAAAACGTCTTCATTGTGCAAAAAATGTCTCTGGATTTTGGACAACATAGTGTTTTGTTGGAGGAATTCTGTTTTAGAACTTAAGTCCTCCTCCTTCCTGTATTTTTGTACGTTTCTTCTCTACTTTTTCTCCACCTAACTGACGTAAAACTATTATAAATACTGACCACAGGTACTATCCACCAAACCAAAAGTCAGATCCATCCAATTAGAAAAACACAAAAAGCTGGGTGTATTTTGCGTCATGCGGACTCCATGTGCCGGGAGGAGTCTGTTAAAAGTGTGATTACATCTAAAATACTTTTCAGAAGCAAGCCTGTGGAACATCTGGCTTTACTGTGAATACATTCCATCATTCAGGCACAAATGCACGGCGCAACAGTGGGCTTCTTATAGTTTTATTCAGACATCAGTGGTACAAAAACTGCATTTGAATAAAACAGTACCAGGGCTGCATACTACTGCGCTACTATGTCGACTAGGGAAAATAACCATATATTTTGATAATCACAGTCATTATCTGGACTAAACAGAGTTGAAAACGCAGGGTTGCATTATTAAAGAGGAGGTATTTTACTTCTATGGGGTAGTAACTGCTAAAACACAATATACAGATCACCATGTCACCTTTTAGTGTTTTGAAAAGGCTTTATTTGCTAAAAAAGCAACGTATTCACATGTTTATTAAGTTTCAGTTTAGTTGTTGACGCCCTTTCTCCCCGTGGTAAGTCATAACATCACAATCAGTGTGCAATCTCGCAAATTGATTGATTGATTCGTATTTATTTCGAGGTTGTGCCAAGACAGAAATAATCATATGCATATTATATATACATTGTAAACAGAAAAGCACATTTCTCGGAAAGGAGTGGGAAGAAGAAAAACTTATATTAACCCAGCCCCATTCGTTACAAATGAAACTACTGCACATCGCATCAGGTTTGTGAAGTTGTAGTCTATTGTTTTGTATCATTTTTCATAATTTTTGATGAGGGAACATCCTTATAACATGGTTTTGCATATTTTGCATACAGTTCTGGAAAAAAATAAGACACCACTGCAAAATTATCAGTTTTTCTAATTTTACTAGTTATAGGTTGCCTGGAAGAATCCATGACTCATCGCTGTACCAGGGGTGAGTCTGGTAACGCTTGGTCCAGAATGCGCTGCAGTTGCGCGTAGACAGACAGCTAAGTGAACCAATCAGAGATTGCGCCATCTTGATTCAAAACTGAGGAGGAACTTCTGCTGCCTAAGAGTGACTTTGCGGGCAAAGGCGGGTGCACTGACGTCACCATCTTTGAACGAATCAGAATCGCGGAGTCCGTTTTTAACCGGAGGAGCGAGGGTGGAGTGAGGGTGTCCAAATGGTATCGCGCTGTATAGGAAATACAGAGAGATATCACTTGGCTGGCCAGGTAAACTTATAGGTATCTGTTTGGGCAAAAGGAATATTTTTGTTTGTCTATAAACTACTGACAACATTTGCCCCAAATTCCAAATAAAATATGATCAGGGGTGTCAAACATGTGGCCTGGGGTCCAGATCAGGCCCTCCAAGACCTTTAATCTGGCCCTCGGCTGATTTTCTATTAAAGATCCCATGACATGGTACTTCTTGATGCTTTTATATGGCTCCTTAATGGTTCCCTAATACTGTAAATGAATCCTTCTTCAAAATCAACACAATGAGAAAGAGTCATTTTTCTCTGTCTGAACACTCCATAATGGGCGTTGTTGCTTGAATGCAAATGAGGAGAAAAGAGCTGGCCTATAGTAGAGGGTGGGGGCGTGGCCAAACTCTCCACTCTCGGCTCTGAGCCCTCAGCTGATCCATTTCCTTGTTTTTGCACGGGGGGAGAGATTTGAAGCGTTCCATTGAAAAATAAACACATTTCCACATAAAATAAAATTAAACCACTGCTGTTCAAAGGTCCAGAGGCTCAGATAAAGGACTTCCGAGCCTAGAAACACTCGGACGTGCCTCCAGGCAAATAAAAAAACGCATTTCGCATTGCCTAGCGCATTCGCAGTCCAAACTCTCTGGGCGTGATTTACAGAGACAGACAGAGAGTACAGACAGACGGGGATGGAACTGCATTTGCATTTCTTTTTTTGATCTGACGTCAATAAGGTGCCTTGTTCAAAATCGCCCGTTTGAGCTCCGATTTTTTGTAACACAGAAAAGGACCGCAAATGCTCAGTTTAGACATTTCGCAACTTTTAACCATGGGGGGGGGGGGGGGAAGGGCTAAACAGGGTAGGGGAGCTCACATTAACGTTCAAAAACCTCAGAAAGTGAAAATTTCATGCCATGGGACCTTTAAAATATTTTTATTATAATTTAATTTTATATTAAAATATTGGTAATTTTCTGTGCAGTTTAGCATAGCAGCGTCTCCAGCGCCTCTGTGCGTGGCCCCTCCCACCAGAGCAGCACAAATGAAGACTCGCCTCTTTCCAAACGCTCTTAAAGGACCATCGTTTTGACTGTTGACCATGACACCCTCATCAGCAAAATGTCAAAAATGAGAAAAGTGGACGCCGTGTGCAGGATTTTCCAAGAAAAATGGACTAATTCCTATTTGTTCACAGAGGTGAATGGGAAACCTGTATGCTTGATGTGTTTGCAACAAGTGGCGGTGTTCAAGGAATATAGTCTTAAACGCCACTACGAGACACATGCAAACAATACAATAACGGAGAATTGAGAAGACAGAAGATGAACAAATTATTGCTGTGACTGAAGAAACAGCAGTCTGTAATAGATTTGCGTTTCTCTGCACAAATATTTGGACTTATTGCTATTTTTGGGGTATATTTGCCATGAGTTTTCTGATCCGGCCCCTTTGGGATCAAAGTAGGTTGGATACGGCCCCCGGACCAAAATGAGTTTGACACCCCTGATATAGAGCATTTATTTGGAGAAAATGACAAATGGTCAAAATAACAAAAAAGATCCATGTTTTCAGACCTCAAACGATGCAAAGAAACAAGATCAAATTCATTTTAAAACAACATAATACTAATGTTTACACTTAAGAAGAGTTCAGAAATCAATATTTGGTGCAATAACCCTTATTTTTAATCACAGCTTTCATGCGTCTTGGCATGCTCTCCACAAGTCTTTCACATTGTTCTTGGGTGACTTTATTCCACTCCTGGTGCAAGAACTGAAGCAGCTCAGCTTTGTGTTTGTGTTGGAATTCAACAGACGCTGGAATGGAATGGCTGTAATACATGTAGAGATGCTGTGGTCTCTTATTTTTTTCCAGAGCTGTAATACCCCCTTCTTTAAATCTAAATATCAAACGATGACAAACAATTTCTGCTTTTCATCAGTTTATTCATTAATATCCTTGATTTAGAAGCCTTCAGTCACCATATTTTCAGCCTTTATTCGTTTGATAATGCATTTAAAGTCCACAAATCAAAAATGTTATCACTGATGACTATTAAAATGATCCTTTGTGGCAGCCCTAAACATGCTGAGATGAATATGAGCGTTCTTAAAAGTGTAATAGATAACTTTTACTTAGTGAGAGGACTGCCATCTGCTTTCATGGCGATGGGAGAGGTTTTACGTCTCCATTGAAGCAGATAGGTTTAATGCTATACTGCGAGAAACATGAAAAAATAAAAATTAAAAACCTTCATGGAGACCTGGAGGTGCCCGACGGAAAAGCTCCTTATCGTTTGAATAATTGATGAACTTAAATGGCTGCAGTAACAGTGATATCATTTGTCTGGGATATCTAATACATATGACTTCACTGTGTTCACATATGTGGGCTTTTTTATGGTGCCTTGATATTGATCCGTCATGTCACGTTAAACAAAATGTGATTTACACAATTACCTAATGCTCATTGAACTGTCGGATGGATCTATCTGGTCTGATGTATTCACCAGACCGAAGTCAGACCTGTTCCCAGTCCATGTTGGGGCACCTTTTGGTTCTGTTCAGTGTTTATGGACAGAATTTCTAGATGCAGTCTGGTTTAGTCTGAACCAAGACTAAACCAGGACTAAACCAGGACCTGCAAAATGCACTGGAAACAGGTCTGAACCAGGACTAAACCAAGACTAAACCAGGACCTGCAACATGTACGGGGACCAGGTCTGAACCAGGACTAAACCAGGACCTCCAACATGCACTGGGACCAGTTTTGAACCAGGACTAAACCAGAACTAAACCAGGACCTGCAACATGCACTGGGACCAGGACTAAACCAGAACTAAACCAGGACCTGCAACATGCACTGGGACCAGGACTAAACCAGGACTAAACCAGGACATCAACATGCACTGGGACCAGGTCTGAACCAGGACTAAACCAAGACTAAACCAGGACCTGCAACATGTACGGGGACCAGGTCTGAACCAGGACTAAACCAGGACCTGCAACATACACTGGGACCAGTTCTGAACCAGGACTAAACCAGAACTAAACCAGGACCAGCAACATGTGCTGGGACCAGGACTAAACCAGGTCTGAACCAGGACTAAACAAAGACTAAACCAGGACCTGTAACATGTGCTGGGACCAGGTCTGAACCAGGACTAAACCAGGCCCTGCAACATGCACTGGGACCAGGTCTGAACCAGGACTAAACCAGAACTAAACCAGGACCAGCAACATGTGCTGGGACCAGGACTAAACCAGGTCTGAACCAGGACTAAACAAAGACTAAACCAGGACCTGCAACATGCACTGGGACCAGGTCTGAACCAGGACTAAACCAGAACTAAACCAGGACCTGCAACATGTGCTGGGACCAGCACTAAACCAGGTCTGAACCAGGACTAAACCAAGACTAAACCAGGACCTGCAACATGCACTGGCACCAGGTCTGAACCAGGACTAAACCAGGACTAAACCAGGACCTGCATCATACACTGGGACCAGGTCTGAACCAGGACTAAACCAGAACTAAACCAGGACCTGCAACATGCACTGGGACCAGGTCTGAACCAGGACTAAACCAGGACTAAACCAGGACTAAACCAGGACCTGCATCATACACTGGGACCAGGTCTGAACCAGGACTAAACCAGGACTAAACCAGGACTAAACCAGGACCTGCATCATACACTGGGACCAGGTCTGAACCAGGACTAAACCAGAACTAAACCAGGACCTGCATCATACACTGGGACCAGGTCTGAACCAGGACTAAACCAGGACTAAACCAGGACTAAACCAGGACTAAACCAGGACCTGCATTGGGGCGATTTGAGCCAAATGTGAAGCGGCTGCGATGAAGATGAGATCTTATAAATCCAAGGTCATGGTTCTCGATCAGAAAAAGATGGCGCCCCTTCCAGGTGATGGAGAGTGGTTTTGTTCATGAGTATTTTGATTTGGTCCAAGGTTAGACCTGGTTCAGTCCTGATTTAGTGATGGCGCGAGAAGTAACCAGGGACAACCTTTTGAATATTATTGCACCAAATTATAACAAAAAGATAAGAATTTGAATATTTGCTAGTATTTACTCTAAGCTCATTATTTTTGCGATGTGCTACAAAATGTAGTCAACTGGGAGACAAGGGACTATTGCCCTGAAGAAACATGACGGACCGGAGAGCTGTTCACAGAGCTGAATGGGAGAGAAAACAGCCCATTCAAGCAGTTTGTCAAATTAAAAACACACTAAAGCCATTGTGCAGGTTCCTCTTGTGTCCGTCCTCAGACTGTCCCCCATGGTCAGTCAGCAGCCGCTCTGGATGACCGCTCCGTCCTCCCCGGCCAGAGTGTGTCCCCGCTGGGCTCTGCTCCTTAACACACTCCCTCTTCTGCTGGAGCTCCAAACCTCAAACCCCAAACCCCAGGGCAGCTGTGAATACAAAAGTATCTTACCATCACCAAGTGTGGAGTGAACGAACAATGAACTGTAAAGCACTTTGGGTGTCTTAAAAGGCGCTATATAAATGCAATTAAGTATTACTATTATTCATTATTATTACGAATTTGAGCTAGTCGTGGTGCCAGTCTTTTAGAACAGATTACACTATTTTATTTGTCATTTTTATGTTACAGAAAAACCACCACCAGCCGCCACAGTTCAAAGCAACAGTAGCTTGTAGTATCAAGTCCAATCAGAGCGTCTGATGTAACAGCCTCACTGCTGTGGGCAAAAGCTGTGGAGCATTAGCACCAGCAGTTCTGGAAATCATTTTTAGCTGTAGACATGGGGAAGAATCAAATCAAATCACTGCACTAAAAATACAGTGTCGTAGAGGCTCCCATCTTGGTTGCTACACTTCACCACATTTGGTTTCAAAAGTCCGTAGCACCTCAGAAGTCCAGAGCTAGCTCCAGAACTACCTTCTTGCACAGTCACCATGGATACAGGAAAAAAAAACAACTATCCATCCATCCATCCATTTTTCAAGAGATTCAAGATTGTTTATTGGTCATATGCAGGATCAAAACAAGGTCAACAATGCAATGAAATGCTTAGGATCAGAAGAACCAGTGTTGGGAAAGTTCATTTTCTACATGAACTAGTTCAAAGTTCAGTTCGCACATTTCAAAATGAACTAGTTTGTTTATAGTTCATAATTGTTTATAGTTAGTAGTTCGTTCATAGTTCTTTTTTTTCCCAATACATTGCTGCGAGCTATTATTTTTCAATATCATTGCCAAAGCCCATATAGAACCATAGACGGCAATTATTATATCAGTTTTAAAAATCAAACCATGTGTTAGATTCCATCTTCATATCCAATTTCACATCCTTATCCAACTACAAATAACAGTCCCCATAATGATAAAACACCTGCAATTCAACATAATAAAGAAAATACTTAAATAACCCCCATATGATATGACTTAATTAAATAAGAGACTTAAGAAAACAAAATAAACCCGCACATGGATCGGAAATTTCAGATGGATGGATCAGAAATCTGAGACCCTATTGAACGAAGTTAAAGAGATAGCGCGTGTCGTTCACAGACACCAGAATGAACGCTAAGATAATCAAGAAGTACTAATAGCAGCAATAATAGTACATGGTAAAAAAAAAAAAAGTGTTGCAAAAGTGCAGGGGACGAAGTAAACAATATAATAAAAATATGTAATCAAATGTACTAAAAATACAAAGTACAATGTACAAATGTACAGGTAGGATTAAATAAGGTGTAAGTAGAGTATTTCACAGATTGCACATAATATGGTGTAGTATAAGTGTTGCATGTGGATTTCGTATTGCACATAGTATAAGTATTGCACAGATTATTGCACAGGTAACAGTAGTTTACAGTGAGGTAGTGACAAATATGATACATTCATACAGAGCAGCAGCAGTAAACATTATGCATCAGAGGTGTGGACTCGAGTTATGTGACTTCAACTCGAGTCAGACTCGAGTCACGAATTTGATAACTTTAGACTCGACTCGACAAAATGTACAAACACTTGCAACTCGACTTGGACTTCAATATCAATAACTCGTGACTTCACTTGGACTTAGGCCTTTTGACTTGTGATGACTTGCTACGTCCAATGAAAAAAAAAAAAAAACTCTAAAAGTATGTTGATAAGGACCCCACTTGTACTTGTGAATCTGCGAAAATGTATGCAAAGAGCATGTGCGCGCGGCTTGCGCAACATCCAATCACAGTAGATCTACGACCGCAAATGATCTCTCTCTCTCTCGCTCTCTCTCAGTATTCAGACCCTTTTAAGTTTTCACTCTGTTTATATTGCAGCCATTAGCTAAAATCATACACAAAGCACACCGTATTGACAGAGAAACACAGAATTGCAGAATATTTGCAGATTTATTAAAAACTGAAATCACTGTCATAAGGTTTCGGACCTTTTTGTTCAGTATTTAGTAGAAACACCGCTTTGAGCTAATACCATGAGACTTTTTGGGAATATTATAAGATGTTTTTCACACCTGGATCCTTTCATTTTTTTCTAATGTTATTTGATGTGGTGTAAAAAGGTAAAATGAATACAGATCTTGCAGACATTATATGATTTGTAGAAATTATATTTCTTTGTAAAGGGGACTCGAAATGACTCGAAACTAAAATGCTAGAACTTTGGACTCGACTTGAGACTTGTGAGCTTTGACTTCGGACTTGACTCGGCACTTGGATACTCTTGACTCGGGACTTCACTCGGACTTGAGTGCAAAAGTCTTAGACTTACTTAGGACTTGCCCAGCAATGACTTTGTCCCACCTCTGTTATGCATAATGAAACGTACGTGAAAAGTCCCTCAGTCGTCCAGGTAGAATCCATGATAACAGGAGAAGTTCAATTTGTCAACTGGACCAAGTTTGTTTGGTTGAAAACGTTTCGCCGCTCATCCGAGAGGCTTCGTCAGCTCTGGTTATTGTACTGGTTAGACCCTTGCTTATATCTAGCTGCCGGGAGGCGTGTCTGACAATGACAAAAGCTCTCCGAAAACGATCCCCCTAATCTCGGTCTCTTTGTTTTTCAAATTACTCTGACGGCTGTTTCGACCCCCTATTCATCCCTAACGCCTGCTTATTCACACCTCTGCCCTGGCTCTGTTTGACTGGTCTAAGAATCCCATTATAAATGGGAGACAGGTTATATCTCACTTCCCCATTTCTGTTTAATGACGGATTCTCTTTTTTGACAAAAATAGCCTCTTTAACTCCCCTCTCAAACCAGTTCTTTTCCCTGGCTAAGATCTGAACCTCACTGTCCTCAAAAGAATGGCCCGTGGCTTCTAGGTGAAGATGTACCGCAGAAGACGGTCCACTCTGGCACGCCCGTCTGTGTTGGTACATCCTCTTGTGAAGTGGCTGTTTTGTTTCCCCAATATAGCGCTCACTGCAGTCTTCACTACACTGAATGGAGTAGACCACATTGCTTTGTTTGTGGCTCGGTGTTCTGTCCTTTGGGTGGACCAGTTTTTGTCTTAAAGTGTTTGTGGGTTTGAAATAAACTGGAATTTCATATTGTCTGAAAATCCTCTGTAGTTTTTCCGAAACGCCGGCCAGGTACGGAATCGCTACCCCTTTCCTCCTGGGTTCGGATTCTCTGTTGTCTTGTTTATTGTCCTTGTCTCTCTTGGTTTTGTTGACAGCCCATTTTGGATATCCACAAACAGAGAGGGCTTCCTGCACATGTTGTTCTTCTTTCTCCTTACCCTCTGTGCTTGTGGGAACCACTTGGGCCCTGTGTTGTAATGTCCGAATAACACCCAGTTTGTGCTGCAGTGGGTGGTGTGAATCAAAAAGCAGGTATTGGTCTGTGTGTGTGGGCTTCCTGAAGACTTCTACTTGGAGTCCCCGGTCTCCTCCTATCGTTACTGCACAATCTAAGAACGCCAATGTGTTATCCTTGGCATCTTCACGGGTGAATTTGATATTAGGATCTACAGAATTGATATGTGCAGTAAAAGGTTCCAAATCTCTGAATTTTGATTTTTGTAAAATTATCATCAACATAACGAAACCAGTGTGTGGGAGGAGTGCCTGGATATGAGGCTAAGGCACTCTGTTCAAATTGTTCCATGTATAAATTAGCCATGATAGGGGAGACCGGTGAGCCCATCGCACAGCCATGCATTTGCCTGTAGAAGTTCCCTCTGAACTGGAAATAGGTGGTATTTAGACAAATTTCCAGCAGTTGGCAGATTTGGTCAGGAGAAAGTTTGGTTCTCTCTTCTAGCTTGGAATCCTGTAGTAAACTCCTTCTCGCTGCTTCGACCGCTACAGCTGTGGGGATACAAGTGAAAAGAGAGGTTACATCAAAGGAAACCATTGTCTCATCCTGACCAAACTGGAGAAACTTAACTTTGTTTACAAATTCAGCTGTGTTCTCAATGTGGTGCTCCGTGTTACCCACCAATGGAGCCAAGATGGTTTTTAGGTGTTTGGCCAAATTATATGTGATAGAGTCAACACTACACACAATGGGTCTGAGTGGTACTCCTTGTTTGTGAATCTTCGGGAGGCCATAGATGCACGGGATAGCATCACCAGGGTACAGTCTGTAATACAGTTGTAGATCAATGACTTCTTCTTTCCTCAACTTCTGTAAGAAATCAATGATCTTCTTTTTGTACCCATTGGTGGGGTCCCGTTTCAGTACTTCGTCCACCCAAAGGACAAAACACCGAGCCACAAACAAAGCAATGTGGTCTACTCCATTCAGTGTAGTGAAGACTGCAGTGAGCGCTATATTGGAGAAACCAAGCAGCCACTTCACAAGAGGATGTACCAACACAGACGGGCGTGCCAGAGTGGACCGTCTTCTGCCGTATATCTTCACCTAGAAGCCACGGGACATTCTTTTGAGGACAGTGAGGTTCAGATCTTAGCCAGGGAAAAGAATTGGTTTGAGAGGGGAGTTAAAGAGGCTATTTTTGTCAAAAAAGAGAATCCGTCATTAAACAGAAATGGTGGCGTAAGATATAATTTGTCTCCCATTTATAATTCCATTATTAAGCCTAGATCAAACAAACAGGGAAACAATAGGGTTAGCCAGGTCAGGGCCAGAGGTGTGAATAAGCAGGCGTGTAGGGATGAATAGGGATCGTTAAGCTAGCCGTCAGAGAAACAAAACCGAAACCAAAGAGACAGATTAGGGAAATCGTTAGCTAGGTAGACACGCCTCCCGGCAGCTAGATATAAGCAGGGTCTAACCAGTACAATAACCAGAGCTGACGAAGCCTCTCGGATGAGCGGCGAAACGTTTTCAACCAAACAAACTTTGTCCAGTTGACAAATTGAACTTCTCCTTTGATCAATATTATAAGATGTTTTTCACACCTGGATCCTTTCATTTTTTTCTAATGTTATTTGATGTGGTGTAAAAAGGTAAAATGAATACAGATCTTGCAGACATTATATGATTTGTAGAAATTATATTTCTTTGTAAAGGGGACTCGAAATGACTCGAAACTAAAATGCTAGGACTTTGGACTCGACTTGAGACTTGTGAGCTTTGACTTCGGACTTGACTCGGCACTTGGATACTCTTGACTCGGGACTTCACTCGGACTTGAGTGCAAAAGACTTCGACTTATTTAGGACTTGCCCAGCAATGACTTTGTCCCACCTCTGTTATGCATAATGAAACGTAGTTTAGTGCAGTATTATTAATATTGTTCAATATTACAAACGCTATTAGAAACTTTTCCAAAACACACTTTACATGATCCTATGACAGAAGTATATCAAGGCCAGTTGCGTCAAGCGACATGGGGACATCCTCCCATGGACCCACCATCCGCAGGAGGATCCATGGCCGGTGCATTGTGATCTGGGTGGCAGATCTGTCTGGACTGTTGGCCCCGTGACTCGAAAAAGCGTCTAGTTTTGTACAATCCCATAGTCACTAACGTCTGTCCTTTGAACTGCACAAGTTGGTGGTTAAAATCCCAAGATATGATGTTAAAAACAGACCTCAAATCCCTAAAAAGTTTATTAACACTGGTGGGATCGTGTAAAGTAAAGTCGCCAAAATTTTCTGCCCCGTTTCTAAAAATGTCCACCAAAAACCCAAATTCTCAAACACCGCCTCAGTGCCTGTCATAGTCCACAGTAATTCTGTGAGAAAGTTTCCTCTCCCCTTGTCAAGTTTTTCACTTCTTTTTGCATGTAACCAAGACGTGAAGCCTGATTGCTCCAGTATCTTCCCCACTAAAGTCTCTCCGCATTAGCGATCATGTTACTCAATACATTCTTCCATTTACACTTTTTTTTGCAGTGAGTTTAGACTTTTTTCCCCTCCAATTCAAAAGCGATCTTGGTGCGGCCTGTTCCATAAACCCATTTAATCTCGTTTCATTCCAAATTGACTGCATATGTTGAGGTGAATGTAGATTTATGCTTTGAGTTCTTGGCGGCTCAATTTACAACACAGACAAGATAATACCCCTCAGTAACCATGGAAACCGGCCATAATCTTGCATTTCAGATAAAGTCAATGAGAATGGACTGAAATGAACTGTCCATGTTTAAGTTACGCTGCTGTTATGAAAGGTATTGAGACAGCAGAAGAGAGTTGGCAGGCAATATCGTTTGTGAGTATGGAAACGTAATATACTCCGTGATCAAATTCAGCCGCTCATTCTCCAAACGCCAAACCAGGCTGAAGAAATTAGTACAGATACCCTACGAGGTTTCAAAAGGACAGCTGCCTTGGACGTCTGACAGAGACGTGGCTGTGATCGCGTCGCCAGATGAGACTATATGCATTTCTTTTAACTAGGGCTGTTAGTTTAACGCGTTAATTAGATTAATTTATTACAATGCTAATTGACGCGTTATAAAAATTAACGCAATTAATTATGAGCGGCAATTCAGTGCACTTGCATTTTAAATTTGGCGTAAATGAACTGCAAGTTTATTTATAAAAATGAGACGGAGCAGTAAGAGCGTTGTCCCCGGGGAGAGCACGTGAAGACGCGCGCGACCATTTCCGTATCTGCTGCTCTCCGTGCGCTGAACCCTTTTCATTATCAACGATGAACTAATTCTCATAACCTCTCCAGCGTGCTCTCCAGGGTGCAAACTTAAGAGCACCAGTTTTGCCCATGCAAACTGCGCTAAGCTCGATCATTTACTTACCCGCGTGCTGCCGTGTGGTGAGATCTGGCAAACCCGGACACGTCCATGGTGGTAGTTTAAATCCTCCAGTTTCGCGGGTTCCGGTGGTCATGTGAGCCATGAGTAATTTGCACGGGCAATTATTTGTATTCTCTGTATATTTGAAGCTTTGTATATTATTTATTGGCGTTGCATGAAAGCTACTGCACGTGCTCACCTTTTGGCACCAGAAATATTCGCCATGTAATAGTAGAATGGGGTAAATGAGCTTTCAATTGAATGTTATGTAATGTGGGAGGGGGAATGGGGGTATATAGGTGCACTCTGCAGGCAGTGGCGTTCCTAGAGTGATTTGCGCCCTGGGCGAAACCCACTCTTGCCCCCCCCCCCAAGACCCCAAGACAAGACCGTTGTCCATACAAACTCAATTCACAACAACTACATAACATAAAAACATAAAAAAGACCAAAGGCACAATTATTTCACATTATAGCCATGTAGGCCTACAGCTATTTAAGAAAGCAAAAGTACACTCCAGCAACAAAAAAATAAAATAAAATAAAAAAACATTTCATCGACATTCGCCAACAACTCTTCCCTGTAGCTAAGCGCCATAGGACACGATAAATGTTTGAACGACCATGTACAGTATATAGCTTTTAGCCTTCGTTAACCCAAGCAATGATGATAGCAACATTTTCGTGCTTGGGGGAAGGGCAAACATGCATCAACAATCACATCAGGGGAGTTTAACTAATACAACATCATCATCGTCAAACTTGAAGACTAGTCGATAGCATACCTTTTTCTTTTGCTCGCTTCTCCTCCTCTTCTTTCCGTTTCTTTCGAAATTGGGCACCTGATGGCTTCAATCTTTTTCGGTCCATCACAGCGACTGTTTTGTCATACTGTACACCGTGACCTCTTCAAGACACTGACTGAAATCCGAATGATTACCCCCCTGGCCCCTCCCCCTAAAACAAACTCTGTACTGTGCTCGCAGCGTTGCCTAGTGCGAGAGGTCAAAGTCAGACTGTTATACCTGAACCATTTCGCGCTACTCTGTCTTCACGTAACTGTCTTCACTGTCTTCTGTCTTCACATAACTGTCTTCAATGGTGTTCTGTCTTCATGTAACTGTCTTCACTGTCTTCTGTCTTTACGTAACTGTCTTCACGAGCCAGCACCAGCCCCCCACCCCCCGCACAAGGATCCGCGTGGATCCTTGCTCCGCACCGTTTTTTTTAAATTTTATTTTTTATTTTCTTCGTGCCACCGCGGCGCCCTCCCCGCGATGGCGGTAGGGGCAATTGCCCAGGTGGACTCCGTCAAACAACGCCCCTGTCTGCAGGTCTGCCAGCAGTCTTGTCTTGGTTACAGTGGAGGTAAAAGTGCACTGAGAGAAAAAGAACGAGTCAAAGACTTAAAGACTTTGTCTGCAGTCTTTTCACTGTACCACTATAAATCACACGTTTGACACCTTTTTTGCACTGTGGGAGAACACAACCACCTAAATTAAAATTAGATTAATTAATTACAAATCCTGTAACTAATTTGATTTTTTTCTTTAATCACCTGAAAGTACTACTTTTAACATACAAATCTGTGTAGATTTGTAGTCTCGGCTCTGCTCTTATTAGTCAAAAGGGCGTGAAAAATGTAATTACCAGGGCTGAAGTGGTGCAATGTTTTAAAGTGATACTCCGGGATTTTTGACATAGGGTCCAATTTTCTAGTTAGCCAGCGTGTAGGATATGTGTAGAGAAAGTTATTTTGCGATTTCATGCAGTCTTTGTAAAATCTGAGTTGGCTGTTGCTAAGCTAGCGAAAGTGAACGTCCTGCAGCTAGCCAGCCACTAAAATAGACATACCCAGTACAAAACAAACACCCAAACAAATCAGTTATTATGCCAGGGTATCGATTTAAATATCTGTGTTGATATAATAAGATTTTGAACGAAACGGACCTTGCTTCAAACGACTTAATTGACGCATATTGGGGGACTAGTTTCTAAGCAGCGGCGGAATTTTACTTCTCCCTCGTCAATTGTGATTGTGATGCGAACAGGTCACTTCATCAGGGACTCGCCAGAGCAAAAGCCGAAATCAATCGACTAGTAGCGGATAAAAATCACAACGTGTCAACATGGTGCAGCAGTGTTCATATACCACTGGCCAAACGCTCCTACATTCAACATTTTTTTCTGGCACACCACTTACCGCATTGATAACTGGCCATTAGGTCCAGCAGGTCTAGGTCGTTTCTTCCAATTTATCTTTTCGACGCAGAAGAATGTCTCCAGTACGCCACGATTGAGATGGGGCAAGAAGTCCTGGTGCTCTGTTATGCAGACATCATTGGAAGTGCTATGGCCACCAGACACATCTAGACTTCGAAACGAAGTATCTAGCTCCAGCTCTTGCATTTGTGGGATAACTAAGTCCCACTCCCTGCAGCAAAAACATTCATCCTCGTTCTCCATAACTTCGCAATTTCGGCACTGACACCACCAATCCCCGGTTCTTCTGTCCCGGCTTTCTGCTGCAGCTTCGGCGGCGGCTGCATTTGCAGACGCGCTCTCTTGTTCTCTTGCTCTTTGTAAATCCATCTCTTTCAATTCTTCGTCCGTATACTCCGGCTCATACAAGTATGGTTCACTGGAAAAATGCAACTGCTCTTCCTCCTCATCAAAATAATCGGGCTCGCCAAACATTGCCATACTTTGAACAGGCTCCGTGTGCTCACTTTTACAGTTGCGAGGTTGCTAGTAAACAAACTATTAGAGCCGGTCGGATTGGGACATGCGGGTGATATCAATCCGCGGCTGTCAAGCTTTCAATGAGGAAGTACGAATTGCTGATGATGATCAAAGGAATACATGCTTGGTTTACTTCCTTAATCATTCTATCAACACAGATATGTACATCGATACCCTGGCATAATAACTGATTTGTTTGGGTGTTTGTTTTGTACTGGGTATGTCTATTTTAGTGGCTGGCTAGCTGCAGGACGTTCACTTTCGCTAGCTTAGCAACAGCCAACTCAGATTTTACAAAGACTGCATGAAATCGCAAAATAACTTTCTGTACACATATCCTACACGCTGGCTAACTAGAAAATTGGACCCTATGTCAAAAATCCCGGAGTATCACTTTAAGTAAACCAGAGAATCGCTGGTTTGTGTCCTGTATCCAAACTTGATCTCCTTTACACACTCCAGTCACAGGGACAGGTAGGGCATCTGACCTAAACATCTGCTACGTGTTAAAACTCATACAAGCACTAAACAGAGAAGCTGTTAAAAGTGGCATATACAGCTCTGGAAAAAATAAGACCACTGCAAAATGATCAGTTTTTCTGATGTTACTATTTATAGGTATGTGTTTGAGCTAAAGGAACATTTTTGTTTGAGTCTATAAACTACTGACAACATTTCCCCCAAATTCCAAATAAAAATATTATCATTTAGAGCATTTATTTGCAGAAAATGACAAATGGTCAAAATAATAAAAAGGATACATGTTTTCAGACCTCAAACAATGCAAAGAAACAAGATCAAATTAATTTTAAAACAACATAATACTAATGTTTACACTTAAAGGGATATGCCACCCCCAGGTCAAATTTGGGCATCTCCCCACAGTCCATAGACTAAAATAAGTGATGGAAAGCGTTTTCCTGGTCACCCAGCCATTGTCCGAGTCTGTCAGCACTGACCACCGCGCGAGCTGCTGCTCCTCCGCGTTAGACTGGAGGCTAAGGTCGCCAGAGAAAGATTTCGGCCAAAAGGAATTAATTTGCTCGATGCTTTTCCCAATTACTTTCTGTGTAGTGCGCATTCATATCGAGTGCAAATAAATGTGCAAATCAACACGGAGAACTTGACTTGGTCATTTTGGGTGAGAACTATTTTTCAGTGCGGAAAAAGAAAGACGAAGCACGCACCGGGGGAACTCCCTTTCTGGTGCGTAAACAGGGATTCCCCTGTCCGCGTGGTGCGTGCTTCGTCTGTCTTTTTCCGCACTGAAAAATAGTTCCCACCCAAAATGACCAAGGCAAGTTCTCCGTGTTGATTTGCACATTTATTTGCACTCGATATGAATGCGCACTACACAGAAAGTAATTGGGAAAAGCATCGAGCAAATTAATTCCTTTTGGCCGAAATCTTTCTCTGGCGCCGTTGCCTCCAGTCTAAGGCGGAGGAGCTGCAGATACCGCGGCGGTCAGTGCTAACAGACTCGGACAATGGCTGGGTGACCAGGAAAACGCTTTTCATCACTTGTTTTAGTCTCTGGACTGTGGGGAGATGCCCAAATTTGACCTGGGGGTGGCATATCCCTTTAAGAAGAGTTCAGAAATCAATATTTGGTTCAATAACCCTTATTTTTAATCACAGTTGTCATGCGTCTTGGCATGCTCTCCACAAGTCTTTCATATTGTTCTTGGGCCCTAGTTTAGACTTGGTTTAGTCTTGGTTCAGACCAGGTTTAGTCCTAGTTTAGTCCTGGTTTAGTACCTGTTTTAACCTGGTTTAGTCCTGGTTCAATCCAAGTTTAGGTCTGGTTTAATCCTAGTTTAGTCCCCTTTTTAACCTGGTTTAGTCCTGGTTCACTTCTGGTTTAGTCCTGGTTCAGACCTGGTTTAGTCCCAGTCTTTCACATTGTTCTTGGGTGACTTTATTCCACTCCTGGTGCAAGAACTGAAGTAGCTCAGCTTTGTGTTTGTGTTGGAATTCAACAGACACTGGAATGGAATGGCTGTAATACATGTAGAGATACTGATTTTTAAAAAAAATGCAGTGGTCTCTTATTTTTTTCCAGAGCTGTGTATATTTATTTATGTATTTTTTTTTATTTCGACAAAGTTTATCAACAAGGGACATTACATTAACACAATAGCTCACACATTAAAATATGCAATTTAAGTAACAGATAAGATTGCAAATGACTTGTATCAAAAAGCAAGCAAGACACTTAACTCACCTTGCTTAATAATTGTGTAACTCATTTGATTTTATGTTATTTCATCTTTTGTTTTACCCAACACAAGTTTAATATTAAACGTGCATTGTGTAGTTTAGCTGGTGGAGAGTTCGTCAAATACTTTTCTCTATGGAAACATTTCAATGCATGTCTGAAATGTTTCACAGTATGGCATTAAACCTTTCTATCTTCATAGAGACCAAACCAGACCAAGTAACAGGTCAGATCTGTGGAGAGGCGACCCATCTCACAGTCAGAATGTTTGTTTGTTTTTTTGCTTTAAAATCACCCGTAATTGAATAAATATAAGGTAGAGCTGTTTAATGTTATACTGTGGAACATTCCAGGCAAAGCAATGACATCTCCATGGAAACAAGCAGGTGTTTCCATGGATGTGAGTGTGGAGTGAATGAATAAAGTTGTATATACAGCATAAGTCAAATAAAAATATACACTACCACTAACTTCTGTGGAGTGAAAACCATTTCATCATGGAGAGAAGGTCGAGGGTTTGCAGCCCTGTGGACAATGCAAAGGGTGGCTACTTTTTTTCTATACTTTATAATTCCATACATCTTGCATCATTTATTTGATGTCTTCTGTGTTTAAAATGTAGAAAAGTGATAAAGAAAAACTCCACTGAATGAGGCGTCCAAACTTTCGACTGGTAGTGTATACTGTACATATAATAAAGTCTATTATGACACTTAAAGAGCATTTCAGATCCAAATCCTGCTTTTACATTTCACCCGTTTCTTTTTGTTTACATCAGAAGTCATGGGTCAGATTCCTCTGCAAGAACCTCTGTGGAAACCCAATCTATGCATTTCACATGAGCAGAGCACGGAGCTGGAATACACACAGTACCTCTCGCTCCGTCTGCTCGTCTTCCTCCTGGTCTCTAGGGTCTCTGTGGAGTGCCAGTGATGTCTCTGTGATGACTCTGTAGTGCAGGGGTGCTCAATACGTCGATCACAATCTACCATTCGATCGCCAAGGTAGTGTGGGTAGATCGTAGCGTAGTCGTAGTAAGTTCGATCTTGGTTTCGAGACGAGTGCGAGCATATTTCATTACGGCCACCGCCATTGGCAATAAACTTGTCCTGGTGTGAGGGACCACACGGGGCTTCTCACTGCAGCCTGTGCGCTCGTCTGGAACCCTGCGCGGCACGTCACCACACGTGTGCTCCCAGCCCACGCAGCTTGTCTACAACAGAGCGTGCCCTTGGGTACCAGAGTGTATCACAGAGCAGGTTAAACTTTTTAAAGATCCCATGACATGGTACTTCTTGATGCTTTTATATGGCTCCTTAATGGTTCCCTAATACTGTAAATGAATCCTTCTTCAAAATCAACACTCAGTGCATGAGAAACAGAGATAAGATGAGAAAGAGTCATAAATATCTCTCTCAAACTCTTTATTCTGGGTGTTGTTGCTTGAATGCAAATGAGGAGAAAACAGATGGCCAATAGTAGAGGGTGGGGGCGTGGCCAAACTCTCCGCTCAGAGCTCAGAGCCGACAGCTGATCCATTTCCTTGTTTTTGAACGGGGGAGAGATTTGAAGCGTTCCATTGAAAAATAAACACATTTCCACATAAAATAAAATTAAACCACTGCTGTTCAAAGGTCCAGAGGCTCAGATAAAGGACTTCCGAGCCTAGAAACACTCGGACGTGCCTCCAGGCAAATTAAAAAAACGCATTTCGCATTGCCTAGCGCATTCGCAGTCCAAACTCTCTGGGCGTGATTTACAGAGACGCTGAGTAGAGACAGACGGGGGTGGAACTGAATTTGCATTTCTTTTTTCGATCTGACGTCAATAAGGTGCCTTGTTCAAACTCGTCCGTTTGAGCTCCGATTTTTTGTAACGCAGAAAAGGATCGCAAATGCTCAGTTTAGACATTTCACAACTTTTAACCATGGGGGGCTAAACAGGGTAGGGGAGCTCACATTAACGCTCAAAAACCTCAGAAAGTGAAAATTTCATGCCATGGGACCTTTAAAACATCCTACCTGTCCGTCCGCCTCACGTCAGCGCGCCGCTCCTCGCCTTTTCACGCTCTCCCTCCTCCCTGCTCATAGCGCACACAGGCTCCTTCCTCATTGCAATCTGATTAGAAGTGCAAGGACGAAACACGAAGCAAAAATAATCAAAATTTATGTTGGCACAAAGCAGGTCAACGGCACAGGGCTGGCCTACTGTGACATGTGGTTAAAGTTTGCCTAATAAATGTGCACAAATACATCTGTATTTTTCACTACGTACGTTTGGTAAATGTGCAGATGCTGGTAAATACTACGGCAAAACCAGCAAGATAATGAAGGGGTTCTCAAACTGTGGGTGAGGGTCCAAATATGGGACACAGAATGGTTAAGTGCGGTACAGTTTGCTTGGCTTATTTTAAGCTTAAATTAACATTTATCAGATAAAATGGAGATAGATCTATAAAAAACATGTTTATGTGAGCCAGCCTTTTCCACATGAAGATCATTAAGCCTAAGTCCTGTTTCACCATGACTGATGATCATTTAGAAGTGAGCTTGAGGCTGTCAGCAGCTACTGTCCGGACTACACCTCCCTAGCTGATTCCATCCAATTCCAGTGCAAGTTGAGAGTGAGGTAATGACAAAAAATTAAATTGCACAATATGGGTTCATGCAGTTATCCAAGGTGCATCAACATACATTGTACGTGTAAAGATTCTCAATATATTTATGATTAAATAAATTATTTGAATGTTTGTAGTAGGTAGATCATTTTTACTTGGTCATTTTATAAGTGCTGAAAAAGGTGAGCACCCCTGCTGTAGTGTCTCCATGATGTCTCTGTAGTGTCTCCATAGTGTCTCTGGAAAATCTCCGTAGTGTCTCTGTTGTAGTGTCTCCATGGTGTCGTGCTCATGGTGTCTCTGTGGTGTCTTTGTAGTGTCTCCGTAATGTGCCCATGATGTCTCTATAGTGTCTCAGTGTCGTCATAGTCTGCCCGTGGTGTCTCTGTAGTGTCTTTGTGACGTCTCTATAGTGTCTCCTTAGTGTCCCCATAGCGTGCCTGTAGTGTCTTTGTGATGTCTTTGCAGTGTCTCCATAGCGTGCCCGTAGTGTCTCTGTAGTATCTTTGTGATGTCTTCGTAGTGTCTTCATAGTGTGCCCGTAGTGTCTCTGTAGTATCTTTGTGATGTCTTCGTAGTGTCTTCATAGTGTGCCCGTGGTGTCTCTGTAGTGTCTTTGTGATGTCTTCGTAGTGTCTTCATAGCGTGCCCGTGGTGTCTTTGTAGTGTCTTTGTGATGTCTTCGTAGTGTCTTCATAGCGTGCCCGTAGTATCTCTGTAGTGTCTTTGTGATGTCTTCGTAGTGTCTTCATAGTGTGCCCGTGGTGTCTCTGTAGTGTCTTTGTGATGTCTTCGTAGTGTCTTCATAGTGTGCCCGTGGTGTCTCTGTAGTGTCTTTGTGATGTCTTCGTAGTGTCTTCATAGTGTGCCCGTAGTGTCTCTGTAGTATCTTTGTGATGTCTTCGTAGTGTCTTCATAGTGTGCCCGTGGTGTCTCTGTAGTGTCTTTGTGATGTCTTCGTAGTGTCTTCATAGCGTGCCCGTGGTGTCTTTGTAGTGTCTTTGTGATGTCTTCGTAGTGTCTTCATAGCGTGCCCGTAGTATCTCTGTAGTGTCTTTGTGATGTCTTCGTAGTGTCTTCATAGCGTGCCCGTGGTGTCTCTGTAGTATCTTTGTGATGTCTTCGCAGTGTCTCCATAGCGTGCCCGTGGTGTCTCTGTAGTATCTTTGTGATGTTTTCGTAGTGTCTCCATAGCGTGCCCGTGGTGTCTCTGTAGTATCTTTGTGATGTCTTCGCAGTGTCTCCATAGCGTGCCCGTGGTGTCTCTGTAGTATCTTTGTGATGTCTTCGTAGTGTCTTCATAGTGTGCCCGTGGTGTCTCTGTAGTATCTTTGTGATGTCTTCGTAGTGTCTTCATAGTGTGCCCGTGGTGTCTCTGTAGTATCTTTGTGATGTCTTCGTAGTGTCTCCATAGTGTGCCCGTGGTGTCTCTGTAGTATCTTTGTGATGTCTTCGTAGTGTCTCCATAGTGTGCCCGTGGTGTCTCTGTAGTATCTTTGTGATGTCTTCGTAGTGTCTCCATAGCGTGCCCGTAAAGTCTCTGTAGTATCTTTGTGATGTCTTCGTAGTGTCTTCATAGCGTGCCCGTGGTGTCTCTGTAGTATCTTTGTGATGTCTTCGTAGTGTCTTCATAGCGTGCCCGTGGTGTCTCTGTAGTATCTTTGTGATGTCTTCGTAGTGTCTTCATAGCGTGCCCGTGGTGTCTCTGTAGTGTCTTTGTGATGTCTTCGTAGTGTCTCCATAGCGTGCCCGTCAAGTCTCTGTAGTGTCTATGTAGTGTCTCCATAGCGTCTCAGTCTCAGTCTCAGTCTCAGTCTCCGTAGTGTCTCTGTGGCGTGGCGTGTGCTCGTGCCCCGCGGTCATGTCCCGGCTTTGGGATTGGAGCTCTTTGGCAGGATCAGTGAAGCGGTGTTGTTAACTCTGCACAGATCCAGCTCCTCAGGTTATGTTCTGATGAGTCACGGAGATGGTCTCCAAGGACGCTTTTGTGTTCTTATGTGGAACAAAACAAGCGCCATGTTTGATCAAACTGTCAGAGGGGGAAAAAAAACAATCAACAACATTTTTATAGTAGATTTTCTCAAAGATTAAAGGCGCTGGATGGTTATTCCTCACTTACCTTATGCATTCAGAGCATCCTAATTGTTCTAAGTCTTTTTTACAACATTCAGAGACCAGAGTGGAGTTTTGCAGTAGCCGTAAAGGTAACAGCATGCTAACCACGCACTTCCTGACTCTCGGGCAATAAAACACTTTCTAATACTGACAGCACAAAGAGATGCTTATACAAATTCTGTATAAAATCAAGTACAGCCCTTTAAACAAAAAGTGCCATGAAATACATAAGTAAATAAAATAAAAGCAAACGTAATTTAATAATTATGTGGTCACTGGTGAATCTCTCTGAGTTCAGATGGTATGATTGACAGGTGGATTAACCAATCAGAGACACACACGGTCTGTCCATATTGGAAAAATAAAAGGAAAAATGCCACAATGGGCTGGAAAACATGAAGGATTTCTGCGGAATCAGTGAGCGAAGCACTAAACTTTTTTAATGTGAGGTGAGAGAAGTGTCATTTTGTCTGTGAATGATGGTGACCAATGAGCACCTTCGTTTCACACGCATCCCTGAAAAAAGACACATCTGATTGGACGATCATGTTTGGCTGGGCTTGATCTCAATCCGTAACAAATACAGAGAGATATTGGTCTGGGGCTGGGGCCGAATGTCCGCACTATTCCCTGCTTTTGAGGGGTCACGCCATTTTTAGGGGTGTCCGAATGATCAGTTGTTGAAAAAGTAGTGCACTCAAAATTTCTCACAATCCACCTTGAAAAGTAGTGAATATCAGTGGTCACTAGACTGGTTAATATAGACCACAATGCACTGGGAGAGTCGGGAAAACTGCGGCGGAAAGCGACAGTTTAACTGGACAAAACCCGACTGAATGAAGCAGATAAAAGCGCTGGTTTATGGCTCTGTAGATCCTCATTATGAATAAAACATGACTAAATAAACCGTTCTGGAATTAGCGGTGCTATAATTTCCACATTTCCAACAAAAAAAGCAAATAATCCAGTCTGTTTACATGAAATCCAGCGTGACAAAAACTAAAAAAAACAAACTGACAACAGAAACTTTCTGGAAACTTCTAGAATGTCTCAAATCAAAACAATATTTAGATTAAAATTTTTTAGTAAGATAACGATCATAGAGAACTACTGAAATGTAAAAGAGGGGGTATTAACACATTTAAATCACCATATTACCTTTTATTATACCTAGAGGTGTTCCGGGCATGTCCCACCGGGAGGAGGACCCTGGAGGGACTATGTCTCCCGGCTGGTCTGGGAACACCTTGGGGTCCCCCCGGAGGAGCTGGAGGAAGTGTCCGGGGTGAGGGAATTCTGGGTGTCCCTGCTTAGACTGTTGCCCCAGCGACCCGGAAGAAAATGGATGGATGGACTACCTTTTATTGTTTTGAAGATGCCACATTCATGGAAAACAACTTATTAAAATGTATAATACATCACACCTGCTTTGTCAACTTGTAGCATATTGTTTTGCATATTTATGGAGAATTGTCGTCTGGGAGCAAATTCTGCAAATTACTCAAACATGAATGGATGACATTTAACACCACCTGAGGCATGTTTCTGATGAGGAAACAATGTTATGACATGGTAGAAAACTCAAAAAGTCGATTCTGCATAACATTCTGTCTTTATGAGAGGATATTACACAATACAACTGTGACGGAGCAGGTCTGTCCCTAAGAGCGTTGTCCCCAGGGAGCGTGTGAAGACTCTCGCACCCGTTTCCGTTTCCTCTGCTGCGCTCTGCGTCAGACCTTTTCATCACAAACCAAACACTAAACTTAATTCCCATAACCTCTCCAGCGTGTTTTGCCGTGACTAAGGTCGTTTTCACACCAGGAAAGTCCGATAGTTCACTTGCTTTGGTCCGGACCAAATTTTTTAATTTTTATTTTGGTGCGGTTCGCTTTCACACTGCAGTTTTTTTTGTAAGTGGACCAATCACACTGGTCATCAGGGACCATCCAGCCATTGGACAGAAATGAGCCGTGTCAAAGCGCCGTGTCCAAACGCGGAAGGAGGAGAATAATGGCGTTACGTGCTGTTTTCAATGTTGTCATAGCGATATGGTTTGCACAGTTTTTACAGTTTGCACAAATGTTTGAGCAGCATCGTGAGGTTTACACTATTGTACAATCAATTTCCAAACGACGAAGACACAGGGCAAGACGGCTACAGATGAGAGCGCTCATGTGCGCACATCAAGTTGTGACTCTTCATGCTCTTCACGCAAAACGTAAGTAAGCCTCGTTTAGTTTCGTTTCGTAAGCCTCGGTTTCCCATAATGCTCGACGTACGACGGGAGCTCGTTAAGTACAAAAAGCCAACTTGTGTCGGATCGAGTCCGGTCTGCATTCTCACCTCAAACGAACCGCACCAGGTTTCGAATGGAACCGTGCCAAGACCGAGCTTTTTAGGTGGTCTCGGTTTGCTTGTTTGCTCCGGATCAAGATTTTTGGTTTTTATTCACACCAGCCCAAAAGGTCCAAATGAAAGGAGCAAAGGAACTCTGGTTCGTTTTAAAGGAGAATTAAAGTTTTGTACAATCTGAGCCTTATTTCGGTAATAAAACAAGTTGTTTTACTCACCCATAGCACTTTGGTGTCATTTGGAGCATTTCTGGAGATGTTTTAGTTTAGTGATCTCCGTAACGTGAGTGAGGCCATATGTTTGCGGTCTCCAAATAACACAAACTTTAGCACTTTTCAAATCATAGAAGCTCAATGTCTTAGTCTACACTTTCGTTTGAGTCAAAAGTGGCCTGTAATCTGAGATTTAGCCATAATTTACAGCTTTGCGCTTCATGTTTGGGTCCCGAGATCTGAGAGCGAAATAAGCTGTGACTGAGCGCATGCGCACTGGCGTCCTCATCTACTCGAAATTATGGCTAAATCTCGGATTAGAGGCCACTTTTGACTCAAACGAAAGTGTAGACTAAGACATTGAGCTTCTATGATTTTATGATTTGAAAAGTGCTAAAGTTTGTGTTATTTTGGTGACTGCAACGTCGTGCCCTGAGAACTCACGTTAACGGATATCGCTAATCTAAAACATTTCTGGAAGTGCTCTATATGACACCAAAGTGCTATGGGTGAGTAAAACAACTTGTTTTATTACCGAAATAAGGCTCAGATTGTAAAAAACCTTAATTCTCCTTTAAACGAACCAAACAAGGCAGGTGTGAAAATGACCTAAGGGTGCGCACTTAGAAGCGCCAGTTTTGCATATCCAAATCACGCTAAAATCGATCATTTACTCACCCTCGCGCTGCCGCCTTCTCCGTCCTCCCGTGGTGCGCTCTGCCAAACCCAGACACATCCGCACCGGCAGTTTAAATCCTCCAGTTTCGCAGGTTCCGGTGGTCATGTGAGCCATGAGTAATTTTCATGGATAATTATTTGTATTCTCTGTATATTTGAAGCACTGGATATGATTTATTGATTTGGCATGAAAGCTACTGTACGTGCTCACCTTTTGACACAGAAATATTACACATTTAATAGTGGAATGGTGTAAATGAGCTTTCCAATGTTATGTAATGTGGGAGGGGTGAATGGGGGTATATAGGTGCGCTCTGCCATCAGTCTTATCCTCGTTACAGTGGAGGTAATGTGCACTGAGATAGAACGAGAGCGAGTGAGTGACTGAAAGTGACTCTAAAATCGAAATTGAACTTTAACACTGTACCGCTGTAAATCTTTTTTCACGCACATTTGACACATTTTCTTGCACTGTGGGAGAGCACAAAAAACACCCAAAAACGCACATCTCGACTACGCCCGAGTTTCCTGAAGAATCCCGCCACAACACCACAAACCAAATGCATCTCTGTTGACACGGTGACACATCCCAAACACTGACACTTCACAGTTGTTTCTCATCTTAAAGTCTTCCTCGTGTTTGATCTCTCGCTGCAGCTTCCCCATCCTCTCCGTATACCTTGTGCATACATCTCCTGTGCTTCATCAGACATGCTCTTTGTTCCCCTGCCTCCAGCTTCAGACCACGCAGACGCTTCCATCAGGATTTTACAGCGCCGACAGGGCTGCCCTCCTCCTGACAAAGAACTCCTTTACTTTGCATCTGTGAGGGGTTTGGTAAAACAGTAGAAAACCCCCAATTAAGATAAGATAAGATAATCCTTTATTTGTCCCACAATGGTGAAATTGCAGCAGACATAGCCGTGAAAACACAGAGGAAATGTCCAGCAATTTCTTTCTCCATGTATTTGAGCAAAAACTGTCAAGCCCCAGTACAGGTCTATTGTATAAGCAGCTCTTGAAGTCAAAATAACTGCACCGTTCTCTGTCTTACCTCTACCCCTTGGCTTTGCACGTTCATGTGAGGGCAAGGGGTGTCCCGATTCTAATTTTGATCAATGGCTCGGGCCACGACCTCGGGCTACATCCCCCTTGAAACGAAGTAAGCTCTCGACCAGACTTGGAACAAAGGGGTACGCCTACAAGCTCAGGCAGGTTTTGGGATCAGGATGGCAGCGTCACATCGACCAGCCAAGGAGTCTCATAAATGTATTTTCAGAGGTTGTAATTATCAATTAACAGTTTAGCAGGTTTACAATTATGACGCTTATGTTCTACGTTACTTTTAGTGAACTGTTGTTGCGGTTTTAATTGTAGTGATGTCTGTTTAGCTGACATTATCGTTTTCATCGAACTTTCATGCATAAACAAGCTAGTTTTTTGTTGAGCTGAGGTGCCCGATAATCCTGGACATTTGTTTATGTTTGTTTGTGTCAGTTGAAGAAGAAGAAGAAGAAGTGACTTTATTGATCTCACACTGGAGAAATTCTTCTCTGCATTTTAACCCATCCTATATATATATACATATATTAGGAGCAGTGGGCAGCACACACATTAGGGCGCCCGGGGACCATCTCCATGATCTTCTTGCTTCGGTTTGGTCAGGACCTAAGCTGGAGGTACCTATGGTGCATGTTGTTGTCGCCTCTGTAGACGTAGCAGGTCAGGTAGAGGCGAGGGACGATGACACAAACGGTAATCGAGTGGTGTCCCATTTCTTAGGGGAACATTCGTACCCCGAATCCTCTCAGCTCGGTATCGAGGGGCAAGACAAAGACATAGATAAAAGGGAAGGGGTAAAATAGAGTAATGGGACGCAGCCTTAAAATATGAAATTACAGATGACTGACCTCTTCCCAACGCTGGATTTATAAAGGGGAGAGGTTTGCCTGAGCACCTAGTCCCTTCTACGTTATGTTTGAGTCCAGAAGGTTCTGAAATTGGACCAAAGAGCGTGGAAAACCTCCATCCAAACTCGAGATGATCCAACCACAGCTGCTCAAATGCGGAAGACATCTCCTCTCAAAACATTTGGAAAAAAATTGTTACTTATTCTTCCTGAGATAAGACGTAGATAAAGGGGTAGTGCAGGAGTCGGCAACCTTTACCACTCAAATAGCCATCTGCACCCGTTTCACACAGTAAAGAAAACACTGGGAGCCACAAAACCCTTTTGAAATTTAAAATGAAATAACACTGCGTATAACTACTTTTTTTTGCCTTTGTGCCATAGAATTACATTTTGAAAATGAATGAACTAAAATAAATACATTTTAATTAAATACAGTGGTCCCTCGCTATATCGTGGTTCACTTTTCGTGGCCTTGCTGTTTTTCCAATTTTATTTTATAGTGTATCTATGCGCATTTCTGCGTCCTGATTGGCTAAGGGACTGTAGACCTTTGTCGATTCGTCAGTCATTCTCCTCCGTGTCTCCTGTACAGAATGCGTTCAGTTTGCCAGATTTATATAAATGTTGGATCGCAGTGTGACTCTGAAGTGCTGTATGTTTGCAAATTTTCTCTTCGACAAAACCCGCCACAGCGAAGCGGTGCCAGGACGAAGAGGCTCGGTCATAAGAACTGTGAAATACACGCAAAATACACTTTGGTTTCGTTCTCTAATACTGTGCTTTTTTGTTGAAAATCTATGAACGTTTGAGTGTTTAAACAAGAGAGAAATGTGAGAAAACGTTAATTCCAGTCTGAGAAAAGTGTAGAATGTGTGTGGGGAGGCGTTTACAGCCTTAAAACATGGAGAATAATTGTAAAATATAAAGCTGACGACTTCGCAGATTTCGCTTGTCGTGGGTTATTTTTAGAACGTAACCCCCGTGACGAATGAGGGACCGCTGTACTGAGCCGCATCAGAGGGATCAAAGAGCCACATGTGGCTCCGGAGCCGCAGGTTGCCGACCCCTGGGGTAGGGGAAGGGCAAGGGGTAAGACAGAGTAATGGGATGCAGCCTTATTGTCTAGTATCAAGAAGTAAGTGCTACCATGCTAATTGTTGTTGGAAAAACTGTGCTCCACTGGTCTCCAAGAGTTGTGAAAAGCGCTTATAAACTCATCGTGGTGAATAATTAGGACGCTCTGAATGCAAAAGGCAAGTGAGGGACAACTCTGGATTGCTGCAAATGGTTTCAAATGAACTAGTTCTGTTTTTCACGCTTTGAAGACAGACAAAATCGGGTACAGCGTCTTTAAGGAGATAAAAGAGTGAAGATGAGACTGGAGAAGATGAGACTACCTGAGAAGTGATTGGTTGAGATAGAAGGCTGTGACTGCTTTTAATTTCAGAGTAAAGTTGCGAATTTCAGTGACAAACATCCAAAGCCATCAGCGCTCTCGAAACTTCTGTGAGAGCGTGAGAAATAGAAGGGGGCAGGCCAGCGTGTCAGCAGAGGAGACATACTTTGTCAAATACACGGTTTGTGCAGTTATGAAGATGCTCGTGAGGAAGTCTGGTTCCTGGAGCCTGACAACAGACTCATCACTGCAGCATTTTACAGAAGAACCGGATTTGGATGTATATTGTGAAAAGGTCATTGTGAGATTGTCAAACCCTGTGTGTATCACTTAAATCCACACTCAAATCTCATCTTTATCCACTGTTATGAGTTGGTTTTATAGTATTTTTCTTTTGTTATTCTTTGACATGTATATTGACTGTACATTTTCCACTATTGTCCTGTACGGTAAAGCACTATGGGTTGTTGTAAATGCTATACTATTAAAGTCGAAACTGACCTTGATTTGCAGCACTTTTATATATACAGTGAACCCTCGTTTATCGCAGGGGTTAGGTTCCAGAAATAGCCCGCAATCAGTGAAATCCGCGAAGTAGGACAATTTTATATTTTACAATTATTCTACATGTAACGCTACATGAAAACGCTTCACCAGACACATTATACACCTTTCTGAGACTGGTATTAACATTTTCTCACATTTTTCTCTTGTTTAAACACTCAAACTTTTGTAGATTTTCATTAAAATATATTAATAGTGGGGGGGGGGGGCACGTGACACGCGGACACGTGCGCGCGGACACGTGCGCGCGGACACGTGTGTTTGTTTTGGTACCACATATCCATGCCATGTGCGAAAGTCGAGTGGAAAGCGACCTGGATATCATTTTGGGCAAGACTCAAGCCAATGCTAACAGTGCCAAACCGCTAACAGACGCCTCTGAGCACCAGTCCTCACCACAAGACCAGGTAAGACCAACCTGCGCTCACAAGAGTTGGTTGCATTTCACCCCGGGTCCAAAATCAGACCGCTATCAATGCGTCGCCAATACTCCACAGCTCTCTAGGACGGGGTCGGGTTCGTCCTCTCGGCGTGACGGGGAAGAGCCACTGTCTCCTCTCTGCGCACGAGTGTCCTCTCCCCGCTGCGGCTCCCTCGAATGCGGCTCTCCCCGCTGCGGCTCCCCCGGCCCGTCCATGTTGATTCTTGGCTCTTCCATTTGTCCAGCTCGCACTCAGTCTCTTCCATGGCTCGTGCAAGTAAACAAAGGCCACACCTCCTGTCACCCAGGCGCTCTCGTGAAGGAAATCAGAGACTCTGTCCATACCATCCCTGGTCTAGACCTGGTTTAGTCCTGGTTTAGACCTGGTTTAGTCCTGGTTTAGACCTGCTTTAGACCTGGTTTAGTCCTGGTCTAGTCTCTTAGCTAATCAGGGCGCAGGACAGAATGTTACACTGTAAAAAAAAAGTTACACTATAAAAAAATTGAAAAAAAAAAAAATTGGAAAAAAAAATCCGCGAAACAGCGAGGCCGCGAACAGTGAACCGCGATACAGCGAGGGCTCACTGTATATATATATAAATATGCAAAATTACAAAAAATTGTTTTGTTATAAAGAAGTATGCAGACATCACTCAAAATAAAAGCTTGAGTAGAGCTAAGAGTAGTAAAACTACTCTAATATGATTAAAATCTTACAAATGTCTTCATTTCCTGCCATAAGTGTGACCAGCGGACTTGTGCGTTGTGTTGTTTGCGAAGCTTGTGGTGTGTTCAGGAGCCCTCGGGACACAGTGGAGAATTTTAGAGGAATTAATCAGGTTCACAATAATTGAAATGAGATTAGATTACATGTGCTGCTGTTTTGTTGTCCAGGCCAAACTACGGGTGGAGATAATGGACAGAGTTAGAGGTACATTAAAGCAACAGCGCAACATCAGAGCTGAACTTAAATACAATATAAAATGTAATTATGGATGTAAATAAAGACAAAGAAATAGCAAAAGGACACTTAAAATATGAAATTACAGATGACTGATTGATTTATAAAAGTGGAGAGGCTTGCCTGAGCGGCGAGTCCCTTCTACACTCAACAAAAATATAAACGCAACACTTTTGTTTTTGCTCCCATTTTTCCTGAGATGGACCCAAAGATCCAAAATTCACTCCAGACACACAACACTACCATTTCTCTCAAACATTGTTCACAAATCTGTCCAAATGTGTGACAGCGAGCACCTCTGCCCCGCCGAGACAATCCACCCCACCTCACAGGTGCGCCACATCAAGATGCCGATCCGACATCATGACCAGTGCACAGGTGCGCCCCAGACTGCCCACAATAAAAGGCCACCCCGAAATGTGCATTTTTTATTTTATTTTTGCTTTATTGGGGGTCTAGGGACTCAGAACCAGTCAGTATCTGGTGTGACCACCATTTGCCTCATGCAGTGCAACACATCTTCTTCGCATAGAGTTTATCAGATTGTCAGTTGTGGCCTGTGGAATGTTGGTCCACTCCCCTTCAAAGGCTGTTATGGACGAAGAACACAGGTGCATTTTATTGATGGCATTTTGAATGCACAGAGATACCGTGATGAGATTCTGAGGCCCATTGTTGTGCCATACATCCATGAACATCACCTCATGTTTCAGCAAGATAATGCACGGCCCCATGTTGCAAGGATCTGTACACAATTCTTGGAAGCTGAAAATGTCCCAGTTCTTGCATGGCCAGCATACTCACCGGACATGTCACCCATTGAGCATGTTTGGGATGTGCTTGACCGGCGTATACGACAGCGTGTACCAGCTCCCACTAATATCCAGCAACTTCGCACAGCCATTGAAGAGGAGTGGACCAACATTCCACAGGCCACAATTGACAATCTGATAAACTCTCAGGAAAAATGGGAGCAAAAACAAAAGTGTTGCGTTTATATTTTTGTTGAGTATATATTCTGTTTGAGTCCAGAACGTTCTGAAATTGGATTATAGAAAACCTCAAAAAAATAAAATAAAATAAAATAAATCGGTCACATGTGGCACCTCTGCTCACTACAGATGATTATTATGATTTTTTACCTGGAAGAGCTTTGTTAAGTGACAGCGGCAATGTTGTGCTAAAACATGGGTGACCTTTAGCGTCCGTAGAGAATGATTCGTGTGTGTGTGTGTGTGTGTGTGTGTGTGTGATCATTCCAAATGGCGTCTCTGAGATAATGGAGGTGTTAGGGCCGTTTCAGACGCCGCAAATGCAAATCAGCAAAGAACCGCGGCCGAGGATATGAAGACAAATAAGACTCATAAAGAGCCTCAACAAACCTCCACAGCGCTGATGCTAATGGTTTAAAAGTCCCATGTAGTGCAGCATTTACTTGTTTTTTTCACTTTATTTTTGGACATAATACACTGTTTCCTCATCAAATACATAATGCACTTGCTTTGTGGCATACAGTTTGTATTTAGGCTGTTTTCCCCTCCACAGATCAAATGATGTTCCACCTTTGCTCCACAAAGTGCTTCAAACACTATTCACCTTCTTTTACCTAGGTAAATTCACTCATTCTTGGTTTTCATAATAAGATAAACAATGTGGAACAATGCAGAGAAAAAGTTAAATAGTTAACCTTATTGTCTAATGTCTGAGTTTAGTTTCAGAACACAAAGGATAGGATAGTAAAAGGTACTTAAGTAAATGCAACTGGCTATTACTCACCTCTGCAAATGGGGTTCCATATCCACATCTTACCATAGTGTCTGTCTTCAATAATGTTTAAGGGTTGTTATTGTGCTAAATCGATGTTTGGAGGTTTCTACCTTGTTATAACATTGTCCACTCATCAAAAACATGCCTGAAGAGGTTTTAAATATCATTCATGCATGTTTTAAAGGGATAGTGCGGTTGTTTTTATGTTAATCTGTATGGGTTTCCTTCTAAAAGTTACGTGCGGTAACACCGGCTTACCTCTGACAATTTGAGCTCAGCCCGGTTCTGCTCGCGTTCTGGAGCTCAGGTAATTAGGTCCGGTGAGTTCGCGGGGACTCGTAATTAAGCTTGTTTTTCTTCTCAAAACAAAACATTTGTCCGAAAGGTGATATCATATTTGCGTCCCAAACAGTTGTCCACGAAAAATCCAGCAGTGTATTTTCGCATTCGCATATCCCGTCTCGATTCGTATCACTGCGCCCCCCCTTTAGCTGCCTGTTGCCTGTTCACTCGTAAACTTCCCCTTACGGCGGACCGCTTCCGTCGTTCACTTCCGTTAAAGGTTAACAGGCTAATAATAAGTAATAGGCGCGCAGTGATACAAATCGAGACGAGATATGCGAAAGTGAAAATACGCTGCAGTCAAAGTTCAAAGTCAGCTTTATTGTCAAAAAACATATGTACAGGTTGCACACGCAGGATTTGAAATTGCAGCGCCCCCTAGGCCCACAGTGAACATAAAACATCTGATAAACAAGACAATAAACACCAAAGTCAAAGTCAAAGTCAGCTTTATTGTCAATTCTGCCATATGTGTTCAACATACAGTGAATCGAAATTTCGTTTCTCTCTGGCCAGGTAGTGCAAAAAGACAGTGTACAAAATACAATATGAAGACAAAACACAACAAAAACTATCTAAGACAGAGATCTAAGTTAAAACTAAAGTCTACGGTCTAAAATCTTAAAACAGTGCAACATAATAAATAACAAATAACCTATACTATATACAGATTTCCAAAGTGTGCAGTGTGCATCAAAATGTGCAATGGAAGATACAGCAGTGACTTGGTCATGTGCAGTAGAATGTGCATTGGAGTTAAGATAAATAAAAATAAGTGTGCAACAGTAGTAATTCTAGTGCAACAGGAGTAAACAACAGTACTAAAAATTCCAGTAGTAAATGTGCAATAACAGTAGTAAACAGCAGTGCAACGGGGGTAAAATTCAATAACAGGAGTAAACAACAGTACTAAAAATTCCAGTAGTAAATGTAAGTGTGCAATAACAGTAGTAAACAACAGTGCAACAGGAGTAAAATCCAGTAGTAAGTGTAAATGTGCAGCAGTGCAACAGTCGTCCTTAGCAGCAGTTTTTTAAAGTGTCTAGAGTGATATGTCTTTTATGGAATACAGGTTATGCCAATATGGGGGGTGGGGGGTGGGAGATGGGTAAGGTGGGAGTTCGGGTGTGAGTTCGGGTGTGAGTTCAGCCTCCTGACAGCCTGGTGGATGAAGCTGTTTGAAAGCCTGGTGGAGTGGGCCCGGAGACTCCGGTACCTTCTCCCCGAGGGCAGGAGGCTGAACAGGCTATGTGCGGGGTGGCTCGGGTCACCCACAATGCTGGACGCTCTGCGGGTGGGCCGGGTGTTAAAAATGTCTAGGAGGGAGGGAGAGAGACACCAGCGATCCTCCCAGCTGCATTCACTATGCGCTGCAGGGCTTTCCTGTTCTGTTCAGTGCAGCTCCCGTACCACACAGTGATGCAGCTGGTCAGGACGCTCTCAATGGTGCCTCGGTAGAAGGTGGTCATAATGGGTGGAGGGGCTCCAGCTCTCCTCAGTTTGCGGAGGAAATAGAGGCGCTTCTGAGCCCTCTTTGCCAGTGATACAGTATTCACTGTCCAGGAGAGGTCCTCACTGATGTGCACCCCCAGGAATTTGGTGCTGCTCACCCTCTCTACAGCAGCACCATTGATGGACAGTGGGGGGTGCTGGGTGGGGCCTCTCCGGAAGTCAATAACAATCTCCTTGGTCTTTTCAACATTAAGAAGGAGATTGTTATTGCTGCACCACTGGGTCAGAAGGCTCACCTCACTCCTGTAGTTTGTCTCATCGTTATTAGAGATGAGACCCACCACAGTCGTATCGTCCGCAAACTTCACTATGTGATTGGTGCTGAACGCTGGTGAGCAGTCGTGGGTCAGCAGAGTGAAGAGCATCGGACTGAGCACACAGCCCTGGGGGGCTCCTGTGAACAGCATTCTCACATATGAGTCTTTATTGTCTAGGTGGGTGAGAGCCGGGTGAAGTGCAGAACAGATTGCATCCTCGGTAGAGCGGTTGGCCTGGTATGCAAACTGGTATGGGTCTAGGGTGGGGGGGGGTGGATTTGATGTGTGCCATGACTAGCCGTTCAAAGCACTTCATGATGATGGGGGTCAGTGCAACAGGGCGATAGCCATTAAAAGTGGCCGGAGTGGGCTTCTTTGGCACGGGAACGATGGTAGTGGTTTTGAAGCAGGAGGGAACGACAGCCTGGCTCAGAGAAGCATTAAAGATGTCTGTGAGGACATCCTTGAGCTCCTCTGCACAGTCTTTCAACACACGACCAGG
The DNA here is from genome assembly GCA_036785185.1 of Paratrypauchen microcephalus. Lineage (NCBI taxonomy): Eukaryota > Metazoa > Chordata > Actinopteri > Gobiiformes > Gobiidae > Paratrypauchen > Paratrypauchen microcephalus. The sequence continues at coordinate 1,789,036 of JAVJIX010000106.1, read as the reverse complement.
AATGTTGTCCGGGCCTGCAGCCTTGCGGGTGTTGATCCTGGAGAGTGTCCTCTTCACGCTGGCTGCAGACACACACAGGGGCTGGTCGTGGGGAGGTGGTGGAGTTTTTTGGGGCCGGGTGTCATTTCCTGCCTCAAACCGTGCAAAGAAGCTGTTGAGGTCATTGAGCAGGGTGATATTATTGTCACAGGTCTGTGGCAAGGGTTTGTAATCCGTGATGTTCTGGATGCCCTGCCACAGACTCCGTGTGTCCCTGCTGTCTCTAAAGTGTCCGGTTATTTTCTGTGTGTATCTGTGTTTGGCTTTCCTGATGCCACGGGACAGGTTGGCTCTTGCTGCCCTCAGATGGGGGACATCCCCAGCTCTGAAGGCAGCGTTCCTGGCTCTCAACAGCCTGTGAACCTCCCCTGTCAGCCATGGCTTCTGGTTAGCCCTGGTGGTGATGGTTTTAGTGTGTGTGACATCACCAATGCATTTGGTGATGTAGGAGGTCACAGTGTCTGCCTACTCCTCAACGACTCCTCCACGACTAAAACATCACATAAACCCGTAAGTCAACGACAGTACGATCCTGTACAAGGCTCCGTCCACAAGCCTACGTCACCCACGCTCATAAATATTCAAAAGCATCAGACAATTCTCTACAGCATTCATCTGTGGATACTGGATTCGCACCACCAACCTATCATATAGTGGTAATTTTGAGGTGAACAGCTACATGCTCCAGGTAAAATCCTCCAGCTTAGGTCCTGACCAAGCCGAGCAATAAGATCATGGAGATGGGTCCCCGGGCACCTGGAAGACGAACTGCCCACTGCTCCTCATGGATGGGTCAAATGCAGAGAAATAATTTCCCTACGGGGATGAATAAAGTCTGTCTTCTTCTTCTTCTTCTTCTTCTTTTTTACCAGTAGACATAGGTAATTCCAGGGCTGAAATCATCCAAATGATTTTAGTGAATGTGTAGAGTTTAAAAAACACTGTAGAGCACTTCCTGTATTACCACATGACATCATAAGGTGGAACACAGTGTTTTCTATTGGAGAGAAGTACAGGATTTGTGGGTTAAACATGTGAATGAAATAAAATACAACTGAACACAACCTGCAAACAACATTATAACATACAGCAGATCAGAACATCAGAACCCTTTAACATATTTTTTTATTTCATCGTTCTATCTGAAACTGTACGTACCAGACGTGGGCATTTTGTGTAGTAGCACGGCCTTGTTGTACCACAGTGAGCAGACCACTCTTCAGGCCTGTTTACATGTGAACGCTTAAGGGCAAAAACAACAAAATATTTGATCAGAAGTGCCTTTTGTTTAGACGGTGATGGCGTTTTGGGGGCTTAAAAATGGAAAAAACTGAAACCGCCATCCAAAGTGGAAGACTTGAATACGCTCCACTATAGCGTTTTCATCTACACTGCCCAAGACGCAAAACTCTGGTCAAATCTGCTGACGTCGCGTGCGCGTTTACGTCACATCGGTCCATATATCAGTGTACTTTGTTTGGCAGAACTCCCAGTCCACACCTTGTTGTGCCTTCGTTGCTTTGCTTTGCTTCGGCTGGTTAGCTCAACTGGATCGGCTGGTTAGCTCAACTGGTAATTCGTTGACTTTCCCCGGGGGGATGTGGGTTCAAATCCCCCCCGGCAATGAGCTAGCCAGTGTGGGTCCTTTGTACAAGACCCTTCACGGTACTGCCCTCCGGGCGCCAAAAGATGACTGCTCACTGCTCCTGAAAAGGATGGGTCAAATGCAGAAGTCAAATTTCTCCCGTGTGTCATTGTGTGTGAGACCAAATAAAGACTTAATCTTGTAGTCTAACGTGGTCTGAAGCAATAGTTGAACTTCTTCATCTGACCACACACAATTTTTTTGCTACCAGTATCCATGTTTTGTTTTGCTTTTTGCAGCGCAGATGAGAAGAAGGAAGATTCTACGCATGCACACGGACATAGGGATAATGTTTATTTATTTATTTGTTTATTTGGAAGGGACAATGCATATTAATGAACGCACAATTTGTGTAAGATCACACAAACCTAAATATGCCGGATTTAGCACAGTGCTAATTTCCATCCGCAGTCCCAGACATAAAGATATAGTAATGTAACTTCATAATGTATCACAGCACCACCTAGCCGCCTGGCCTGCATACCCAATCGAATTCCACACACTTTTGCGTCACCGTATGCACGCAGATTTCCTCCCGAAAACGCTCGTCTAAACGTGGAATAAAAAGTGAAGACCCGACGCCACTTTTGCGTCTTCTGTTCAGACCGTCATCATATAAGCGTAGCCTTCATCTCAACACCATTTCTTCTAGAAGGTAAAACTTCTCCGCACCAGTCTTGTTCTTGGCCAGATAACCTCTATCTCCTCACACTCCCGTGTTTAGCGCTGGTTCATATTTGATATTTTATAGATAGACTGAGATCAAACAGGACATGCACTTTAGAAAGGCCTCTGCTCTCACTCCAAGCACCATTTTATTGAACCACATACGATACGGCATCACAGACCACACGCTCCTATATGAACCGCTCTATATACAAAATGATCCAATCTCCACAAATTCCTTTATGAATATGGAAAGTAATGCAGTACAATTATTCATAGCACAATGTAATCTGCAGAGTTCTCCCCCCGTGTTGGTCGGAGGTTGTAGATAAGCGGGTATTGCGTGTTATCAGTGGTATTGTTGGGAGAAGACGACAGGGGCGGCAGGGCAGGTACATGTTAAGTCTGCGCTTGTCGTGTCATCTGCCCTCGCCACTGAAGAGACGACAGGAGCATAATGATTTGTTATGCGTTTCACGGAGAGATTGTGTGAACAGGGTTGTGTGTGTCACTGAACACTGTGGTTCTGTTCATTTGTTCAAAATCAAAGGTCATGTGGTGTTCACCGCAGAGACAAATCTAACATGTAGAGTGAGTTCAAAACTTCTGTAGTTTACTAACTTAGATGTAAGAAAAATGTATCAAGTTCTCCCTTATGTGTGTAGAATCCCTCAGTTGTCCAGGTAGAATCTATGGTACCGGCTGGTTAGCTCAACTGGTAAGTCACTGACTTTCCCCTGGGGAATGTGGGTTCAAATCCCCCCTGGCATTGAGCTAGCCAGTATGGGTCCTTGGGCAAGACCCTTCACGGCACCGCCCCCCGGGCGCTGAAAGATGGCTGCTCACTGCTCCTGATGGGTCAAATGCAGAAGTCAAATTTCTCCTGTGTGTCATTGTGTGTGAGACCAAATAAAAGACTTAATCTTAATCTATGACAATTTGTCAACTGGACAAAGTTTATTTGGTCGAATACGTTTCACAGTTCATCCAAGCTGGTTCTTCAGTTCTGGTCAGACGCTGGTGGACACTGCCTATATCTGTCTGAAGGGGGCGTTAACTACAATGAAATTACTCTGAAACTGCCACAGCTACTTGTTCAGTTTGTGTTAGTTAGGTGGGCCTGTTAGATCTGCAGTGGGAGTGGAGTGTGGGTCTGGTTAGCAGAATCATTCAGGGCTAGAATGGTGTTTTCACCTCTGGACCTGACCTGCTGCCCTATTGTTTGAGGTTTGAGGATAGAGTTATAGATGGGAGACAAATGATGTCTGAGACCTCAATTTCTGTTCAAGGAAGGATTCTCTTTCTGGACAAAAATGGCCTCTTTTCTCTGGCCAAAATCTGTACCTCAGTGTCCTCAGAGGAGTGGCCCGTGGCTTCTAGGTGGAGATGTACGGCAGACTGAGGTCCACTCTGGCTCTCTCGTCTGTGTTGGTACATCCTCTTGTGAAGTGTCTTTTGTTTCTCCAGTGTAGCGCTCACTGCAGTCTTCACTACACTGAATGGAGTAGACCACATTTCTTTGTTTGTGGCTCAGTCTTTTGTCCTTTGTCCATTATATATTGATTTCATTTAGAAATATTTTCTGTGTAAGAATGGTCAAATTGATCATATTTGGACAAATAAATCTGAAAAATTGAGAGCATAATTAAATTTGTTTATTCATTTCCTTGACATGTTAGTTACAAAATGCAGAGAGGATTTTGGCATATTTTATTTAGTGTTGAATAATCTTGTTCTTTTTGAAAATAGGCATGATAAAAATTCAGTTAGTTAGAGAGTGGCCTTAAACTTGTCCATCTACCATTCATTCAATTATGGGTGTCTTTTATCATTCAAACAACATGGACATTACAGTCAGCGGGCCATCCTCTGAACACATTTTTTTTTATCCTTCATTTATCCTTGTTGAGAAATTATTTCTGTGCATTTGATCCATCCTTCAGGAGCAGTGGGCAGTTCATCTTTCAGGCGCCCGGGGACCCATCTACGTGATCTTGTCGCTCGGATCAGGACCTCAGCTGGAGGATTTTTTACCTATGAAGCATGTTTTTGTGTTGATGGGGGAAACCGGAGTGCCCAGAGGAAACCCACCAGGAATGACACGGGAAGACCATGCAAACTCCACACAGAAAGGCCTAGGCAATCCGGAACCTTCTTGCTGTGAGGCATGAGTGCTAGCCACTTGTAACCCCTGCAAATAGCAACAAAAGTAAATTAAATATTTTATATTATTCATTCATTCATTCATTCATTCATCATCTTCCGCTTTTTCCATTTCTGGGTCGCGGGGGCAGCAGTCCAAGCAGATCTGTTGCCCAGAACACAATGCACCAGCCCCCATGAATCCTCCCGCGGGTGGTGGGTCAACAAGAGGATGGCTCACGTCACAACAGGCCTTGATGTACTTCTGCCATGGGGGCTACCATTGTCCGCAGACACTGGGGGCGAGGTAGGGTTAAGTGTCTTGCCCAAGGACACAATGGCAGCGCTCATCTGTGGGAGCTGGGATCACACGCGGTCAACCCGTCAAGAGCGGGATTCGAACCGCCAACCCCTGGATCACGAGACAAACGCTCTACCAACTGAGCTACTATTATTATTATTATTATTATTATTATTATTATTATTATTATTATTATTATTAATAATAATAATAATAATAATAATAATAATAATAATAATAATAATAATAATAATAATAATATTATTATATTACTATATTGTACTCTGCACCGCTGTCTGAGCTGCTTGAGTTCTTGCGTTATTTCGGGCCCTTTCGCCGTACTCGCAGTCACGTGATGCTCGTGAGTCACGTGGTCTAATAGTTTTAATCATGGCGTGGCCGACAGTCGGGCAGACAATGGGGGCAGTGTTCAGAAGGGCTGCAGCAGGTCAGTACTTACATGAAATCATAGCTAAATCGTTTTCTTCTGTGCGAACATTGCCTTACATTTTGCCAAACCTTTATAGATGTTTATGGGAGCCATCCGGGCAGTTTGACACGAGTGACGTGCTAAAAATAGTCACAACGAACTGGCTGTGTCTTTTTTTTTCTTTTCCCGATTCATGGTTCAACCAATCGATGGCGAGCTTACCGAGGATCTACCAGTCAAGCAGCGATCATCTCAATCAAATTCTCCACCTGTGCGCTAGGAGATAAAAACTCTCGCCTCTGCCGCCCATTGTTCTCTGCACAATTTTATATCTGCCTGCTTCAATATTGCACTTTAGCCAATTAACTTTACAAAGGGACTTTTGAATATCTCATGGACCAACTATATGTGTCCCACCACGGAAGCTGAGGGCCCATGTCAGCATTACAGATTCTCAGGAAATGTGTTTTTTTTTTTTGTGTGTGTGATTTTCGTTTTTTTGCATAATGTGCTAGTTGAGATCATGAAGAAGCCTCTCCATGTTTCAGATAACAGCATTAGTGACGTTAAAAACATACATTTTTTATTTTAAAAATGCTTGTTAGGCAAGGAGGGCTGAAGAGACCAAACTTCGAGAAGGATTTTCTCGGATTTAGAAAATGTCGTATGGCTGCTTTCAAATAGAGACAACTTTTTAAAATATGGTCCGATTTTCACATGTAAGACATCAATGGAAAGCTTAGAACCTGTATTTTCAGAATCTGTGAATAACTCAAAACGCCTCCGAGATGACTTGCGGGCTTAGATTCCGTGGTGGGACACATATTTGCACTGAACTTTGGAACAGTTGATATATGAGCACTGAACTGTTTAATTGCAATTGCTGCTGGTTATTCATTGATTGTTTGATTGTCACGACCTCTATTGGATCAGCGCTGAAAATGAACTGTTATCACTATATATATCTACCTTTATCACTGTACATATGTAAATAATTTTCCACTTTGCACTTTAAAGAAAAATACAAAGTACCTAGACACTAAACTGGCGCAGTGATATGAATCGAGAGAAAATAGCACCATGCGAATTACGCTGCTGAATTTTTCGTTTTTTTTTTATGTTAATCTGTATGGGTTTCCTTCGAAAAGTTTTGTGCGGTAACACTGACTTACCCATGACAGCGTGCTCTGGTCCCGGTTCTCCTCCGGTAACGTAGCTCGTGAACGTAGTTCTGGTAAGTTAGCCAGGACAGTTAATAAATCTGTTTTTTCTTCTCAAAACAAAACATTTGTCTGAAAGGTGATATATTTGCATCCCAAACAGTTGTCCACGAAAAATCCAGCAGCGTATTTTCGCATTCGCATATCTCGTCTCGATTCATATCACTGCGCACCTATTACTTATTATTAGCCTGTTAACCTTTAGCGGAAGTGAACGACGGATGCGGTCCGCCGTAAGGGGAAGTTTACAAGTGAACAGGCTAACGTGGGCGCATTGATACGAATCTAGAGAGAAAATATGCGAATGCGAAATACGATGCTGGATTTTTCGTGGACAACTGTTTGTGACACAAATATATCACTTTTTGTACAAATGTTGTTTTGAGAAGAAAAACAAGCTTTATTAACTGTCCTAACTTACTGGAACTACGTTCACGAGATACGTTACCGGAGGAGAACCGGGACCAGAGCACGCTGTCATGGGTAAGTCAGTGTTAATCTCACGACACTGTTTGAAGGGGAAGCCATACAGATTAACATTAAAAAAAACTTTAAAAACCCCTGCACTATCCCTTTAAAACTAAAACAAGAGTCAGTTTTGTGTAATATACTGTATAGAACCTTTAAAGGTCCCATGGCATGAAATTTTCACTTTCTGAGGTTTTTGAACGTTAATGTGAGCTTCCCTACCCTGTTTAGCCCCCCCCCCCCCCCATGGCTAAAAGTTGCGTAATGTCTAAACTGAGCATTTGCGATCCTTTTCTGCGTTTGAAAAAAACACAGCTCAAATGGGCGATTCTGGACAAGGCACCTTATTGACGTCAGATCGAAAAAAGAAATGCAAATGCAGTTCCACCATCATCTGGATCTCCACCCCCTGTCTCTGGAAATCACACCCAGAGAGTTTGGACCGCGGAGGAGCTACACAATGCGAAATGCGTTTTTTTTTATTTGCCTGGAGGCACGTGCGAGTGTTTCTAGGCTTGGAAGTCCTTTACCCGACCCTCTGGACCTCTGAAACAGCAGTGGTTTAATTTTATTTTCTGTACAAATGTGTTTTTTTTCATTGAAAAGGCTCTCCTCTCCTCCTTCGCGCTTACACACGCGGAAGTGGGGCCAGCACACAGCGCAGCGCTAACACAAGGAACCAGCGGCGCATTGCCCGCCCCCCCCTTCCTCTTACCAATCTGTGTTCTTCTCATTTGCATTCAAGCAACAAGGCGCAGAATGAGTCGTTCAGAGAGTTATTTTTTGACTCTGACTCTGTACATGTGTCTTTCCCATGCACTAAGTGTTGATTTTGAAGAAGGATTCATTTACAGTATTAGGGAACCATTAAGGAGCCATATAAAAGCATCAAGAAGTACCATGTCATGGGATCTTTAAAACCTTAAAAACATGAACAGCAGAACTAGAGCGGAACAAAATTTTGCCATCACAGTAATGCTAAGAAGAACTAGCATGCAACAGCGCACTTCCTGATTCTCGCAGACAGTACACAGCAGACTCATTTTGGCCTCAAGAGCTGCTTATACAATATATCTGCTTTGGGGCAAGAAGCATTTTGCTCAAATAAAACAAATTGGAAAGAGGCTCTTTAATTCAATCTTAGCCCCATTTCATTTGTGTGTATTCGCGAGGGCATTGTGCGTTTGCTTTGTCGCTGCGCTCACTTTGGGACTGTGTGTGGAGAAGTCAGTGTGTTCTACAAAGAGGAGAATAAAGTGTTCCTGATCACAATCGGATAAGCACTTCGAAATTACACACAAATCCACAGCGCTGGCTCCTCTCCGCTCGCGACGGTAACGGTGGATCCTGGCGTCTTAGTCGAACTGCGCCTAGGCGTGCGACTCCCCGCTCCTCGTTTTTCAAAACTTCAGTTGTTTTTGTCGAGATGAAAATATGGAAATCAAATTCGTTTCAAAATAATAATGTGTTTTTATTCCGTTGCAGAGCAAGAACTAATAAAAGGCTTCCCGTTATATTTGAAGACTCGGAAAATATGAGCACGAAAGGCGTTAAAAATGTCTTTATTTTGACATGTGCATTTTTTTCATGAGTTCATGTGGATTTAGAATACTGGGGGAAAAGAAAAAGAAAAGAAAAATGGGTTTCTGACAATAAGTTTCTTTTATTTTATTTTTTTGTTCACACATATAAGCAGTTTAGTCCTGGCTAAGTGCAAATTTCAAAGTTATATGACCACTGATTTCACCTAAAAAAATCAAAATGTATGTAGTAAATGAAAGCTGCACTAGGTAACATTTCTAGTGAAGGGTTTGCCGCCTGCTTATCTCCATGTCAGTGCTCTGGCTGAAATGTTCCGTCTACAGTATAGCGTTAAAATGCCTTGTTCCACTACAGATGTACAGTATTGTTCTCTTGGGGTCATCAGAAGTCCACAGTGGACTGTCTGCATCTAATTTAGTGTCCCAGAATCAGGAAGTGCATGTGTGCCTGCTAGTTGCTCTTGCCTCTGAACGTTGTGAAAACAGCTAATTAGAACGCTTTAAACATATTTGGACAATCGCAAACAATTTAGACTGAACTAAATCTGTTTTTAATGTTTTAAGTAAAAATCAGGTTCAGCACCTTCAGACGCATCTACAGCTCTGGAAAAAAATAAGAGACCACTGCATTTTTTTCTGAAATCTGCATCTCTACATGTGTAATACATGTAGCCATTCTATTCCAGCGTCTGTTGAGTTCCAACACAAACACAAAGCTGAGCTACTTCAGTTCAATGAAGTCACCCGAGAACAATGTGAAAGACTTGTGGAGAGCATGAAAAGACGCATGAAAGCTGTAATTAAAAATAAGGGTTATTGCACCAAATATTGATTTCTGAACTCTTCTTAAGTGTAAACATTAGTATTATGTTGTTTTAAAATGAATTTGATCTTGTTTCTTTGCATTGTTTGAGGTCTGAAAACATGGATCTTTTTTGTTATTTTGACCATTTGTCATTTTCTGCAAATAAATGCTCTAAACCAGGGGTGCTCAATATGTCGATCGCGATCGACAGGTCGATCGGGGGCCAAGTGTCAGTCGATCGTCAGGGCTTAATGCTCAATTCCGATTTTTTTGTGAAATCCAATTTTTTGCGCATGCGCCCTAGAGGACATGACGAGGTCACACGCAGCGTGCATGCTCAATGTTTACGGAAGTCACCGCAAGTCAAGTTGCTCTAGTACTTGCTTCGGCGCTTCACTGCAGGCATGAAAATCCCTCACCTTAAGGCAAAATTCGCCGATACGTTCGGGATATGTCCCTTTCTCCGGATCTCCGGATAATTAAGGTCTGTGGATATACAGCGCGATACACGTGGACTATCGACAACACGGCAAACTGTTACTACCTGACTGCGTTGTTATGGGGTGAGTCATATTATCGTGTTATTTCTGCATCAAAGGGACAGATTAGCTGACAGCAGGGGCCCGGGACTAAACCGGGTCTAAACCAGGACTAAACCAGGTCTAAACCAGGACTAAACCAGGTCTAAACCAGGACTAAACCAGGTCTAAACCTTACCTGGGAAATCCCAGGCTGTCTTTCGTTCGTTCCAAATCTGAAAGACAGCCTGGCGACTATGGCAAGCGAGCTCTACCGATTCTGGGAGCCAATCAGAGAGCGGGGAGGGGTGGAAAGACAGTCAGGCGTACTGTAATATTGCACAACGTACAATATTGTACGTTGTGCAATATTGTTGTTTTTTCAATACTCCTATAGTGCAATATCGTTTTTCCAATTTTTTCAATACTCTCCCTGTCACTGTTTTTTATTATTATCATCACTACTATTATTATTATTCGATTTATTACTTATTTTTTTAATTATTATTATCACCTATCTTTATGCCTTTTTTTTTGCCTGCATGCACTTGTCTTCTTGTTCAAACTGTCCCTACCTGGAGCTACTGTGACAAGTAAATTTCTCCTGTGTGAGATCAATAAAGTCTTATCTTATCTTATCTTACGTAAAGCTACGTATATGCCAAATGATAGACATTCGTAACGCCCAATAAACGGCCATTGGCAATCGTAAACCACACCTCTGCTACGAGATATTTCGAAGGTGGCTTCCAGACCATATCTCACTTGTGATATGGTCAGGTGTAAACCAGGCAAGTCTAAACCAGGTCTAAACCAGGACTAAACCAGGTCTAAACCAGGACTAAACCAGGTCTAAACCAGGTCTGAACCAGGACTAAACCAGGCCTAAAGCAAGTCTAAACCAAGACTAAACCAGGTCTAAACCAGGACTAAGGTAGGTGTGTGTGTGTGTGTGTGTGTGTGTGTGTGTGTGTGTGTGTGTGTGTGTGTGTGAGTGTGAGTGAGAGATCTACCCCCCCAGTAGATCTCGGCACACCATCAACCTCAAAAGTAGATCCCGGTCAAAAAAGGTTTGAGCACCCCTGCTCTAAAAGATTTAATTTGTTGTCAGTAGTTTATAGACTCAAACAAAAATGTTCCTTTTGCCCAAACACATACCTATAAGTAATAAAATCAGAAAAACTGCTCATTTTGAAATGGTCTTATTTTTTTCCAGAGCTGTATGTCCATGATGCCAACCAGGCAACATTTCCAGGACAATTTACAGGTCATCTCTGTTGAATGGAAACACAAAACTGACATAGCTAAATAGATAAATGGACGTAGCTAACGTAGGTGCATTCCAAAAAAGAAGCAAGCACAGGCGCCAAGTCATCGCCCCTCTCTCCATAACTGCTGCTGTCAGGCTTGTCATTCTGACCTTAAAATTTCATTTTATTATCCTACTTTACATGATCCTGTTTTTTTTTTTTAATTCACAATTATTTTTCACCATAAATCAGGATAAAGTTAGGTACAGGTTTGATTGACAGCTTTGTTAAGGGCCCGCTCTGCCACATTTAATGAGAAACGGGACCCAAAATGCAGGACTTCTGTTAAGTTCTTTAATAACAAACAGAGAATAATCAAAATCCAAAAATCTAAAACTGGCATGACACTGATAATGACAATGGGCTCACAAAGGGCAGAGGAGAACACGGGGTATAAACGCACAGACACAGGTGTAACACATTAGGGCGGAGAAAACAATCGACAGGAAGTAAAACTAAAATTAACAAGCTGACAGGACAAATGTCAAAATAAAACACTAAGGGCACACTACACTAAAGGAATAAGATACACAAAATATGAAACAATAACTATAACATGAACCATGACACTCTCCCTGCCAAACTAGCGATGCGGGTCGGAGGGGGTGTGTACCTTCAACAGCCTCGCTCCTGATTGGCTCTTTGGTTTCGCAGTCATATTTCCAAACCAAGGCTGCGTCCCATTACTCTGTCTTACCCCTTCGTCTTACCCCTACCCCTTGGTTTTGCGCGTTCATGTGAGGGCAAGTGGTGTCCCGATTCTAATTTTGATCAAGGGCTCGGGCCACGACCTCGGGCTACATACCCGTTGAAACGAAGTAAGCTCTCGACCAGACTTGAAACGAAGGGGTACGCCTACAAGCTCAGGCAGGTTTTGGGATCAGGATTGCAGTGTCACATCGACCAGCTGAGGAGTCTCATAAGTAGCAGTAGCTCAGTTGGTAGAGCATTTTGTCCACTGATCCAAAGGTTGGCGGTTCAAATCCCGCTCTTGACATAAGAAACATCAGCGGTTGAGCGGTCAGATCCACTGACCTACAGGTTGGTTGGTACGATTCCAGCTCCCACAGATGAATGCTGCCGTTGTGTCCTTGGGCAAGACACTTAACCCTCCTCGCCCCCAGTGTCTGCGTACACTGGTGTGTGAATGCGTGTGTGAATGGGTGATTGGTTCCTTGTTGTAAAGCGCTTTGGGTGCCTTGAAGGTGGAAAAGCGCTATATAAAGATGTGACCATAAATGTATTTTCAGCAGTTGTAATTATCGATTAAAAGTGTAGCATGGTTTACAAGAGGGGTGTCCAAACATTTTTCATCAAGGGCCACATATCTAAACACAGATGAAGCAGATCTATTTATTTATTTTATTTATTTATTTATTTGAATGGGACAGCATGTATTAATGAACGACTAGTGCCGTAAATACACCGGATTTAGCTAGGAGCTAATTTCCATCCGTAGTCCCATTGGAAGGGGTAAAACAGGATACAGTAAATGATCGAGGGCCAGAGACTGGTGCTCAGCACAGTCAATAATGGAAATATATCAATCAATCAATCAATTTTATTTATATAGCACATTTAAAACAGCCAAAGCTTACCAAAGTGCTGAACAACATTAAAGGTGACATAAAAATCAGATAGAGTTAAAATAACAACAATAATAACAATGGTGACAATAATAAAATAATAATAATAATAAAATAACAACAACATCAACAGCAAGAAGGTGCCAAGGTGTCTCTTCCTAACTCGGAGTAAAGGCCAATGAAAAAAGGTGCGTTTTTAGCAGGGATTTAAAGTGCTCCAGTGATTGTGCAGTTCTAATGTGCAAAGGTAAAGTGTTCCACAGTCGTGGACCGAGCACAGAGAAGGCCCTATCCCCTCTGGTCTTCAGCCTGGTCCTAGGGACAACCAGGAGGTGCTGGTCAGCAGAACGCAGACCTCTGGATGGGATCTGGGGCTGAAGGAGTTCAAATAAATACATATATGCATATATATGCATGTTTAACACATTACTTCAAAGTTCAAAGTCAGCTTTATTGTCAAAAAACATATGTACAGGTTGCACACACAGGATTTGAAATTGCAGCGCCCCCTAGGCCCACAGTGAACATAAAACATCTGATAAACAAGACAATAAACACCATGACTAAAACATCACATATGCCCATAGCAAAAGTACAGTAAACTTACAGTAAAACACAGAATGTAGAGTGTAATAAAGCTCAAAAGGTGTCATTTAAGCAGTAGTGTCATTTAAGCAGCAGTGTCAGTGTCATTTAAGTGTCTTTTAAGCAGCAGTGTCAGTGTCATTAGAATGAGCTATCGAGTGTCGTTAGAATGAGCTATCAGCCTTTTATTCATGCGAAAATCCTCAAAACCACACAATAAATATTAAATATTGTTTTATCAAGGTAGATTTTCAAAAAACTTGCAGTCAAAAGTTCTGCTCAAGGTAATTTGGGCCAATTCACCTGGAAGCCTGGGGGCCAAGAAAAAAATTGTCTTTGGCCCATGGGCCATAGTTTGGACATGGTTGGTTTACAATTATGACGCTTATGTTCTACATTACTTTTAGTGAACTGTTGTTGCGGTTTTAATTGTAGTGATGTCTGTTTAGCCGATGTTATGGTTTTCATCGAAACTTCATGCATAAACAAGCTATTTTTTTTGTCAAGCTGAGGTACCCGATAATCCTTGACATTTGATTACATCAATTGTTGTCGCCTCTGTAGACGAAGCAGCTCAAGTAGAGGCAAAGGATGATGACGCAAACGGTAATCGAGAGGTGTCCCATTTCTTAGGGGAACATTCGTACCCTCTCAGCTCGGTATCGAGGGACAAGGCAAAGACATAGGTAAAGGCGAATTGGAAGGGGTAAGACAGAGTAATTGGGACTCAGCCATAGTCTTTGTTTGCAGCTGAGTTTGTGATCTTCATTTGGTTGCAACTGAATGCTGTGGGTGACATCACACTATCTCAGTCCACGTACTATTACATGTTTTAAAATTATTTGGAACAACAACGTAATGAATAAATGACTAATAAATAACCTGTTGTTGCAATTTAAAACAATAAAGTTGAATAAAGTGCAATTTCCACTCTAAATTCAAACTATCCTTAAAGGAAATCATGTACTTTTCACAAATATGACCTTTTACAGTGCTTTCATAGAACACACACATACACGTCTGTACCGCCTCTTTAAAATTCACTTCACAAATCCATATTATCCTCCAGCTCCACTTCTCCGTATTCCTCAGTATGGACAAGCAGCCAATACGCAGCCTCGAGTCCTCCCTGCATCACATACAGAGAGCCCCGCTGGTTATGGCGGTCAAAGGTCATGAAAACCCATCTCCACGGGGCGCACGGACCTGTTTCCATTTCACATTTGGTTTGCAGAGTCGGACCCGGCTGCTGCAAAGGATTGTGGGTATGGCGTGGTAAAGAGATGTGAGTGAGTGAGTGATGTGCATTTTCTGGTACTTGGAATGCGTGGTTCATTGTAAAACAGGGCGGCGAATGGCAAACGGACTCAAGTGCTCGATGAGTGAAATCAGAAGTGCGATGGAGAGATGCTTCAGTCTGGAGGCCATACATAAGAGGATAATGCTAAGCTATGCTAGCAGCTGGAGGAGATGTCGACTTGGTGATCCACGGAAATGAAATAATATAATAAATATAAAAGATACAGGTTGATAAGAAATGTAGCTTCACTAATGCCTCTGCACACTAACTGAGAATGCATCACAGTACTATAGAGAGTTTAATTATTGTGCTGACCTCACAACATTGGCCACTAATATTCCAAACAAATGTAAGGAAGCTAAAATGAATATTGTTGAGTGTGTATTCTGCAAAATTGACTTATTGGAGCCTTCTACTATATTATAACAATGTCTTGTCCTCAAAAAACATGCTTGAGGAGGTTTTAGATGATTGAAAATGCTATATTCTCCAAAAACAAATTAATACAACATGTCATTCCACAGATGAATGCTGCCGTTGTGTCCTTGGGCAAAACACTTAACCCCACCCTGCCCCCAGTGTCTGTGTACACTGTTAGAAAGCCCCCATGACAGAAGATACATCAAGGTTGTGTCGGTTGTGTCAAGGGACGTGGGGCCGTCCTCCCGTGGACCCAACACTTGCAGGAGGATCCATGGGGGCCGGTGCATTGAGATCTGGGCGGCAGATCTGTTTGGACTGTTGCCCCCACGACCTGAACTCAAACAAAGCAGAAGGAAATGAATGAACAACTTTTTTATTTTTTCCTCATTCTAACTGTCATGAAGAGCAGACACGCTTTCTTCTTCCTCCCTTATCCTTGTTCTGTCTGATGTTTTATTTCTCTCGTCTCGTCATTTTTCTCTTGTTGGAACAGATTTTCAAATCCTAAATCATGAATTGGATAAAGCTGGTCCCACAACGCAATTGGTATACTTTTTCCACGGAGGAGCGCTGGTCCGGAGAGCCGGACAGTCCCAAGGGAACTCGCTGCCTGATATACAAGGGACATGTCGTGCACCTGGAGGACGCGGAACGATTTACTATTGGAATTTTGATGGCAGGACATCTGGATTGGCCTGGAGGATGTTTTCTGACCAATCACTAATTGGAGCTGAGCGAATAAAAGAGCCCCGAGCCGCTGGCCGGTCATTTTACACGATAGGGGGGGGCTGCGAACTTGGGGGAGGCTACATCAGAAGGAGAAAACACAGATTGTGAACTGTACCATCCAATCTGTGGAAATCCGTCTGGCACTTGGATAACATTGCGGATCATGGATTTGGAACTGTGTGGAACAGCGGCTCAGTCTGCATTCATATGTGCCAGGGGGAGGATTGCGAGTCGCACAGCCCTGCTTGGTGGCACATTTGGGGGCCTGGCAGAAACCAGGGTTCTGGCAAATTGTCTGTTCGCCTGGGTTCTAAAAATG
Source organism: Paratrypauchen microcephalus (assembly GCA_036785185.1). Lineage (NCBI taxonomy): Eukaryota > Metazoa > Chordata > Actinopteri > Gobiiformes > Gobiidae > Paratrypauchen > Paratrypauchen microcephalus. The sequence continues at coordinate 1,773,009 of JAVJIX010000106.1, read as the reverse complement.
TATTGATTATGTTAAATTTCCCTGGTGTAATCAATTCTCCTGAAAATGTGATTCAACTGGACTCTTTGTTTTGACTGCACTTTCTGCACAAACACGTCCAAGGTCGACAGCTGCCGGCTAACCTCACAGCACTCTACAAAAACAAGACAATCCACATTTGGCTCACACTGACATGTTTTATGTAAAACACTCTGCCCTGTCTATTTAGTAGTGTCGGCCTCTGCTTCAGTTTTCAATCAATTTCATTGATTTTTCTGGACCGCTCTCCTTCCCACCTGCCCGTCTGTTACCAACGAAAAAAAAGCTGTGTGTTTTAGCTGTCCAACTGTTGTTGCCGTAATATGTTTGTGAATATTGTTATTGATTGTACCTCACTTTTCATCTCTGTCATCTCCAAGTCGGCGGTCCCTCCCCTGGCCATCTCTATCTCTGTCCTGCTTGGTCAGGGGGAAACGAAATTTCAATCTTCTATGTGTCTTGTACATATGGTTTTTCGACAATAAAGCAAACTATGAACTATGGTGATTTAAATATGTGTTAGCAGTTAATACTCCATAAAAGTGCACACAAACCTGCAGAAGCCAGATGAATATTACTTCTAATATTCTCTCATCAGTCTGGGTTGGTTCTCATTCAAAGTGATCAGGGAGCGGCTGGCCTCGGCTCGACCTCCACAGCGTGTGGTGAAAGGAGAAGTGCTCAGAATGGCCTCAAAGTGTTTGGATCGCACATAGTATTTCATGAATGGACACTGCAGAGCGTACTGTGTGGAGCCTGTGTGGTACGAGACACTTGTGCCTCTGAATGTGCAGCTACCATACATGCAAACAACCACGTAATAAACATTAGGTTTAACATTATACTGGACAATAGTGCACCAAGAATGTCCTTATCAGTACTACGCTGTGTGCACCATGTCACTCCTGGAAGGGTCTATTTAAATAAATAAATGCATGAATTGTTATAAAGCACAGACGTAGCACCCAAAAGCAGACCAGAGCAGCTATAGTTAACAGGTTTATTGTACAGATGGAAGTGGAAATGGGCAAAAAAGGTCCGGTGGAGGCAGGCAGGGGGATCCGGAGGAACACAAGCCACAAGATGGACAGGGGAGCCGAGAGGGAAGATGCAGGGAGCACTGAGAGCAGAAACAACAACAAAAAATTACAAAAGGTCCGGGAACAATCATAAAACAGTTTCAAAAACAAGATCCAAAGAAACGTGAGCCACGAGCGAGTTACCGGCGTGGTAAACTCAGCCCCACCCACTCCAACAACACCATTTTGAAGTTTGCGGACGACACCACAGTTGTGGGGCTGATCTCAGGGGGTGAGGAGTCTGCTTACAGGGACGAAGTCCGGGCTCTGTCGGCGTGGTGTTCGGCAAACAACCTGGCGCTGAACACCACAAAGACCAAGGAGATCATCCTGGACCCGCCCCCTCTCCACATCAACGGAGTCTGTGTAGAGAGCGTCCACTCTTTTACTTTCCTGGGGACCACAATATCGGCTGACCTGTCGTGGTCCGACAACACCTCGGGATTAGTAAAGAAGGCTCAGCAGCGCCTGCACTTCCTGCGGCTCCTCAGGACCAATAACATTAGTCAGAAGCTGCTGGTGAACTTCTACCGCTCCTCCATCGAGATCACACTCATGTACACCATCACGGTGTGGTTCACGCTCTGCACGGAGGCAGAACAGAAGAGGTTACAGGGGGTGGTGAAGACGGCCCAAAGGATTATCGGCTGCCCCCTCCCCTCCCTGAAGGACATCTACACCTCCTGATGCCTCAGCAGGGCGGAGCGGATTATTAAGGATGTTTCCCACCCCGCACACCATCTCTTTGAACTGTGACCATCAGGCAGGCGCTACAGGTCCATCAGGAGCCGGACCAACAGACTGAGAGACAGTTTCTTTCCCCAAGCCATCATCAGACTGAACTCACGCATGCACTAACCCCCTCCCCCCAACTGCACCCCAACATACTACCTCACTACATCACAACACACTACCTCACTACATTATTAATTCTGTGAATTATCTGTATGCCAAGTGCTGCTGCTGCTGCTGTTTGCTGCTACTGTTTGTTTTATTTTGTCTTTACTGAAGTTCGTTGTTTGCTGGTCAAACATTTTTATTTTTATTTATTTTTATCTATTTTATCTACACCTGCGGAGAGCTTTCCCAATTTCGTTGTGTTTTTACCTAACATAATGACAATAAAGACTGTTCTATATTCTATATTCTGTTCTGTTCTATGAACTGACAGGGAGTGGAGGAAGAACTGGGCTGATATGGGCAGGAGGAGATTGGGGATGGATCTCAGGTGTGATGATCACCAGGAGGCTGCAGCTGGTGGAAGACGACTCCTCCCAAGGCAGGTGACACAGAAGGGAGAGACTGGAGGATCATGACATGGCCCATTTTACCACTGTTGCGTGCTTCAACATTAGAAAGGCTGAAAATAGCAGTTCTTCTTCACGTTTGTTGTCCTCTTGGTCCCATTGTTTATGCACTTGAGTGGAGGTCTGGTTTAAAGTCCACTCTGCGCTGGTGAAGAGCAGATTGAGGCTCTCTGTGTGAGAGGAGACACAATCACAGTGTGCAGCTCTGATGTTTGATGGAGTTTAGTCCAAGCGTGTAAACAAAATCTGCATAGGAGAGATGAGCACAGCGGCTTATGCAGAGCCATGTGAGGAGAAGGAGCGCGAGTGAGGAGACATTTTAAAAGTAAAATATTGTGGAAATCAAGTATTGTAAAGGTGGACTTAAAGATACAGTATATAACTTTGTGTAGGAAGCATCAACTGCACGATTCCATAGAAATAGAAAGTTATAAAACCTATTTAGGAACATTCTCCATGGAGAGATCTCCCGTACTGTGGAAGATTAGAGTCACTGGAAACAATGCAGCAAAAACAAAATGCCTTTTTTCTATTTTATCTAGATAAAAAGTTACATGTTGTGGCTTTAAGTTTGTGCATGTCACTTTTATGATCAATACAACTTTCCATGTTAAAGCTCGACCGCATCACTTTTTAGTTGAAAACCTAACTACAATAAAAGCATCGATTTTCATTGTTTTTATTGCATCAAAAAAACTTACAAAACATCCATCCTTACTGTATGCGAGCTTGCATTTCCACAAACCTGACTCTCCGCAAACCTGGCTGATTATTTGCCTGTTTGTTGCCATGAAAATTTAATTGCTTTGGATAAAACGTTCCACAGTTTGGCATAAAACATATCTATCTCTATGAATACTCTTCTGAAGTACGTTCTGACTTTAAACTTTTTCATGGTTTATTTTGGCCGTGTGTGTTTATGTGTGCATTATATCACCATGGTAACTGCTGAACATTCTGCCATAGACATACTGGTATATACAGTATTCCACCAGCGTGATGTCACTGCAAATTATCAATGGAATTTCATCAGTTTCATGTGAATAATAATGATCCACAGTGTCTCGAGGTGTCGAGAAACTAATATCCAGAAACTATTTAAAAGTTGAGAAAATGAGCTCCTGTAAAGAGTACTCTTCATAAAGAGTAATCATATTGCACTGGCACTCACAGAAACTTTGAATAAGTCATTAGAATTCACAGTTACCTTGGGGGAAAGGATGTGATACTTTATACTTTCCTCATTATTTTACATCATAAGAACGTGATGTTTTAATCTCATCACCTTTTCTTTCATTGAGTCGATGAATGGCATCCTGGTACTCCACATGCCACAAACACAGCAGATTGCTGCCAGTGATCGAGAAACTACAATACTGAACCAAGGACACCTCCAGCTGGTTCTGAGCTCTGTCTGCCCCACGTCATTAGAGGTTCGAATCCTCCCACCACAGAAGCACAGGTGCTGGACTCTGTCGACTGTGTCATGTGATGAGACATTTGTGAAGGAGTCGGCTCTTTTGAACGGCTCCTTAACGTGAATGGTTCTCACTCTGGATCTCTTTTGAAAATAACCTACTCTTTTTCGCTCTAATTTTATTCCAGGGGTGCCCAACAAAAAATAGTCTCTGGACCAAATTTGGCCCACGAGCCATAGTTTGAACACACTATTTAAAGCAATTCTACTGTTTTACTCTGATTGTGTCTGTTCTGGAATTTCTATTCTTATAGAGTAAAACTTGTCTTGAATCAAAGAGTTGATTTATTAAAAAGCAATTGTGCACAATTACGCCCTGACTGTCCCTCGCAGAGGCATCTGTCCCTAGATCTGTGTTCATAACAAAACATACCAAGATATTATACCCCACGGGGGGAAGGGGGGGCATGAGCAAATGCGTACATGCGTAATCAAGACATAACATTTCGACAATCACCGGTCAGTAAAGGCCAGTGGAAATTTACCACACACACAGGCCTAAAGCCCTGGCTAAATTTTGAACATAATTAACAACCTCATTTTATTAGGAATCACAAAACCAACTTATACATGGCATATATATCTGATTATATGAATGATTATTGTAAGATTTCCATCACATGTCATAATGTGTTACAAGGGTAGACATATTAAGTTTTTAAGCAGTTTAATCAGATCTGAGCCTTGGTTATTTCTCTGTGACGAGTTTGTAGATAAAATTATCATTATTGGTCTTTGTGATATAAATATTCTCTCTTTGGCACAGCTCTTTGAAATGAACCGATCCAAAAGATTCAGATTCTGAAAGAGCCAAAAGTCCTGTCACTGGACTGTTGTGACATTACGCTCACAATTGTTGGTGTGTCTTTATTTCTCTGTTTGTCTTTGAAGAGCACCTCCTTTTTTATATTGTGTATTTTTCAGAGCCAATTGTTTTTTCTTATCTCGGGGAGCTCACAGCTCTCGGGCTACTTTAATTATTTGTCCAACAGCCATGGGCTCATTTCCATGATAATCCTGCATTCACTCTAACAAACACTCGTCCACACCACTATTCACAGGAGGACACTGGAGACCGGGGGTTGAGTTAAGGTTAAGGTACACTTTTTGGTCTGTGTAGGGAAACTGGTCCTCTGCATTTGAATCATTCTTGAATACCACAGGGTAACCTGTCAGGACACATCTCCAGATCTTGAGCTAGTCTTGGTCAGGACTAACCTGGGAAATCTCAGGCTGCTTTTGTTCGTTCCGATCTGAAAGACAGCCTGGCAACTATGGCAAGCGAGCTCTCCCGATTCTGGGAGCCAATCAGAGAGCGGGGAGGGGTGGCTAGACGGTGGCGCGTACTATGTGACAAACGGAAGCTTGTAGTTTGAACTGACAACTGACATGATTGGCTATGAGTTACGTATACGCCAAACGATAGACATTCGTAACGCCCAATAAACGGCCGATGGCGATCGTAAACCACACCTCCGCTACGAGATATTTCGAAGGTGGCTCCCAGACCATATATCACTTGTGATATGGTCAGGTGTAAACCAGGCAAGGTCAGGACTGCCTCAGCTGGAGGATTCGATCTATTGTTTGTGTTTTGGGTTCATGGAGGAAACCGGAGTATCCAGACACAGACAAGTGAACCCCGAACCTTCTTGCTGTGAGGCGTGAGTGCCGCCCATGGGTGAAGTGTCTTGCCTACGAACACTAAGGGCCTGTTTACACGAGAACGCTTATGGGTAAAAACAACAAAATATTTGATTGTAAGTGCCTTTCGTTTAGACGGTAATGGTGTTTTGGGGCCTTAAAAACGCAAAAAACTGAAACCGCCCTCCAAAGTGGAAAACTTGAATACACGACGCCGTAGCGTTTTCGTCTACACTGCCCAAGACGCAAAACTCTGGTCAAATCTGCTGATGTCGCGTACGCGTTTACGTCACATATATCAGTGTAGTTTGTTTGGCAGGACTCCCAGTCCACACCTTGTTGCGCCTTCGTTGCTTTGTAGTCTAACATCATCTGAAGCAATAGTTGAACTTCTTCGTCTGACCACACCATGTTTTGTTTTGCTTTTCGCGGTGCAGATGAAAAAAAGGAAGAGTCTACGCATGCATGGACATAGTGATATCATAGTGATGTATCACAGCACCACCTAGCCACCTGGCATGCATACCCAATCCAATTCCACACACTTTTGCGTCACCGTATGCACGCAGATTTCCTCCCAAAAACACTCACCTAAACGCGGTATAAAACGTGAAGACGCGACGCCACTTTGGCATCTTCTGTTCAGACCGTCATCATATAAATGTAGCCTAAGAAAATTATAACAGCAAAAAGTGTCAAGGTTTTGTTTTTGTTTTTTTTACAGTATAAAACTTGACATTATAAAAGTACTCTGACTGGACTGTTACCCACATTCTTTGTATCATATTCCAGTATTTGGTATTTTGCATTTTCAACACATTTTCAAAGTATTTTTCCCAACACTGATTGTGACACATTCACAGAAACCAGGACACGACAGCTCCATTTGAAAGTACTTTGCAAAGTTTTTCCATTCTATTTCATTTTTCCATTTCGGCCTTGATTTGCTTTGTCCTTATTTGGTCGGCGCACCGTACAGGAAGTGCTGACATCAGTTGCTGCTTCCTGTCTCCTCGGCGGCCGTATAAGTGTCATCGCGTTAGGGCCACACAATGGAGCCATTCACAGGAGTCATCGCAGACGGCTCTCAGCGCAGGAGCCGCTTTTATTGTGATGCTTATTATTCATGTGCTGTTTGGAGAAAGACAGTCGGGCTCTCAGGAAGAATCGTCCTTCAGAGATGCTATTGTCTCTGCGCTCGCTGTTCCCTACGGTTTCACAGGAAGCACAGATCGCACGCTCTGTCCTGGCCAGGTCAGACGCCTCTTCAGAAAGTGCACAGGGCTCATCCAGCACATTCTTCACCATCAAGGTTAGACCATCACAAGTGACTTTTCCTATAATAAATGTTGGAATCAAGATCAACTGGCAAAGCTGAATATCATTATTATTGTAATCATTTGTGTGGATGCCTCAGATGCCCTTTAAGTTGCAAGCAGAAACCACAAACATAAATAAATAAATACACGTTGTAAAAGGAGAAATTCTATTTGTCAAATGGACAAAAGTTGATTTGGTCGAATACTTTTCTCAGCTCACCCAAGCTGCTTCTTCAGTTCTGGTCAGAGGCTGGTACGCAAGAGGTGAAAAATTAAGGTGTTTTTAACCAGTAACTTAGATATAAATTAATAAATGGAAGATAGATGGGTCACTGTAGAAGATTTCAAACAAAGAAATAACATCTCCATGGAAGTAGACCTCCTCCAGAAAAACACAGACAAAACACTGAGCCACAAACAAAGCAATGTGGTCTACTCCGTTCAGTGTCGTGAAGACTGCAGCGAGCGCTACACTGGAGAAACAAAACAGACACTTCACAAGAGGATGTACCAACACAGACAGCCAGAGTGGACCTCAGTCTGCCGTACATCTCCACCTAGAAGCCACGGACCACTCCTTTGAGGACAGTGAGGTACAGATCTTGGCCAGAGAAAAGAACTGGTTTGAGAGGGGAGTTAAAGAGGCTATTTTTGTCAAGAAAAAGAATCCTTCCTTGAACAGAAATGGAGGTCTCAGACATCATTTGTCTCCCATCTATAACTCTATCCTCAAACCTAAATTAAAACAAAGAAACGACAGGGCAGCCAGGTCAGGTCCAGAGGTGTGAAAACACCCATTATGGCCCTGAATGGTTCTGCTAACAAGACCCACACTCCACTCCCACTGCAGATCTAATAGGCCCACCTAACTAACACAAACTGTAAACAAGTAGGTGTGGTAGTTTCATAGTAATTTCACTGTAGTTAGCTCCTCCCTTCAGGCAGATATAGGCAGTGTCCACCAGCGTATGACCAGAACTGAAGAAGCAGCTTGGATGAGCTGCGAAACGTATTCGACCAAATAAACTTTTGTCCAGTTGACAAATTGAATTTCTCCTTTTGCCTCCTTCAGAAAAGTTCCATAGTGCACCTTTAACTACATGATACTAACAGGTACAAAGAGGTGCCATAGTGGAAAGTACTTGTTCTGCTTTGTTAGTATGTAGTATTATTGTGGTATCGGAATTGGTACTGAGTATCGAGTCTATTCCCTAGTATCTAAATTGAGTTTGAAATTTTTTGTACCCAGTCTTTGTTGGTAGAGCATTTGTCCACTGGTCCAAAGGTTGGCGGTTCAAATCCTGCTCTTGACATAAGAAACATCAGTGGTTGAGCGGTCAGATCCACTGACCCACAGGTTGGTTGGTACGATTCCAGCTTCCACAAATCAATGCTGCCATTGTGTCCTTGGGCAGGACACTTAACCCACCTCACTCCCAGCGTCTGCGCACACCGGTGTGTGAATGGGTGAGTGGTTCCTTGTTGTAAAGCGCTCTGGGTGCCTTGAAGGTGGAAAAGCGCTATATAAAGATGTGACCATTTATCCATTTTTTTCTTCTTTGTTCGCACATAAACCTGCCTTGCGTCACCATGCCTCTCCATGGCTCTTCTATTACAAATGAACGTGTCCACTGTACCTGCAGATAAGAACCAGACCCGTCCACAATCACCAGCGATGCCCTTTACACCTCCGCCCCTCTGATTGGTCCGGCGGGTCCCTCCTGTACAAACGGGCCGCTCTTATTGGTCCAAACCCCCAGGCTCCAGATAACAGAACTGGAAATGGCGTCCTGTGTGTTTTGGCGTTAAGCTGATATGAAAGGGACGGCGAGTGTTTTAATATGCAGTGGTTGCGGCGCGCTCTGCTTTCCAGTAATAAACAGCATCAAAGTGAAATTATGTGAAACAATAAGAACAGGGCCAATCCCTTTAATCGAAAATGAGTTGGCCAAAAATAAACACAAGAAAATACAGTATGTCCCAGATTAAACGGGCTAATCAACAGCTTTGTGTAGTACTATAAGACACTGCAGTCCACAGAAGTATCTATTCTGCAAAATCAGGGCTATTCTAATACACATTCTAGAGGGACTAATTTTCGAAGGGCCAAATTGTCACAACTTTTAAAGAGCCCATAAAAAAACTATTTTCTGGTCTCTGTTATAATGTTGTTTCCTCATCACAAACAGACCTGGAGTTGTGTTTTGTTTCATTCACACTCGTTTAACACACACACTCACACATATTTAGGCTAGGAGTTCTGATGTAGAGATGTAGACAGACTAATAATAAAGTGTGACTCAAACGTGTGAATGAAACAAAACAACTCCAGGTCTGTTTTTGAGGAGGCGATAAAACCTTAATTTTGTGTAATATTAGGGCCTGTTTACACGAGAATGCTTACGGTTAAAAACGACAAAATATTGTATCGGAAGTGCCTTTCGTTTAGACGGGGACGGTGTTTTGGGGGCTTAAAGGGATATGCCACCCCCAGGTCAAATTTGGGCATCTCCCCACAGTCCAGAGACTAAAATAAGTGGTGGAAAGCGTTTTCCTGCTCACCCAGCCATTGTCCGAGTCTGTCGCCACTGACCGCCGCGGTATCTGGTGCTCCTCCGCCTTAGACTGGAGTCTAACGTCGCCAGAGAAAGATTTCGGCCAAAAGGAATTAATTTGCTCGATGCGTTTCCCAATTACTTTGTGTGTAGTGCGCATTCATATCGAGTGCAAATAAATGTGCAAATCAACACGGAGAGCTTGCCTTGGTCATTTTGGGTGGGAACTATTTTCCAGTGCGTAAGAATACAGCCGTATCACGCAGTACGCTGCCAGGGGAATCCCTGTTACGCACCGGGAAGGGAGTTCCCCTGTTGCAAAACGTGGTGCGTGATACGGCTGTATTCTTACGCAAATGCTTTTCATCACTTATTTTAGTCTCTGGACTGTGGGGAGATGCCCAAATTTGACCTGGGGGTGGCATATCCCTTTAAAAAAGAAAAAAAAACTGAAACCGTCCTCCAAAGTGGAAAACTTGAATACGCACCACCGTAGCGTTTTCGCCTACACTGCCCAAGACGCAAAACTCTGGTCAAATCTGCTGACGTCGTGTACGCGTTTACGTCACATCGGTCCATATATCAGTGTACTTTGTTTGGCAGGACTCCCAGTCCACACCTTGTTGCGCCTTCGTTGCTTTGTAGTCTAACGTGGTCTGAAGCAATAGTCGAACTTGAATTTTTTTATTTTGCTACCGGTAGCCATGTTTTGTTTTGCTTTTCACGGCGCAGATGAGAAGAAGGAAGATTCTACACATGCGCTTGGACATAGTGATAATGTATCACAGCGCCACCTAGCCGCCTGGCATGCATACCCAATCGAATTCCACACACTTTTGCGTCACCGTATGCACGCAGATTTCCTCCCGAAAACGCTCGTCTAAACGCGGAATAAAAAGTGAAGACGCGACGCCACTTTTGCGTCTTCTGTTCAGACCGTCGTCATATAAACGTAACCTTAGACCTTTAACAGAATTGAGGGTCACCCAAAATAGTCGGTTCATTTAAACAATTCCTTTTTTTTTTTCTTTTGCAACTTTCTTTATTAACATTTTCAATTTAGAACAAATATTGTACAACAAAAAGTAAAAGAAAAGAAAAGAAAAATCAAATAAATAAGTAAATAAAAGGGGTGACGAGGACAAGCTTATTGTTGGTGCCAAATCAGTAAAATACACGGTAAGTATCTCACAGTAAAATCAATTAATATAAATTAAAGAAATAAAAATAAATAAATAATTGACTTACATAACAATTAAAGTAGTTGAATAATAATAAAATAATAGAAATAATAAAATAAAATATAATAATAAATAATAAAATTAAAGATAAAATTAAAGATAAAAATATATAGATATACACAGATACATAAGTAAAAAAAAAACATTAAATGATTCCTTGACATGAAAGCTTGGAAAGAACCAAATATTTTTCTTTCCAAATTTCATGTATTTTTACAATGCGCTGAACCAAAACTGAACCAAAGAATCAGCACAGAATCAGAGCAGGCAACGCGAGTGAGAGCTTTGTGCACAAAAAAACATATTTGGCATCATAATCATCAGTTTTTCAATTATTGTTATTGTAGTACAAAATAGTATAATTCCAAAGGGTAAACACTCTCTCGCTTTCAGTTGGAACCATTTTAAACAGATTGGAGCCTCGGTCATTTCTCTGTGATTAGTATGTAGATCAAATTAATTCTCACATTGGCTTCTGGCATGTAAATAAATATAAAAAGAGCCTGTTTTTTTACATGGCTCTTTGAAACGAACAGATCCAAATGATTCCCATCGCAAGTTTCAATAATAATATAAATCCAACTGTTGTATTAGTTTTTGTGAAAAATAAAATACAAAGTTCTTTACCAACATGCTCAGCAAAATAACTAAACAAGTGCTGAACCACTATTAATGTATGACTAGAATAGTAACAACTGGGTCTTAACCACAGAACACAGAACTAAACCAGGTCTAAAGTAGAATTAAACCAGGACTACACTAGTACTAACCCAGATTTAAACCAGGTCTTAAAGGGATAGTGCGTTTTTTTATTTTTTTTTATTTTTATGTTAATCTGTATGGCTTCTCCTTCAACAGTGTCCTGAGATTAACACTGACTTACCCATGACAGCGTGATGTGATCCCTTTTATCCTCCGGTAACGTAGCTCGTAAACGTAGTTCCGGTAAGTTCGCGGGGATATTTAATAAAGCTTGTTTTTCTTCTCAAAACAACATTTGTCCGAAAGGTGATATATTTGTGATATATATCAAACAGTTGTCCACTAAAAATTCAGCAGCGTATTTCTCATTTGCATATTTTCTCTCTCGATTCATATCAATGCGCCCACGTTAGCTCTGTTAGCCTGTTCACTGGTAAACTTCCGCTTACGGCGGACCGCATCCGCCGTACACATCCGCTAAAAGTGAACAGGCTAATAGAGCTAACGTGGGCGCATTGATACGAATTGAGAGAGAAATAATAATAATAATAAAAATAAATTTTATTTATATCGTCCTGGGACCTGAAGAAAAAAAGTGTATCTAAATTATTATTATTATTTTCATTTTCTATTTGGAGGTACATGAACACCTTAGCATTTACTTTTTTTTTTTTTTTGATGACCAACATCTCTGACAAGCTTCTACAGTTGCCTCAAAAAGTTCTTAGACTCCCTTTTAATATCTTATTTATTTATTTTTTAAACTATATTTTTAAATTTTTTATATATTTTGTGTTATTTAATTTATTTATTTGAGTATTTCTTTACATATTTATTTATTTTTATTTTTTATGTATTATTTATTTATTTATTTATTTTTACATTTTTAGAATTTTTTATTTATTTTAAAATTTTTTAAATTTATTTATTTATTTTTTAATCATAGTGCAGCCACAAACTAGAATCTCAAAACAATGAAAAGACAGACTGGTTAACTCGATGTCCACTATAAAGGACACAAATGAATTGGTGGGTCTCAGGAGGTTCTAGTGCTTTTCATGACACTCAAAGATGCTTCATAGAGCAATACAATAAAATAAGTCCATAAAACAGTCAATAATAAAACAAAATGGATAAAAATAGCAAATAATTTAAACATTAAAAGCAGCTTTAAACAGATGGGTCTTGAGGTCTGTGCAGTCTCGGAGGTGTTGAGGTAGAGTGTTCCAGAGGGTGGGGGCAGCAATAGAAAAGGCTCTGTCTCCCCAGGTTCGGAGCTTGGTCCTGCAGGGGAGGGACGAGAGGTTTGCGTCGATGGAGCGGAGAGACCGGGATGGGGTGTGGCGGCGGAGCAGGTCTGCGAGGTAGGCTGGGGCCTACCTACCAGAAAATATGCGAATGCGAAATACGCTGCTGAATTTTTAGAGGACAACTGTCTGGGACGCAAATATGTCACTTTTCGGACAAATGTTGTTTTGAGAAGAAAAACAAGCTTTATTAAATGTCCCCGCGAACTTACCGGAACTACGTTTACGAGCTACGTTACCGGAGGATAACCGGGATCACATCGCGCTGTCATGGGTAAATCAGTGTTAATCTCAGGACACTGTTGAAGGGGAAGCCATACAGATTAACACAAAAAAATGCACTATCCCTTAAACCAGAGAATAACATATCTGAATATTTGGAAGGTCCTCCAGCGACAACAGTCCTGACCAAGACTAGTTCAAGATCCGGAGATGGGTCCCCGGGTACAGTACCGCGGCGTCCCCTGACAGGTTTCCCCAGCAGTATGGAAGAAAGGGCCAAATGCAGAGGTCAAATTTCCTGCAGGGACAATAAAGTGTACCTGATTTTGGCTTCTGAGACTTTGATTCCACCTTGGCCGTGCTCACAGTCCAGTTTCTGAAGAGAACCGATGTGCAGAAGGTGAGGACAAAACCGGGAGTCGTGTTGTTGCCATGAGAATCCATACTGCCATACTGTCAAACAAAAATGTCTATATATTTTTTACCTTAAGGCAGTCTTATTCTACAAAATTGACATTTCAAATCTTTTCAAAGTCGTATTGAGAGATTTGTGTCCAACCGCAGGAAAACCAATACCAAGTCGTTGCGGAGGCATTTTGAGTTATCCACAGATTCTGAAAGTACAGGTTCTAAGCTTTCCAATGATGTCTTACATGTGAAAATCTGACAATATTTTAAAAAGTTATCTCTGTTTGAAAGCAGCCATAGCAGATCCCAGAAATTCCAGAAACAGCCTCTCAAAGTTTGGTCTCTTCAGCCCTCCTTGCCTAACAAACATTTTTAAAATTAAAAATGTATGTTTTTAACGTCACTAATGCTGTTATCTGAAACATGGAGAGACTTCTTCATGATCTCAACTAGCACATTATGCAAAAAACAAAAATCACAAATTTTGAGTATGTTTTAATAATTTATTTTCAAGAGGCTATTTCGCCAGTCTACTTCGTTTTCATCGTTGAAGTTGATATTTCATCTTTGTCGCACACAATTCAGGCTCAAACCTCACTTTTTTTATGCACTTTCTAACTTCACTGCTGTTGTCTGTTGTCAAAGGTGTTAAAGTGTTTTATTCCTGCCATTTCCAGTGAAAAAAATACAGCACCTGCAGCATTTCAGAGCTGTAAAAGTCTGATAAATGTGACCTGTGTGTTCACTGCAAAGATCACGTTCAAGTCTGATTTATTTCCACGCACGAATGTGGACCAGGAAAATTTGGTGCAGGTGGATAAAAAATCTGCTGTAGGTCACATTTGGGCAAAAAGTACAGATATGTAAATGTGACGCTGTTTGGTAGTAACCAGACTCATTCAGTCCTCTCTTCCACTTTGTTAATACTCTGTTAGTGAGGTATGACCAGTATGAGGACTTTGTGTTCCTGTAATCAACCTTCACTGGCAACTGCACATTAATTAAATTTGTAATTAAAATTGCTGTGATGGAGGAGGGCCAAAGCACGGCAAGTTGTTCATGTCCATGCACCACTTGTTTACAATAAAGTGAATAAAAAGCTCAACAAACTGCTGTAATCTGACATTAGGTTTAAAGATCATATTATAGAGAATTTACTTTTTGAAGCTTTTAAACATATTAAACTGGACCTGGAGTTGTGTTTTTGCTTTCCTCACGCTTGTTTAATCAATCCATTAGTCCAATGTCGTCTTCTCTGAGACCTCAAAAATGCAAAATTTTCATTTTACTTGAATTGGGCTGTCATGAGTAAACCACCAAACTTCTCCTAAGCAGTTTATAAGTCCATCCAACAGTGGACTCATTCTACGGTCAAATCACGTTCATATTTATTTTTATTTTATTTATTTATCCTTTATCATCCCCGAAGGGAAATTTGGGGCGGCAGTAGCTGAGTTGGTAGAGCGTTTGTCTACTGATCCAGGGGTTGGCGGTGTTGGCCGTGTGTGATCCCAGCTCCCACAGATGAGTGCTGCCGTTGTGTCCTTGGGCAAGACAATTAACCCCACCTCGCCCCCAATCTCTGCGGTCCCTGGTAGCCCCCATGACAGAAGTACACCAAGTTGTGACGTGGGCCGTCCTCCCGTGGACCCACCACCCGCGGGAGGATCCATGGGGGCTGGTGCATTGTATTCTGGGCTGATATGCTTGCACTTCCGCCCCCGCGACCCAGAAATGGAAAAGCGGAAGAAGATGGATGGATTATCCCCGAAGGGAAATTTGTCCTCTGCATTTGACCCATCCTGTTATTAGGAGCAGTGGGCAGCACAAGACTGCGCCCGGGGACCATCTCCATGATCTTGTTGCTTAGGTTTGGTCAGGACTTCAGCTGGAGATTTTTACCTATGGGGCATGTTTTTGGGTTGATGGGGGAAACCGGAGTGCCTGGAGGAAACCCACCCAGACATGGGAAGAAAATGCAAACTTGATTGAACCCGGAACCTTCTTGCTGTGAGGCATAAGTGCTAGCCACTCAGCCACCGTGCCGCGATAAGGACTAGGGTTTCAAAAGTATTTGATAGCAAACTAGTATCAAAACTAGATACTCATTTAAGTAAGTATCGCGACTGAAAAAGTCCCATTCACAGGACAGAAATCAGGGATTGCCAATCTCTACTAAACAGAACAAGGTGGAACGGTGCATTTTGAGTTTTGGAAATGTAAACAGACTAATAATGTGTGCATGAAATAAAACACAAGTCCACGTATGTTCTTGAGGAGCTAACAACATTCTAACCTGCCTTAAAGGGATAGTGCGGCTTTTTTTATGTTAATCTGTATGGGTTTCCTTCTAAAAGTTACGTGTGTTGACACCGGCTTACCTCTGACAGTCTCAGCTGATCCCGGTTCGGCTCGCTTTCTGGAGCCCACGTAAGTAGGTCCGGTAACTTCCCTGGAACATGAAATAAAGCTTGTTTTTCTTCTCAAAACAAAACATTTGTTAGAAAGGTGATATATTTGTGTCCGAAACAGTTGTCCACGAAACATCCAGCAGCGTAAACTTCACACATGTAAACTTTGGTGTAGACATCCGCTGAAGGTGAACAGGCTGATAGAGTTAACATGGGCGTAGTGATACGAGTGGAGAGAGACAATATGCAAATGCGAATTACGCTGCTGGATGTTTCGTGGACAACTGTTTCGGACGCAAATATATCACCTTTCTAACAAATGTTTTGTTTTGAGAAGAAAAACAAGCTTTATTTCATGTTCCAGGGAAGTTACCGGACCTACTTATGAAAAGCGAGCCAAACCGGGATCAGCTGAGACGGTCAGAGGTAAGCCGATGTCAACACACGTAACTTTTAGAAGGAAACCCATACAGATTAACATTAAAAAAAAACTAAACGCACTATCCCTTTAAGCAGGTATTGAGAGTCCCATTCACAGAACAGAAATCAGGGATTGCCAATCTCTACTAAACAGAACAATGTGGAACAGCGCATTTTGAGTTTTGGAAATGTAAACAGACTAATAATGTGTGCATGAAATAAAACACAAGTCCACGTATGTTCTTGAGGAGGTAACAGCATTCTAACAAGCCTTAATGCTCACAAGAGTCAATTGCGTAATATAGGACCTTTAAAGGAGAATTAACGTTTTTTACAATCTGAGCCTTATTTCAGTAATAAAACAAGTTGTTTTACTCACCCATAGCACTTTGGTGTCATATGGAGCACTTCCAGAGATGTTTTAGATTAGCGATAGCCGTAGCGTGAGTTCTCGGGGCATATAATATATATGCATGTAATATATGCCCCGTGCGAACTCCAAATAACACAAACTTTAGCACTTTTCAAATCATAGAAGCTCAATGTCTTAGTCTACGCTTTCGTTTGAGTCAAAAGTGGCCTGTAATCTGAGATTTATCCATAATTTACAGCTTTGCGTTTCATGTTTGGGTCCCGGGAGCTGAGAGTGAAATAAGCTGTGACTCCGCACATGCGCACTGGCCTCCTCATCTACTCGAAACTATGGATAAATCTCGGATTACAGGCCACTTTTGACTCAAACGAAAGCGTAGACTAAGACATAGAGCTTCTATGATTTGAAAAGTGCTAAAGTTTGTGTTATTTGGAGACCGCACGGGGCATATATTACATGCTCGCGCTACGGCTATCGCTAATCTAAAACATCTCCGGAAGTGCTCCATATGACACCAAAGTGCTATGGGAGTAAAAACAACTTGTTTTATTACCGAAATAAGGCTCAGATTGTAAAAAACATTAATTGTCCTTTAATATCATGCTGTGGAACATTCGAGCCAAAAGTTCCAAAGTGCAATTTTAAAACACTTCACCAATCCAAAAGCACATATTTGGATATTTTCTCCTCTGAAATGTTATGTCTGAACCATCTCGCACAATTACCCGAGCTGGAGACCCATTCCTCATTGCTCGCCGCTGCCGGGCTACTGCTGAGTTGTTTTTCGTGTTGTTGATTTGAACTTTTACTGGTGTTTCTTACATATACACAGCGCTGGGCCTGATCCGCACTTAATGAACAGAAGCAGTTTGTATCGGAGCGTCAGGATTTAGCAGCTCCAGTGGCAGAAGAACACACAATTATTCTGAGTGAGATGAGCCATTCTCCGAGGTAAACTACAAATGAATGCTACAAAAGAGGCTTAGCGCATGCTGTTGTTTACTCTGCCAAGGTGAATTTTCTCATATATTATACATTTACCTTATGGCGGAGCTTTTTCACTTTATCACAAAAGGTCTTCCAAGCAACACCAACAAAAGATCAAGTGCAAAGTGTGATATGGCTCAGTGGGGAGAATTACAAACAAATGAGTTTTAACATAGAATTGTAGCTCTTAACCACTTCAAGCTTGTTTTTAATGAAGGAACAACATAATAATATGGATTTTCCTAATACCCTCTCTTTAAATATCTCATGTCGTATGTGGACATGAGGAATTTAATGTCCTCCATAACTCTTATAAGACTGAAAAAAAGAAAAATCTTGCAATGGACTCCAGGCAGTACAACAGTATAAATTCTAGCTTCTAAAATCAGTACCTTCAGACTGAAAATGACTCCCGGATGGCAGACGAAATGTCATTGCCCAGATGACTACTTTTGGAACCTTGGAGCACTCCTGAGCGAACGAGGAATCACACACATTCCGTAATAGAGCTTTTATGAACTTTACCACTCGATATTGCGAGAAACAATGAACAACATATGCACGGGTATGCATTTGTAACCTATAGAACCTAAAACGCACACTGCAGGCTCTTTGTCCAGCTGGGTGCTAGTCCTGCCAAACCAAGCTCATGAGCTGGAGATGAGTTCTTGGATTTTACATTACGTTTGCCCATTACTTCTGACACATAACCCAAAACGGAACCAGATCATGGGTCATATGCAGAATTTTAGAATAAAGTTTAACCTAACCTTACATTTCGATTACTTATATCAAAAATATACTGCAGTTTTGGCTTTTCAAGGTCAGTGTTGGGAAGTAACTAAGTTTACGTATATTTATTTAAATGGGACAGCATGTATTAATGAACTGCTAGTGCTGTAAATACACCAGATTTAGCTCAAGGCGAGTTTCCATCTGTAGTCCCACAGAACAGGGGTGAAAGTCGATAAAACACAAGGAACAAAACATGTAAAGACCAACAATAAGAACATGACAACAGAAGCAGTGACAGAATGAAAGCAGAACACAACAGTTTTACAAGGATTTTGAGTTAATAGATCTAATACAAAAGTGCTTTTACATGAGGTAGTTTTAGTAGTAAAGCTGAATTAGTATTTAAACATGTTATTAAGTATGTTGTGTCAAAGTTTACAGCACTTTACTCACCCCATAAGAAAGAGAAATGTGTTCCTGCTAGTGCTGTCAGGCGATTTAAAAAAATAATCTGATTAATTACAGGATTTGTAATGAATTAATCTAATTAATCGCAATTTAAGAGTGAGTCAGCGAGCGAGCGAAGGAAGGAACGAACCCACTTTGTGATTGAGTTTGTCAGTTTTCATGAGGTCGCTTTGCTCATTCGTTTCCCAAATTTTGCGATTGTGGTTTGGTGGTTTGGAGAAATGCGCTCTATCACCGGTAACGATGGAAGTTGTCCGGACATGTTTATCATTTAAATGATCCGTCAGGCTGGAGCAGCTTCGGTGATCGGAAAATTCTTTTTAACAAAAGCTACAAATCTTGGCATTCTTGTTGATCGTCCCGTCTTCGTTCTTTTTATAAATAAACTTGCCATTCAAAGGCCCTGGCAGCGGTTTGCTCGCCGCACGCCAAATTTAGAATGCGCATAGAATTGCCACTCATAATTAATTGTGTTAATTTTTATAACGCCTTAATTTGCAGTGTAATTAATTAATCTAATTAATGCATTAAAGTGACAGGCCTAGTTCCTGCATCATTGCCTCCAGTGAAATATGTAGTTCGGGGACACTTACTTTTTGTCAGGGGCTTTCTGCTGGATGTGGTCTTGTCCGATGTTACGTCTGTTTGCCTCATTGTCCAATTATTCACGTATCCTGCCACTGTCTTTCAGCAGCTAAAAAATCTGATCGCATTCTGTACATAAGCTCCGGAGAAAGTTTCTGGCTACATGAACGTGTCCGCCTTCCTTCTTATGTAGCATTTACAGTCAAAGTTACGGAGTTTCTCCATTTCATTGTCCTTATCCTCTTCAAATGTTACTGTAGATGTAGCATCTGATATCTTCAGCTCCTCTGTGCGAGGCCGACAGATCAGCGTCTGGTAAAAAAGCCATGATTCAGCTCATCCGCTAAACATTACATCTGTACATGCAGTTGCGCAGCTTAAGTAGCGACGAGGTTTGCTTCTCGCAAACGGAGAAAAAAAAAAACCCAAAAGAGCGCTGATCGTCACATGACTCTGCACTCCCCATCCCCCGATGTGTCTTCTGAGTGTTTTGCAAATGTTATTGTGATGTCAAAATATGTACCTTGTAATAATAAAAGATAAAAAAATAAAATATAAATGGCCAGTAGCGCCAGTATGGTAATTATGGTAATTTACACATGCCCCGTTTCTTTCAGAAAAACTAGCCAATTTCAAAGACAAAATGTATGCATTTAAAGGGACAGTGTGTAAGATTTTTACCCGTTAATTACTGAAATTGAAGATACCCATTCAAAAATACATCGTTTTCCAAGCCTTTTCACTTCCATCATGAAATCAAAGTATTCTTTTGGACTTAGATATAGTCACATAAAAGGGGGATTGACCCCATATAGAGGCAGCCATTTTGAATACGAGAGCCGCAGAAGGACATTTGGGCTCCGCCTTCGCCTTCGGCAAGGCTCGTGGTTTTGGGTAAACAACGACAAGCATGCTGCCGGATCACACGTCGTAATGGATCTAACACGTGTTTTGGACTAAATTGTTTTACTGGATTTTATTCGCTGGATCCTTACGGACAGATTGAGACCAAGTTTATGGTGAAATACAGAGTTTGACCTGTGCAGAGCATTCAAAGGTAAGCTAAGTAACAAACCTTGTTTTGTGCTTTTCCGTATAAAAGCCCCATGTGCTCGGGGAGTGATTGTTGTGCTGGGAAATGAATTGCATAGTCAAAAAGAGGAGACTGTAAGGTTTCATTTGATGTGTAGATTGTCATGGTACACGATCGGGAATGTGTGTTTTCATGAGAAAAGAAAAAAAAAAAAACAGTTAACGGGACCGCGTTTTATTTATACCGTAGTTGTCGGCGAGGGCTCGCACAGCGCCGGGTGCGCGCGGGTACGCGAGCTGTCCGCGTTACGGCGCGCCCGGGTGACCCTCGAGGTCTGCCGTAGCCAAAAGAGGAAGTGCAATAGCCATCCACCTATGCGCCACGAATCCTACACACTGTACCTTTAAAGCAACCAATGCTGTTATCTGAAACATGGAGTGGCTTCTTCATGATCTCAACTAGCACATTTTGCAAAAAAAAAAAAAGAAAATCAAAAAATTTGAATAAATAAATTAATAATAATAATAATAATAATAATAATAATAATAATAATAATAATAATAATAATAATAATAATAATAATAATTACATTTAAAATAATTAAAAAAAAAAGCTTCTAAAGGGATTTTCTCCTGTTTGCCCTGAGTGACATATGTACACTACCAGTCAAAAGTTAGGACACACAAAACTTCTTTTTCAATGTAAGTTTGTCACTTATTTTATATACACACAGAAAACATCAAATATATGATGTAAGATATGTGGGATTATGTAGCAATGTGAAATAGCTCTATTTTCAGACCCTCAGAGTGGCCACCCTTGCTTTGTCGGCAGCTGCAAACCCTTGGCCTTCCCTCATTGATCCTCATGATGAAATGGTTTTCCCTTCACAGCTGTACCGCGACAGGGTCAAGAAAGTGCAAAGCAGCGATCAACGCAAAGAGTAAAGGCTAAAACAAGTTTGGAGTTTATGTTTTGTTTACTATATTCCACATGTGTCTTCTGTGAGAATCAACCATGGAAATAAAGAACAAACATACATAAAAAGGTGCATCTGAACTTGTGACTTTTTGTTTTGACACACTGTGGAACTTGATTATGCAAATTACATTTTTACTAGTACCTTCCTGGAATTAGTGAGGTAAAAAAAACTCAGTGCTCTCATGGTAACTGCATGTGTTTTTTTCCTCTTCTCTGACCAGTGTGTGTGTAATCCCTCAGTCGTCCAGAAAGTGTCCAGTGCAAACGAAGGTTCAGTTCTGTCAACCGAAAAACTCAATCCGTTTCGCCAGTCATCCCGGTAACTGACTGGCTTATACCTCTTTCTCAGCCTCTAATTAGTAAAAAATAAATGCATAACAAACAGCGCAACAAACATAAAGCATTTTGAGTCACTTTGTAAATCGTATATGAAAACAGGCTATGGCAAATCATACAGCTCTCCAACTTTTAGCTTTCTACTAGGTTATCACGTTGTTCCCTTATCAAAAACATGCCTGAAGAGGTTTTGATTAGGGCTTTGATTAATCTAGCTAACCCGCTAGCTGCCACACTCCTACTAGGAAGCAAGCATGGGCATGCTTCCTGCTCCATCGACTGCGGACCAGTTCACTTTGTACAGAATAACATTGCCCCGCTCTCTGTAACTTTTGCTGTCAGGCTCATTTTGGTCTTAAAATGTTCATATTAACCCGCTCTACATGATCCCTGGTGTTTTTATTTCGCTCTTTTGTCCGTAAATAAATTCTTATTCCGAATGTGGAATTTGACTCCAAGTTAGCCGCTATAACTGCGAGCCTCGTTGAGCTTCATTTGACTGGAGCCAAACACTGTAATTGACGTCACATAGAGCTGGGCGGTATGACCAAAGTTATATCGGTGTCACGGTATTTGACGGTATTTTTTTTTTTTCATGTACTAAGTGGTTCCATGTCTTTGGTGAAGTGGACAGTAACATCATTGGTAATATCGTTCCACCGTTTGCTTTTCTTGTCGGAGGCGGTCCCCTTAGCAAACGCGTCTTTGAGTGACGTCCGAGTGGCGTTTTGTGTCGCGGCGACGACTTGAACGTTCCCTGCAGATGTGGAAGAGGATGCAGATCTTAGTTTCGTGCGTTCTTCATAGTCCAGGACGTGTTTGTGACGGAGGTGGTGAAGCAGATCGCTCGTGTCGCCTCCTGCGGCTACGACTTTAGCCCGACATTTACAGAATACAGTTGTTTGATCAGCGCCAGATTTTTTAAAGCTGAAGTAGTTCCACACGACTGACACGGCTCCTCTTTCCGGTTCTGTGTCTGTAACATTTTCTCCGTCCATGTTGTTCACCGCTCAACACACACTGAGCTTCCACCGCTCTCACGCCACCGCAAAACAGTCCCCCTCTCAAATGATGTCCTGCGGCGCCATGTTCCGCCGCTCTGTGTTTCCGACGTTTTGTACGCACACACTCACCGGTATTGGGATATATGAAAAAATGTTATCATCAAAAATAAAAAATAAAATAAATAAAAATATCACCAGTATTCGGTATGAAGCGGTATACCGCCCAGCCCTAGTAAATATGTTGTTTTCTGTGAATAGCTTGCTCACTGTTAGACTTACTGTCACGGCAAAAGTGCTTATAAACCCGCTGTGAATAATTAGGATGCTCAGAATGCATAAAGTAAGTGAGGAATAACTTTGGACCGCTGCAAACTGTTTAAAATTAACTAGTTCTGTTTTTTAAGATGGTAAAAGTCATTAAAAAGGGGGTATTTTTTTAATGTTTCAGGGTACTTTAATTTCTGTTGGTGCATTTTGAGCTTTTTCAACATGTTTTTGAACTACAAATGGCAAATAAACTAACCTAACCTTTTACTTCTATGGGGTAATAACTGCTAAAACAAAACGTATTTAGATCACCATGTTATAAAACAATGTACAGTTCTGTATCATGTTTTTATATATTTATGGAGAATTGTCGTGTGGGCATTTGGTATTCGGTATGAAGCGGTATACCACCCAGTCCTAACGTCACACTCCTTTAGTGCACGTCTTTATACAGTCTGTGGTTGTGATAGTGCTCTGACGGGGGAGTCACTACTGAAAAACAAAACTAATTAAACATGTTAATCCATTGGTTTTAGCCAGAATAGCATTTTCAAAACATTAAAACATAACATGGTGATTTAAATATCTATTATTTAGTTATTTATTTATTTATTTATCAACCATGTTTACACTTCCTGTTTGCACTATATCAACAATGTTTACACCCCATTTTTACTACTGACAGTTGCACATAAAACTAATGCTGCACATTATCTGTAAATATGTACATAGCACCTATCCTATATTTTTCATAGTGTATATTCAGTAAAGATTGTTTCTATTTGATCATACTTATTTACATGCTTCTCTTTATCTTATTTATCTATTTTAAATTTTTGCATGCTTATGGCATCCAGAGTGGGCAGCAAAGTAAGAATTTCATTGTACAGGGAAACGTGTTTCTTTAGGCTACGTTTATACGGCGACGATCAAAACAAAAGACGCAAAAGTGGCATCTCGTCTTCAATTTTTTTTATCCGCGTTTAGACAAGCGTTCTCAACAGGAAATGTTTGTTTATATGAAGATGCAAAAGTGGGCGAATTCAATTGAATATGCATGCCAGGCCGCTAATAATATAATATAATATATATTAATAATATAATAATAATATAATGCAGGTAATATAATCTCAGAGCTACCTTTTTCAGGACACCGACAGGGGCTCTCATTACGGTTGTTTCGCCCTCGATGTAGGGTGGGAGCTCTTCGCTTAATGCAACAAGAGATTGTTTAGCCATTCTGAAGTTTTCCACCCAAGCACTGTCATCAACTAATCCATTCTCAAAATTGTCCCACCACTGACTGGTTCTGCCCGGTCTTGTCCAAACTCGCCTCTGTCGCCTGACGTATTGTTATTGTTTTTACCACCTTGGCGCATCAGAGGGGTATTCCACGAACGTGGCTAAACTTAGCCGCGACTAAGTGCTAAGTTCTCGCCTGGCTGAGACACAACTTAGACAAAAGCTTGAACCCGTTCCACAAACGCGTTTCAGCTGCGGCTAGTCAGAGCTAAGCCCAGTCAGGCCTAATCAGGCCGGGCCTAGACGCGTGCACGGGGAAGGTAAGAAGCCCTGAACAAGCGACTGTCGAGAACGCGATCATGTCGAAGATTCGGGCCGATTATTTCAGCGCATCAGAACAGAAGTTGCTTTTGGAACCCTACAACGCACTTGCGATAACCAAGGCAAGAGACATGGCGTGGCAGAAGATCGCTGAGCGCTTAAATACGTAAGTTAAGTCCTATAACAGTGCTGGAGGTTGAGTTTTTTAAGTCTGTTTTTCACCATTTATGTCAACGCTGATTTGTGGCGCAAGGGTAAAGTTACCTTCTGGAGTGCGGGAGATTGTGAGTTCGATTCTCATGGTGGGCAGTTCATGGCATAAATATTATATATTTGTATAGCAGTCTTGTCAGTTGTAATTTATTTTTACTGTGTAAAAGTATTTGCTCCAACTAATACGTTAAATTGTGTTATCTTGTCTTTGAGCAGGAATAATGTGAAGAGGATTGTTTTACAGGTAAAGACAAAGCATAAAAACATTTTGCAGAGTGGTAAGTAGGCTAATATTAATATTATTATTCAGTGAAATTAGTAATACTGTTGAAATGGTACCTTAATTTAATTTAAAATGAACAGTAGCTACCAAGCCACAGGAGGTGGGAGCCCCCCTCAAAACCTTTCACCTGCAGAGGAGCTGGCACTGGCCCTAAACCGGGGTCGCCCACTGGTGGAGGTAATTGAAGGAGGGACCCCATCAAAGATCCTTCCTGCGAGTTCTTGTGAAGAGTATATTCAAGGTATTCTCTAGACTAATGCTTGCCTCAGCTGTGATCCAAGCATTTGTATTTTAATAGTATGCTTGTGTTCTAGTTACTGAAGATGGCGTACACTTGGACCCTCCTCAGCAGTCCTCCAGCAGTGGCCTCACACCAGAATGTCATACCTAATGTCTTTTATTGTTTTATGCATATTGATGGAAATTGATAAATAGGATTTCATTAAAAAGGCTTGCACAGCATCTCTGAAGCAAATTTGTTGAATCATTGAAATGTTGCATCATGGAGTGTGCCTGTTATTTGGCTACATTTTGTTTTAAAAGTAAAGGTTTACCTGCAACTGTATTCTTTGATAGAGATGTCACATAAAATATAAAGTGTCAATGTCGTCAAGTGAGAGTGATGTTAGGCCCAACTGATATAAGTTATGTGATGATAACAATAATTGTAGGTTACATTTATTTCCATTTCTGTAATATGTTGCAAATAAAAATGCGTGAAAATTTGACTTGGGCATCAATAGGTCAATAGCAGGAATCGAACCCGGATCGCCGGTATGAGAGTCAAAGGACATAACCACTCAACTAAAGCCTTTCTCTTAGCTACTGGTGGAATTCTTCTATATGTTAATGTCGTAAAGACAGCGGTTCAAAAGCATATGTTTAGATTACCGGAGAATTGTCAAGAACCAAGAACGTAAGGTAATTTCTTTTTTTTGCTGATATTGTTTTCGGACAACACAGATACTCATGCGGGAGGTGTGCGGAACTGTTTGTTTGACACTCTGTTTACGTCAGGTACGTATTCTCTGCGACACGGCCTAACTAAGACAGAACTTTAGCCTCCCTGCGACCAGACTATGTGCTAAGACCATGTTGCCCCAGTAACTCAGCGGGAACTAAGTTTAGCGAGCGTCGTGGAACCGAACTCTCACTTAAACTAGCGCCAACTGACGAATAAAGCCGGGCTTTCCGCTTAGTAGCTTTCGTGGAATACCCCTCAGGTGTACACGACATGAACATGTTTTGCGCTTCTTGCCGTTTAGACGGAGACGCGACCCGGGCCGTCTTCAGAACTCCACACTCTGGAAGGAGTCTTCAGATTTTTGCGGTTTCTGAGCCTGACGACGCTGCCGCCGTGTAAACGAAAGACACTTCCGATAGAATATTTTGTCGTTTTCAGTCGCAATCGTCCTCGTCTAAACGGCCCCTTAATCTGCATATGACAATAAAAGCTTTGAATCTTTGAATTTATTTAATTAGGACAGTGCATATTAATCAACATATGAGCAGAAGCTGCACAGTAAATATTCCACAATTAGCTATAGAGCTAAACTGCATCTGTAGACCCAAGGCAGGCACAGAACACCTACATTTACAATCACAAATATAAAAGACATACAATATTTACAATAAACATTAACACGGTTAGTAACAAGTTAAACACAAGTACAGGACTGGTTTGTTTTTAACCACTGTTTTAGTGTCTTCTTGAAAGTTTGGTAACTTTCACAGTTTCTAATCTGAGCTGGTAGTGAGTTCCATGACTGTGCCTCTGACAGACTTCACCATTTGGCTGAACTTAGTCCTGCGGCGCTGTATGATACAGTCTCTAGTTATCTAGAGACTGTAACAAGTGTATGGATTATAAACATATAATAACTGGGTAATAACTGGGGAATAGGCTAGGAGTGATCAGAAGACCGGGTTTGACTGCAAGAGGGCAGGGACAAGTAAATAAGAGACTGACAAGAATAGAAGTTATGGAAGAATATTATGGAAGAATATATGGAAGAATATTTACAGAGCTGCAGCAGAAAAAAATAACCAGTTGGAAACTCAAAAAAAAACATCAAAGTCCAGGGTGGATTCGGATTTGAGGAAACAAAAACGGAACCGGATACACAAACGCACCACTCAAAATGTCCAGTTTGAGTATGGCAAATGTTGAGAATGTTCAGACGTGTATTGAAATCCAGAGGGTTGGGCTATTGAAAAAAATGGTGGTTCGAGTTTGTGTGGAGATGGAAATTGCAGGCTTTCGCCTCCTACCAGACCCGGCGGATATTCAGGGCTCTAGCTCGCCATCCAGTGGATCCGAGGGACAAGGACACCTGTTATAACAACAAGTCCCAATCAATAAAGGTTAACAATAATAATAAAAAACAGTGTATATACAACGAAAATAATCAAAGGCTAACAAAATGCTAATGTTAGCATATCCAAAACAAGTCCGATTATGGTAAAGAGGTTCATAGAGTACCCAGGAATGTTCAAAATAACTCTTAGCATATTAGCATTTTAGCATGCTAATGAGTTAGCTTTTAGCATTACTATTTAATACCATCCAGGTGATGTCATGACAATTGGCTATCACTTCAGCCACATATTAGCATTAGCATTGCATTGCTAATGCTAACAATGGACTGGCACATGGTTCACACAATTCACTCACCAGTTCACTTGAATCTCTCCTCAATCGGGTCACATCAGGTCTGTCAACGGTTTAGTTGGGTCTGGTTGGGTCCTAGAATGGGTTTTATTTGTGTTTAGGAATAAATGTGGGAAAAGATCTAGTTATCGCTCTAGTATTGACTATATTGTTATTAGTTTTCTTCTGTATGGCAAAAGGAGAAATTCAATTTGTCAACTGGACAAAGTTTATTTGGTCGAAAACATTTCGCAGCTCATTCAAGCTACTTTGTCAGTTCTGACTAGAGTGCTGGTGGACACTGCTTATATCTAGCAGCAGGGAGGAGCTAACTACAATGAAATTACTATGAAAACTATCACACCTCTTTTCTTCTGTATAAAAACATGTAATGGTGGAGAGGCAAGTCCATTTAAAACCTTAAAAATAAAACAAACATCCAAGACCATCTGATCACTTTCAAAATCTAAAATATTATACTTACTAAGGATATTACAGTAGTGAAAGTGAAGAGGCTTTCTGTCAAAAGTTTTCGATGTTTTCTCGAAGAGAGACTTGATAGGTTTTAAAGTGCTCTCTGCTGTATGAGACCATGTTGTGTAACAGTAGGTTATGTGTAGCCTGGGAATTCCCAGGCCGCTTCCGTTCGTTTCAAACTGGAAAGCGGCCTGGCAGCTCGTCCAAGCGAGAGTCCCAGATTTAGGTCCCCAATCAGAGAGCGGGGGAGGTGTGGCAAGACGGTGACGTGTACTTCGTGACAAACGGAAGCTTGTAGTTTGAACTGACAACTGACATGATTGGCTCTGGACTTACGTATACGCTCAATGATAGACATTCATAACGCCCAATAAACGGTCGTTGGCAATCGCTAACCACACCTCCGCTACGGGATTTTTCGAAGCGAGCTCCCAGACCCATATCTCACTTGTGATATGGTCAGGTGTTAACCAGACTAGGTTATGTGAGGAAAGATTATTGCGTGCATGTACGCTTTTGCTGATTCAAGTCAGAAAGGGTCTCACATGATTACAATTTGATAAGTTATATTTCATTGTATTTGTGATTTTTTTTTTACATGTTGCTTGAAAGTCAGATTTGAATCAAAGACCACACCCAGATACTTGAACCGCTCTACCACATCTAGATATTCACCATTGACTGTGACAGATGGTTGTTTTTCTTCAGATGGTTGTCGCAAGAAAAACATACTGTTTTTTTTTTTTTGTATTAAGATGTAGACAGGAGTTTTGAAGCCAGTAGTAGGATTGCAGCAGCTTCTTGTTTAGTTTTTGCATGAGTGTACAGTACTGTATCATCTGCATATAATTCCATTTTGATAGTTGAGCAAACATTTGGCAAATTATTGACATAGAGACTGAACAGGATTGGGCCAAGTATTGAGCCTTGTGGGACTCCAGCAGAAAAAGTAAGATAAGATGATTGTGAGTTCCCTACTTGTTACATGTTAGCAGTTAATACCACATACAAGTGTACAAGATAATCGGTCATTTATAACGACATACTGTATATACACATCCATTTTCCAAATATTCTTCCTTAAACTGTTCATAGCACTCTGAATACTACAGCTGTGGGCTTACATCACTCAGCCTGTTTGATCCTGGTTTAATCTCTTCTTCCCCCTGTTGTTGCCAAAAACAGTACTATTTCAGCTCGGATTAAAGCGCTACATAAAAGACACCAGTGGATAAACAGATTAAGATGCAGGGCAGCTCTAAACCATCAAATGACGTCCACCAATCCACAGACCCGCGCTCCTCGTGTGCAGATTAAAGTGTGCAGGTGGATTACATTCACTTTAGGAGCTCGTAGCGTTTGTGTTCCTGCCGTGTTAACGCTACCTGCTCCATTCAATTTTGTTTTATTACAATCTGCGACGCACGCCTCACAGCAATCACAGCAGTTGCCTCTCATATGTTTTTTTTTTTCCATCACAATGTAATCTTCATAACAAGTCTTTGAAGCACTTTAAAGAACCTGTACCCAATTTTCTTTTCCATGTATTTGAGTAAAAAGTGTCTAGCCCCAGTACAGATATATCGTATAAGCAGGTCCTGAGGTCAAAATAAGTTCACTGCGTACTGTCAGCATCAAATTATAAAGCGTTTTATTGTCAGAGAAGCAGGAAGAGCATTGTTAGGATGCTAGTTGTTGCTTTATCTTCATATTGACAGTGAAATGTGCTTATAAGCTCGTCATGGTGAATAATTAGGATGCTCAACTCAACTTTGGGCCACTGCGAAGCCTTTAAAGATGGGGTATTAACGCTTAGACACTTAGATCACCATGTTCCTTCATGTGTACGATGGATTCTTTTGATATTTTTAAGTTTACAAGCTCACGAAGATCCATCTTGGCGCACTCCCGCTGGCGTGATCAGGCTCGGCCGCTGGTTAGGGGACCAGTCACGTCGCAGCATTGAGGTTTGTGTGGAAGCCAAATGTGAAGCATCCAAATATGAACCTAAACAAACATGACAACGTTGACAGACGTCTTTTCTGGAGTACTGTTCCAAGTCCTCCAGACGCTGTTCAAGTTGCAATATGAGTTTGTCTTTTTCTCTCACAAGAGCTTTCAGCCCCTGGATCTCCTCCAACAAATCATCCAGTCTTGACATCATGTTTGACATGTCAGTCAGTGTTTCTTTAATGACCTCCAAGTCCTCCCCAAAATCCACACCTTTTTTCGATACCATAGTGTCTTTTCACAGTTGTTGCACTCTTTGTTAGCCAACAGTCGACGTTTGCACCCCGCGCTATTCCAAGCATGCAACGCCGGTAAACGCCGCACCCAAGGGCGAGGCCTGACCCAGACACACCGCTTAGCCCCGTGCGATCCGGAGAGTCGTGAGCTGGTGAAGGCGCTGTTAGCCGCTTTGCTTTTACCTCGTGATAAGCGAAAACAGCGATGATCTGGATTTAAGCAGACGTAAACTCGTAACGTAAAGAGTATTTCAGCTTTGCAACTATTATAAAATTCAGCAGCATGTGTCCTGACTAGTACCAGGGGGGCGGACTACAATATTCAACTATACTCCAGAGTCTATTTTTAGGTCTAGTTTTAAATTATCCTAGGCCATTATTTATTTATTTATTATATTGTTCTGTTGCATGCTACTTTTTCTTGCTGTTCTTGATCTGTGCATTGCAACACTGGAATTTCCCCACTGTGGGACTAATAAAGGCATATCTTATCTTATCTTATCTTATCTTAAAATCACTGCATTGGCTCCCTGTGAGTTTCAGGATAGATTTTAAAGTTCTTTTACTGTTTTTTAAATGTCTTAATGGTCTTGGGCCTTCTTATCTTTCAGAACTGCTTTTTCTAGGGATGCATAACATTAACATCGGTATCGGCCGATATTGCCAAAATTTTAACATATCAGTATCGGCCCGATGTGTAAAACTGGGCCGATATTGACGACCGATATTTATCAGTACTCTAAATACCAGATTAAGAGTGACATGGTGTGTCATGTCTTTGTGTTAAAAGACGTCAATATTTCATAAGATCAATAAGTTTGTTAAAGGTTATAAATGAGTTCATTTCATTATTTGTAAATTATTAAAAAGAGTTCGGTAAAATCAGAGTGAGAAATCTTCACCTTTAAGGATCGTTCTATTTTGAGTAAAGAGTGAGCGTTCCTGTGTTAAAGTTCGCTCTGTTTTATACTAATAAAGCATGAAGACGGCTCATGTTCACGCTCAATATGTTTTATACATTTGAACCTCGGCAAACTTTCGCCTTTGTGAGTATTTTATGTTCACAAGCACTTTGATTAAGGTCATGTATATATTGGATTTGAACAAGTAAGACCTGAACTTGTGGTTTCACGGAGTTAACTGTTTAAGCTAGCTACCCGTATTTTGTTCATCACATGTACAGTAATCCCTCGTTTATAGCGGGGGTTATGTTCCAGAAATAACCCGCAATAAGAGACATCCACAAAGTAGGACAACTTTATATTTTACAATTATTCTACGTGTTTTACGGCTGTAAATGCCTCACCACACACATTATACGCTTTTCTCAGACTGGAATTAACCTTTTCTCACATTTATCTCTCGTTTAAACATAGATTTTCAACAAAATGTATTAATAGTGACGCGTGGGGGGAGACACGGCCCCGGAAGCCCCGCCGGACGCGCGAGGAGCACTGCCACGTCCCGGGACGAGACGCGCACCAACCCCTTGGAGAAGTGCGCGACACGTGCACCCCTCATTGTGGACAAATCCGTGACAGAGCAACACAACCTGCGCGAGGCCGCGCGTACACTGGGGCTGCGAGCACGAGATCGAACCACGGTGCCCGCAGCCCGAGCCACAAACCGAACACGCACAAACAAACGCGAGAGCCGCATGAAACCAGCAAAGAGCCGCACAGAGTGATTTAATTCTGGTTTAGCCCTGGTCCAGTCCTGGTTTAGTCCAGGACCAGTCCAGGTCTAGACCTGGTTTAGTTCTGACCTAGACCTGGTTTACTTCTGATCTAGACCTGGTTTAGTCCATGTTTAGTCCTGGTCTAGTCTCTTAGCCAATCAGGACGCAGAACACAATGTTACACTATAAAAAGAATGTTACACTTTTAAAAAAAAAAATCTGCGAAACAGCGAGGGCGTGAACAGTGAACCGCGATAGAGCGAGGGATTACTGTACTATGAAATTAGTAATGTGCCTTCTTTGTTCTATGTTTCAGTTACTACATAAATATATAAGAAACCTCCATAAAACAAGAAAAGTACGCCTTTTTTGTACGAGTTTTTCTTTATTAGTTCTCTGGCTGTCGAGCCTCACATAGTCACATAGTGAGGACAGCACATGGTGATGTATCATCCTTGTGTTTTGTTTTTTTAATCTAAACTTTCTCACAGGGGTTTTGTGAATAAAGTCAAAACACATTTTGAAAATAAAAGAAGACATTCAAAAATTCATTTTGCATGATTTTCAGTCTGTATAAAATGTTATCTCAGAATAAAAAAAATATATATATATCAGTAGCGGTTAATATCGGTTATCGGCCACAACAGCAACATTAATATCGGATATCGGTATCGGCTAAAATTTTCACATCGGTGCATCCCTAGCTTTTTCCTTACGAACCATCATGGGCCCTGCGTTCCTCCGGCAGCTCCTGGTCATTCCCAAAGTCAGGACACACACTCACGGAGAGGCGTCTTTTCAGCTGAAGACTCACCTGTTTAGCTTGGCCTTTGATTGAATTTGGTTGTCTGTTTGTTTGTTTTTCGTTTGTTCTTTTGTCTGTTTGTTTGTTCGTCTGTTTGCTTGTTCGTTTGTTCATCTGTTTGTTTGTCTGTTTATTTGTTCGTCTGTTTGCTTGTTCGTTTGTTTGTTCGTCTGTTTGTTTGTCTGTTTATTTGTTCGTTTGTTTGTTCGTCTGTTTATTTGTTCGTCTGATTTTTTTTTCCTTTTTTTTTCTTCTCTGTTGGCAGCACTCACGCTTCACAGCAAGAAGGTTCGGGTCGCCTGGGCCTTTCTGTGTGGAGTTTGCATGTCCTCCCCGTTAGAGGTAAGATCTTAAGCCCAAGCCCGAGCCCAAATTCGGGTCGGGTCGGGCCTAAAATGTCAATCATTGCTTCGGGTCGGGTCGGGCCGGGCTTCTCTCTCGCTGACTTTTTAAAAATAAATATATGTTTGTAAAAATGTATACTAAAACGATGTGTGGATACTAAACTAAGGAATACTTGTTTTAAAATAAATAATTTGGATAAAACAGAGAAGGCGCTGTAATGTAATTGCTATTTAACTACTAAACAGGAGCCGCAGAGCCAGAGCATGCTCTGCGCACGTGAACGCCGCCCTCTTAATAATCTTCCCCTCCGCAAGTCCGCATCTCAAATTTTCATAAAGAAAAGTGTTGAAACTTGTACGTAGATGTCTGGATGAGTGCGTAATGCCCTGTCAGTGTCAGAGCTAGTAGCGTGGGCCATGATGTGCAAGAAACACCGTGATTAAATCAGTATCTTGTCACAACTCACTGTGATGTTGATACCCAAACATCACAGTGCGCTGAGGCGTTTCGAGGCCGTGAATAGTTTTGGCCACGAGAGACCGTGGTTCGCAAAAAAACAGAAGTCGCCTCATCACAACACGTACTGTACTAAACTCTTGCAATGACAATTCAAAGAACTCCTTCCTGTCTCTGTCTATTATCCACCCGTCATTGTTCTTCTTTGTCTCTCTGCTTCTCTCTCTTAAAGTGCCGCGCTAGATTCTTAAGGACGTACTGCTGCTGTGGTTTATGGCCCAATTTTCAACCCGTCAAAATCACAGACGGCCTTAAATTTTTCCCGTCAACTCTTAAAAAAATCCGTCAATGATGGAAAATTGTCGGTTAATGTACCCTCTGCAGAAACAGAAATATAAAAGATGTAAATGTTTATACAGTCTTGTTTAACTTAGATTTCGTTACAAAAGACAGGCTTTAATTTGTTATCATAAATCACCCCTCCTCCTCCCGAGTCCTCACAAATAAAATATGAAATTTCGGGTTTGCTTCGGGCTCGGGCCTGCAAATCAAGTTAATTGGTCGGGCCGGGTCGGGCTTTAATACCCGCGGGCCGGGTCGGGTCGGGCTGGATTTTTTAGGCCCGATCTTACCTCTACTCCCTGTGTCTGGGTGGGTTTCCTCCGGGCACTCCGGTTTCCCCCATCAACCTAAAACATGCACCATAGATAAAATCCTCCAGCTTGGGTCCTGACCAAACCTAAACAACAAAATCATGGGGATGGTCCCCTGGTCGAATGTATAAACAATTTCTCCTGTGTGAGATCAATAAAAGTCAATCTTCTAATTCTTAATCACTGTAAGGCGCTTTGTGTTACATTTTGTATGAAAAGCGCTTTATAAATATTGTTTGATTGATTGATTGAACGATCCGGAGAAGAGTTTTCTACAACAGTCAAGGTGTAATCTGTGTTGTGTTTATTTTAGTGAAAAGGTAAAAGCTTTGTGCATTTGTGGACAGGGAAGATGTCTTTTCTTTTCTCTCAAATGGATTTAAGTTTGAAATTGCATCTTGTTCTGCTGTTGTGACGCTTCAGCCAATTAGGTTCAGATAACTGTCATGAAATTATACCCTGTCTTGATTCTTTCAGATTAATACATGTATAGAACTCAATTCGGAGCGCTACACAGATCAGTTTGGCGTGATGTTGGCTTGTGGGCTGAGTATCGGATAAGTGCCAACCCTGCCAACCATAAGCAGGGTTCGAATAGGGCCCGGGAGAGATCACTAGATTACTCAAATATGCATGGACGACATCTAAAGCCTCTTCAGGCACGTTTTTGATGAGGGAATGGTAATATAACATGGTAGAAAGCTCCAAAAAATGTAATGTAATACCCTAATACCCTCTCTTTAAGATAAATTGTATTTTTTACTGTTTTAAAAATCAGGTACAGTCCCTTTATGACCTTGTTCCACTTGTGTTTCTGCCGTGTTAGCTCGACATACTCATTTCATCCTGTTCTATTACGATCTACAACGCGCGCGAGCCTAGCAATCATAGCGTTTTTTATGTCTCCTTTTCCATAACAATCTTGTCTTTGAAGTAGTTTAAGAATGGAAGGAAAAGTGATGGAGGTGCGTTTTTTTGATTTGGGGCCGCGCGTTTGTGCACAATAGGAGGAAATTGGAAAGCTAATGCCGCGGCGCGCGTCGAGAGGTGACAATTTGCACTTTTCTTGATCACTGGATGGGAAAGACGAGAGCTTAGTGGAATCCTCGCGGGAGACGGTGGTTCCTGCTGGTTCGACGGGGACCACACGCCGTCAGGGAGGAGGGGGGAAATCAGATTGGAGTGCTCTTCAAAGATAACATGGTTTGGCTTTGATAATGAAACAAAAGCACAGAGAGGAGGGAGCTGGAAATGGCATTACACTTATAGAAAGTTAAGGCGTGAAAAAGATATGATCCTAGCTTTTCTATCACGTTTTTCTTTATTAGTTCGAATGAAATACAGCTCTGGAAAAAAATAGCAGACCACTGCAAAATCTTTTTTTTTTCTGATTTTACTACTTATAGGTATGTGTTTGGGCAAAAGGAACATTTTAGTTTGAGTCTATAAACTACTGACAACAACATTTCCCCCAAATTCCAAATAAAATATGATCGTTTAGAGCATTTATTTGCAGAAAATGACAAAAAGGTCAAAATAACAAAAAAGATACATGTTTTCAGAGCTCAAACAATGCAAAGAAACAAGATCAAATTCATTTTAAAACATAATTCTAATGTTTACACTTAAGAAGAGTTCAGAAATCAATAGTTTGCATGT
Organism: Paratrypauchen microcephalus; assembly: GCA_036785185.1. Taxonomy (NCBI): domain Eukaryota; kingdom Metazoa; phylum Chordata; class Actinopteri; order Gobiiformes; family Gobiidae; genus Paratrypauchen; species Paratrypauchen microcephalus. The sequence goes on along the minus strand of JAVJIX010000106.1, from coordinate 1,737,102 downwards.
TCTACCCGTGTCTGGGTGGGTTTCCTCCGGGCACTCCGGTTTCCCCCCTCAACCCAAAACATGCGCCATAGGTAAAATCCTCCAGCTGTGGTCCTGACCAAGCCGAAGCAAGAAGATCATGGAGATGGGTCCCTGGGCGCAGTCTTATGCTACCCACTGCTCCTGAATAAAGGATGGGTCAAATGCAGAGGACAAATTTCCCTTCGGGGACAAATAAGTGATATAAAAATTTTATATCACTTATTTGTCCCCGACACAATAATATTTGGTGCAATAACCCTTATTTTTAATCACAGATTTCATGCGTCTTGGCATGCTCTCCACAAGTCTGTCACATTGTTCTTAGGTCCTAGTTTAGACCTGGTTTAGTCTTGATTCCGACCGGGTTTAGTCCCATTTTTAACCTGGTTTAGTCCTGGTTCAGATCTGGTTTAGTCCTAGTTTAGACCTGGTTTATTTTTGGTTCAGACCGGGTTTAGTCCTAGTTTAGACCTGGTTTAGTCTTAGTTCAGACCTGGTTTAGTCCTAGTTTAGACCTGGTTTATTTTTGGTTCAGACCTGATTTAGTCCTAGTTTAGACCTGGTTTTGTCTTGGTTCAGACCGGATTTAGTCCTAGTTTAGACCTGGTTTAGTCCTAGTTTAGACCTGGTTGAGTCTTGGTTCAGACCGAGTTTAGTCCTAGTTTAGACCTGGTTTAGTCTTGGTTCAGACCTGATTTAGTCCTAGTTTAGACCTGGTTTATTTTTGGTTCAGACCTGGTTTAATCCTAGTTTAGACCTGGTTTATTTTTGGTTCAGACCTGATTTAGTCCTAGTTTAGACCTGGTTTTGTCTTGGTTCAGACCGGATTTAGTCCTAGTTTAGACCTGGTTTAGTCCTAGTTTAGACCTGGTTGAGTCTTGGTTCAGACCGAGTTTAGTCCTAGTTTAGACCTGGTTTAGTCTTGGTTCAGACCTGATTTAGTCCTAGTTTAGACCTGGTTTATTTTTGGTTCAGACCTGGTTTAATCCTAGTTTAGACCTGGTTTAGTCTTGGTTCAGACCTGGTTTAGTCCCAGTCTTTCACATTGTTCTTGGGTGACTTTATTCCACTCCTGGTGCAAGAACTGAAGTAGCTCAGCTTTGTGTTTGCGTTGGTATTCCACAGACGCTGGAATGGAATGGCTGTAATACATGTAGAGATGCTGATTTCAGAAAATAATGCAGTGGTCTCTTATTTATTTATTTATTTCCCAGAGCTGTACTTCTCATTTCTTGGCCTATGTGATCAATTGTAGATAGTAGGTAAGATTTTGGGTTAGTTTGCTTAGCAAAATCGGATTATTAGCAGTTTGGGAGTTATACAATTATTCAAATGACATGTAAACAGCAATAACATCTTAATTTTCTTTTTGATCCTTCTCTCTGATTATTCACAGTATTAAAAAAGTTAAAAATTTCTCCATTCTGGTGTATTTTAACAGGTTGTCAAGCTGATTGACCGAAGAGTCCCGCAGAGAGAGATTACTCAGGGTTCTTTAGTAATTTGTTTAACTTTTAGCCCAGATACACAAGTGTAACTGCTGACACATACACTGGACACATACAGTAATAGAAGCTGTTTAAGAGCACAGTGCCCACCTATATGCCCAGAGCAACAGCAGTTTTATTTTATTTTAGCAACTGCTGAATACTGTGGAAAACTGTCAGAAAGTTTCAGTACCATAAAATGAGCCTTAGTGAAACCACAAACACATCATGTATTGGGCATAGGCTGGGTGTACATGGGCAAAAAAAAAAAAAAAAAAAAAATCTGATTAAAATGAGATTTTGGTGCATGAAAACATGATCTCTGAATCAGCTAGCCTAGAGTTTATTTGGGGCTTTGTAACTCTCGCTGGTACATAAAAGTCATGCTCATGTTTTTAATTTATCTTCCCAAATACTGTAAAAGAATTCTAGAAATTCTGTCCATAAAATGTTTTGTATTTAATGTCTTAATACATAGCACATATTTAGACTTAGAGACTTAGACTTACACAGACTTTATTGATCCACAAGGAAAATTAATTAACTCACACATCACATAATATTACAAGAGTTAAAAAAAAAAAAAAAAAAGGTAATAAACTTCTAGATAAGTAGCAATCAAAATTTCAGTATTGGTGTCTGTAAAGTAAGAAAAAAACAAATAGATTATAAATATGTGTGTTTGTGATGGTGGTGGTCGGAGGGGCCGATGGTGCAGATTGGCAGCCTCGCTTCCGTCAGTCTGCCCCAGGTCAGATGTGGCTACAATAGTATCTTACCACCACCAGGTATGGAGTGAATGAATAATGCTCTGTAAAAGTGTCTTTGAGTGTCCAGAAAAGTGCTATATAAAACTGATGCATTATTTATTATTATTATTATTATTATTATTATTATTATTATTATTATTATTATTATTATTAGCAGTAGTAGTAGTAGTAGCAGTAGTAGTAGTAGTATTATCATTATTCAGACCCTCCAGGAATTTGCGATGTTGCGATTTGCAACTTCAATGCAACTTCAGCCAATCCACGTGAATTCAGGGCGGTGGTGCAATTTTGACCAATCACCGCAACTTTTCCGCAATTTTTACCGATTTTGACCAGTCATCGGCGATGTATTGAACTCACGTCGACCAACTTCCTTTTGCCTTACTTCCGTGTGACGAAACGAAACTGCGGCCGTGTCCCCAGTTCGGAGTGTGGTTTGAAGCGGTGCACACTTGCTCAGCCCTGAGTGCACTCCGCAGACCGCATGGCCGTCTGCGAAATGCGACAGGTCTCGCAACTACGGGAAGCAGCCGCCGACTCCATTTTCTCCCGTAGAAGAAGTAGCGCGCGGTGCATGCTGGGATATATGAGTGCGGCGAAGCGTGCTTTTTCACGCGCTTGGTCCACGCCCCGATTTCCATGGAAACGACTGCGGTCTTCAGACCGCGTGTTAACTGTGCATGGGACAAAAAAGAAATGACGCACATGTCCTTCAAACCACGCTCCGAACTGTGCACTCTGGGAATTGGGACACGGCTTCTAATGGTAAAGAAACATGTCTGCGGCGCCATTTGCCCACTAAAATAACAGCAAAAGACCGCGCGAAACAGTTCCCCTCCTAGTAGTAATTTATTTTCGATGTTGGTAAGGTTGTTTTAGGACCATATCTGTGATCTCTGTGTCTTTGTATTATTCTTTGTCAGTAATAACTCAGTATTCAAAATATTACTCAATTTTAATTACAAAAAGAGAAAATCACAACTATTTATCGCAACTTTCACTTCCTCCCGCAAAACAAAATCGCAATAAAAACACCGCAACTTTCATCGCAACTTTTTGGAAAAGTTCACGCAAATTCAGGTATTTTAGCCCGCAACAATCACAAAAAATGCCCGCGAAATCCTGGGGGGTCTGATTATTATTATTAAGGAAAGTGCAAAGATGATATGATTGACACAAACACAGGCTTATCTGTTACAGAAGGTTGTTGAGTTGTTGTACAGTTGTAGGGAGTATTATAGTATGAATGTAGTCCTGTATCTAATGCACTGAAAGCAACGTTTCTCTATAGAGCCATTTCTCACTGGAATGTGCTGCCACAACACATAATGCTCATACAAAATCATGCTGTTTTAAAAAATGTGTTAAGAAATTACTATTTTAAACTGCTACAAGTTGAATGTAACATATTTTAAGTGTTTAGTATGTGTTTTGGATAATGTAACTTAATCTCACTGTTTTGATTTGGCTGTTTTTATGGTGCTTAAATGTATTAAAATGTATTGTAATTTAAATTGGACCCCAGGAAGACTAATCTCTGCGTTTGTAGAGACTAATGGGGATCCGTAAATAAACAAATAAACAAATATCTCTCACTGTTTGTAGGAGCCTGTTGGAGATTGAGCTCCTCTGTCTCTCTATAGCAGACCTGGGCATTTCAAGGCCCAGGGGCTAGAGGTAAGATCTTAAGCCCGAGCCCGACCCGACCTGACCCGAATATGTCAATCATTGCTTCGGGTCGGGCCGGGCCGGGCTTTTCTCTCGCTGACTTTTTAAAAATAAATATATGTTTATAAAAATGTATACTAAAACAATGTGTGGATACTAAACTAAGGAATACTTGTTTTAAAATAAATAATTTGGATAAAACAGAGAAGGCGCTGTAATGTAATTGCTATTTAACTACTAAACAGGAGCCGCAGAGCCAGAGCATGCTCTGCGCACGTGAACGCCGCCCTCTTAATAATCTTCCCCTCCGCAAGTCCGCATCTATTTTGACCTGGTATCCCCAATATGGAGGAGCAAGAAGTTAAGGATAAACTAAAGACAGGAGAACTGAAAAGACAAACACGACTCCTGTCTCTGTCTATTATCCACCCGTCATTGTTCTTCTTTGTCTCTCTGCTTCTCTCTCTTAAAGTACCGCGCTAGATTCTTAAGGACGTACTGCTGCTGTGGTTTATGGCCCAATTTTCAACCCGTCAAAATCACGGACGGCCTTAAATTTTTCCCGTCAACTCTTAAAAAAAAATCCGTCAATGATGGAAAATTGTCGGTTAATGTACCCTCTGCAGAAACAGAAATATAAAAGATGTAAATGTTTATACAGTCTTGTTTAACTTAGATTTTGTTACAAAAGACAGGCTTTAATTTGTTATCATAAATCACCCCTCCTCCTCCCGAGTCCTCACAAATAAAATATGTAATTTCGGGTTTGCTTCGGACTCGGCCCTGCAAATCAAGTTAATTGGTCGGGTTCGGGCCGGGTTGGGTTTTAATACCCGCGGGCCAGGGTCGGGTCGGGCTGGATTTTTTAGGCCCGATCTTACCTCTACCGGGGGCGAGCCGACTCTGACCGGCCCGCGAAAGGTTGTTTGGAATTAAGAGAATAAAACCTACTTTCAAAATTGTACATAATGCATTTGTACTGATGATCATCTGTGGGACGTGCTTCACATCTCCACCTCAAACATGCACTTGTTAAAGGAAAAGTAACGTTTTTTTTTTTTTTTACAATCTGAGCCTTCTTTCGGCAATAATACAAGTAGTTTTACTCACTCATAGCAGTTTGGTGTCATTTTGAGCAGTTTCGTAGAAGTTATGTTTAATTTGAGTGCTCGGGGCATTACTTTGTGGTCTCCAAATAACACAAACTTTAGCACTTTTCAAATCATAGAAGCCCGATATCTTAATCTACGATTTCGTTTGAAGCAAAAGTGACCTGTAATCCGAGATTTAGCCATCGTTTCGAGTAGATGAGGACACCAGTGCGCATGCGCGGACTGTGCTCTCAGCTTCTGGGACCCAAAGCAAAGCTGTAAACTATGGATAAATCTCAGATTACAGGCCACTTTTGCTTCAAACGAAATCGTAGACTAAGATATCGGGCTTCTATGATTTGAAAAGTGCTAAAGTTTGTGTTATTTGGAGCCCGCACGGGGCATATTACATGCTTGGGGAATATATTATATGCCCCGAGCTATGGCTAGAAGTTGCGCTAGGCTAACCGCAAATCTAAAACATCTCTGGAAATGCTCCATATGACACCAAAGTGCAATGGGTGAGTAAAACAACTTGTTTTATTACCGAAAGAAGGCTCAGATTGTAAAAAAAAACAAAAAACGTTACTTTTCCTTTAAAGCTCAACAGAGGCTAGATTTCTCTCACTGATCAAGAAAAAAAACACTAAAACATGCTTTGACTTTTTTTTCTACACAGTTTGGCAGTGACATATCTTGTATTATATTATTTGGCAAACAAAGACATTGTGGTGTCTTAATACAAAGTTAAGAAAGTTAAACTGAGAAAGCATTGTGGGGTTAATGTGACTGAAAAAGAGTTACAAATGTTTCACATTTACCATTGTTTTGAATTATTTTACTGAATAAATTCAGTTTTTGTAAAACCTCACTCTCTCGTTACTTAATAATAACACAGAACTTACCAGCTTCTGTAAATGATGCCATTTACTGATTTCAATGTAGAAATAAAATGAATAACCAGAGTAGACTTCAAACTTTTGGCCCGGCCCTCCACAATATTTTCTGCTTCTCATTTGGCCCCTGGGGAAAAATAATTGCCCACCCCTGATCTATAGTCTGGTGCAGTGGGTGAGCAGGAGTGTCCATGATGGAGAGCAGTTTGGATATACAAGTGCTTTTGGGCAGTTTTACTCCTAACATTCAGTGATGAATAAAAAGTATTGAGAGTTCTGAATCATCTCCTCAAGGCGACCTGTCAGGGGCAGTGGGCGCCACAGAGCAGAGGACCCATCTGTAGGCCTGTGGTGCAGGAGGTTGATGGGACACAGACACAGGGAGATCGTACAGTCTCCACAGAAGAAGAGAATCCACACCTTTCCTCTTACAGGAGGGAGAGCGCTAGCCTGAGAATCTTATATTCATAGTATTGTGAATTATTTAACTGTTCAATCTTAACATTATAAATATGGAGAAGTAACAATGCCTCTGCTGGAAGAGACAGTGGTTTAGGAAGAGATGTGCAGTTTAAATCCAACACTAGCTGTTTGTTCTGTGGGGTCCTTGGGCAAGGCACTTTGTCCTTTCTGTGGCAGTGGGTCCGTGCAGCTACTGACTATATTTCTGTCCTCCATCTCTCAACTTTGGACCTTCTGTCTGTTACAGTTGCAGTTTGTCTAAAAGTAAACTAACCTGATGCTGTACCTGTAGCGTACCATCCAGGTGGAGGCTCTTTACAGGAGGAATTTAAAGGAGGAGGAGGAAATAGTGTTAAACCAATAGTTTTTTAAATAAAAAGCTAAATACAAAACTGCGTTCGTCCCTTTCAGATAAAAACATGGTTGTTTTACAGGGTTTTGGCTGGTCCATGTATGTTTTTTACATCCTGCGACTAACAGAAAGGTTTTAATGTTCAGTTCAAAGTCGGGCAGATTGAGGACCAAAGCCACAAAAGTAAAAGTGCACTTCTTCATAGTGCCTGTGTGTTTTTAAACCAAGTGGAGTTTGCGCTGGTCCTTCTCTTTAATACCACAGAGGCCCTTCTCCAAATCCTGCTTCCTTACTTTACAATAGAGCTGCGTAAAAGCCTGTGAAATGCCGTTCTGGCCTTGAACCTGCTCAGTGAGGAACGGCATCAGGCGCATGGGGTGGATAGCTCTGAAACGTTGGAGCTCAGCCGGAGGAGCTAAACTAGAGGAGCTAACAGGAGCGTGGCGGGCCCAGGTTTCAGAACTCCAAAGTGGCTGAGAGGTTTAGGACAGATGGATTAAGGTCACAGGAGTTGGGAATGACAACACAAGCAGGAGACAGACGAGGAGCTGTCAGTCAAAGCCAAGGCGAGACCCCTGTAGAGATGAGCCAATCAGATAGACAACTAATGTGCTGATTTTGATATTGCACAGCAGGGGTAAAAAAAAAAAAGTAGATTTAACGAGGGGGGTACTATGCAGAACATGTTTTTTGAAGCATTTTACCAAGTTATAACGTGGGTCCCTCATCAAAAACATTTCTGAAGAGGTTTTAGCTGTCATCCATGCATGTTTGAGTATTTTAGATCAACTATTCGAACCCTCCACCCTCAAGCCTACATCACCCATGCGCCCACACGACAATTCTCCATAAATATATAAAAACGTGATACAAAACTGTACATTGTTTTGTAACATTGTGATCTAAATGTGTTTTGTTTTAGCAGTTAAAGGAAAAGTAAAGTTTTTTTTTTTTTACAATCTGAGCCTTCTTTCGGCAATAAAACAAGTAGTTTTACTCACCCATAGCAGTTTGGTGTCAATTGGAGCAGTATCGCAGAACTTATGTTGAGCCGTTCTGTTCTGCTAATGATCCCGTATCCGTTAGCATGAGTGCTCGGGGCACTGATTTGCGGTGTCCAAATAACACAAACTTTAGCACTTTTCAAATCACAGAAGATCGCTGTGTCAGGGTAGACTTTTAGTAGATTCCAAAACGGCCTGAAACCCGATATCGCAACAGAAAAGTAAAGTTCAGAGCGGTGTTAGCTTCTTTCGGACTAGCGGTGTTTACAAAACAGCTGAGTTCACGCATGCGCACTGTCCTCTCTGATGACGTCATCAAATGAAACTATAGCTGGATATCGGGTTTCAGGCCGTTTTGGAATCTACTAAAAGTCTACCCTGGAACAGCGATCTTCTGTGATTTGAAAAGTGCTAAAGTTTGTGTTACTTGGACACCGCAAAGTAATGCCCCGAGCACTCACGCTAACGGATACGGGATCATTAGTAGAACAGAACGGCTCAACATAAGTTCTGCGATACTGCTCCAATTGACACCAAAGTGCTATGGGTGAGTAAAACTACTTGTTTTATTGCCGAAAGAAGGCTCAGATTGTAAAAAAATGTTAATTTTCCTTTAATACTCCATAAAAGTAAAAGGTTCAGTTTGTTTATTTGCCATTTGTAGTTCAAAAACATGTGGAAGAAGCTCAAAATGCACCAACAGAAATTAAAGTACCCCGAAACATTAAAAAATACCCCCTTTTTAATGACTTTTGCCATCTTAAAAATGTGAAAAACAGAACTAGTTCATTTTAAACAGTTTGCAGGGGTCCAAAGTTATTCCTCACTTACCTTATGCATTCTGAGCATCCTATTTATTCACAGTGAGTTGTGCCATGACAATAAGTCTAACAGTGAGCAAGCTATTCACAGAAAATAGGGCTGGGCGGTATACCGCTTCATACCGAATACCGGTGTTTTTTTTTTTAATGATATGAATTTTTCATATACCCCAGTACCGTGAGTGTGTGCGTACAAAATGTGGGGAACACAGTGGCGGACCGTGCATTTCACACCTAGGCCTTCAGTAGTGCTCCGTCTGAATCACTCAACCCCTCATTAACCATTTCGTTATAAAAAACATTTTACTATGCAGAAATGAGCCTTGCGTTGCATATAGAAAATTCCTGTAGCCACAATAAATGCCTCAACTGAATAAACAAACCAAGAGTGAACAAGTCTCGTTCTGCAACTACAGCCAGCAAAAAACATTAATAATAACCTCATAAACTTGGAATGATGTCAACATTTCACTCACCAAAAAATCAGATTATTTGAAGACAAAATCCATCCTCCTCTCTTTCCTCAAAAACAGTTCAGTCACCCTGTCATGTCCGACCTTTCTTGACAATGTCCAGCTTTTCCTGAAAAGTCCATCTTGAAAATGGCCTTGACAGTAAATCTGCCACCAAATCTATTTCTTCTCCTCCTTCAGCCATCGTGGGCTGACTAAATATTTTTTTTAGCGTACTGTCAGTCATCAACAAAGCGCGGTGAATGCCGTTTGCTAGCTTGCGTAGCTACGCTCTCCGATTAGCCAATCAGCGGGTCTGAATACCGTGACGTTGCCTATGCCTGCTAGAGGGCCCTGGTGACACCAATTCAAAATCTGATTGGTTGAAGTGATTTCACGTTAGAGGGCCTGCAGGACGGATAGTGAAGGCCTCTTTGACTTTGATCCTGCCTGGCAACAAAGGATAGCTGAAATGTGATTGGTTAAATGCTCCAATATGAAAATACATGTCTGGAAGCAGCATAACCATCGGAAACACAATAAGTACACATGGACAAAATATAATTAACATATGATTCAGATATTTTTTAGGTCAGCAGAGAAGGCCTTGAAGGCCCTGACGGCCCACCACTGGGGGAACACAGAGCGGCAGAACGTGGCGGCGCGGGACATTGTTTGAGAGGGGGACTGTTTTGCAGTGGCATGAGAGCGGTGGAAGCTTAGTGTGTGTTGAGCGGTGAACAACATGGACGGAGAAAATGTTACAGACACAGAGGAACTTATACGTGACGTCACCAGCATGTGCACGCACTGCTGACTCAGAATCAACCATGGTGGACCATAGCGGAGTATCTGAACTATAGGGAGAGCTACATTCAAAAGCTCCTTATGCGATCACGGAGTGGCAGTGTGACCGCAGAAAGTGGCCAGATTTACAGTGGCCAGATATCCACTGTTATTTAGTCGAGAAGCCCAGTGTGTATACAAGAGAGAAAGTGCACGCATACAAATCCATGGATGCCTACCAGTTTGCCGTATGTGGCCATGTACAGGAGGTAAAATACCACAATATCGATGGGGGAGTTTTGCGTGTTGGCATCTGATGTTCTCCCCAGTCAAAGACAAGGCCACAAGACGACCCTGTACAATGCTTGGGCTATCATCAACAAGCGCGATAATTACGTTCTGACCGCCAACTGCACTTGTGTTGCGGGGTAAGTAACATACTACGACTTAATTCACGAGTCACAGATGTGATCTCAGTCATGTCAAATGCCATTTATGATGGTCATGCGAAAACTTATCATGCATTTTAACAAAGTTATTCGTGTTCGTTTACATGTGTCTGTCGTAGAGGTTACCCGGTTAATATGTCTGTGAGCTTTGTGGTGTCCTGTGCTTGCTAGTTAATCAGCATGTTTAAACACCATTGAACACCTGGGCAAATTACCCTAAACAAGCAGCAGGTGTTCACTTGTGTGTATGTCAGTTGAATGATATGAACTATCATTTATTCCATCTGTTTCTCTTTATTTCACGTCGAGTTCTTCTCTTCTATATCTTCGCTGGGGGTTTTATGGCAGCAGTGGCTTTATTTTGAGTCAACACTGTGCGCACATTCAGTGATGACGTAGCTTTGAAACTGGTCTATACCGAATTAAGAGGAGCCGTGTCAGTTGTGTGGAAGTACTTCAGCTTTAAAAAATCTGGCGCTGATCAAACAAACTTATTCTGTAAATGTTGCCAGGCTAAATTTGTAGCCGCAGGAGGCGACACGGGCAATCTGCTTCACCACCTCCGTCACAAACACGTCCTGGAATATGAAGAATGCACGAAACTAAGATCTGCATCCTCTTCCACGTCTGCAGGGACCGTTCAAGTTGGCGCCCCGACACGAAATGCCGCTCAAAGATGCGTTTGAGAAGGGGACTGCCTACGACAAGAAAAGCAAACGGTGGAACAATATTACCAACACTATTACTATCCACTTCGCCAAAGACATGATACCACTTAGTCCTGTTGAGAAAGGAGTTTCAAGGACATGATTAAAGCACTGGACCCAGATATGTTTTACCAAGTCGAAGTTACTGCAGTAATTATTCTCTAAATTATCAGGAAATGGGGTCATGCATGAAAAAAAAAAAAAAAAAGCTGTCTGCTCTAAGTCACTCCCACTTCAGAGCACTATCACAACACAATCAGCGTGCATTCCTGCTAATGAATTTTTAAGATACATCACGTAACTGTTCTGGTGAATGGTCCATCACCTGCTGTCTCCATGGAGATACTGCTCAGCTTCCCTAGTGGCCTATTGGAGATAATCAGGGCAGTGAGTATTTAACACAGTCGTTATCTTTTATGAATAATTAATCACCCATAGGCTCGATCTATAAGCAGTGCATCTTGGGTGCATTAAAATTGATTACAGATCTTTAATTATAATGAATTAACGCCCCCCTCCTGTGAGTGAATTGACTGTTTGAGTACGGCGCAATGTGTAGCCGTCTACAGCCCATTTAGATGTTGGATGGGTCCTGATTCAAAGTCACTCCAAGAGCAAATAGTGGTCTTAAAGAGGGGGTCTTTTATAGCTAACAACATATTTTAATCGCCGTGTTATCTTTTGTTCTGAAAATGCTATATTCACCAAAAACAACGTATTAACGTGTTTAGTATTTGATGCTATCCCTTCAGAGCACTATCACAACACAATCAGTATGCATCCGATTAATGAAACTACAGCATCGGGTTTGTTAAGTTGCTGTGCATGGTTTTTTGTAATGTTTTTGTATATTTATGGAGAATTTTGACGGAATTTTGGCTGTGTGGAGTCTGGGTGGGTTTCCTCCGAGCACTCCGGTTTCCCCCATCAACTGAAAAACATGCTCCATAGTTAAAGTCCTAAAACCAAGCCTAGCAATAAGATCATGGAGATGGTCCCCGGTACCTGAAAGATGAGCTGCCCACTGCTCCAGAAGGATGGGTCAAATGCAGAGAAATAATTTCCCTACAGGAATAAATAAATGATTAAAAAATAATAATAATACAATTGTCACATGGGTGATGTAGTGAAATAAAGACCTCAGGACAAAAAGGGGGTATTATACAGCTTTCTACCACGTTCATCAAAAACAAGCCTGAAGAAGTTTTAGATGTCATCCATGCATGTTTAATATTTTAGTGATACCAGTAATATTCTGTACAAGGCTCCGCCCACAAGCCTTGTACATAAATATACAAAAAAGTGATACAAAAGTGTAGGGCTGGGCGGTATACTGCTTCATACCGGTGTTTTCTTTTTTTTCTTTTTTTATGATATGAATTTTTCAAATATCCCAAACCCGGTGAGTGTGTGCGTACAAAACGTCGGGAACACAGAGCGGTGTTTGAGAGGGAGACTGTTTTGCAGTGGCGTGAGAGCGGTGGAAGCTCAGTGTGTGTTGAGCGGTGAACAACATGGAAGGAGAAAATGTTACGGAACTTATACCGAAAAGAGGAGCCGTGTCAGTCGCGTGGAAGTACTTCGGCTTTAAAAAATCTGACTCTGATCAAACCACCATATTCTGTAAATGTCGTCGGGCTAAAGTCGTAGCCGCAGGAGGCGACACGAGCGATCTGCTTCACCACCTCCGTCACAAACAGGTCCTGGAATATGAAGAACGCACGAAACTAAGATCTGCATCGTCTTCCACGTCTGCAGGGAACGTTCAAGTTGGCGCCGCGACACGAAACGCCGCTCGGACGTCACTCAAAGACGCGTTTGCTACGACAAGAAAAGCAAACGGTGGAGCGAAATTACCAATGCTGTTACTATCCACTTAGCCAGAGGCATGGTACAACTTAATACATGAAAAAATACTGTCAAATACAATAACACCGATATAATTTTGAAAAATACGTGATATCAGTTGTTGATCATACCGCCCAGCTCTACAAAAGTGTACACAACAACTTAGAACTTGGAGAAAAACGTGACACCTATAAAACATGTTAATATGTTTTCGGCAAATAAAGCAGTTTCCAAACAATAAAAGATAACATGGTGATCTAAATATGTTTTGTGTTTGCAGTTACAACCCCACTGAAGTAAAATACCCCATCTGCCAGCTTGAGTCACTGATATTAGCCTGTGGTTTTAGAAAAAACTGTCTTTAACAAGCTCAATGTATTTCATCACCGGTGGTTAAAAGAACACTTTTGTCCCAGATAAGCAGAGCAGCCTTGGTGTTTGGCTGCCATATTAGTTTTGTTACAAATAATACGTTCTTTGGTTTTTATTTTGCATAACCTGTGTACTGTGACTGTGCCAATAAGCAGCTTTCACACCAGTGCCCACAATGTGCCAACACAAAGACAGCCATCTCGAATGTTTGTTTAGTTTTAATCACACTGTTTTAATAAGACAAATGTTTTTTTTTTTTTCTCTCTTAATATCTTGCCAATTTTGTATTTAGAGAGATATTGTCAAATGGATTAGTTACATTTGAGATAAACAGTAGTGTGGTATGAGGGAATAGTGGATTAGACACTAGATGTGGAGAGGGGATGGAGAGGCTTAGAGTTAGACTTAGACAAACTTTATTGATCCACAAGGGAAATTATTTGGGTACAGTAGCTCACTCATCAAACGGCTGAAGAGGCTAACGGTTCTGCTGTTGTGTGGGGAAGGGGAAGATGCAAGAGGGGAAAGATTTGTAAAAAGACTTGACTTAATGAAGTAGGATGTGTTTACTAAAGGGTCCAATTGGTCCAAAATTGACTCCTGTGAGATTTAAGTTATGCGAGAATGTTGTCATTGCTTCAAAAACAGACCTGGAGTTGTGTTTTGTTTCATTCACACATGTTTGAGTAACCCTTTAGTTTGTCTGCATCTCCAAAGAATGTAGACCTAGGTCGTTTTCACGCCTGCCTTGTTTGGTTTGTTTAAAACGAACCAGAGTTCGTTTGCTCCTTTGATTCGGACCTTTTGGGCTGGTGTGAACAAAAACCAAAAATCTCAATCCGGAGCAAACAAGCGAAACGAGACCACCTAAAAAGCTCGGTCTCGGCACGGTTCCATTCGAATCCTGGTGCGGTGAGAATGCAGACCGGAATCGATCCGACACAAGTTGGCTTTTTGTACTTAACGAGCTCCCGTCGTATGTCGAGCATTATGGGAAACCGAGGCTTACGAAACTAAACGAAACGGAACTTACGAGGCTTATTTACGTTTTGCGTGAAGAGCAAGAGTCAGAACTTGATGCGCGCATGTGAGCCTGTCCTCCGTAGCCGTCTTGCCCTGTGTCTTTGTTGTTTGGAAATTGATTGTACAATCGTGTAAACGTCATGATGCTGCTCAAACATTTGTGCGAACTGTAAAAACTGAGCAAACCATATCACTATGACTACATTGAAAATAGCATGTAACGCCATGATTCTCCTCCTTCTCCTGTTTGGACGCGGCGTTTTGACACGACTCATTTCTGTCCAATGGCTGAGCGACCTCAGCACACGTGGTTTTGTTTACAGATGTTGGTCCACTTGGGGAAAAAGTGTAGTGTGAAAGCGAACCACACCAAAAAAAAAACAAAAAAAACATTTGGTCCGGACCAAAGCAAGTGAACTATCGGACTTTCCTGGTGTGAAAACGAACTTAGGCTGTGTCCCATTTCTCTGTCTTACCCCTTTGTCTTACCCCTACCTCTTGGTTTTGCGCGTTCATGTGAGGGCAAAGGGTGTCCCGATTCTAATTTTGATCAAGGGCTCGGGCCACGGGGCTACATACCCCTTGAAACAAACTAAGCTCTCGACCAGACTTGAAACGAAGGTGTACGCCTCCAAGCTCAGGCAGGTTTTGGGATCAGGATGGCAGCGTCACATCGACCAGCCAAGGAGTCTCATAAATGTATTTTCAGCAGTTGTAATTATCGATTAACAGTTTAACATGATTTATAATTATGACGCTTATGTTCTACGTTACTTTTAATGAACTGTTGTTGCGGTTTTAATTGTAGTGATGTCTGTTTAGCTGACATTATCGTTTTCATCGAACTTTCATGTATAAACAAGCTATTTTTTTTTGTCAAGCTGAGGTACCCGATAATCCTCGACATTTGTTTATGTTTGTTTGCATCAATTGTTGTCGCCTCTGTAGACGTAGCAGCTCAGCAGCAAGGGACAATGACGCAAACGGTAATCGAGTGGTGTCCCATTTCTTAGGGGAACATTCATACCCCGAGCCCTCTCAGCTCGGTACCGAGGGGCAAGACAAAGACGTAGATAAAGGGGTAGGGTAAGGGCTAAGACAGAGTAATGGGATGCAGCCTTGGACTTAGACAAACTTTATTGATCCACAAGGGAAATTATTTGGGTAGAGTAGCTCACTCATCAAACGGCTGAAGAGGCTGACGGTTCTGCTGTTGCGTGGGGAAGGTTGGTGATGCAAGAGAGGAAAGATTTGTAAAAAGACTTGACTTAAAGAAGTAAGATGTGTTTACTAAAGGGTCCAATTAGTCCAAAATTGGCTCCTGTGAGATTTAAGCCATGCGAGAATGTTGTCATTGCTTCCAAAACATACCTGGAGTTGTGTTTTGTTTCATTCACACATGTTTGAGTAACCCTTTAGATTGTCTACATCTCCAAAGAACGTAGACTTATTCCGCCGCCATCATGATTCAGGTTGTATTAATTTGTACGGGGCTGCCGATCTTGACAGCAAATACGTTCAATAAGATAAAGCCGTTTTAAAGCCTGCAGAGAATCGGTGCAGTGTGGCTTGTTGCACATGAACATTAAACATTTTACACAAATGAACCAACTTTATGTCACGTTTAAGATGCAAAACGTTTCCCAAATTCTCCATTAAAATGAATGAGATTTCCGTTTAACCGGACGTGCCGTCACAAAAAAAGCGCGGGGTGGGTGGGGCGGAATAAGGTGGATAAAGAAATGGATTAAGGGAGTCTGACGTCAGCCGCAGTGTTCGGCTCCTGTCAAATTAAGTTCACCGAAGCTAGCAGTTATAGGACCGAATTTGGAGGAGTTTATTTACAGACAAAATAGGAAAATAAAAAAAAATAAAAAACAGCAGGATCATGTTTTTTATTTTTTTTATTTAACCTTTATTTATCCAGGTAAACCAATTGAGAACCAGTTCTCATTTACAATGGCGACCTGGCCAAGAGGCAGCACAATTAAAAGATACATTCATAAAAACATACAGTGCAACATGAACAATAAAGACAATAATAAAAGACAACAACTAAAAGCAGGTACAATGATCTTAAAACAGTAATAAAAGATTACAACTAAAAACATGTGCAATAATCATGGACAGTAGCATGTAGAAAGTTCTTAAAAGTGCTGATTGGAATAAAAGAGCTGAGTTTCAGTGAGCGCTGCAAACTATTCCAGTCGCTCGCAGCGGCGAACTGGAAGGACAGGCGACCGAAGGAAGTGCGGGTTTTAGGGATGACCAGATTAATCAAAGTGCTGGAGCGTAATGTACGGATTGAATTGTGAATTTGGAGAAGAGAACGAAGATATTGTGGAGTTTTGCCAATGAGAGTTTTGTAGATAAAGAGGAGCCAATGGATCTGTCTGCGGGAGTGAAGTGAGGGCCATTTTACCAGAGTGTATAGTGTGCAGTGGTGAGTGTGAAAGGGAGCTCCAGTAACAAAACGGATGGCGGTGTGGTAGATGATGTCCAGTTTGTGCAGAAGGGATTTGGAGGCAGATCTGTAGATGATGTCACCATAATCTAAAATAGGGAGTACTGTCATTTTGACCAGGAGGTGTTTGGCAGAGTGAGTGAGGGAAGATTTATTGCGATACAGGAAGCCTATGCGAGATTTGACTTTAGTGAGTACGGTGTTAATATGGATATCAAATGAGAGTGAGTTGTCTAACCAGATGCCGAGGTATTTATATGAATTAACAAATTCAATAACAGAGCCATCAAGAGAGGTGATGGTTAACGGACAGTTAGTGTGTGGGAGAGATCTATTGAAGAGCATGCATTTTGTCTTTTTTGTGTTTAGTTGTAAGTGAAGACTGGAGAAGGCATACTGAATATTGTTGAAGCTTGTTTGAAGTGAAGACCCGGTAGTGGTTAGACAAGGACTGGATGTGTAGAGAATGGTGTCGTCAGCGTACAATTGGATGCCCGCACTTCCTGCCGCATGAGGGATATTATTAATATAAATACTGAATAGTGTTGGGCCCAATATAGAGCCTTGAGCTACACCTTTGGAAAGGGGTAGAGGGGATGACAGAAGACCCTCTACCCTCACAGACTGAGAGCGACCGGAGCAGTAACTATGGAACCATGACAGGCAGCTATCAGACAGCCCTATGTCTTTAAGCCTTTGCAGCAGTATGTAGAGTGGGTTAAAGGGAAAGTAACGTTTTTAACAATTTGAGCCTTATTTCGGTAATAAAACAAGTTGTTTTACTCACCCATATCACTTTGGTGTCATATGGAGCACTTCCAGAGATGTTTTAGATTAGCGTTAGGCTAACGCCGTTAGCCTAGCGCGACTTATAGCCATAGCTCGGGGCATTCCCCGAGCATGTAATATGCCCCGTGCGGTCTCCAAATAACACAAACTTTAGCACTTTTCAAATCATAGAAGCTCGATGTCTTTAGTCTTTAGTCTTTAGTCTTTAGTTTGGTCAAAAGTGGTCTGTAATCCGAGATTTAGCCATAGTTTCGAGTAGATGAGGACGCCAGTGCGCATGCGTGGAGTGTGCTCTCAGCTCCCGGGACTCAAACATGGAACGCATAGCTGTAAACTATGGATAAATCTCGGATTACAGGCCACTTTTGATTCAAACGAAATCGTAGACTAAGACATCGACCTTCTATGATTTGAAAAGTGCTAACGTTTGTGTTATTTTGAGCCCGCACGGGGCATATTACATGCTCGGGGAATGCCCCGAGCTATGGCTATAAGTCGCGCTAGGCTAACGGCATTAGCCTAACGCTAATCTAAAACATCTCCGGAAATGCTCCATATGACACCAAAGTGATATGGGTGAGTAAAACAACTTGTTTTATTACCGAAATAAGGCTCAAATTGTAAAAAACGTTACTTTTCCTTTAATACAAACATTTTAAATTCAAAATGATGAGTCTCACTGCAGCGGTTACAGAGAGAGGGGTGACAATTTGTCAATGTAAAGTCAATTAGAAACAAAGTCGATGGAGCCAGAAGTGCACCCATGCTGACTTCCTATCTGGAACACAGCGGTTATTGGATTAGCTATGTCCATTTACGTAAACGTTCTACGATTCCATCTTGTGATGTCATGAAGTGGTAGTTTTCAAGTTAAAATTTACTGTTTTTCCTTTCTTTCTTTAGGGATTGGAAATTTCAGGGATGAAATGAACAAATTGATTGAATGATTCTTTTTTTTAAATTTGTTTTTAGTCTTTATTTCAAGAGACAATACAGAGACATTAAAGGTGTGTTATGTGTCTGATTTATAGAAATAAATTAAATGCAATTACATCGGTCCGTGTGCCATTCGTTCTTTAGGATTTCAGTTAACAACGAAAAACAGGAAAATGGATAAACAGTGTACAATTTCATTATTCCATTTTAGCGTTAAACCAGAAAAAAAAAAACAGATTTCGACCTCTATTTCTTTTTTTTCTTTTCTTTTTTTTTACCCCGTGTGCCCCTATTATCCCCTCCCAACTCTTCCTCGGCCAGCCAATACTTTAGTTATAAGATTATTATATCTAGATATAATATTTAGGGTTATTCAGTCTTCCAAATCTCATTGTTTCGGTTTGAGAGAAGAACTCAGCCTAAATATACGGGGTTTGTGTTGAACATGTGAATGAAACAAAACAACTCCGGGTCTGTTTGTGATGAGGAAACATTATAACAGATCAGACTGTCGTGTAATATGGGTCCTTTACGAGACAAAACGGCAGGTTGCGATTGGCTGATAATGAGGTAATGAGGAAGAAATACACTCCTCCAGGACACGTTTCGTTCAATTATTCAGTAAAACAAAAGGGTTTGTCTGCAAATGAATAATAATAATATGCATTAGTCGCTTTTCCAGACGCTCAAAATCCCTTTACAATTTGGTGCATTATTCATTATATTCAAGATAATGTAGCTCACACACACACACACACTTCATTCATACCAGACAATGTGGATTAAGTGTCTTGCCTGAGGACACAAGTTAATTAGCCTTAATGTAAGCCTTAAATGTAAGTAATGTTGACGAAAATATGGAGAAATCAAGTACTACATAAAAGTGTGTGTACAGATCTTTGTACAGAAAGGGTCCAGATTACATGTTTGCATTTATTTATTCATTTATTTGAATTCGGACAGTGCATATTAATCAACATGACAACAAACAGCATCAATGTAAATACGCCGGAATTAGCACAACAGCTACTTTACATCCGTCGCCCTAAGGCAGGTCAGAACAGAAGAACATTTAGAGGAACACACAGAAGAGACAGAAGTGCACATGGACATGACGGCGAGTTCACCACAACAGACCATTCTCTGAGTTGAAGAGCCCTCGAGAAGAAGAACATCTACCTGTGAGAGCATGTTTGATTATTTTTCATCCAATGTTTCAGAGTGTTCTTGACGACTGAGAAGGACCCACACTGTAAAAAATAAATAGTTAGTTCAACTCAAATTTTCAAGGCAACCGGCTGCACAGAGTTTTTGAGTTGTGAGTATCAACTTAAATTTTTAAACTAAGCTTTTAAAGTTGTGCCAGCTAATAATTCATTATATTATTATATATATATTATCATTATATCTTCTGCAATGGGGGCTACCAGTATCCACAGACACTGGGGGCGAGGTGGGGTTAAAGGGATATGCCACCCCCAGGTCAAACTTGGGCATCTCTCCACAGTCCAGAGACTAAAATAAGTGGTGGAAAGCGTTTTTCTGGTGACCCAGCCATTGTCCGAGTCTGTCAGCACTGACCACCGCGGTATCTGCAGCTACTCCGCGTTAGACTGGAGTCTAACGTCGCCAGAGAAAGATTTCGGCCAAAAGGAATTAATTTGCTCGATGCTTTTCCCAATTACTTTCTGTGTAGTGCGCATTCATATCGAGTGCAAATAAATGTGCAAATCAACACGGAGAGCTTGCCTTGGTCATTTTGGGTGGGAACTATTTTTCAGTGCGGAAAAACACACCCGAAGCACACACCACGCTGCGTAACAGGGGAACTCCCAACGTGGTGCGTAACAGGGATTCCCCTGTGTGCTTCGGCTATGTTTTTCCGCACTGTAAAATAGTTCCCACCCAAAATGACCAAGGCAAGCGCTCCGTGTTGATTTGCACATTTATTTGCACTCGATATGAATGCGCACTACACAGAAAGTAATTGGGAAAAGCATCGAGCAAATTAATTCCTTTTGGCCAAAATCTTTCTCTGGCGACGTTAGACTCCAGTCTAACGCGGAGTAGCTGCAGCTGCGCGCGGCGGTCAGTGCTGACAGACTCGGACAATGGCTGGGTGACCAGGAAAACGCTTTCCATCACTTATTTTAGTCTCTGGACTGTGGGGAGATGCCCAAGTTTGACCTGGGGGTGGCATATCCCTTTAAGTGTCTTGCCCAAGGACACAACAGCAGCACTCATCTGTGGGAGCTGGGATCACACACGGTCAACCCATCAAGAGCGGGATTCGAACCGCCGACCCCTGGATCAGTAGACAAGCACTATACCAACTGAGCTACTGCCGCCCACGCCAGCTACTCATTTTAAGATCAAGTTTCTATTTTACCAACTTAAAACTACAAATAATGCGCGAAGAGGAGATAAAATAACGTCTCATTTCATTTTCGTCAACATCAATGTTGACAAAAGGACTCGTTAGTCTCTTTATGACAAAGTTTTCTGCAAAGACAGCCGGCGCTTCTGAGGGGAAAAATGGTGGGCGTTTCTTTTGCAAAGCCAAACCCAAGGAAAACCCCTGATCAACTCCTCCGGTTACCCCGTTGCAGCAGATCCCAACGGCAGATTATTCCAAATGAGCATGCGCAGATTAGTTGGCCTGGCCCAAACTACCGTCCACTTGAATTTGTATATCATGTCAACTCAAAATATGAATTAAGATCAACTTTTTAACAGAAACTTACAAAAGTGAGTTGAAATTACTCATTTGAGACAGTGGACGATGCAACTGGCAGTTTTATTGTCTATGAACGCTAAAATCCTAGTAATCTGAACAAATTCAAGTTGTCATTTTTACAGTGCACAGTTCCTGACATGAGCAGGTAACACTGGTCTACACATTTTTGGACTCGATCTGGTTCCGAGATAAAAGTGGATAAATCTCATTTATATTGATAAGATTAACAAAAAATCGAATAATAACTGTGCTGGTTAGCTAATGTATTCAAGATATGTAATGATATTGTTTTACATCAAAATCGCATCTGTTTATACAATAGATTTAGGCATTTTTGTTTAAAAATAATATTTATATTTTGAAAATATTTAACTTGCACTTTTTTATCTGTCAAGAAATAAACAAGAAGGCCTTTCTGTGTGTATTCTGTGTGGAGTTTGCATGCATGGTCTGGGTCGAAGTTTGCATGTTCTCCCTGTGTCTAGGTGGGTTTCGTCCAGGCACTCCGGTTTCCCCCATCAACCCAAAACATGCACCATAGGTAAAATCCTCCAGCTGAGGTCCTGACCAAGCTGAAGCAACAAGATCATGGAGATGGTCCCCGGGCGCAGTCATGTGCTGCTCCTGATCATAATGCAGTTAATGGGTTAAATGTAGAGAACAATTTCTCCTGTGTGAGATCAGTAAAGTCATTCTTCTTCTTATGTGAAATCAAAAATATTTGATGTTAAAACTCTAGACATTAAAATGAATGTTTTGGAATGTGCAGACAGGCTTTCAGATAGAACTGGTGCTTGTAGACACACTGTACCTTCTGATAAACTACAGTTTTTGCCTTATTTTGCATAAATTTCCTATTTTGACCCAATACTATATCTTGGAAACTATAGCCAATCTAGCCTGGGAATTCCCAGGCCGCTTCCGTTCGTTTCGAACTGGAAGGCGGCCTGGAAACTCGTCCAAGCGAGAGTCCCAGATTTAGGGCCCCAATCAGAGAGCAGGGGAGGTGTGGCAAGACGGTGACGCGTACTACGTGACAAACGGAAGCTTGTAGTTTGAACTGACAACTGACATGATTGGCTATGGACTTACGTATACGCTCAATGATAGACATTCATAACGCCCAATAAACGGCCGTTGGCAATCGCTAACCACACCTCCGCTACGGGATTTTTCGAAGCGAGCTCCCAGACCCATATCTCACTTGTGATATGGTCAGGTGTTAACCAGACTATAGCCAATCAGCACTTCTGACTTACTTTTTCTTTATTAGTGACCTATACCAAGAAAAATGTCACTACTTTTGTTCCGGAAGCATTTTGCTTTTAGACCACTGTAATGTGTTCCAGTGTTTCAGAGTGTTCTTGAAGGTTGAGAAGGACCCACAGTTCCTGACACGAGCAGGTCATGTGTTCCATGACTGTGATCCTCTGATAGACGTCAACATTTGGCCAAATTTGGTCCTGCGTCTCTGTATGTTCCAATGTTACAGTCTCCTCTGGTCAATGCTCTCGTGTTAACTCAGTTAGCAGGTTTTTTTTACTTATAAAATCCATTAGTGGTGGAGGAGCGAGTCCATTTAAAACTCTAAAAATAAGGCAAGCATCCATAAAGACCTGATAGCTTTCAAGATCCAAAATATTATACTTACTTAAGATGTTACAATAGTGATACTGTAGAGGCTTTTTGTCAAGTGTTTTCAGTGTTTTTTGAAGGACTTCAGGATGGCCTCTGATGTTTGAGACCATGTGGTGCAGCAGAAGATCTGTGGCTGAAGATCACGGCATGCAGATACGCCTTTGCTGATTCTGTCGTCAAGATAAGGTCTTATATGTTTGAAGTTTGACAGATTTAATTTAAAGGAAAAGTAACGTTATTTTACAATCTGAGCCTTCTTTCGGTAATAAAACAAGTCGTTTGACTCACCCATATCACGTTCGTGTCATTTGGAGCTGTTTGAAGAAAGTTATGTTGTAGCGTATCCGTTAGCATTTGTATTCGGGGCATTACTTTGCGGTCTCCAAATAACACAAACTTTAGCACTTTTCAAATCATAGAAGCCCGATGTCTTAATGTAAGATTTCGTTTGAAGCAAAAGTGGCCTGTAATCCGAGATTTTTCCATAGTTTTCAGCTTTGCGTTTCATGTTTGGGTCCCGGGAGCAGTCCGCGCATGCGCACTGGCGTCCTCATCTACTCGAAACTATGGCTAAATCTCGGATTACAGGCCACTTTTGCTTCAAACGAAATCTTAAATTAAGACATCGGGCTTCTATGATTTGAAAAGTGCTAAAGTTTGTGTTATTTGGACACCGCAAAGTAATGCCCCGAGCATATGATACAGCACCATGTTAACGGATACGGGATCATTACTAGAACAGAACGGCTCAACATAAGTTCTGCAATACTGCTCCAATTGACAGAAAAATGCTATGGGTGAGTAAAACTACTTGTTTTATTGCCGAAAGAAGGCTCAGATTGTAAAAAAAAACGTTAATTTGCCTTTAAGTACATATTTTGGCCAGGTTCTTCTCTCTAATACACTCTTTTCCACCTTGTGATGTCATGTGGTAATACAGGAAGTGCTCCATACACCTTCACTAGAGCTATTTGGATTATTTCAACCCTGGAATCTCTACTGTAAAAGGTATGACATCACAAGGTGGAAAAAGAACATTTTGAGCTTTGGAGACGTAGACACGTTAGTCAAACACGTGTGAATGAAACAAAACACAACTCCGGGTCTGTTTTTGAGGGCGTAACAACATTCTAACATGCCTAAAAAGCTCACAAGAGTCAGTGTTGCGTGATGTAGGACCTGGCTCCAACAGCCGTGGAGAATGTTGGTGGAAGTTACATTTCTTCTCAAAATATTGGCTTTTTAGTACCTGAAAATATTAAACACAGGTGCCATAGATTATAGCAGACACAAATACAATATGTCTGCTTTAAATGAAAATATCTCCTCAAAATGGCACGCACGTACAGCCGGGCATTGATCAAATTGAGTTCCACAGTCACAGAGCAGTGCGGTACAGTCAGCCGAAGCAATAACACGCGATATAAGAAATAGAAGCTTTACCGTTCTTTCCCGTAGAAGTAATAAACGCGGGTGTTGGAGCAGGTTTAGGCTGTGAGGTTTGGGCGTGCAGGGTCTGAGGAGGCGTCATGAAGAGAGGATTTCAGACGGGTATATGAGAACCACTGCTGCTGCCTACAACCCGGTCTGACAGCTGTGCTCTTTTATATGAGGATTCAGCGTGTCAATCACTCCGCTGGATGAGGCGTCAAGAGGAAGGAGAGAGAATGTGGAGAAGAGGAGGTCTGGAACTGAAGAGGTATGCAAAAATACAGCTCTGGAAAAAAAATAAGAGACCACTGTATGTGTATGTGTATGTATGGTATGTGTTTGGGGGAAAAAGGAACAACTACTGACAACATTTCCTCCGAATTCCAAATAAAATATTATCGTTTATAGCATTTATTTGCAGAAAATGACAAATGGTCAAAATAACCAAAAAGATCCATGTTTTCAGACCTCAAACAATGCAAAGAAACAAGATCAAATTCATTTTAAAACAACATAAAACTAATGTTTACACTTAAGAAGAGTTCAGAAATCAATATTTGGTGCAATAACCCTTAGTTTTAATCGCAACTTTCATGCGTCTTGGCATGCTCTCCACAAGTTTCAAGATTTTCAAGATTCAAGATTGTTTATTTGTCAACAACAGCGCTTCAAAAGAATATTTTAAATCACTGGAAATTTGTCAAAACTGACCAAGAACGTAGGGTAATTTTTTTTCTTTTGCTGATATTGTCACCCTTGTTTTCGGACAACACAGATAGTCAAGCAGGAAGTGTCTGGAACTGTTTGTTTGACACTCACTTTGTTTATTTCAGGTACGTATTCTTTGCAACACAGCCTGATTAAGCCTCATCTTTAGCCTGCTCGGTACCAGGCTAGCTCGGACGACTGTGTTGCCCCAGTAACTCAGCTGGGACTAATGTTAGCGACAGTCATCGAACCGAACTGTCACTAAACTAGTGAGGCTTATCGAAGTTAGCCGGGCTTTGCGCATAGCGGCGTTGATGGAATACCCCCCTGGTCTGTCCGTATCAAAACAAATAGATTCAAGATTCAAGATTGTTTATTTGTCATATGCAGAATCAACACAGGGTCGACAATTGCAATGAAATGCAGAGGAACCGTTGACTCGCTAAAATAGTCAAGAAGTACTAATAACATGCAATAATAGTACATGGTAAAAAAAAAGTGTTGCAAAAGTGCAGGGGAAGAAGTAAACAATATAATAAAAATATGTAATAAAATGTAATAAAAATACAAAGTACAATGTACAAAGGTGCAGGTAGGATTAAATAAGGTATAAGTAGAATATTTCACAGATTGCACATAATATAGTATAAGTATTGCACAGATTATTGCACAGGTAAAAGTAGTTTACAGTGAGGTAGTGACAAACATGATACATTCATACAGAGCAGCAGCAGTAAACATATTATGCATAATGAAAAGTAGTTTAGTGCAGTATTATTGAGAGTTCAGTATTATTTACAGTATTATCCGAAGTCTTTCACATTGTTCTTGGGTGGCTTTATTCCACTCCCGGTGCAAGAACTGAAGTAGCTCAGCTTTGTGTTTGTGTTGGAATTCAACAGACGCTGGAATGGAATGGCTGTAATACATGTAGAGATGCAGTGGTCTCTTATTTTTTTTCAGAGCTGTATACTTTTTAAAGTCGTCTGTAAAGGGTGATGCATTTTGAAGTTAAAATCAACTTCAAAGAATCAGAATTACAGTATGTATTATGTTTGGGGAGTTCTGTTCTTGGGGAGACTCAGATTTCTAGCTTCCTAACAGCCTGGCGGATGAAGCTGTTAGGGACTCTGGTGGTGCGGGAAAGGGTCCGCCCATTGGTCCGTCTAGGCTAATAATGGACCATCGAGTAGCGATCCCATTACTCCGACATCCCACTAGTCCGCAAAAAAGAGAACCATTGGTCTGACAGCCCTTTAGTCCGACCATACACGGTAGAGATGCGTGGATGACTTGTAACCGGCTGAGGATAAACCGTTCGTAATTTCAGAGTGTGGGTGGAATTCTCGTTTGTTTAGAGAGCCACACCGGGGCGGGGAAGTTTCTGTTTGAGAGAAGAGCTCAGCCTAAATCTGCAGGTTTGTGTGTTAAACATGTGTGAATGAAACAAAACACAACTCCAGGTCTGTTTGTAATGAGGAAACAACATTAGAACAGAGATCATAAAAATAGTTCATGTTAAAGTATTACCCTTCTATGACCAAATCTGGCCAAACGTTGACGTCTATCAGAGGATCACAGTCGTGAAACACATCACCTGCTCACGTCAGGAACTGTGGGTCCTCCTCAACCTTCAAGAACACTCTGAAATATTGGTTGAAAAATACTCAAACATGCTCTCACAGGTAGATGTTCTTCTTAAAGGTCCCATGACATGGTACTTCTTGATGCTTTTATATGGCGCCTTAATGGTTCCCTAATACTGTAAATGAATCCTTCTTCAAAATCAACACTCAGTGCATGAGAAAGACACATGTACACAGTCAGAGTCAGAATATCTCTCTCTGAACAACTCATTCTGGGCCTTGTTGCTTGAATGCAAATGAGAAGGACACAGATAGGTTAGAGGAGCGGGTGGGGGGCAAATGCACCGCTGGTTAGGTGCGCTGTGCGCTGTCTCCCACTTCCGCGTTTTAAGCGTGGAGGAAGAAAGGAGAGGAATTTCAATGAAAAAAACACATTTTCACAGAAAATAAAATTAAACCACTGCTGTTTCAGAGGTCCAGAGGGTCGGGTAAAGGACTTCCGATCCTAGAAACACTCGCACGTGCCTCCAGGCAAATAAAAAAACGCATTTCACATTGCGTACCTCCTTCGCGGTCCAAACTCTCTGGGTGTGATTTCCAGAGACAGGGGGTGGACATCCGGAACTGCATTTGCATTTCTTTTTTCGATGTGACGTAACATAGTTGCCTTGTTCAGAATCGCCCCTTTGAGCTGTGTTTTTTTCTAACGCAGAAAAGGACCGCAAATGCTCTGTTTAGACATTTCGCAACTTTTAGCCATGGGAAGGCCTAAACAGGGTAGGGGAGCTCACATTAACGTTCAAAAACCTCAGAAAGTGAAAATTTCATGCCATGGGACCTTTAAACTCAGAGAACGGTCTGTTGTGGTGAACTTGCGTCACATCCATGTGCACTTCTGTCTCTTCTGTGTGTTCCTCTAAATGTTCTTTTGTTCTGACCTGCCTTAGGGCAACGGATGTATTATTTTATGTATTGGTTTATTTGACAGGGACAGTGTACATTAATTAACATAGCTGTAAATGCACCAGAATTAGCCAAAAGGCTATTTTTCACCTGTTGTCCCTGGACAGATCTTAAAATGATCTCCCTATAAACAATGATAACAAAATAAGATAACACAGTGAACAATATACAATTATTAAAAAGCAGTAAAAGTTTTAGCTAACTATAAAAAATCCAGTTGATAAATACAGTGTACACAAAACTTTAAAATTATTGACAGTTAAAAAAATATTTCAACACATCACAACAACACAGCAGAGACACAAGAGGCAGCACAGTGGGGGTCGAGGAAAGAAAATAATAAACATTAATGAAGACATGTCTGATGTGTTATGAACCAGTTTTTTAGATGTTTTTTATACAGATTGTAAGTGGTCAGTTCTCTGATGTTCGAGGAGACAGAGTTCCACTCGGCTGTAACAGAACAAACACTCTGACTGAGAGGGAACAATACAATCCCCTCGGGCCGCCCCTCTGGTCACTCTGTGTGTGGTGGTCCTGATGTTTATGAACTGAGTGAGTGGAGGAGATGACAGACCATGAATGATTTTGTATATTAGACAAAGGTTTGAATATTTTATGACATTCTCCCAACTTTTGAGGTGAGAATGCAGACCGGACTCGATCCGACCCAAGTTGGCTTTTTGTACTTAACGAGCTCCCGTCGTATGTCGAGCATTATGGGAAACCGAGGCTGACGAAACGAAACGAAACTTACGAGACTTACTTACGTTTTGCATGAAGAGCAAGAGTCACAACTTGATGCGCGCACGAGCGCTGTCCTCCGTAGCCGTCTTGCCCTGTGTCTTCGTCGTTTGGAAATTGATTGTAAAATAGTGTAAGCCTCACGACGCTGCTCAAGCATTGTAAAAACTGATCAAACCATATCGCTAAGGCTAGATTGAAAACAGCACGTAACACCGTTATTCTCCTCCTTCCGGGTTTGGACACGGCGTTTTGACACGGCTCATTTCTGTCCAATGACTGAGCGACCTCAGCACACATGGTTTTGTTTACAGATGTTAGTTCGCTTGGGGAAAAACTGCAGTGCGAAAGCGAACCGCACCAAAAAAAAAAAAAAAAAAATTTGGTCCAGACCAAAGCAAGTGAACTATCGGACTTTCCTGGTGTGAAAATGTCTTCTTTATCCAGTCTGTTTGTATAGTGACTCTATGGGTTTTAGGTCGTTTTCACACCAGGAAAGTCCGATAGTTCACTTGCTTTGGTCCGGACCAAATTTTTAATTTTTTTTAAAATTTTGGTGCGGTTCGCTTTCACACTGCAGTTTTTTCCCCAAGCGAACTAACATCTGTAAACAAAACCACGTGTGCTGAGGTCGCTCAGTCATTGGACAGAAATGAGCCGTGTCAAAACGCCGTGTCCAAACCCGGAAGGAGGAGAATAACGGTGTTATGTGCTGTTTTCAGTCTAGCCTTAGCGATATGGTTTGCTCAGTTTTTACAGTTCTCACAAATGTTTGAGCAGCATCGTGAGGTTTACACTATTTTACAATCAATTTCCAAACGACGAAGACACAGGGCAAGACGGCTACGGAGAACAGCGCTCATGTGCGCATCAAGTTCTGACTCTTGCTCTTCACGCAAAACGTAAGTAAGGTCGTTTTCACACCTGCCTTGTTTGGTTCGTTTAAAACGAACCAGAGTTCGTTTGCTCCTTTGATTCTGACCTTTTGTTCTGGTGTGAATAAAAACCAAAAGTCTCGATCCGGAGCAAACAAGCGGACCGAGACCACCTAAAAAGTCGGTCTCGGTCCGGTTCCATACGAATCCTGGTGCGGTTCGTTTGAGGTGAGAATGCAGACCGGACTCGATCCGACACAAGTTGGCTTTTTGCACTTAACGAGCTCCCGTCGTATGTCGAGCATTATGGGAAACCGAGGCTTACGAAACAAAACTAAACGAAACAAAACGAAACTTACGAGGTTTACTTACGTTTTGCGTGAAGAGAAAGAGTCAGAACTTGTTGCGCACATGAGCGTTGTCCTCTGTAGTCGTCTTGCCCTGTGTCTTCGTCATTTGGAAATTGATTGTAAAATAGTGTAAACCTCACGATGCTGCTCAAACATTTGTGCAAACTGTATAAACTGAGCAACCCAAATCGCTAAGGCTAGATTGAAAACAGCACGTAACACCATTATTCTCCTCCTTCCGGGTTTGGACACCGACAGGGCTCATTCTGTCCAATGGCTGAGCGACCTCAGCACACGTGCTTTTGTTTATAGATGTTAGTTCGCTTGGGGAAAAACTGCAGTGTGAAAGCGAACCGCACCAAAAAAAAAAACAAAAAAAAACTTTGGTCCGGACCAAAGCAAGTGAACTATCGGACTTTCCTGGTGTGAAAATGACCTAAGCCTCGTAAGTTTCGTTTAGTTTCGTTTAGTTTCGTTTCGTCAGCCTCGGTTTCCCATAATGCTCGACATACGACGGGAGCTCGTTAAGTACAAAAAGTCCGGTCTGCATTCTCACCTCAAACGAACCGCACCAGAGTTCGTATGGAACCGTGCCGAGACCGACATTTTTAGGTGGTCTCGGTTCGCTTGTTTGCTCCGGATCGAGACTTTTGGTTTTTATTCACACCAGCCCAAAAGGTCTGAATCAAAGGAGCAAATGAAGTCTGGTTCGTTTTAAACGAACCAAACAAGGCAGGTGTGAAAACGACCTTAGTGTTGTTTTATTTGCCTGTGACCAGATTGTAAGACAGTATGTTATATGTGATAGGACCATAGCATGCATGAACATTTTAGCTACCTGTAATGATAGATGTAATCTTATGAACCGGAAATTTGAAATATTAAATTTGACACGATTGCAGACCTTTTTTGTGTGAGATTTGAATGCTAGTTTTGAGTCTATAAGGATCCTGAGATATTTGAATTCTGACCCGAATTGAATTTTCCCCCCAGAAACATGAATATCGGGCAGACGTAAAATCGCTATTGTGCTAATTCCAGCATATTTACATTGATGCTGTTTGTTGTCATGTTGATTAATATGCATTGTCCTAATTAAAATAAATAAATAAAAACACATATTTAGAGCTCTATGTTTCCTTTTATTGTTTCAAAAATGCTATATTTCCTGAAAAACAGCGTACACATTAAATAAGTTTCAGTTCCGTCACTCCCTCTTCAGAGCGTGTGCGTGTCAAGTTGCTGTGTACAGTTTTGTATCATGTTTTTGGTTATTTATGGAGAATTGTCGCGTGGGAGCATGGGTGACGTGGGCCTGTGGACGGAGGGTTTGAATAGAGCCCAGGAAAGATCACTAGATTACTCAAACATGCATGGATGACATTTAAAACCACCTCAGGCATGTTTTTGATGAGGAAACAACATTGTAACATGGTAAAAACTCATAATACCCCCTCTTACTTGTTTCCATAGAGATGTGATCGCTTTGCCTAAAACGCTCCACACTACAGACCCTTTCAGGAGTGACGTGCACAGAATAGTTGATAGCGCTGATGTAAATGTTCTATCACGTTAATGAGATGGCAAAGTAAAAACATTTGTTTAGTCGTCTGCAGACAGCGCAGACAAATGGTAATTTTATTGGCCAGTAAGTTATAACAGTCATCTCACTCCAACTCCACTTTGTAAAGTCCATGAATGTATGGACGGCCAACAGTGACAGCCCTCCTGGTTCTGGAAGTACATTTTCCTGTTCAGTTTCCAAAATAAATACTATTCAGCTAACTAATGTCCACAAGATAACATTATATTTTAAAACTGAACTAAGTTATTGAAGCCTTTTTGCAGAATCGTATGTTTTGAATGTGGTTTTTGGGTTTTATGAATATTGATGTTTAGCCTTCATTTAAACAAAAGAGCAGCTGTGACATCTTTTTTGCCCTCCATGTGCTTGGTGTGATGTGTCCGGTTTGAACAAATGTGAGAAACATTAATTACATGGTCGTTAGCTGTCATGTTAATTCTGATGCTCATTGCTACATCAATAAACTAAGCGAAACCATTATCAGCTGATACTGGAAATTATTTTAAAGTGAGAGAATCTTGCATCCTTTGCCCCTCGGCAGTGGGAGTGGTTGGTTGCCTTTGTGGCTGCGTGGCTCACACAGGTTTTTGAAACTTTTTGTTGTTTTTTTTTAGCTCAGTTTTTAAAATCATGGGATTATAACTAATTAAGAAGTGCAGCATGTGCAGTTCAAAGGACACAAGTAAAAGACTGTGTGAAGCGAGCAGTTTGTTTTTCCTGTATGTATGGAGAGCTAAGGAGCTTGCTGAGGAGTGAGCTATGGACATTTGAGATGCTGCAGGCTTTTTACACCAAACGTGAAGAAAATATGTCAAAAGACCTTCCAGAGGAAACACTCCAAGACTTTTCAGAGGAAAGACTTAGAGGGAATGAACTATTTCATTACCAACCGAACCACCAGAGCAGATAAAGAGTGAGGCCTTTCCTGTTTTGTTCCCCTAGCGCCCCCTAGAGGCTGCTGCGATGCTGAGGGACATTTTGGCTCTTCTGACCCTCCCTGACAGTCCTCATGTTAAACTGCCCTAAGACCGTTGACTGAGAAACAAAAATGCCCAGTGGAAATGTTGCTGCAGCAAAATTAGAATTTCAGTAAAAAATAAAGTAATACATTTTATATACAGCTCTGGAAAAAAAAAAAAGAGACCACTGCATTTTTTCCTTAAATCAGCATCCCTACTTGTATTACAGCCATTCCATTCCAGCGTCTGTTGAATTCCAACACAAACACAAAGCTGAGCTACTTCAGTTCTTGCACCAGAAGTGGAATAAAGTCACCCAAGAACAATGTGAAAGACTGGGACTAAACCAGGTCTGAACCACGACTAAACCAGGTCTAAATTAGGACTAAACCAGGTTTGAACCAAGACTAAACCAGGTCTAAACTAGGACTATAAATCAGGTCTGAACCAGGACTAAACCAGGGATGAACCAGGACTAAACCAGGTCTAAACTAGGACTAAACCAGGTCTGAACCAAGACTAAACCAGGTCTAAACTAGGACTAAACCAGGTCTAAACTAGGACTAAACCAGGTCAGAACCAGGACTAAACCAGGTCTAAACTAAGATTAAACCAGACCTAAACTTGGACTGAACCAAGGCTAAACCAGGATTAAACCAGGTTAAAAATGGAACTAAACCAGGACTAAACTAGGACTAAACCCGATCTGAACCAAGACTAAACCAGGACTAAACTAGGACTAAACCAGGTCTGAACCAAGCCTAAACCAGGTCTGAACTAGTACCCAAGAACAATGTGAAAGACTTGTGGAGAGCATGCCAAGACGCATGAAAGCTGTGATTAAAAATAAGGCTTATTGCACCAAATATTGATTTCTGAACTCTTCTTCAGTGTAAACATTAGTATTATGTTGTTTTAAAATGAATTTGATCTTGTTTCTTTGCATTGTTTGAGCTCTGAAAACATGTATCTTTTTTGTTATTTCGACCATTTGTCATTTTCTGCAAATAAATGCTCTAAATGCTAATATTTTTATTTGGAATTTGGGGGAAATGTCCCTTTTGCCCAAACACATACCTATAAGTAGTAAAATCAGAAAAAAAAACTGATCATTTTGCAGTGGTCTCTTATTTTTTTCCAGAGCTGTAAATAGCACTTTTCTAAAAACTATAAAAACACTGAGTATCTCTCTCATGCATTCTTAAGCAGACTTGTCTCTCCACAGATCTGACATTTAACTTATTATTCAAATGGTGTCACCTGCTTGTTCCAAATTTAATAATATGACAAATTCTAATCGAAGCAATAGCACCTTCATGTAGACACAGCAGGTGACTGACCCTGCGCCAGAGAAGTTCCATATGAACCTTTAAGTAAGCTGAATCTGCATACCTATGGACTGTTTAGGTCCACAGAACTATTGATCACCCTCGAATTCTCAACAAGTTCGAAGCGCCCACTCAGGTCCTCACTGGGGCTCTGTGTGGGGGTCTGATTACTCTGGTGGGTTTGAGCTTTTCAAAAGGCAGCGCTCCAAAGACTGAAAAGAAATCCGAGATAATCCCCCAATCCTCCCGTCCCCACCAGTTTGTTCTGAATGACTCCATTTGCTCATCTTTGTGTGCCTGGTGTGGGCTTTGTGCTGTGTTGAGGGGTACAGGTCTGTGGAGGTTCAGGGCTGGTCTCAGGTCAAACCGCCATGAGGTCAGAGCGCCACGGAGCATGCTCAGTAGACAGCAGATGGAGGAGTGGAGAGAGAGTTGAGTTGCTTGGTTGTTGCTGACATTATGATTGAGATTATTGAGCCTGTGTGTTTCCAGCGGTCAGTGAACAGTATTAAAGGGATAGTGTGTTTTTTATGTTCATCTGTATGGGTTCTGTGGGATTCATTTTTCAATACATTTTATACTCATATTCTGTGTTTAAGTATTCTGTGGAAACTGTCTGTTTTGCAATCTGGACGGTGGTAAACAACCTAAGAATAAGCATACGTTTTCCATAGGTTGGGTGTACAGTAATCGTTTATCACGGGGGTTAGGTTCCAGAAATAACCCGCAATAAGAGAAATCCGCAAAGTAGGACAATTTTATATTTTACAATTATTCTACATGTTTTAAGGCTGTAAATGCCTCACCACACACATTATACACTTTTCTCAGACTGGTATTAACATTTTCTCACATTTGTCTCTAGTTTAAACACTCAAACTTTCCTAGATTTTCAACAAAATGTATTAATAGTGACGCGTGGGGGGAGACACGGCTCCGGGAGCCCCGCCGGACGCGACGCGCACCAATCCCTTAGAGAAGTGCGTGACACGTGATGCTCTGTCACAGATTTGTCACAGAAATCCGTGACAGAGCAGCACGTGTCGCGCGTACACCGGGGCTGCGAGCACGAGATAGAACCACGGCGCCCGGACCGCGTGCTCTCAGCCCGAGCCACAAACCGAACACGCACAAACGAACGCAAGAGCCGCACGGAGTGATTTAATCCTGGTTTAGTCCAGGTCTAGACCTGGTCCAGTCCTAGTTTAGTTCAGGGCCAGTCCAGGTTTAGACCTGGTTTAGACCTGGTCTAGACCTGGTTTAGTTCTGGTCTAGACCTGGTTTAGTTCTGGTCTAGACCTCGTTTAGTCCACGCTTAGTCCTGGTCTAGTCTCTTCGCCAATCAGGACGCAGAACACAATGTTACACCATAAAAAAAAATTTTACACTATAAAAAAAATTGAAAAAAAAATTTGAAAAAAATTGAAAAAAAAAAAAAAAATCCACGAAACAGCGAGGGCGCGAACAGTGAACCGCAATAGAGCGAGGGACCACTGTAATGGGATATCCACCTGCTCCCACATCCATCAACTTTCAGCTAACTTTAACTATTGGCTAACTCATCTGTTATTGGCTAACTTTTGGGAGCTTATGTCATTGCATACCACAGACCTGTATTTAAGACAGCAGTGTTGTGAGACCAGTGTGTGTGGGGAGAGATGTTCATGTGATGGGGACGATGGTACAGCTGAAGATGTCCTAATGCCGTCATTATGTTTGTATATCTGCCTAATTCAACATTAAATGCTAATAATCTCAATCTTGAGTCTATGCCCTTTTCCCGATCCCTTTCTGAAAGCTAACAGTTCCCTTCTAAAAGTGGCTTACCGCTGACAGTCTCAGCCCGGTTCTGCTCGGGTTCTGGAGCTCACGTAAGTAGATCCGGTAAGTTCGAGGGGACATTTAAAAAGCTTGTTTTTCTTCACAAAACAATATTTGTCCAAAAAGTGATATATTTCCGTCACAAACAGCCTATTTTCCCTAATTCGCATGGTTCCTTTTTCTCTCGAAGTTGTATCACTGCGCGCGTAGCCTAGCCTATAGCCTTGTAAACTTGTAACTTGTAACTATCCGCCGTCGCCGTACCGCATCTGCTGTAAACATCCACTTACAAGTGAACAGGCTAATAGAGCTAACGTGGGCGGAGTGATACGAATCTAGAGAAAATATGCGAATGCGAATTAGGCTGCTGGATTTTGTCTGTCTGTGACAGAAATATACATAGATTTTTGGACAAATGTTGTTTTGCGAAGAAAAACAAGCTTTATTACCAAACTTATTACGAACTTACCGGACCTACTTAAGTGAGCTCCAGAACCCGAGCAGAACCGGGCTGAGACGAGACTGTCAAAGGTAAGTCAGTGTTAACGCACGACACTTTTAGAAGGGAACCCATACAGATTCACATAAAAAAAAAAAAAAAAACGCACTATCCCTTTAAAGGGATATGCCACCCCCAGGTCAAACTTGGGCATCTCCCCACAGTCCAGAGACTAAAATAAGTGATGGAAAGCATTTTCCTGGTCACCCAGCCATTGTCCGAGTCTGTCAGCACTGACCGCCGCGCGGAGCTGCAGCTACTCCGCGTTAGACTGGAGTCTAACGTCGCCAGAGAAAGATTTCGGCCAAAAGGAATTCATTTGCTCGATGCTTTTCCCAATTACTTTCTGTGTAGTGCGCATTCATATCGAGTACAAATAAATGTGCAAATCAACACGGAGAGCTTGCCTTGGTCATTTTGGGGTGGGAAATATTTTACAGTGCGGAACACAGCCGAAGCACACAGGGGAATCCCTGTTACGCACCACGTTGGGAGTTCCCCTGTTACGCAGCGTGGTGTGTGCTTCGCCTGTCAATCTCACACTCCATCCTCCCTTCACTCGTGAACAAGACCTCGAGATACTTGAACTCCTCCACTTGAGACAAGGACCCTCCACCCACCCAGAGAGGGCAAACCACCTTTTTCCGGTCGAGAACCATGGCCTCGGATTTGGAGGAGCTGATCCTCATCCCAGCTGCTTCACACTCGGCTGCGAACCGCCCCAGTGCACATTGGAGGTCCCGGCTTGATGAAGCCATCAGGACAACATCATCCGCAAACAGCAGAGATGAGATCCTGTGGTTCCCAAACAGGATCCCCTCTGGCCCCTGACTCCACCTAGAAATTCTGTCCATAAATATAATGAACAGAACCGGTGACAAAGGGCAGCCCTGGCGGAGTCCAACATGCACCGGAAACAGGTCCGACTTACTACCGGCAATGCGAACACAGCTCCTGCTTCGGTCATACAGGGACCGAACAGCCCTTAACAAAGGGCCCCGAACCCTGTACTCCCAGAGCACCCTCCACAGGACCCCACGAGGGACAGGGTCGAATGCCTTCTCCAGATCCACAAAGCACATGTGGACTGGTTGGGCAAACTCCCATGCACCCTCGAGCACCCGATGGAGAGTATAGAGCTGGTCCAGTGTTCCCCGGCCGGGACGAAAACCACACTGCTCCTCCTGAATCCGAGGTTCGACTATCGGTCAAATTCTCCTCTCCAGCACCCTGGAATAGACCTTACCGGGAAGGCTGAGGAGTGTGATTCCCCGATAGTTGGAACACACCCTCCAGTCCCCCTTCTTAAACAGAGGGACCACCACCCCGGTCTGCCAATCCAGAGGTACTGTCCCCGACCGCCACGCGATGTTGCAGAGACGTGTCAGCCAAGACAGCCCTACAACATCCAGCGACTTGAGCTACTCAGGACGGATCTCACCCACCCCCGGGGCCTTGCCACCGAGGAGCTTTCCAACCACCTCAGTGACTTCGGCCAGGGTGATGAGTGAGTCCGACCCCGAGTCCCCAGCCTTTGCTTCCTCCTTGGAAGACGTAACGGCGGGATTGAGGAGATCCTCAAAGTATTCCTTCCACCGTCCGACAACATCCCCTGTCGAGGTCAACAGCTCCCCACCCCCACTGTAAACAGTGTTTGTGAAGCACTGCTTCCCCCTCCTGAGGCGCCGGACGGTTTGCCAGAATTTCTTTGAGGCCGTCCGACAGTCCTCCTCCATGGCCTCTCCGAACTCCTCCCAACTCCGAGTTTTTGCCTCTGCCACCGGATTGCCGCCGCGACAGGCACCACAGACCTTACGACCACAGCTACGGGCGGCCGCATCGACAATAGAGGCCGAGAACAGAGCCCATTCTGACTCTATGTCCCCAGCCTCCCCCGGAATCCGGGAGAGGCGAATCCCGGAGGTGTGAGTTGAAGGTGCCCCTGACAGAGGGCTCTGCCAGACGTTCCCAACAGACCTTCACTACGCGCTTGGGCCTGCCAGGTCTTTCCGGCTTTCTCCCCTGCCAGCGGACCCAACTCACCACCAGGTGGTGATCGGTTGACAGCTCTGCCCCTCTCTTCACCCGAGTGTCCAAGACACGCGGCCGGAGGTCAGATGACACGACAACAAAGTCGATCATCGACCTCCGTCCTAGGGTGTCCTGGTGCCACGTGCACCCTTGGACACCCTTGTGCTCGAACATGGTGTTCGTTATGGACAAACTGTGGCTAGCACAGAAGTCCAATAACAGAACACCACTCGGGTTCAGATCAGGGAGGCCGTTCCTCCCAATCACCCCTCTCCAGGTGTCACTGTCGCTGGGCTGCTGTCGCTGCCCACGTGTCCCCCAGGAGAACAACAGAGTCCCCAGTCGGTGCACTGTCCAGTACCCCTCCCAGGCACTCCAAGAAGGCCGGGTACTCTGCACTGCTGTCCGGCCCGTAGGCCCACACAACAGTGAGAGATCTGTCCCCGACCCGAAGGCGCAGGGATGCGACCCTCTCGCTCACCGGGGTGAACTCCAACACACCGCGGCTGAGCCGTGGGGCAATGAGCAGGCCCACACCGGCCCGCCGCCGTTCCCCGCGGGCAACGCCAGAGAAATGGAGAGTCCAGCCCCCTTCA
The DNA here is from genome assembly GCA_036785185.1 of Paratrypauchen microcephalus. NCBI lineage: Eukaryota > Metazoa > Chordata > Actinopteri > Gobiiformes > Gobiidae > Paratrypauchen > Paratrypauchen microcephalus. The sequence goes on along the minus strand of JAVJIX010000106.1, from coordinate 1,698,853 downwards.
AGGAGTTGGGTTCCAGAGCCCAGGCTGTGCGTGGAGGTGAGGCCAACTATATCTAGTCGATAGCGCTCAACCTCCCGCATGAGCTCAGGCTCCTCCCCCCCCAGCGAGGTGACATTCCATGTCCCCACAGCTAGTTATTGTAATTTAATTTAATTTATTTAACTTAATTTCCTTCATAAATATAAATATCCAGAAATGGTGACGTAAACGTGTCAGCACATTTGACCCGAGTTTTGCGTCTTGGGCAGACGAAAACGCTAGGGGGTATTCAAGTTTTCCACTTTGGAGGGTAGTTTCAGTTTTTTGCGTTTTGAAGCCCCCAAAACGTCGTCACCGAAAGACACTTCAGATAAAATATTTTGTCGTTTTTACTCGTAAGTGTTCTGTGTAAACAGACCCTTAAAATTGTTTTCTTGTTTATACATGATTTATATAATTGAGAGTCACATGTAAACACTGTGTAACATGGTAATAACACAGCCAGTATGCGATTGTAAGCGCCCCCTCGGAGTAGCACGAGACTGCAGAGGGAGTAAAGCTGACTGTGTGACATACTGTGTCCTGTCTTTCATATACGGCTTGACAAAGAGTTCCGCAGCTGTTATTTATTTACCGTATTTTCCGCACTATAAGGCGCACCTAAAAGCCTTCAATTTTCTCAAAAGCCGCCTTATAATCCGATGCCCCTTATATATGGATCAATATTGGTTAATCATGGCTACCGTAGTCAGCCACTACTGTAGCTTCTATTCTATGCGCCTTATAATGCAGTGCGCCTTATATATGAAAACAGTTTTAAAATAGGCCATTCATTGAAGGTGCGCCTTATAGTGCGGAAAATATGGCATTTATTTGACAGGGACAATCGGACATAGTTACAGAACAGAGCTTGCAGCTGATGTGACGCATATAGAGTTTAGCAAATGCTCATTTTCAACCCCCGTCCCTGGTTGAGCTTTTCTACACTGACATAAAATCTAAAGTACATATAAAAAAATACAATTTCATCTATATTAATACAGTAGTGCAAAGACATGTAACACTCACTCATTCATTCACTCACTCTAACACTATTTACACATGGGTACAGCTTTGGTTACACTGGCAACCCAAATGAGAGACTCATCATTAATCATCAAATGGCAATCGTCTTGAGAACCAAAACACCAAATTATAACATAAACAAATGTGGCACAGTTTGGAGCTTGCTAAGGAGAAAGCCTGGAGTCTGGACCATGGGCAGTCCAGCACACACTGGTCAGTAGACCTCTCTGCCTCTGACTGGGGTGAACAGAAACAGCATTTCTGATAAATAAGGAGGTGCCAGTCCATGGATACGAAACAAGCAATAAAACTTTGAAATCAATTCTAAAAACAACAGGCAGCCAGTGAAGAGAAGCCAATACAGCGGCACTGTGCTCATATTGACGCGCTCCTGTAGCAGGCGGCTGCATTTCGGACCATTTGTAAGATGTGAAATAAGGACTGCTTTACACCCAAATACACTCATATTAGTTTTAGTAAGTGCAAGTTCGATGTTGAAAATGCTGCATCTTAACACCTCCTATATCCCTTATAGCATATGACAGGTTTTCATGTTTTAAAAACTCTTAATTAAGTGGGATAGCACCAGTGGTAAATATGTACCACAGTTTTACATCTGTTAAGTAGCAGTTTGTGAAGAAAAAATATGTTGAAGAGAAAAGTGCAATAGCCTAATACAGGCCTACCTCTGCCTATGTCATCAACACAGAAAACTCTATCAAAATGCAAATGCACTGTAATCTTACAAATTCTTTAGCGTTTTGGCCCTTGGCAAAAGGAGAAAATCAATTTGTCAACTGGACAAATGTTTATTTTGTTGAATATATTTCGCAGCTCATCCAAGCTGCTTCTTCAGTTCTGGTCAGACGCTGGTGGACACTGCCTATATCTGCCTGAAGGGAGGAGCTAACTACAATGAAATTACTTTGAGACTACCGCACCAGCTTGTTTACAGTTTCTGTTAGTTAGGTGGGCCTATTAGATCTGCAGTGGGAGTGGAGTGTGGGTCTTGTTAGCAGAAACATTCAGGGCCATAATGGTGTTTTCACCTCTGGACCTGACCTGCTGCCCTATTGTATAAGGCTAGCCAGGTCAGGTGTGGGGTCTGGCTATGCTAACCAGACCCCACACTCCACTCTCACTGCATATTTAATAGGCTCACCTAACTAACAGAAACTGAAAACAAGTAGGTGTGATGGTCTCAAAGTAATTTCATTGTAGTTAGTTCCTCGCTTCAGATATAGACAGTGTCCACCAGCGTCTGACCAGAACTGAAGAAGCAGCTTGGATGAAACGTATTCGTCCAACTTGTTGACCAGTTGGCAAATAGAATTTCTCCTTTTGCCATGGATTCTACCTGGCCGACTGAGGGATTCTAGGATTGTCGTTAACTTCATTTTTATTAAAAGCATATAGCATATCCATTCATTCATTCATTCATTCATTTTCTTCCGCTTTTTCATTTTCTGGGTCGCGGGGGCAGCAGTCCAAGCAGTGTTCTGCTGCCCAGAACACAATGCACCAGCCCCCATGAATCCTTCCGCCAGTGGTGGGTCCACAGGAGGACGGCTCACGTCACAACAGGCCTTGTATCTTCTGCCATGGGGGCTACCAGTGTCCACAGACACTGGGGGCGAGGTGGGGTTAAGTGTCTTGCCCAAGGACACAACAGCAGCACTCATCTGTGGGAGCTGGGATCATATGCGGTCAACCCGTCAAGAGCGGGATTTGAACCGCCAACCCCTGGATCACAAGACATATGCTCTACCAACTGAGCTACTGCCGCCCCTTATATCCACCTGGGCAATATTTAATACAGTGCAATATCTTGAACTGGGTTTTGTAGCCTATCCACCTGTTGTTGTGCAATACTTAATTACAGTGCAATATCCCGTTGCACAATACTTAACACTGTGCTATAGCTTGTTGACAATATTTATTACAGTACAGTATGCTAAGCTGAGTTCTGTGAAACATCTCCCTCTGCAATGTAGAGCAGTGTAGTGTGTGTATATGGTTGTAATGTGTCACCCCTACTGCAATATCTGAGCAAGACTTGCAATAACCTGGTAACTAATGTGTAGTACAGGACTTTTTGCAGTATTTTTTGCACTATTTTCTATACTGGTCTATAAATATCCAGCTGTGTTGTATATATCTTAAATGTCTGCACTGAAGTGAGATGTGTTCAATCTCATTTTGAGTATGTATAATGTAAATTGTACATATGAATAGTGACAATATTCTATTCTATTCTATTATAATATAATTGTGTTAAGTATGATTTAGTGGAATGAGTAGTTTAACATGTCACATTCATTATAAGAACAATATGTCAGAGGAACATCTAATCCAAACAGAGTGGGCTTTTAGAGTTACAGACACACAACAGACACACACAGGACAGTGGTTCACAAACAGGGTGGCTGGAGTCACTCGTTAAAGATCCCATGACATGGTACTTCTTGATGCTTTTATATGGCGCCTTATTGGTTCCCTAATACTGTAAATCAGTGCTTCTCAAATAGTGGGGCGGGCCCCCCTGGGGGGGCGCGGTGTGATGCCAGGGGGGGCGCGTGTGACCCTGGGAAACATGCTTTTTGCCGTACTGTACTAGAACTAAGTGTAATTGCACATCAACAACAGTAGTTGGCAGTAGTGCTCTCATTGTCGCTCTGGGGCAGGGGGCGGCAACCTTAAATACGTGATATACAGTATACACCATCAGCAGAACATCCTCTTTCACAGAAAAAAACACGTACATTCCACTGAGTCGTGTCCTTTAGTCCGACAGAAGCTGACGCATCAGCGGCACAAGGACAGAGTGTGTTTTTTTTTCAGCGCTTTTAGTTCATGCAATGTAATTTTAAGTTTTGTTTCTGTGAAACGTAAACAAATGTGCACAAATCTGTACTAAAAACATTAATATTTGAGTCCTCAGTGCAAAAAGACAGTGCAGTCTTTGTTGGAAGTTTCTTTCTTTTTTGTTTTTAATGTTAACAAAAGGATACAATGTTATGCAGAGGTGTACTAATAACAATTTTCTAGACAAATAATACAATTTATAGTCGCACGCAGGGAGGGGGGGCGTGAAATTTTTTCTTCTTCCTAGGGGGGGGCGTCACAGAAAATAATTGAGAAGCACTGCTGTAAATGAATCCTTCTTCAAAATCAAGACATAATATAGCCTCTAGGAGAGAGCTCTATTCAGACTTGTGTCTCTCTACACTTTATTCTGGGCGTGTCGCTTTAATGCAAATGAAGAGGACAGAGACGGGCCAGTGCAGGCGGGTAGGGGTGTGGCCAAATATGCCGCTGTTTCCTGGTTTAGCGCTGCGCATTTTTCTGTCTGTGCATCGGAGGAAGAAAGGAGAAGCGAGCTGCAAGTCCAGCTCTGGATTGTCCCAAAAACACTTGTAGGCAAATTTCCACTGAAAATAAAATTAAACCACTGCTGTTGCAGAGGCTCGGAGGCTCGGATAAAGGACATCCGAGCCTGGAGAGACCGCAGCTAGCAGCTCGTAGTGTTTGTGCAAGGGCCGGTCCAAATTCTCTGGCCGTGATTTCCAGAGACAGGGGGTGGACATCCAGAAAGAGGGGGTGGAAACCTTTCCGCGAGTGTGACGTCATAAAATTCCCTTGGGGGGGGGGGGGGGGGTAAACAGGGTAGGGGAGCTCACATTAACGTTCAAAAACCTCAGAAAGTGAAAATTTCATGCCATGGGACTTTTAAACAGGCAGATGTGTACAAACAAACCAGGCGTTGCAGAGGTGACAGCAGTTGACAGCACATCTCTACAGAGGGTGGGGGCACATACTACACCTTCACACAGGGGTTCTGGTGCATCTAACTGTGAGGTGAAGCTGCGCCTGTACGAACGGTATCTGATGTGGGAGGAGGGGGGGCTCAGGGGGTTGGAAATTCTCAAGCGTTACCCTCTAATGGGCATATACGTGGAACTACCAACCCCACACCACTGCAGTGCCTACAGTTAGCATCAAACCCCCAGGGAATATCGATGACATCAGCTGTAACGTGTCTCTCCGTTCTCCTTCTGTCCTCCTCCAACATGTACTGACTTTGAAAAGCGCGACTTGTTCAGTGATTCTTCACAAGTAATAAAATATCACCAGTCTGTCGCTGCCAATTAAGCGCACTGTGTTTTTGCGTCTTCTCCTCGCGATGAGCCTGACCTTTAAAACAGCTGCTCAGACTGGCTCAGCTCCGGACGCCTCAGACTCGGCTCTGTGGCATTTGCTCCTGTGGAACCACCAAAGATCACGTCTGCTCCTGCTCCCCTCATTACACAAACACAGTCTGCTCGATACATCCGTCAGTATAATTAAAAATCGAGGCATATGCATCTCTGAACAAAGGTATGCATGTAAAGTATATACATTGGATATCATTTTTAAACAGGGGTTATTACACTTCTACGGGGTATTAACTGCAAACACATAACATTAGATCACCATGTTACATTTTATTGTTTGGAAAATGCTATATTCACTGAAAACAATGTATTATCACAACACAAGCAGTGTGCATCCCCCTAATGAAACTCCTGCACGTCACATCAGGTTTGTCAAGTTGCTGTGTACAATTTTGTCTCATGTTTTTGTATATTTATGGAAAATTGTCAGGTGGGAGCGTGGGTGATATAGGTTTGTGGGCAGAGCCTTGTACAAAAGGAGAGGAGAGAGCGCTCAAATACTCAAACATGCATGGATGACATCTAAGGCTACGTTTATATGATGACGGTCTGAACAGAAGATGCAAAAGTGGTGTTGTGTCTTCACTTTTTATTCCGCATTTAGATGAGCGTTTTCGGGAGGAAATCTGCGTGCATACGGTGACGCAAAAGTGTGTGGAATTGGATTGGGTATGCATGCCAGGCGGCTAGGTGGTGCTGTGATACATTATCACTGTCTGCACGCATGTGTAGAATCTTTCTTCTTCTCATCTGTGCCATGAAAAGCAAAACAAAACATGGCTACCGGTAGCAAAAAAAAATAAAATTGTTTGGTCAGACGAAGAAGTTCAACTATTGCTTCAGACCACGTTAGACTATAAAGCAACGAAGGCGCAACAAGGTGTGGACTGGGAGTCGTTCCAAACAAAGTACACTGATATATGGACCGATGTGACGTAAACACGTACGTGATGTCAGCAGATTTGACCAGAGTTTTGCGTCTTGGGCAGTGTAGATGAAAACGCTACTGGCGGAGCGTATTCAAGTTTTCCATTTTAGAGGGCGGTTTCAGTTTTTGCGTTTCTTAAGCCCCCAAAATGCCGCCCCCATCTAAACGAAAGGGACTTCCAATAAACTATTTTGTTGTTTTTACCCGTAAGCGTTCTCGTGTAAACAGGCCCTAAAACCTCTTCAGGCACGTTTTTCTGATGAGGGGACAACTTTATAACAGCAGAAAGCTTCCAAAATCAATTTTGCATAATCCCCCTCTTTATGGGGTTGTTACAGAGAACCTATCACAACCAATAACATTAAGGGAGACATATTATGTAAATCCAACTTTTATGAGCTTTAATCCATGTTATAACAGAGTTCCCTCATCATAAAGGTGCTGTATATGATTTTTACAGATTAAAGATGTGTAAAACAGAACTAGTTCATTTTAAACAGTGGTCCAGAGCTATTCCACACTTACCTTATGCATTCTGAGCATCCTAATTATTCACTGCACAAGCTCTTTTCACAAATACAGTGCAGTTTTGCTCTAAAGCTAACAACTAGTATCCTAATGTACATTTCTTGATGACCAAAAAATAAAATGCTTTATAATTGGATGCAGACAGAACATGGTAAACTCATTTGCACCTCAAGATCTGCTTATACAATACATGTGTACTTGGGCAGGTTCATTTCCCACACAACAGGCTTTCTTTGTGATGGAGGACTTTACAGAGTACTTCTAGACACTATGCTACTATTACTTCAGTACTATATTGTACAGTGTTACAGTATTCTTACTTGAGTAAAAGTTGTGCTTCCTCACCAAACTGTCAGTGAGTCTAAAGTGACAAAAGCTTTATGTGACAATATGAAATGATCTGAACATATGACACTGCTGCTTAAATGACACTGACACTGCTGCTTAAATGACACTGACACTGCTGCTTAAATGACACCGTTCATTCATCTTCTTGCGCTTTTCCATTTTCTGGGTCGCGGGGGCAGTAGTCCAAGCAGTGTTCTGCTGCCCAGAACACAATGCACCAGCCCCCATGAATCCTCCCGCGGGTGGTGGATCCACAAAGGGGAGGGGGCCATGGGGGCTATCAGTGTCTGCAGACACTGGGGGCAAGGTGGGGTTAAGTGTCTTGCCCAAGGACACAACGGCAGCACTCATCTGTGGGAGCTTAATCTGGTGAACACCTGACCATATCACAAGTGAGATATGGGTCTGGGAGCTCGCTTCGAAAAATCCCGTAGCGGAGGTGTGGTTAGCGATTGCCAACGGCCGTTTATTGGCCGTTATGAATGTCTATCATTGAGCGTATACGTAAGTCCATAGCCAATCATGTCAGTTGTCAGTTCAAACTACAAGCTTCCGTTTGTCACGTAGTACGCGTCACCGTCTTGCCACCCCTCCCCCGCTCTCTGATTGGGGACCTAAATCGGACTCTCGCTTGGACGAGCTGCCAGGCCGCCTTCCAGTTCGAAACGAACGGAAGCGGCCTGGGAATTCCCAGGCTAGTGGGAGCTGGGATCACACGCGGTCAACCCGTCAAGAGCGGGATTCAAACCGCCAACCCCTGGATCACTAGACACTAGATCACTCTACCAACTGAGCTACTGCCGCCCCCATTTGAGCTTTATTACGCTGCACATTGCGTGTTTTACCTATTTGTATTATATACAATTTTACTGTACTTTGTTACCGACATCCAAAAACAATCTTACACACACTGATGTCCATGCAGCTTTCAGCACTCTTGCACTTTACCAAATGCACCTTCACTTATTTTGCACCTTACATATTGCACATTTCATTCTACCTCGAAGAAGGAGACAATTTGTCAAGTGGAGATAGTTTATTTGGTCAAAGACATTTCGCAGCTCCTCCAAGCTACTTTGTCAGTTCAGAACTTACGAAGTAGCTTGGATGAGCTGCGAAATGTCTTCGACCAAATAAACTTTGTCCAGTTGACAAATTGAATTTCTCCTTTTACCATGGATTCTACCTGGACGACTGAGGGATTCTTCACATGTCTATTTATTGATGATGTCTTTATACACTTCATGTCCCTGAGTGTAGCTGTGTGTTTGTGCGCGTGTATGTCTGTTTTAGTTTAAATTGCACATGGCGTCTGGTGAAACACAATTTCAGTCCTCTGTGTAATGTCTGTTACATAGTGAACTGACAATAAAGTACGCTTTGACTTTGACTTTGACTTTAGCTATGTGGGTATATGTGATGTTTTAGTCATCATTATCATCATCATCATCATTGTGTTTATTGTTTATCAGATGTTTTATGGTCACTGTGGGCCTAGGGGGCGCTGCAATTTCAAATCCTGCAAATCCTGTGCAACCTGTACGTATGGTTTTTGACAATAAAGCTGATTTAAACTTTGAACATTTGTGTTTCTTGCAGTGCTCCTTCAGATCTGATTTAGTTTATCTAATTTTTTATGTCTGTCTTTTGAAAATCCAACTTTTTTTTTTTAGCTTTATTTAAGTTTTTTCTTCAATTATATTAAGTTGAACGGGTATATCACATTTTACATTTACGGGTGCCACAATTAATCTTTCTGAAGTAGTGGTTTCCCCAATTAGTTTTACATTTTTATCACTATTTGTACTACTACTTAAAGTAATATTATTTGAAGTACTTTTACTTGCCTACGATTTTCACTACTACTACAAAATGAACAATCTGACAAAGTTCTATGGCCAGGAAGCATCTTGCATTAATAACCTATAAATGTGTTTTATTCTTACTTTTACAGACTTTAACTGGTTTTGCGCGAGAAAAAACGCATGAGTTATACCATTATTTTGTGTTTTTGTCTTCGGATTTCTTCAGATTCTCAAATTCCCAAATCTCCTTTGCAGACACAGACCCTTTAAGAGAAGCCTGTCCGGTCTGATGAGAGTTTAATGTGATTTCAGTGCATTTTGGTGTAAGGAGAGGCAGGAACACAGTTTGGACATTTGGACATTTGAGCCGCTCCAAAGTACAGCACTTCCCCTTTAAGGCGTGTGGATGACGTCTTAAGATACAGTAATATTCCTTTTGTAAAAATATATATCATTGTAATAGCATTGCGCACTGTGGCTGTAATCCATCACTCTGGGAAAAGCAGGTGAATGTTGTAAATGACTGAAAGCTCTAGGATATGCTTTTTGGGAAGTCCAATTACCGTACATGTGTATTTTTGCACAGCGATTCCAGGAAATTTGTGTGGCATTTATTACATAAAAAAAAAAAAAAATTCCATGTACTATTTAATCACATATTTTCATGTCTTTGTTAAACATTTGTAAGCTAGGAGTGCACAATAAAACACTTTATTTTATATATTTTTTGCTATTTGTTTCACATATTACTATACTCATTTGATTTACGCGGCAGTAGCTGAGTTGGTAGAGCATTTGTCTACTGATCTAGGGCTTGGCGGTTCGCACTTGAAGGGTTGGCCGTGAGTGATCCCAGCTGCCACAGATGAGCGCTGCCGTTGTATCCATGGGCAAGACACTTAACACCACCTCGCCCCCACTGGTAGCCCCCATGACAGGGCAGCTGTGGCTACAAAAGTATCTTACCACCTCCAAGTGTGGAGTGAATGAACAATGAACTGTAAAGCGCTTTGGGTGTCATGAAAGGCGCTATATAAATGCTATGAATTATTATTATTATTATTATTATTATTATTATTATTATTATTATAAGTGCGTCAAGCCCAGTTGTGACGTGGGCTGTCCTCCCGTGGACTCACCACCCGCGGGACGATCCATGAGGGCTGGTGCATTGTGTTCTGGGCAGCAGATCTGCTTGGACTGCTGCCCCTGTGTCCCAGAAATGGAATAAGCGGAAGAAGATGGATGGATGGATGGAATTTTATTTACTAGTATTTAATTGACTATATTAATTTCATTGTAGTTAGCACTTCCCTTCAGGCAGATATAGGCAGTGTCCACCAGCGTCTGGCCAGAACTGAAGAAGCAGCTTGGATGAGCTGCGAAACGTATTCAACCAAATAAACTTTTGTCCAACAAATTGAATTTCTCATTTTGCCATGGATTCTGCCTGGACGACTCAAGAATTCTACACGCACCTTATGTTCACATATTACTGTTATTTTAATCCATTTGAAATGTCTGAGACTAAAATTCGTCTCATCACCAGTGAACCTCCACAAATCCAGAAGGCCGTGATTGAGACATGTAATAACTGATCAGAGACTCGCACGATCTGTCTGTATCTGCAAAATCAATGACAACTGTTTTTTCTTTGTTTCACATGTGTCACTGAAATGAAAATGAATCTGACTGGACAATTACATTTGGTTCTGGCTCGAGTGAAGGAGGGCACGCTGAATCTACAAAAGGACATCAGTATGGATTTGCCAGGTTTAAACCACCTACTCTCCAGTTGATGGGTGAACATTAAACAGCCTGTGCCATTATTGTGCCTTTTTACCTCATTAAACCCTCTAAAATGTACTGATGCTTACAAATGTAGCAGTAGCCATCACCTTTAAGATCAGCACTCAAGAGTTCTGTTTTGGCACTGGCTCGAGTACTTCCTCCTCTTCAAGATCTCCACTCCACCAAGAAGGGCCTCCCACTTGAACCTGCATGAAAGCACTTCAGCGTCCACATGAATGCTCACATGTACACACACATTCATAATCACATGCACGTTCACAAGCACATGGAAGATGGAACCAGAGATTGAAAGAAACTAGACAACACTACATTACTTGAACCCTACAGTCATGGCCAAAAGTTTTGAGAATGACACAAATATTACATTTTCACAAAGTCTGCCGCTTCTTTTTATAGTTTTTATATGTTTTTGTCAGATGTTTCTATGTTATAATGAAATACAATTAAAAGCATTTCATAAGTATCAAACGCTTTTATTGAGAATTACACAGAATTCATGCAATAAGTCAATATTTGCAGTGTTGACCCTTCTTTTTCAAGACCACTGCAATTCTCCCTGGCATGCTGTCAATCAACTTCTGGACCAAATCCTGACTGATGACAGTCCATTCTTGCATAATCAATGCTTGGAGTTTGTCAGAATTTGTGGGTTTTCGATTGTCCACCCGCCTCTTGAGGATTGACCACAAGTTCTCAATGGGATTAAGATCTGGGGAGTTTCATGGCCAAGAGCCCAAAATCTTAATGTTTTGTTCCCCGAGCCATTTTGTTATGACTTTTGCTTTATGGCCAGGTGCTCCATCATGCTGGAAAAGGCATTCTTCATTCACCAATTGTTGCCAAACAGGCTTCAGGGCGCCCAAGAAAGTCCAGCAAGCGCCAGGACCGTCTCCTGAAGGTGTTTCAGCTGCGGGATCGGGCCACCACCAGTGCAGAGCTTGCTCAGGAATGGCAGCAGGCAGGTGTGAGGGCATCTGCACACACAGTGAGGCGAAGACTTTTGGAGGAAGGCCTGGTGTCAAGGAGGGCAGCAAAGAAGCCACTTCTCTCCAGTTAAAACATCAGGGGCAGACTGATATTCTGCAGAAGGTTCAGGGACTGGACTGCTGAGGACTGGGGTAAAGTCAGTTTCTTTGATGAATCCCCTTTCCGATTGTTTGGGGCATCTGGAAGAAGGCTTGTTCGGAGAAGACGAGGTGAGCGCTACCATCAGTCCTGTCTCATGCCAACAGTGAAGCATCCTGAGACCATTCATGTGTGGGGTTGCTTTTCGGTCAATGGAATGGGCTCTCTCACAATCTTGCCTAAAAGCACAGCCATGAATAAAGAATGGTACCAGAACGTCCTCCGAGAGCAACTTCTCCCAACCATCCAAGGGCAGTTTGGTGATGAAGAATGCCTTTTCCAGCATGATGGAGCACCTTGCCATAAAGCAAAAGTCATAACAAAATGGCTCGGGGAACAAAACATTAAGATTTTGGGCTCTTGGCCATGAAACTCCCCAGATCTTAATCCCATTGAGAACTTGTGGTCAATCCTCAAGAGGGGGGTGGACAATCAAAAACCCACACATTCTGACAAACTCCAAGCATTGATTATGCAAGAATGGACTGTCATCAGTCAGGATTTGGTCCAGAAGTTGATTGACAGCATGCCAGGGAGAATTGCAGTGGTCTTGAAAAAGAAGGGTCAGCACTGCAAATATTGCATGAATTCTGTGTAATTCTCAATAAAAGCGTTTGATACTTATGAAATGCTTTTAATTGTATTTCATTATAACATAGAAACATCTGACAAAAACATATAAAAACTCTGAAGCAGCAGACTTTGTGAAAATGTAATATTTGTGTCATTCTCAAAACTTTTGGCCATGACTGTACATTACTTGTCTTGTACTTGTGCTTCAGGTATATGTGATGTTTTAGTCATGGTGTTTATTGTCTTGTTTATCAGGCGTTTTATGTTCACTGTGGGCCTAGGGCAGGCATGGGCAAACCACGGCCCGGGGGCCATATGCGGCCTGTTAAGCTTTTTAATCCAGCCCGCCAACTTGAAGAAATTATATTAATAAACCTTGTTAATATTTTAATGTTTTAATTTCCCTGCAATTCTGGTGTTTTCCAATAGCTGACACACTAGATACATTGACCTTTGTTGAGCTCGTTTTGCTCCACGTTTGTGCTTTACTCTTTAACCCCTCAGTCCTCCTGTAAAGATGAGCGGAGCTAAGAAAAGAAAAGTGGACAGAGAATGTCAAGTGTTTAATAAGGAGTGGACAAGTAAATATTTTTTCACCGAATACTTATCAGCTGCTGTATGCCTGATATGCCAAGAGACTGTAGCGGTTTTTAAAGAATATAATATCAGCCGTCACTTTGCCACAAAACATGCTAAATTTGCTAGCAAGCAGTCAACGAAAGAACGAAAGAACCTGAAGGAGAACAGAACTTTCAGTGCTTTAAAATAGTAACTGTTAGTAATAAAAAAAAAACCCTGTATATTATTAATTAAACTTTCTGTGTTTTAAGAGTCATTTAAAAAAATAGCTAACTACTGTGGAACTTGAAAGATGGACATTTTGTTGTAACGCTTTTGTCAATATTTTAATTGAAATAAAGCACATGTTTCCTACATATCCCATGTTATTTTTTGCTCTTATGGAGGTGGATTACCAAAACACTAAATCCAGCTGCTCCTGGTCCAGCCCTTCTGTCAAATTTTAGAACCCTTTGTGGCCCACGAGTGAAAAAGTTTGCCCACCCCTGGCCTAGGGGGGCGCTCCAATTTCAAATCGTGTGTGTGCAAACTGTACATATGTTTTTTGACAATAAAGCTGAACTTTCAACTTTGAACATTACAGTAGAGGTAGAAGCACAAAGCAGTCCTAGGAAATATTAAAGCAAAGCTGGGCTTACACTGTGCTATTTGTGCCACTGTACCCAAATTACTCCCAAACTCACACTGTGTTATTTAAGAAAATGTTGCCTGTGCCATTACTGTTTTAAAAAGCTACTACAATCAAGTGAACCTGACACAATCAAGTGAACCTGACACAATCAAGTGAACCTGACACAATCAGGTGAACCTGACTTACCGCTAAACCTTTTGGACAGGCCCGGCCCTGCAAATTCAGAATATCTTTCTATTATTCTTTATTCTTTCTGTAGAAATCTGTGATGTTTTTCAGTTCCCTGTGATATGGCAAAAGGAGAAATTCAATTTGTCAGCTGGACAAAAGTTTATTTAGTCAAATACGTTTCGCAGCTCATCCAAGCTGCTTCTTCAGTTCTGGGGTTCTGGATGAGCTGCGAAAATTATTCAGCCATATAAACTTTTGTCCAGTTGACAAATTGAATTTCTCCTTTTGCCATGGATTCTACCTGGACAATTGAGGGATTCTACACACTTCCCTGTGATATGCTATCCTAACATATACTTTTTCCTCATAAACAGCAATATTTGTTTTGATACGGACAGACCAGGGGGGTATTTGAAGCGCTGTTGTTACGATATTTTCAGATAAAGTAATTCCATAGTTGTCACGGAGAATGCCTTTGGCTGAGTGGTTAAGTGCTCCGTCTGTCATGTGAGAGTCTCGGGTTTGAATCTTATTACTGACGGTATTCATGCGCAAGTAATATATTTGTTATATTTTCACAAACTTACATTTGACACACATTGCAAAAATGTGAATTAATGCCATTTAACCTACAATTATTCATATCATCATAGAACTTATATCAGCTGGGCCTAACATCACTCTCACTTGACGACATTAACACTATATTTTATGTGACACCTCTATCAAAGAATACAGTTACAGGTAAACCTTTACTTTTAAAAGAAAATGTAGCCAAATAACAGGCACACTCCATGATGCAACATTTCAATGATTCAAGACATTTGCTTCAGAGATGCTGTGCAAGCCTTTTTAATGAAATCCTATTTATCAATTTCTATCAATAGGCATAAAATAAAAGACATTAGGTATGACATTCTGGTGTGAGGCCACTGCTGGAGGACTGCTGAGGGTCAGGCAAGGCACTGCTGGAGGACTGCTGAGGGTCAGGCAAGGCACTGCTGGAGGACTGCTGAGGAGGGTCCAAGTGTACGCCATCTTCAGTAACTAGAACACAAGCATACTATTAAAATATACAAATGCTTGGATCACAGCTGAGCCAAGCATTAGGCTAGAGAATACCTTGAATATACTCCTCACGAGAACTCGCAAGAAGGATGTTTGATGGGGTCCCTCCTTCAATTACCTCCACCAGTGGGCGACCCCGGTTTAGGGCCAGTGCCAGCTCCTCTGCAGGTGAAAGTTTTTGAGGGGGGCTCCCACCTCCTGTGGCTTGGTAGCTACTGTTCATTTTAAATGAAATGAAGGTACCATTTCAACAGTGTTACGAATTTCACTGAATATTAACATTAATATTAGCCTACTTACCACTCTGCAAAATGTTTTTATGCTTTGTCTTTACCTGCAAAACAGTCCTCTTCACATTATTCCTGCTCAAAGACAAGATAACACAATTTAACATATTAGTTGGTGCAACTATTTTCCCACAGTAAAAATAAATTACAACTGACAAGCCTGCTCTACAAATATGAATATAAACATTTTATGACATCAACTGCTGTCCTTGAATATTGAACTCGGGTCTCCCACGTGACAAACCGTAGTGAGTCCTCTCCCCCACGGATTTGTCTTGATACTGATGGTGAAAACGTACTCAACATTCAGTACTGTTATAGAACTTAACTTACGCATTTAAGCGCTCGGCGATCTTCTGCCACGCCATGTCTCTCGCCTTGGTTATTGCAAGTGCATTGTAGAGTTCCAAAAGGAACTTTTGTTCTGATGCGCTGAAATAACCGGCCCGAATCTTCGACATGATCGCGTTTTCGACAGTCATTTGTTCTGGGCGTCTTACGTCCCCCGTGCATGCGCCTAGGCCAGGACTGGATAGGCCTGACTGAAGTTAGTGCTGCTGTGGCGCAGCTAAACTGTGTTAGTGGAACAACTTCAGGCTTAAGTCTAAGGTGACACTTCTTCAGGCGAGGCTTAATCACTTAAGCGCCGCTATGTTTAGCGGCATTGATGGAATACCCTACATGTGTGTCACAGATTTGCTAATCCACCGTCAATCACATCCATCTGAACTCAGGGAGAATCTTGGGCTGCACTAGCACTGATTCATGACTGTCTGCAGGTGCTGGGGTTTAGGTAATGACGTTCAGATCAGAGAGAGCCATCTTAGGTTTAAACCAACAGATAAGAGAGTCATGTGACGCTAATTCTGCTTTCTGATTGGATAATCGTCTTGAGAACCAAAACACCAAATGACTAAATAAATGAGACTGCGTGTAGGCAGAGCTGAGCTGTGCAGAGGCACATAAAGCTTAAACCCAAATAGAATCAAACTGCTTCTGGCAGGATTCAAAATATGTACATAGTAATACACTGAGTATCATCATTATTCCTGTGCTTGAGGTGGATTGTGAACTCGTTTTACAGTCTGTCCAGATGGTCGCTCCGCACAGCCACCTGTTTGTACCCACAGCATACAGGTAAACAAGGGGGTCTGTGCACGGAAAGCTCTTGTATATGGCTTATAGATAGGTTCATTAATACTCTGCTGAAATGACTTTAGGCCATAAGATGAATATGACAAGTTTGTGGTGGAGCCAATTCCAAACAAATAATGAGAAAGTGATAAATGAGAGCAAAAGAAGGGCCCTTTGCCTGAAATTCTAGAATGTGAGCACAAGGGAGAGGGGTAGGAGGGGGTCAGTATTTCTTTTTATTATATGTACAACAACTCACCCTTACAATATGTTATGTAAGATAGTCCTCTGTCAGGTCCAATCATTATTTCATCTTCTCCTTTTTCTCATATATTTATGTATTTTATTCTGACATGCATTTTTGCTACTTATTTTGAATTTATTATTACCATTTTTATATTTTTGCTCTTTGTTATTATGATATATTGTGATGTGTGAGCTATTGTGTCCAAATCATTTCCCTTGTGAATCAATAAAGTTTGTCTAAGTCTATTCTCTAGCCAAGACTAACCTCATATTTTACAGATGGTGCTTGCTTGGATGATCCAGTGTAGTTCTCAGAGAGTGCGCTCCACAACATGTCTCTGTATTTAGTATCTCCAGGAGGAACATGATCTGAGTGCTGGAGCTGTGGGCGCCAACTGGAGGCACTTGAGGCAGGTCTGACGGAGTGAGTGTTGATCAACACGAGAGGAGAGGGATCACTGGTGACATACATTCTATTGTCAAAAGTATTCGTTCACCTGCCTTGACTCGCTTATTTATTTATTTATCTGAAAAGGGACAAAACCATGTAAATGTGCCCGAGTTAGCTGATAAGAGCTAATTTGCATCGGTAGTCCCTTTGCCAGATGTCAAAAAGGCATCCTAAAAGAAAATAAAAAAGTTACACATTAAAAATTACACAAATGTACAATAACATTACAGAAATACAATAAAAGTTTTAGTGTTCACACATTTGCGTTTCTAAAAGCCACTTTTTAGCATTTTTTTAAAAGCAGAGAATGAGGGAGATGTTCTGATGGCTTCAGGCACAGAGTTCCACTGATGGGACGCTCTGACGGATAAAACAGACTGACCAAATACAGTTTTTCGATGAGGAATAATGCAGTCTTCCCTCACTGCTCCTCTGGTCACTCTGCCCTCACTAGATCGAAAATTAAAGGTCCCATGGCATGAAATTTTCACTTTCTGAGGTTTTTGAACGTTAACGTGAGCTCCCCTACCCTGTTTAGGGCCCCCCCCCATGGCTAAAAGTTGCGAAATGTGTAAACTGAGCAATTGCGAAACTTTTCCACGTTTGAAAAAAACACAGCTCAAATGGGCGATTGTGAACAAGGAAACTTGCAAAAATGCAAATGCAGTTCCACCGCCCGTCTGGATATCTACCCACTGTCACGGCCAGAGTTTGGACCGCGAAGGAGCTACGCAATGCGAAATGCGTTTTTTAATTTGCCTGGAGGCACATGAGAATGTTTCCAGGCTCGGATGTCCTTTATCCGAGCCTCCGAACCTCTGAAACAGCAGTGGTTTAATTTAATTTTCTGTGGAAATGTGTTTATTTTTCAATGGAACGCTTCTCATCTCTTCCTCTGCGCAAAAACGCGGAAGTGGGGCCAGCGCACAGCGCACCGCTAGACAGGAAAGAGTGGAAAGTTTGGCCACACCCCCACCGGCTGCTCTGGCCTATCTCTGTCCTCCTCATTTGCATTCAAGCAACAACGCCCATAATGGAGTGTTCCAGAGAGATATTTATGACTCTTTCTCATCTTATCTCTCTTTCTCATGCACTGAGTCTTGATCTTGAAGAAGGATTCATTTACAGTATTAGGGAACCATTAAGGCGCCATATAAAAGCATCAAGAAGTACCATGTCATGGGATCTTCAGCGAAGTCATTCAGCGAAGGGGGAGCCAAGCCATGTTTAATCTTGTACATTAGACAGATATTTTTTAATTTAATAAGATTGTCCCAGGTCATTAATTTGTATTTCTGCAAAATGTGATAATGGTGATATCTGTAGTGTTTTTTTGTCAAGTGTTTTTAAATCTTGTTTATAGAGTGATTCAATGGGTTTTATTGTTGTGGGTGATGTGATGCTTATGAACTTATGAATGACATCCCATTCTTACTCCATAGGGTTTAATATGACATCGATCCAATCCTTTGCAGCTATAACAGCTTCAACTCTTCTGGGAAGGCTGTCCACAAGATTTAGGAGTGTGTTTATGGGAATTTTTGTCCACTCTTCCGGAGGCGCATTTGTGAGGTTACACACTGATGTTGGATGAGAAGGCCTAGCTCTCAGTCTCCACTCTAATTCATCCCAAAGGTGTTCTATCGGGTTGAGGTCACAGGTTGCACAGGTGGCATCCTGTCACAGTACCATGCTAGAATTCACTGAGCTCCTGAGAGCAACTCATTCGTTCACAAATGTTTTTGGAAAAACTATCTGCAGGCCTAGGTGATTGATTTTACACACCTGTGACCATGGAAGCGACCATAGGTGAGGATAGAAGCATACCACAACGGTCCCGTACAGCGGCCACATCACTGCCGACGCTGCACCGATCCGCCTGTCAATCTCACGCTCCATTCTCCCCTCACTCATTAACAAGGCCCCGAGATAAATGAACTCCTCTACTTGAGGCAAGGACTCTCCAACTACCCGGAGAGGGCAGGCCATATTTTTCTGGGAGAGAACCTGTGGTCATGAGTTTGGGTAATGACCGAAAGGGCAAGATACAAGCGGCCGAAATGAGTTTCCTCCGCAGAGTGGCTGGGCGCACCCTTAGAGATAGGGTGAGGAGCTCAGTCACACGGGAGGAGCTCGGAGTAGAGCTGCTGCTCCTCCAAGTCGAGAGGAGCAGCTGAAGTGGCTCGGGCATCTGTTCCGGATGCCTAATGGACGCCTCCCTCGGGAGGTGTTCCGGGCATGTCCCACTGGGACATGGTCCGGCTGGCCTGGGAACGCCTTGGGGTTTTCCCGCCCGGAGGAGCTGGAGGAAGTGTCTGTGGTGAAGGAAGTCTGGGAGTCCCTGTTTAGACTGTTGCCCCTGTGACCCGGCCCCTGAGCCCCAGATAAGTGGATAAAAATTGATGGATGGATGGATGGCCATGGAAGTGATTTGAACACCTGATTTCGATTATTTGGATGAGTGAATACTTTTGGCAATATAGTGTATGGAGGAGGTGGGTGTGTATTTGGAGTCTGGTCAGTCAATACTACACACCACACCTATAGAGCTCGGGATTGTGTCGTCATATCATAAAATTATTAATGTTAAAGCAGACTTAGACAAAACTGACTTTTCAGAGCCTTAAACCATAGGAGCGCTACCACAGATTCCCACCGCTATCAGACTGTATAATTCTACTATATAGGCCAAACATGCAATATCCTCTTTTCCATGCTTTCCTTGTTGATGTTTGTATTATTATTAGTAGTAGTAGTATTACTTATTTTTATTATTAATTGCTTTATTCCATCCTTGCCTGCATGCACTTTTTTCTTGTTCAAACTGTCCTGGAGCTACTGTGGCAAGTAAATTTCTCCTGTGTGAGATCAATAAAGTCTTATCTTAATTGTTTCCCCTCACCATTTACTCACCTGAAGTTGTATTTGGAGTGTTTTGTGTATGTTTGAGCAATCTTTAACCACTTATATTGCCACTGGTACATGGCCACAGCTCTGTACTTGCTTCCATCGCCATTTTGCTCCATACAAAAAAATAATAATAAACAAAATAAATCTGAATTCACTAGTGTTTGTTGCAGTGACGGTTACGTCAGCTCTACAGTTTACTAACACGAAGTTGTTTTAGATGAATATTAGCTTGTGTATGTATAGAGTATTGTGTCACTCACGTGTATTGTATTGTTAAGAGTCATACTGAAAACTTTTGATATTATATTGACAATTGTTGCATCCTTAGTGTTTATTCAAAACACTAGAATATGAACAAAAAAATATATATATACAAATGTTGCATTTCTGTGGCACATTTTGCTAATTGTTTTGTGACGTCCAGTCTTGATATTTGATTCGATAATAGTGAACAATTACAAATGAGAGAAAAAAACAATAACACGTGTGAAGTGTTAAACAACGTTAATCTGAGGTTGATTTTGTTCAAAATGATAGACCAGTGAGCTTCTGTTTTCCATGCATCACTCTGAGCGTCTTTGAGGAGGTGGGTGCTCATTTGGAAGAGGTGGGTGCTCATTTGGAAGAGGTGGGTGCTCATTTGGAAGAGGTGGGTGTTCATTTGGAAGAGGTGGGTGCTCATTTGGAAGAGGTGGGAGCACGCGTAGGGGAAGTGGGTGGCCCCATTAGTCTCCATAACAAACTGAAACAGGAGCTTGGAGCAGATGGGCTCTTCATCACTCACTGTCTGGAGACACATCAGGTTTACAAAGCTAATCAGAAAATGAGAAGCTTTTTAATGATGGTTTGGCGATACCCAGGCAATGTCTTTGTTTGTTTAGTTTAGTCAATATACTCATCCAACGTCCATTTCCACCAGTAATTTGTGTTTCAGAGGACCCAGATTTTCCTGATCTGTATTCTAATGTTATTTCCAGATCAAAATCATACCTGGAGTTTTTTTTTTTTCACACATGTTTAAAGGGACAGTGTGTAAGATTTTTACCCGTTAATTACTGAAATTGAAGATACCCATTCAAAAATACAATGTTTTCCAAGCCTTTTCACTTCCATCATGAAATCAAAGTATTCTTTTGGACTTAGATATAGTCACATAAAAGGGGGATCTTCCCCATGCAGAGGCAGCCATTTTGAATATGAGAGCCGCAGAAGGAAATTTGGGCTCCGCCTTCGCCTTCGGCAAGGCTCGTGGTTTTGGGTAAACAACACAAGCATGCTGCCGGATCAGACTCGTAATGGATCTAACACGTGTTTTGGACTAAATTGTTTTACTGGATTTTATTCGCTGGATCCTTACGGACAAATTGAGAGCAAGTTTATGGTGAAATACAGAGTTTGACCTGTGCAAAGCATTCTAAGGTAAGCTAACCTCATTTTGTGCTTTTCCCTATAAAAGCCCCATGTGCTCTGGGAGTGATTGTTTTGCAGGGAAATGAATTGCATAGTCAAAAAGAGGAGACTGTAAGGTTTCATTTGATGTGTAGAGTGTCATGGTACATGATCTGGAAAGTGTGCTTTCATTTTCATACAGTAGCGGCGCGCGGCTCGTGCTCGTGTTACGGCGCGCCCGGGTGACCCTGCCGTAGGTCTGCCGTAGCTAAAACAGAAAGTGCAATAGCACCATCCACATATGCGCCACGAATCCTACAGACTGGGGCTTTAACACAAAAACATATTTAGGAGTTCTTCTCTCATACAAAAAACACCCTGTTCCACCTTGTGATGTCATGTGGTAATACGGGAAGTACTCCATGCTCCTTCTCTAGAATTATTTAGATAATTTCAGCCCTGGAATTGCCAATCTCTACTGAACTAAAGATAAAATGTAGCTGTTGACTTGAAAATTACTGCTTCATGACATCACAAGGTGGAACAGAGCATTCTGAGCTTTTGAGATGTAGACAGACTAATAATAAAAGGTTTCTTAAACATGTGTCAGTTATGTGTGTAGAATCCCTCAGTCATCCAGGTAGAAGCTGCGAAACATATTCGCCATGTGTCAGTGATGTTTTTGATGAGGTAACATTTTAATATGCCTTAAAAGCTCACCATGTTGCAAATGTAAATGGTAATAATAAATAAAAAATAAGTAGCAAAAATAGCAAGCGACTGGTGTCATCCATCCATCTTCTTCCGCTTTTGCGTATTTCGGGTCACGGGGGCAACAGTCCAAACCAGACCCGGGCATTTCAGAGCCGACTTTGACCGGCCCTCAAAAGGTTGCTTGGAATTAAGAAAATAAAACCTACTTTCAAAATTGTACATAATGCGTTTGTACTGATGATAATCTGTGGGACGTGCTTCACATCTGCACCTCAAACATGAACCTAACTTTGATGCACTTGTTAAAGCTCAACAGAGGCGAGATTTCCCTCACTGATTAAAAACAAAAAACAAAACACTAAACATGCAAACTTTGACTTTTTTTCTATACAGTTTGGCAGTTGGACAAACATGTTCTGACATTTCTTGTATTATATTATTTGGGCGTGTTTATTTTGGCCTGTTTTAGTCCTGGTTTAGTCTGGTTTTAGTCCTAGTTCAGACCAGTTTTAATCCTGATTCAGTCTGGTTTTAGTCCCGTTTTAGTCCAGTTTTAGTTCTTGTATTATATTATTTGGCAAACAAAGACATTGTGGCGTCTTAACACAAAGTTAAGAAAGTTAAACTCAGAAAGCATTGTGGGCTTAAAGGGACAGTGTGTAGGATTCGTGGCGCATAGGTGGTTAGTAGCTATTCCACTTCCTCTTTTGGCTATGGCAGACCACGAGGGTCACCCGGGCGCGCCGTAGCGCCGCCAGCTCGCGTGCACGAACCGCTGTATACATAAAACACTTTTTTTTTTCTTTTCGCATGAAAACACACAATCCCGATCATGATTCATGACAATCTACACATCAAATGAAACCTTACAGTCTCCTCTTTTTGACTATGCAATTCATTTCCCTGCAAAACAATCACTCCCCGAGCACATGGGGCTTTTATACAGAAAAGCACAAAACTTAGCTTACTTAGCTTACCTTTGAAGGCTCTGCACAGGTCAAACTCTGTATTTCACCATAAACTTGGTCTCAATCTGTCCATAAGGATCCAGCGAATAAAATCCAATAAAACAATTTAGTCCAAAATACGTGTTATATCCATTACGATGTGTGATCCAGCAGCATGCTTCTTTACACGAGGCTCCCCCCTTCTCCCCTTCCCCTTCTCTCCTTCGCTCCTGGCTGCATATGGGAGCAGAGGAGCGAAGGTGAGAAGGGGAAGGGGAGGGGGAAGGGGGAGCCATATGCAGCGCGGCTGAGCAGCTGTTAGCAGGAGCCTCGGCGAAGGATGAGCCCAAATGTCCTTCTGCGGCTCTCGTATTCAAAATGGCTGCCTCTATATGGGGAAGATCCCCCTTTTATGTGACTATATCTAAGTCCAAAAGAATACTTTGATTTCATGATGGAAGTGAAAAGGCTTGGAAAACAATGTATTTTTGAATGGGTATCTTCAATTTCAGTAATTAACGGGTAAAAATCTTACACACTGTCCCTTTAATGTGACTGAAAAAGAGTTACAAATGTTTCACGTTTACCATCATTTTGAATTATTTTACTGAATAAATTCAGTTTTTGTAAAACCTCACTCTCTCATTACTTAATAATAACAGAACTTACCAGCTTTTGTAAACAATGCCATTTACTGATTTCAATGTAGAAATAAAATTAATAACTTTTGGCCCGGCCCTCCACAATATTTTCTGCTTCTCATTTGGCCCCTGGGGAAAAATAATTGCCCACCCCTGGTCCAAACAGATCTGCCGTCCAGATCTCAATGCACTGGCCCTCATGGATCCTCCTGCAGGTTGTGGGTCCACGAGAGGACAGCCCTACTTTGCTTGACGCAACCGGCCTTGATGTATCTTCTGCGATGGAGGCTACCAGTGTGCACAGACACTGGGGACGAAGTGGGGTTAAGTTCTTGCCCAAGGACACAACGGCAGCACTCATCTGTGGGAGCTGGGATCACACC
Source organism: Paratrypauchen microcephalus (assembly GCA_036785185.1). Lineage (NCBI taxonomy): Eukaryota > Metazoa > Chordata > Actinopteri > Gobiiformes > Gobiidae > Paratrypauchen > Paratrypauchen microcephalus. The sequence goes on along the minus strand of JAVJIX010000106.1, from coordinate 1,674,925 downwards.
CCCAACCCGCGGGTCAGTGGATCCGACCTCTCAACCAGTGATGCGTTGTCGAGAGCGAGATTCAAATCGCCAACCCCTGGATCAGCGGACAAACGCTCTACCAACTGAGCTACTGCCGCCAGACTGGTATCACATAAGGCATGATGATATCAATATAAATATGTACAAGTCAAAATAAAATAGAAAATAAGCTATATAGAGGTAAGAAGGAAGACAGTACAAAGATGATATGATGATTGACAGGAGATATTGTTACATAAGGGTGAGTTGTTGTTGTTACAGTTGTAGGGAGTATTATAGTCAGTGGTGAAAGTAAAGCGGTGCGCACTGGAACGGTGCACCGGTATGAAATTCATAGCCGGTACGCAGCACCGCTAAGAGAATATGGTTAATGGTGGCCAAAACCCACATTTGAAAAAAAAAAAGGAAGGTGCTGTGGAAGTTGTGGTTGTAATAAGAAACCCGAAAACTTCTCACATTTTAGACTCAAGAACGGTGAGTCATTTATTAACACACAAGAATATCGGAAAAAGGAGCTGCGCTAAGCAGCGTGTCAAAAGTCACGCCTTTCTTAAAGGGACTGCAACTATTATTAGAAGCAGTGAATTTATAACCAAGTGCTTAACCAAGAACTGAGCAAAACCCGCATGGCAATGCTGTAACAACACCGTTAAAAAGGTGAATCATGCATACATTCATGAGTGCACTACAGTGCACTATTTAAGTAGCAAACACAAACAACCACACTATGCCATTCGAGAATAAATGAAAGCTACCCGAAACTCTCGTGCAGAGATATCTGCAGTCTGTTAAGCAAAACTTATCTGACTGTAGCCGTGAAAGTAGCCTAAACCATTGCGAGGCGGTGCTGCGCACTGGTAGAAGATTTAAGGTTTTTGATGAGGTAACATTTTAACATGCCTTAAAAGCTCACCATGTTGCAAATGTAAATGGTAATAAATTAAAAATAAGTAGCAAAAATAGCAAGCGACTGGTGTCATCCATCCATCTTCTTCCGCTTTTGCATATTTCGGGTCACGGGGGCAACAGTCCAAACCAGACCTGGGCATTTCAGAGCCGACTTTGACCGGCCCTCAAAAGGTTGCTTGGAATTAAGAAAATAAAACCTACTTTCAAAATTGTACATAATGCGTTTGTACTGATGATAATCTGTCGGACGTGCTTCACATCTGCACCTCAAACATGAACCTAACTTTGATGCATTTGTTAAAGCTCAACAGAGGCGAGATTTCTCTCACTGATAAAAAAAAACAAAACAAAACACTAAACATGCTAACTTTGACTTTTTTTCTATACAGTTTGGCAGTTGGACAAACATGTTCTGACATTTCTTGTATTATATTATTTGGGCGTGTTTATTTTGGCCTGTTTTAGTCCTGGTTTAGTCTGGTTTTAGTCCTAGTTCAGACCAGTTTTAATCCTGATTCAGTCTGGTTTTAGTCCCGTTTTAGTCCAGTTTTAGTTCTTGTATTATATTATTTGGCAAACAAAGACATTGTGGCGTCTTAACACAAAGTTAAGAAAGTTAAACTCAGAAAGCATTGTGGGCTTAATGTGACTGAAAAAGAGTTACAAATGTTTCACGTTTACCATCATTTTGAATTATTTTACTGAATAAATTCAGTTTTTGTAAAACCTCACTCTCTCATTACTTAATAATAACAGAACTTACCAGCTTTTGTAAACAATGCCATTTACTGATTTCAATGTAGAAATAAAATTAATAACTTTTGGCCCGGCCCTCCACAATATTTTCTGCTTCTCATTTGGCCCCTGGGGAAAAATAATTGCCCACCCCTGGTCCAAACAGATCTGCCGTCCAGATCTCAATGCACTGGCCCTCATGGATCCTCCTGCAGGTTGTGGGTCCACGAGAGGACAGCCCTACTTTGCTTGACGCAACCGGCCTTGATGTATCTTCTGCGATGGAGGCTACCAGTGTGCACAGACACTGGGGACGAGGTGGGGTTAAGTTCTTGCCCAAGGACACAACGGCAGCTGGGATCACACCCCCAACCCGCGGGTCAGTGGATCCGACCTCTCAACCAGTGATGCGTTGTCGAGAGCGAGATTCAAATCGCCAACCCCTGGATCAGCGGACAAACGCTCTACCAACTGAGTCTACTGCCGCCAGACTGGTATCAAATAAGGCATGATGATATCAATATAAATATGTACAAGTCAAAATAAAATAGAAAATAAGCTATATAGAGGTCAGAAGGAAGACAGTACAAAGATGATATGATGATTGACAGGAGATATTGTTACATAAGGGTGAGTTGTTGTACAGTTGTAGGGAGTATTATAGTCAGTGGTGAAAGTAAAGCGGTGCGCACCGGAACGGTGCACCGGTATGAAATTCATAGCCGGTACGCAGCACCGCTAAGAGAATATGGTTAATGGTGGCCAAAACCCACATTTGAAAAAAAAAGTAAGGTGCTGTGGAAGTTGTGGTTGTAATAAGAAACCCGAAAACTTCTCACATTTTAGACTCAAGAACGGTGAGTCATTTATTAACACACAAGAATATCAGAAAGCAGCGTGTCAAAAGTCACGCCTTTCTTAAAGGGACTGCAACTATTATTAGAAGCAGTGAATTTATAACCAAGTGCTTAACCAAGAACTGAGCAAAACCCGCATGGCAATGCTGTAACAACACAGTTAAAAGGTGAATTATGCATACATTCATGAGTGCACTACAGTGCACTATTTAAGTAGCAAACACAAACAACCACACTATGCCATTCGAGAATAAATGAAAGCTACCCGAAACTCTCGTGCAGAGATATCTGCAGTCTGTTAAGCAAGGATTGTCAAAACTTATCTGACTGTAGCCATGAAAGTAGCCTAAACCATTGCGAGGCGGTGCTGCGCACTGGTAGAAGATTTAAGGCCGGCGCGCTGCCTGCACCTGTAAGAGAGGGTTTATGCTGACTAAAAACACTTAGTAAATTAGTCATTCTCGCTGTTTAATAAGAAAACATATCTATGCACATTAGGCAGCACCATTTACGTAGGCCCACAAAAATATGAAATAATTAATATATTTAAAAAGTTATTTATCTATGAAAAAGGTGTAAAACATTTAAAAAAAAAAAACAGGTAAAACAAGTGTTTAAAAAAAAACAAAAAACAAAAACGGTAAAGTGATGCACTGGACATTATAGGACCTGTAAGAAATGAAACCTACTTTCACCACTGATTATAGTATGAATGTAGTTCTGTATCTCTCACTGTTTGAGCCGAACTGTAGGAGCCTGTTGGAGAATGAGCTCCTCTGTCGCTTTATATTTTGCAGTGGAATTTACTTGAACAACTGAGAATTTACACAGATGCCAGTTTAATTGTTTAATAGCATAGAGCACAGCAAGAAGTGAAAAATATTGGTTTGAAATTAAAACAGAGACAAAGGGCAATCTCATAAGGAACAATCGCTTCAGACAAATCATGAGCTGAATCTGAGGGAAAGCTCTCTGAAAAAAGATTTGTGCCAAGACCCAAGTCCCAAATTTAATGCCCAAATAAGTGGACTTAGAATTGTCTTAAATCTGCTTTGGATGAGACCTGTACAGATCTGTGGTTCTCAGACAAATCCTCAAATCCTTGCAGCCTTTTTTGAATGCACACTTTATTCTTTTTCCAAAAATCTTGTGCAACACTGTGAGCTCTTAAATTGTCTTTAACAACCAATGGACAAAGCCTGATATTTTTCTTCGTCTTCACACTCTCACTGTGTATGAGGGCAGCCAAATAAACTTTTTAAAGAGGCGAATGATAACTGGTTGGAAAGTTTCTCAGTGCCTAATATAAAATCATCTTTCCTCTGACAAATTTAGATGTTGGTTAAAATTTTATGCCATCAAAATATGACTCAAACTCTTTTTTCAGGTTCCCTTTTAAAAAAACTTTAAACTCAAGAAGGTTTTAGAAGTGGAAGTAGAAGAAATTGGAACTCTGCTTTGAAGATTTAACTCAAATTGTTCAGGCCAATATTCAAATGCTAAAATAGTTTGCTTGTAAGCAGTGAAAAGTGGTCTATAAATACTAAGAGCATGCAACAGTACAGTGGTCCCTCGCTCTATCGCGGTTCGCTGTTTGCGATGGGGACGCGGGGGGCCTGGACTAGATCAGCACTAGACCAGGACTAAACGTGGACTAAACCAGGTCTAGACCAGGTCTAAACCAGGTCTAAACCTGGACTGGACCTGGATAAACCAGGACTGGACCAGGTCTAGACCTGGACTAAACCGGGACTAGACCAGGTCTAAACCAGGATTAAACCACCACGTGCCGCTCTTTGTTGGTTTCGTGCGGCTGGTTTGTGGCTCGGGCTGAGAGGACGCGGTCCGGGCGCTGCGGTTCGATCTCGTGCTCGCAGCCCCGGTGTACGCGCGCCCTCGCTGCTCTGTCAAGGATTTGACCACGATGAGGGGTGCACGTGTCAAGCACTTCTCCAAGGGGTTGGTGCGCGTCGCGTCCCGGGACGTGGCAGTGCCATTGGATGAGCGCGGTGCTTCCTGCGAATCCAGTGACTCATGTCTCAGCTCCCCTTGCGAGTCCGACGGGGCTTCCAGAGCCGTGTCTCCCCCCACGCTTCACTATTAATAAATTTTGTTGAAAATCTATGAAAGTTTGAGTGTTTAAACGAGAGAGAAATGTGAGAAAACGTTAATTCCAGTCTGAGAAAAGCGTATAATGTGTGTGGTGTGGCATTTACAGCCTTAAAACATGTAGAATAATTGTAAAATATAAAGTTGTCCTACTTCGCGGATTTCTCTTATTGCGGGTTATTTCTGGAACGTAACCCCCGCGATAAACAAGGGATTACTGTATCGTCATTTACAAAGCGTTGCTGATGGCTCTTTTGACAGAATCAAATGAGTGATGTGCAACAGTTTGACTGACCTGAGGAATGGATGAAGTACCATGAAATAGTCCAACTCTTGTAAAAGTTCATCGACTGGAGCTCTGGAAACTGAATAAACATGTTCCAACTTAAACAAGAGAGAAGTAACTTTAAGATCAATGTGTGAGTTATCAACATTTGGATCCTCAACTTCCTCTGACCACCAGTGACCTCAGAATCATGCTCATCCAACCGGCCGAAGTCCATTTGATTTGACGATTCAAATCCACCACAGTAGCTTTTTCAGTATTTCAGCTTTTAAGTCACTTGTTAAAAAGTTTCTGTGCTCTCTACTTTGATGTGTATTTTGTAAGTGTAGAAAACACATTCGACTGTTTCACCGTTTTTCATATGCAATGATGTTAAAAATAGTCTTTGAAACTGTTTACATTTATATAAAATGTATGCAGAAGTACTCCTTCTTGTTTGCAAAAGCTTGTGGGATCTTGAAATGGGGCTGTGAAGTCTTCCATATTTTGCACAAACACGGACTCTGTTAGATGCGTGGATGAATATATCGCATTTGGAGCAACTTTCTTTGTGTTTTGCTTACTAAAATGTCTTTGTTGCTGTTAAATTCCATCATGTTGTTCCGTAACTCAGTCTGTTGACAGTTCTTTCCAGCTCAGTTGATCTCCATCACATTCACAGTGTGGACGAGGCCGAGGCAGCAGCAGCAGTGACACAGGCTCATGTTCATCAAGTCTAAATATGGACTCACACATCACACACTTTTTGAGGTGAAGCCGAAAATTAATTCATACATTTAAATACAGTGGTACCTCACCTTACGAAAGACCCAACAAACGAAAATTTCAAGTTACGAAACGCCTTCACGTTAAATTTTGGTCTCTAGATACGAAAGAAAATTTGTTACGAAACGTTACGAAAAGTTACGAAACGTGAAATCTCAAAAATTCAAATAATGCGCGCTCAGCCACACACATTATACGCTTTTCTCAGACTGAATTTAAACTTTTCTCACATTTGTCTCTCGTTTAAACACTCAAAGCTTCATAGATTTTCAACAAAATTATTAATAGTGAAGTGTGGGGGAAGGGGGAGGGGGGAGAAAACTGCGCGCGGACACGTGTGATAGCGCAGCATGACCCGGCGCGGAGCTGCCAGCAGGTCTAGACCTGGACTAAACCAGGACTGGACCAGGACCAAACAAGGACTAAACCAGGACTAAACCTGGACTAAACCAGGACTAAACCTGGACTAAACCAGGACTAGACCAGGTGGATTAAAGTGCCGCGCGCGGGTCTATTTCCTGGTTTCGTTTCGAGTCACGGCTGAGGCGAGCAGCGAGGGGGACCGCACGCAGTCTGAGCGCATGAACGAACGCATGCAAGAGCCGCGGTGGGCTAGATCTGGTCTAGAGGAGGTCTAGCGGAGGCATGGTTTGAGCACGGGTCTCGTTCATGCGCTCAGACTGCGTGCGGTCCCCCTCGCTGCTCGCCTCAGCCGTGACTCGAAACGAAACCAGGAAATAGACCCGCACACGTTACGAAACCACTTCTGGAATGAATTAATTTCGTAAGGTGAGGTACCACTGTAATGAAGTTTTTAGCGCGATCTGGCTCTGAATGTGAGTGGTGAACTGCTCATGTTTAACTTTGCAAATTTTTCCAGGGCACAATATCCATCTGAGTCCAGACATCGTCACAGCAGGTTGAGAAAAGAAGGAAAAGCAGAAAAGACAATTTCTCACAAGCTGTTTGAAAAGAGCGAGTCTTTCGTCCCATAGTCTGGAGCAAACCCTTCAGCTCCGGCGTTGGTCTTCCTTTAATTATAACCTCCTGCTTCGACCGAAAGTACAGTTTAGAAAACTGCTTGAGCTTTAATATGAAATCTTCCTCCATTTAAAAAGTCGGGCCAGACAAGAAGAAAAAAGTGAACGGATTGCTAAACTTGACTTGCTAATTCTAAATTGTATCTTGTGTCACTTCTTCTAATCTGCTGCTCCAGGATTTGCAGAAGAATCCCTGGGCTCATGAGTGCCTCTACCATGAGGCCAGGTAACTACGAGCCTCACCCGGCGCCTCTTCACCGCCGCTTTAGCGCAGAATCTGTCACTGCTGAGCTACAGCACAGTCAGTCCATGTGAGGCACCAACGGCTGGTGCAGAGCCGCACGACTCTGCTCGGGATTTGAACGGTAAAAGTGAAAATTCAGCGATTTTGAATAAAAAAAAGAATTAAAATGGAAAATAACTTTATAATGCAAATCACAGGATAAATATAACCCTTTATTTTTTCATTTGACCTTTTTTTCCTCTGTGATGACTGCCTCCCCTGACTGCACGTCACTGGTAAGTTTCCATCTGCACAACTCACTCCGCTGTCGAGGGAAGGACACCAAGCAACATTTGTACAAAAATGCGACCTCACCATAGTTCAAATCAAATCATTTCAAAACTTACTATGCAGAAGCCAGAAGGTCAACTACAAGAAACAATACATGTCAATGCAAGTCTATTAAAAATCATCCACAAATCATCTGAAGACACCCTGCTCCAAACTAGGCAATGAAAATTTGAATTTCAAATGATCTGCATCTCAGATTTTAGAATTCCAGTAAAGCCGTTTATTTAGATTTTCACTTATTTGGTATTCTTCGATATGCCACCCAAGTCTTTCTATTTATTTTATTTTTATTTATTAATGTTTGCACCCAAGGTCAAAAAACCCAAAAGCCTCATGAGCGACTCTCCTCTTAAAATAAAACACACACATGCATCCAGCTCACACACAAACACACATATTTATTTAACTTGATTTTAAAAGTATTTAAACTAAAACATGTTTCAGTAAGATATTGAATGTCATTCCACAGCACTGCACCAAAACTTAGCAACAGACGTCCCACAGAAAGGAACCCGTAAACAATGATTTCTTCTTGTAAAATGAGCATGAGAGTAAGAATTAGACTGAACATAACTAGTGTTGTCAGGCGATTAAAAAAATGTATCTAATTAATTACAGTATTTGTTATGAATTAATCTAATTAATCACGATAGATAGATAGATAGATAGATTTATAATACCCAGAGATTTTGAAACCTTTTGAGAAACAAATTTGCAATTCTTTTTAAAACATAGCTTATCATCAAGAAGACACCTAAAACCTCATAAGGAACAATGTGTTCAGATACAACTCATCATTCACTGCGTGCACATGGTAGGATCGGATTGGATTTCTCCAAATCTGATCCCGTTACTCGGCAGGTGGTCTCTACTTAGATCCCCGTGCACATGAAACTCGTGTAATCGGATAATTGTCAGCGACCTGGCCGACTCCGCTACGCTATGTGGCGCTGTAGTCCAACTACTTCCAGGTGACGGCTACTCAATAAAAACACAACAGACTATGTGGCGGTATACAAAGATGGTGCTCGAGGAGTTTGACGGAGCAGCATTGGTGTACGTGTTGTGCATTCTTTCCTCGCAGCCATGATTTCGTCTGACTTTTCCAGAAACAATCGCTACTTATGACGACGTCGGCGCCTCCTGCCACTTCCGGGTGAAATTCCTGGCGAAAATTCCCGCGCATTCGGGGTACGCCAATCCAATCCGATATCGTGCACAAGGCGGCACCAAGCGGATTACTATCGGCCTAAGCCAGGGGTTCCAATCAGATTCGCGAAACCAATCCCTATACGATCCATAGAGTGTGCACATGAATTTGTTACGATCCCAATCCGTTTGCAATCGGATTACACTCGTCCATGTGCACGCAGTGACTGAAATTAAAACAAATTCAGAATTCTTGCCCCAATCGAACCATGCCAGTAGAATAAGGCTAAAGTGACTGGAGCAAGTCAGTGACATTAAAGGAGAATTAACGTTTTTTACAATCTGAGCTTTATTTCGGTAATAAAACAAGTTGTTTTGCTCACCCATAGCACTTTGGTGTCATTTGGACCATTTCTGTTTTAGTTTAGCGATATTTGTAACGTGAGTTCTCGGGGCATACTGTATGTTGCGGTCTCCAAATAACACAAACTTTAGCACTTTTCATAATCATAGAAGCTCAATGTCTTAGTCTACACTTTCGTTTGGGTCAAAAGTGGCCTGTAATCCGAGATTTATCCATAGTTTCAAGTAGATGAGGAGGCCAGTGCGCATGTGCGGACTCACAGCTTATTTCGCTCTCAGCTCTCGGGACCCAAACATGAAACGCAAAGATGCAAATTATGGATAAATCTCGGATTACAGGCCACTTTTGACTCAAACGAAAGTGTAGACTAAGACATTGAGCTTCTATGATTTGAAAAGTGCTAAAGTTTGTGTTATTTGGAGACCGCAAACATATGCCCCGAGAACTCACGTTACGGTTATCGCTAAACTAAAACAGAAATGCTCCAAATGACACCAAAGTGCTATGGGTGAGTAAAACTTGTTTTATTATCGAAATAAGGCTCAGATTGTAAAAAAAACGTTAATTCTCCTTTAATGCCTAGGATCAACTAAATAGTATTTGACTTTTGCTTACTAAATTGTAAAGAGACCACCATGGGCCCTTTGTGATTTTTTAAAAAGGGGGTATTTCTCGCTCTCTAGCGTTAGTAAGCATGGCCATAAGGTATTAAGTCATGGTTGCGAGTTCAAAAGACATGCCCGCTAAGATTAAAAGTCATCCCACTGCCCAACACTTCCTGTATATGTAAAGTTCACATCAGCCCAACGTTGAACCCACTCAGAGCTCTGCGTGACCCGGCCTCTTACTGGGCCAGTGCGTACAGGGATCAGAGGCTTCCCCTGAAGGCGGCACGCTGTGTGAGCCGAGCAGGATTCTGTGATCTCTTTACGCACTGGCTAAGTGAGAGACTGGGTCCAAAGCAAAGTAGAGAGAGGGTTCTGCATACACTCTGAGCACTGTCTGCAGGCTAACGCTCAGTGTCCTTGTCATAAAGTCTCAGGGTGAAATAAAGCTCAGTTTACTCATCTAGCGTCATGTTGTTGTGAATATAAGATCAATCATGTGGTAGGTTTACCTTTCCATTGCCGCTACTGGACGAAGCCTGGTTTGTTTCCAACTCTTGGGTGTGCCTATTAACTCAGAATCTTGAGAAATAGACGTAGACTTAAAGGGATATGCCACCCCCAGGTCAAATTTGGGCATCTCCCCACAGTCCAGAGACTAAAATAAGTGGTGGAAAGCGTTTTCCTGCTCACCCAGCCATTGTCCGAGTCTGTCGCCACTGACCGCCGCGGTATCTGGTGCTCCTCCGCCTTAGACTGGAGTCTAACGTCGCCAGAGAAAGATTTCGGCCAAAAGGAATTAATTTGCTCGATGCGTTTCCCAATTACTTTGTGTGTAGTGCGCATTCATATCGAGTGCAAATAAATGTGCAAATCAACACGGAGAGCTTGCCTTGGTCATTTTGGGTGGGAACTATTTTCCAGTGCGTAAGAATACAGCCGTATCACGCAGCACGCTGCCAGGGGAATCCCAGTTACGCACCGGGAAGGGAGTTCCCCTGTTGCACAACGTGGTGCGTGATACGGCTGTATTCTTACGCACTGGAAAATAGTTCCCACCCAAAATGACCAAGGCAAGCTCTCCGTGTTGATTTGCACATTTATTTGCACTCGATATGAATGCGCACTACACACAAAGTAATTGGGAAACGCATCGAGCAAATTAATTCCTTTTGGCCGAAATCTTTCTCTGGCGACGTTAGACTCCAGTCTAAGGCGGAGGAGCTGCAGATACCGCGGCGGTCAGTGGCGACAGACTCGGACAATGGCTGGGTGAGCAGGAAAACGCTTTCCACCACTTATTTTAGTCTCTGGACTGTGGGGACATGCCCAAATTTGACCTGGGGGTGGCATATCCCTTTAAACGTAGACAAACTTTATTGATCCACAAGGGAAATTGTTTGGGTACAGTAGCTCAGTCATCATAATATATAACAGAGGGTAACAAAAAATAGATGAAATAGCAAAAAAAAAGAGCAATAGACCGGTGTCAAATGAGACATAATCCAGAGCCATCGAACCCGTTATTTGTTCAACTTAAAGTGTTGAAAATGTATGATATTTGTTGAATTAAGTCTCCTCAAAGTCACGTATAAAGCGAAGTGCAGAGTGTTACGTGTAAATATTCAAAGACTGTTTGAGATGAGAACAAGCCACGACAATTTAAAAGGAACCGACATGTTTAAAAAAACAAAAACAGATTCAGAACCAAGGTTATGGAGCGAAGCGTCGCTGTGAAACGAGTTAGTTTAGTTTAGTTCATTTGATTTACTTGACAGGGACGATGTACAGGAGCATTAATCACAAAAAATTAAAAGATGCTTTGTACCAGACTTTAGCACTCGGAGCTAATTTCCATCTGCAGTCCCTGAGACAAACAACATCACAAACAATGAACATAAAGCATAAAAACAGTGTAATTCATAATATGTACAGTGGCGGTGATACATTTCATCAATTAGTTAAAAAAATGATTAAAACTCTTTTCGCAATACTTGCACCCCCTTCTCATGTCAAGTCTTTAACGCTGACACGTCTGCACTCTTAGAAACTGTTGGAAGTTGGAAGTTTATTTCATTCTGAGATTGTTTTAAATGAAAATTCTGATTGTCCTAGTGATGTTTTCCTTTTTGCCATTGCACATTGACCATTGACCGTTGACCTGGTTGTTCTGATCAGATGTAAAATGGATAAACTTTTTCAGTGGTGGTGGTGCCACATTATTGATAATCTTGAATAATAACCTTAGGCCAGTTTAATTGTATTATCAAAGTTGAGCATTTTATGATAAAAGAAGAAATTCAATTTGTCAACTGGACAAAGTTTGTTTGGTCGAAAACGTTTCGCCGCTCATCCGAGAGGCTTCGTCAGTTCTGGTTAGAGTGCTGGTAAGACACTTGCTTATATCTCACTGCAGGGAGGAGCTCACTAGCTAACTACTTTCCGAAACTATCTCGCCTATTGGTTTCTGTCTTTTGTTTCTCTGGCGTCTAGATTAGCATACCTATTCATCCCTACACAACTGTTTTTCACACCTCTGGCCCTGACCTGGCTAGCCATATTGTTTCTTTTGTTTGTTTGATCTAGGTTTAAGAATGGAATTATAGATGGGAGACAAATTATGTCTGACTCCACCATTTCTGTTTAGAGAAGGATTCTCTTTTTTGACAAGAATTGCCTCTTTAACTCCCCTCTCAAACCAATTCTTTTCCCTGGCCAAGATCTGAACCATTTTATGTTTATTTAATATCTGTTCATACCTGCGTGTTGGCCCCCCATCAAACGCACACCTACACAAAAACAAAAAGTTTTGTTTGTGCTGCTTTAGTTTTTGAGGGGGGGGGGCTGGCTGACCCCACTTTGACCTAAAAAAGAATCATTACTATCTCAAAAACTAAAGAAGCACAAACAAAACTTTTTGCAGCACAAAACAGCAACAAACGAAGCACAAACGATTGACACCATTTTGGGTCATTTTAGAGCATTTTTAAGCTTCGTGGGGGGCTGGCTGACCCCAATTTGACCTATAAAAGAATCATTAATATCTCAAAAACAAAGCACAAACGATTGACATAGCTTTTGTGTAGGTGTGCGTTTGATGGGGGGCCAACTTCACACAAGTTTTGTTCATTTATAGAAAAGTCGGCTGGCTAGCTCAACTGGTAAGTCACTGATTTTCACCAGGGGGATGTGGGTTCAAATCCCCCCCGGCAATGAGCTAGCCAGTATGGGTCCTTAGGCAAGATTCTTCAGGGTACGTCTTCTTCTTCTTCTTCAAAGTCTTGACAAAGAAATCAAAGGATCAAGTACAATAACAGGATTTAAAAAATAAATAAAATCCAGTGTAATGTGTATGAATGAAAGAAAACTAAGTTGTTGAGCATAAAAATGAAGCTTTCTGCTTACAATTGATTAATAATTGTGTTTGAAATGGAATGTATTGATGAAATGTTTTATCGTCACTATCGGTGTTATTGTCTGGAAAAGGGAAGAGGGGCAAATAACATAAGATTACTCTTCTTTTTGCTCCCTTTCATTCCATTTTTTGTATTGTTATCACACTGTTGATGTCTTTTTATACTTTAGGAAATAAATAAACAAACAAACAAAAATAATTATAAGAATAAAAAATGATAATAAATGTGTATGTACAAATCAGAATAAAATAGAAAAAAAAAACGAAGAAATACCCCCTTTAAAAAAATAAAAAATCACATACAAAATCATGCTTAGGGGTCATTTTATAATATACTTATTTTGTTCTACTGGAGCTACATCAGATAAATTACATGCGTGTTTGACTTTTTCAGTGTTTTATGGATTTCTCAAGAGGAATACTAATGTCTTGTTTCCTGTTCACCCAGAGGAGAGATGTAATTGGTTCGAAGCCCTACCACACTGCATATACTCCATACTGTGAGTGTGCGGGTCAGGTCAGGTTGTTGATTCTTGTATTGAGTGGACCTTCGACTGACCCCATCTGTGCTCCTTCTCTGACCCCTGACCTGCCTCACCTGTCTGCAGAAAGAACACCTTTCCCCCTGCTGCATCTGCTTAGACTTTACCTCATACTACAGGTCGTTTCACGGTTAAAGGAATATTAATGTTGTTTTACTCCCCCATAGTACTTTGGTGTCATTTGGAGCAGTTTCGTAGATGTTGTAGTTTAGCGATATCAGTTAACGTGAGTGCTTGGGGCAGGCGATTGCAGTCACCAAATAACACAAACTTTATCACTTTTCAAATTACAGAAGATCAATGTCTTAGTCTGGACTTTCGTTTGAGTCAAAAGTGGCCTTAGCCATAGTTTCGAGTAGATGAGGAGGACAGTGCGCATGCGCTCAGTCACAGCTGATTTAGCTCTCAGCTCTCGGGACCCAACGTGAAAGGCAAAGCTGTAAGACGTTTGGACCGTCATGTTTGCAGTACCCACTTCAGTCAGGATGATTTTTTACCAGCAAAGGAAAAGAAAGAAGGCCAGCGGATTCAGCGCACGATTCTGAGAAGTAATGCGATACCGATGGCTGTTCTCTGGTGCGCTGCTCCTTAAACTGTCTCCTCTTCATTCTTTCTGTATACATTCTGTCTCCTCATCCGTATACTCCTCTTCAGTCCTCAGTCCTCCATAAGTCCTCTTCAGCCTCAAAGTCTGAATCTTCTGCCATGTGTCGCTCGCAACAGAAAAGTTACGAGTGTCTTCTTATCTGCAAATCAGCTGTGACTGAGCGCATGCGCAGTGCCCTCCTCATCTACTCGAAACTATGGCTAAATCCCGGATTAGAGGCCACTTTTGACTCAAACGAAAGTGTAGACTAAGACATTGAGCTTCTGTAATTTGAAAAGTGATAAAGTTTGTGTTATTTGGTGACTGCAATCGCCTGCCCCAAGCAATCACATTAAAGGATATCGCTAAACTACAACATCTACGGAACCTTGTGATGTCATGTGGTAATACAGGAAGTGCTCTACTGAAATGAAAAGACAAGGTAGCTGTTAATTTGAAAACTACTTTATAACATCACAAGTTGAAGCGAAGCATTTTGAGGCCACGTTTACAATTAGCCGGGTATGTTGAGAAACGGATATTTCTCTCCTTGTTTTCCAAAATAAGGCCCCGTTAAAAAAAAACAAAAACGCACTATCACTTTAATGTGCTACTATAGTACATGGATGCACTGTGTTAAAGCAATGAAACAACATAACCATGGAAACAAGCAGGTAGAGGCCAGAAGTTTTATTATTATTATATTATATCTTATTTGATATTTTGTTGGTCATGTTTCGCAGACAGATATACTGTAGGTAAGAGAAGACTGAAGGTAAGAGACTGTGAGTCTTCATAGTTACACAAGGGCTGCCAGATGATTAAATTAAATTAAATATAATCAAAATGATTGCGTTAAAAATGTGAACTTGAATCGTAAATCAGCTGTTCTTCCCAGAGGGCTGGTGGTCGGTCTCGGTCCGGCTCGTCTCGATTCAAAGTGCATTGGCCAATCTCGATTCAAAGTGTTTGTGCCTTGTTTCCTGTTTCTATCACTGACTTGATCCAGCGTTTGTATTTACTGGGCTTTTGTTTGATGATCCGTGTATTATCCGAGGACATTTCATGGATGCTGCACACCCACTGCCTTTGAAACAATTCATGAGCCAAGTCTGAACGAACGTCTCTGAAACATTTAAATATGACAAGTTTTCTGCCAAGACACAATCCTTTAACACCCAAAGAAACATCCAAAGAATCGTTTTGAATATGTTTTAGCGGAGATTTGTGAAGTGCTTCTCAGACAAATCCTCTCTCTATTTGCAGACTTTGTTTGTATGTCTGCGCTTTGTTGTACAGAATCTTTACAAAACATCAACTTTACAGTAAAAAAAAAACAAAAAAAAAACTTTGTTCCAAAACAGCAAGATCATTCAATAATGGTCTGAGCACAGTCTTGTAGACAGATGTTTTCTCACGCTCAGTTTGTATGAGGGCAGCCAAATATGTATTTGAAAGATATGAATTATAACTGCCTGGCAAGTTTCCAAGTGTCCAATATACTCCACGGATTTAGTATTTTTTCTGGAGGTGCACATTTTTATATTGTCAATATAATGTACTTTACTTTGACAGATTCAGATTTTGGTGATTTGAAGATCTGGGCATTGTCCCCGTACATGGTTGATGAAAAATCACCTGACTTTTTTCTCAGAGGTATTGGTGGTCTTTAGTTTCTAGAACAGGGGTGGGTAATTATTTTTTTCATTGGGCCACATGAGAAACAAAAACATTGTGGAGGACAGGGCCAAAATGCTTAAAGGAGAATTAACTTTTTTACAATCTGAGCCTTATTTCGGTAATAAAACAAGCACTTTGGTGTCATATGGAGCACTTCCAGAGATGTTTTGGATTAGCCATAGCCGTAGCGCTAATATATGCCCCAAGCATGTAATATATGCCCCGAGCGGTCTCCAAATAACACAAACTTAAGCACTTTTCAAATCATAGAAGCTCGATGTCTTAGTCTACGCTTTTGTTTGAGTCAAAAGTGGCCTGTAATCCGAGATTTATCCATAGTTTACAGCTTTGCGTTTCTTGTTTGGGTCCCGGGAGCTGAGAGTGAAATAAACTGTGATTCCGCACATGCGCACTGGCGTCCTCATCTACTCGAAACTATGGATAAATCTCGGATTACAGGCCACTTTTGACACAAATGAAAGCGTAGACTAATGTTGTGATGCATGAAACCTCACACAATTAGTTAGTTAAAAGTTAAACCTTAATCTTATCTTTGTTTTAACACAATCTGACCATAAAGAAGTGACATAAGACGGGCGTACACTCAGTGATTTTTGGCCCTTTTTGAGACGATTTTTCACACGTGCGACTGTTTTTTGGGATTGGACCGAGGCTTAATCATGTGTCTAGTTTCATGTCGTATACATGGGGTAACGAGAACCGATTAATACCTCACAATCTGCTCCCAATCTGAAATTGTAGGTCGCAAGAATATCAAACCTGTTTGAAATCCAGTCGTCTCGCATGAGGGTTTCGCACTGTTGAGGTAGTTCCACGAGCCCATTTGCCAGAATCTGCCAGACCGCACACGCACATGTGCACACAGAAGCAGAATGTAAGGAGGGGGGCCAGCGAGCGATTTGGACACAAGCAATGGAGGCTCAGCTTATTGAGCTTTGGCAGACCTGAGCCTCATAGGGCTGCCATGACAAAAGAGACAGCTCGTTTTTTGCCAGCATTGTATCGCCGCACTTCTGTGATTTTTCTACTTTATATTTCCGCACATGTCGTGATGTGGCGTACAGTTGTGTGCAGGCAGGTCGCATCTAAGCATCGGCTCGTATAGTGTGAGAACATGAAACGTGAGCTGTGAATTTTTAAACCCTGGGATTTAGTCGTACAGTTTGAGCTGGGGCTGAGTGAAACGATCGAAAATATCTCACAGTGTTTAGCTGGTCCCTCTCAAATAACATTACAGTCACAAGGCAACAAATCAAATGAAAATCAAACTCCTAAACCGGACTATGTGTAAATCCATTTTGTATTTTTCTTGAGTTTTCAGACAATCTTAAAACTTGTTGGCAGTATTTGCTAATTTGTGCATTGTGTCACTATGGTGAATACAGTGAATCAGTGAATCAAAATTTAATTTCTCTCTGGCCAAACAGTGCAAAAAGACAGTGTACAAAATGCAATATAAAGACAAATAAATAAATGGGTCATTCCAGAATTGGAGGACATTTTGGCTTTAAAATTCTTGAAAAATAAACCTTCACTTTTCTGATTTTCTGCTACATATTCATCAATAATAGGTAATAAACTATCACATGCTTGATTAGCTCAGCTTACGGTCAATGGTAAAATTTTTATTATATGATTTATATGGTTTATTTATTTATTTACTCTAATCACAGTAACAGGGTTGCAGGTAACAGGGTTGCAAAACCGCACTAATGTTCGCTTTATCTCAGGAATAGAAGCTAGCTGTTTAGCTAGCTGTTATTACTAATCAAGAGGAAAAACTTATTTATGCAAATACGTAAAGGAGAAAAAAAAATAAAAACTGTCTTATTCTGATAATATGCATAACAGGGTTGCATGAGGTAGAGTAAGACATTCAATCAAGGCTAACTGTTTTATAAAAATATGAAAAATAGAAGAGAAGACAAACCTTTGCTCTGCCCATTCTTTTGGAAAACTGTTTGATGACGTCAAGTCCAGGGGATCATGTGGTTCTGCTTTCTTCTTCTTCTACCAGGCTAAAAATGTTCTGGTAACAGGGTTGCGTGCATGTTGTGGGACACATGTTCCATGAATAATAATTATTATTTCAAATATTATGTCTATTAAAACAAATGTTCCCACAGTTACAAGAGATGGAAATGAAACAAATTATAGAAAAAACAAGAAATTTAAATTCAATTTTAACAGTTTTATTTGAGATTCAATTTGGCCATTAGAGGGGTGGTACAAGAGGAAAATGGCTTTTTTGTTTTTGGGGGGGGTACTCCAGACTTATTTGGTATTTTTAAAAGTATTTTCAAGCATTCTTTTCTCTTAGTTTTTTAGATTTGGTCTCAGGACAAGTACGTAAATTCACTCAGAAACTGTATGTTTTAGTATTTTGTATGTGGATTATTTAATATTTGATGGGTGGGACGTAAAATGTCCTCCAATTCTGGAATGACCCAAATATAAAAACTTCTAAGACAAAAATCTAAAAGCAGTGCAAAAGAAAAAATAAACTGCGAGCTCGGTCGCCGCAGAAACGCCAAATTCAAATTAAGATTCAAATAAATACAAAATAAATACAGTATATTGGGTTTATTCAGTTACGTATGTGTGTATTGCTTGAAAAACATGCACTGTTCGCAAGGGTCACCCCGCACCAGTAAAGTTACATAATGCTCCTTTAACATATTCAAAACGTTTACAGTGAACTGGATCATAGTTTTTCCAAAAAAATTGTTCAGTGGACACAGGTAGCCCCCATGGCAGAAGTACATCAAGGCCTGTTTTGTCGTGGACCCACCACCCGCGGGAGGATTCATGGTGCACTGTGTTCTGGGCAGCAGATCTGCTTGGACTGCTGCTCCCGCGACCCAGAAATGGAAAAGCGGAAGAAGATGGATGGATGGTAACTGCTGTACGTGGAATATTCAGAGATACATGTAGAACACCCCCAGCGTGATGAAGTAGTGAATGAGAAGCCGTTCCTCTGCTCTCTGTTCAGTGAGTTGTGAGCACACGTCAGGATCGATACTGCCCGTGTGTTCCAATCCAATCCAATCCAACTTTATTTCTATAGCGCATTTTATAAACAGAGACAGTTTCCAAAGTGCTGCACATAAAATCAATAGAACTTAATAATAACATTACTAAAATAGCAATAAATAAAGTGATAATAATAAAATAACTAAAAACAAAAGCAATTTATAAAAACACAGAGGACCACACAACTCACGCGGTATTAAAAGCCAGAGAATAAAAGTGGGTCTTAAGATGAGACTTAAAACTCTCCAGTGTGGGGGCTGTTTTGACATGAGGGGGCAGAGCGTTCCATAACTTAGGGCCAACCACAGAGAAAGCCCTGGGCCCCCGAGTTTTAAGTCTAGTCTTACACCCCATGAGCTGGAGCTGGCCCTCTGACCTCAGAGCGCGCACCGGTCTGTAGATTTGGATGAGGTCAGAGATGTATTTTGGGGCCAGTCCATTCAAAGCTTTAAAAACAAACAATAAAATCTTAAAATCAATCCTAAAACGAACAGGAAGCCAGTGCAAAGACGCAAGAACAGGGGAGATGTGTTCATATTTTTTCCGTCCTGTTAAAAGGCGCGCAGCAGCATTCTGGACTAACTGCAGTCGATAAAGTGCATTTTGATTCATTCCAGAATAAAGTGCGTTGCAGTAGTCCAGACGAGAAGAAATAAAAGCATGCATGACGCGCTCAAAATCTGAAAAGGATAAAAAAGATTTAATTTTGGCTAAAAGACGAAGATGATAAAAACTGGATTTCACGACCGCATTAACTTGTTTATCAAGTTTAAAATCAGAGTCCATAATGACGCCAAGGTTGGTGGCTGTTGATTTTGTGTGCTGTCTGAGAGGACCCAAGTCGGACAAAGAGCTGGCACTGCCACCGGGCCCGCACACTATCACCTCAGTCTTGGTCTCATTGAGGTTCAAGAAATTTTGAGCCAACCAAATCTTGACGTCATTAAGGCACTCAAGCAGGGGTGTCAGGGGGTTGCTGCTGCTTTTTTTCAAGGGCAGATAAATCTGTGTGTCGTCTGCATAAAAGTGATACGACACACCATATTTATGTAGAAGTTGGCCAGGAGGTAGAAGGTACAACGTAAATGTGTTGTACAGGTCTGTTTCTGTGTCCGCAATGAGAGGACAAACTGCACTCACTGTCACATCTGACAAAACCAACATGCAGCTCCCACCATGCACACAACACATCAATATTATAGAGTTTCAAATTGCCAGATAGTACAGTAGTTTAGTACAGTGGAACCTCACCTTACGAAATTAATTCGTTCCAGAAGTGGTTTCGTAACGTGAATTTTTCGTAAGTTGAGTAGCTATTTGAACGTAAAAAGCCTGATTCGTTCCACGGCCCCGTTCCAAGGTTTTTATAGTGTAACATTTTTTTTAGTGTAACATTGTGTTCTGCGTCCTGATTGGCAAAGAGACTGTAGACCCAGGACTAAACGTGGAATAAACCAGGTCTAGACTAGGTCTAAACAAGGTCTAAACCTGGACTGGACCAGGACTAAACCTGGACTAAACCAGGACTAGACCAGGTGGATTAAAGTACCGCGTGCAGGTCTATTTCCTGGTTTCGTGCTAGCTCTGCTATTAGCAGCAGCACCGGTGTACCTCACGAGTCACGGCTGAGGCGAGCAGCGAGGAGGGGAGGGGATGTGCCTCCCATCGGGACCGCACGCAGTCTGAGCGCATGAACGAACGCATGCAAGAGCCGCGGTGGTTTAATCCTGGTTTAGACCTGGTCTAGAGGAGGCACGGTTTGAGCACGGGTCTCGTGCTCGCAGCCCCGCGCTGGGTCATGCTACGCTATCACACACGTGTCGGCGCGCACACTTCTCCGCCCTCCCCCTTCCCCCCATGCTTCACTATTAATACATTTTGTTGAAAATCTATGAAGGTTTGAGTGTTTAAACGAGAGAGAAATGTGAGAAAAGGTTAAATCCAGTCTGAGAAAAGCGTATAATGTGTGTGGCTGAGCGCGCATTATTTGAATTTTTGAGATTTCACGTTTCGTGAAATCTCAAAAATGTTCTTTCGTATCTAGAGACCAAAATTTAACGTGAAGGCGTTTCGTAACTTGGATTTTTCGTTTGTAGGGTCTTTCGTAAGGTGAGGTACCACTGTACCTCCAACCCCCCAAAAATCAGTGTACCTCACCACTTAGCTCTGTCCTAATCATATGTTTAAAGGCACAGTATGCAACGTTTTCATGCTTAATTTAGGCTAATTAATTATAAAGTGTAGCCAGGAAATGGTTTAGGTTATTTCAAGGTCCTATATTACACAAAATGGATTCAAGTGAGCTTTAAGCCATATTATAATGTTGTTACCTCCTCAAAAACAGACCTGGATTTGTGTGTTGTTTCATTCATATGTTTGAGTAACTCTTTATTATTAGTCTGTCTACATCTCCAAAGCTCAAAATGCTCTGTTCCACCTTGTGATGTCATGTAGTGGTAGTTTTCAATTTAAGAGCTCCTTTTAGCTTTTGTTCAGTATAGGTTGGCAATTCCAGGTCTGAAATCATCAAAATGATGTAATGAAGGTGTGAAGGTGGAGTTTAAAAGCACAGTGGAGCGCTTCCTGGGTTACCACGTGACATCACAAGGTGGAACAGAGTGTTTTCTGTTTGAGAGAAGAACGCAGCCTAAATATGCAGGTGTGTTTGTGTGTTAAACATGTGCGAATGAAACAAAAAAACACAACTCCTGGTCTGTTTTTTAACGAGAAGACAACATTATAACTGCTGAAAGTCAAATCAAATATGTTTCCTACTCACCTTACCTCGTCTTATACCGTAAACAAACATAAAACCGTCCAAAATATACCAGTTCAGGACTCTTGATAGCAGCAACCATGGCAACCAGCTCTACATCGTCATTACCGTCCCTCCGGAGATGACTACCTGATGAGAGCTAACCTTCCATATAGTTCATATAGCTCCGGAGGGACGGCCAGCTGTGATTGGTCATTTGCTTTACGAACCGGATTAGGAAATGGGTTATATGTAATGTATAATAACTACACATAAAAGCAATAAATACGCCATAATGAACTTTTGTTTATTCAGAAAGAGTCAGGCTTTATAACGACTTAAAAGTGAACTGTGTAACATTCTCGTAGAGGTCATTTGCTTGTCTTTGTGGAAATGTTATCCCCTAGTACGGCATCATGGCTTATCGATGTCCATGGAGACAAGCCCGCCATGCCTCCAGACCGAGTCACTAGGGATGGGAATTGATAAGATTTTTCCGATTCCGATTCCATTATCGATACTTCTTAACGATTCGATTCTTTATCGATTCTCTTATCGATTCTAATTTGGGGAAAAAAGAGAGAACAAACTGTTTGATTAGCACCAAGATTAGCACTAGTCTTGGTCTAGTCCTGGTCTAGTCCTGGTCTAGTCCTGGTCTAGTCCAGGTTTAGTCCTGGTCTAGTCCTGGTTTAGTCCTGGTCTAGTCCTGGTCTAGTCCTGGTCTAGTCCAGGTTTAGTCCTGGTCTAGTCCTGGTTTAGTCCTGTTCTAGTCCTGGTCTAGTCCAGGTTTAGTCCTGGTCTAGTCTTGGTTTAGTCCTGTTCTAGTCCTGGTTTAGTCCTGGTCTAGTCCTGGTATAGTCCTGTTCTAGTCCTGGTTTAGTCCTGTTCTAGTCCTGGTCTAGTCCTGGTCTAGTCCTGGTCTAGTCTTGGTCTAGTCTTGGTTTAGTCCTGTTCTAGTCCTGTTCTAGTCCTGGTCTAGTCCTGGTTTAGTCCTGTTCTAGTCCTGGTCTAGTCCTGGTCTAGTCCAGGTTTAGTCCTGTTCTAGTCCTGGTCTAGTCCTGGTCTAGTCCAGGTTTAGTCCTGGTCTAGTCCTGGTTTAGTCCTGTTCTAGTCCTGTTCTAGTCCTGGTCTAGTCCTGGTTTGGTCCTGGTCTAGTCCTGGTCTAGTCCTGGTCTAGTCCTGGTCTAGTCCAGGTTTAGTGCTGGTCTAGTCCTGGTTTAGTCCAGGTTTAGTCCTGGTCTAGTCCTGCTTTAGTTCTGTTTTAGTCCTGGTTTAGTCCCGGTTTAGTGCACAGGTTAATGTTGACAGAAGCCGCTGTTTTCACCTAATATCTCCATTTGATGCAGAAATAATATGATAATAATTATGACTCATCCCGTGTCGCTCTGTTGTCGGAACATTTGCGTGTCTCCACGTGTATTCGCATATTCGCTTATATCCCAGACTTTCTGCTGCTAAGTATCCGACCGCACTTTGTACACGAGCTCCGGAGAAACCTGTCCCAAACCTGTCCCGAACGTGTCATGTGTCCAAGTGGAAGTTAAAAGTCCATTTTCACAAACGTTCTTCTCTTCATGCGAAAATAGTATATAAACTCCGTATCAATGAAGTGGCGACGCACATATCAAGCCCACCACTTTTGTGCGTAATTCGTGCTGGCTGAAATCGTTAAGAGAATCGTTAGATAAACTGCTAATCGATTCCATGGAATTGAAACACACGGAACCGGTTCTCAACAGGAACCGGTTCTCGATTCCCATCCCTACAAGTTACAGGTCAGTTCTGTGGAGAGGTGAGCTCACTCCCTGTACCAATGAATGAATGTAATTGAATACATGTAAAATAGAGGAGTTCAAGTGTCTCGTAATAAATAAAAAACACAAATGGAAACAAATATAATGCTTCACACAATAATGAAGTCATTCCATACAGATATTTTAAGGATTTGCCCATGAACCAGAAGATAAGTGGTTTGAATCCTGCCAGAATATGTACTGTTGTTGAATATGTGGGTATAAGATGCTTCAGTAAACATCATCAAGAAGGGCAAAAGAAAAACATGACTGTCCCATTGAATCACTGTGGACAAAATGGAAGTATGAAAAAATAATACACTTTTCTTTCACTTTTTCCTTTTTCCAGAGCTTGAAAAATAGTGGAAGCCTGTTGGGAGTTTACCTGCAGCATGGCTCTGCTTTGTGTCCTTTACCAGGTCTGATGGATGACTTCTAATTCCCTCCATAACCACCTCTACAAAACAAATAGATTTTTGTCCCGTATGAAACCAATCGTTACCTTTGTTTTTATTTTGTTCAGGGAGAAAACATCATGTCCAATTTTAGGTTAGAAAGTTCCTGCATTGATATAGCATCTCCTGAGCGGTGCATGATTTTATATTTTAGTATTAGTTTGGGGTCAAATGAAAGATGCTTTCAGTAACTTTTCGTGGTGAAAGGTCTGCCACCTGTCTGTGTACTTCGTGTGCATGTTCCACACTATGATATTCAATCGAATTATCTTGCATGTACATATCAAAACGTGCATTCGTAGTGTGAGTTGGCTCACCTCTCCACTCCACAGATCTGATATGCAACTTGGCCTGGTGGTTGCTTGCTTGTCCTCATGGAGATAGGAATCAGGAATCAGGAAGGTTTTTATTGCCATATGAGTGAACAGGTTCACAACATTAGGAACTTGCTTCGATATCTGGAGCGGACAGACACTCCGAGCACCAGGGCTGCCATTCGCGGCGCCAACTTGGTTACAACAGAGTAGAAGAAAAAAGATGCAGACAATTTTACAACATGTAATGACAGAAAAAACAATTGGAGAGGTAAACATAGGGTGATCTTTTTCTTTGGCAACAGAAGGAAGGGTGGGGTGGGGATGGGGTGGGGGTGGGGGGGGGAGGGGGTCAGATTGGAAATCAATAATTTATTGGAAACTGACGCAGAGGCAGACTTACTAAATAGACAGGGCAGAGTGTTTTACATAAAAATGTCAGTGTGAGCCGAATGGAATGTGTTGTTTTCTTTTGTAGAGTGCTGTGTAGATAAGGCCCCAGCTGTGACCTTGGACGTGTTTGTGCAGAAGCAGAGTCAAAACAAAGTCCAGTTGAATTCACATTTTCAGGACAATTAATTACACCGGGAAATTTAGCATTATCAATACATTTTTAGAGCCCAGGCGAACAGACAATTTACCAGAACCCTGGTTTCTGCCACTCACCCCAACTTCATGCCACCAAGCAGGACTGTGCGACTCAAGATAGATGAGTTTAAAGCCATAGTCTTGAACATTCCAGGTAAAGCAATAACATCTCTACAGGTTAGCTAGACAGGGAGTATTACAACTAATATATAACATGTTAAGATACCTAAGATAAGATAGGTAAGATAGTTACCTTTTATTCTTTTGGAAATGCTGTATTCACGAAGGAGGTGGTTAATACTGTAGGTCCCTCCCTTCAGGTTTTTATTAACACTTGTCTCAGCTCAGGTTGTGTCCCTGACTCTCTTAAACATGCCATAGTGAGACCTCTTCTCAAAAAATGTTAATGTAACAAAAGTGGCATAACAAAAATAGGATCAAAATGAAATATACAGCTCTGGAAAAAAAATAAGAGATCATTTTTTCTGATTTTACTACTTATAGGTATGTGTTTGGGCAAAAGGAACATTTTTGTTTGAGTCTATAAACTACTGACAACATTTCCCCCAAATTCCAGATAAAAATATGATCGTTTAGAGCAGAGGTCTTCAACGGGGTGTCGCGGAGGTACTGCAGGGGGGTCGCGAAATCTTTTTTTTTTTCACTTTAAAATAATATAATTTTATAGTGTAAAATACAGTATTAACCTGTGTATTATTTCCTTGTATTGGATGTACCATAACAGAGTAGCAATGTTACATGTTATACATGACACTAAGCTCAATTTAATATAAAACACAATTCTATGCCGTATATATAGTAGGGGGTCCCTGGCCCAGTTCGCCATCTGTTTGGGGGTCCCTGGCCTGAAAAACGTTGAAGACCCCTGGTTTAGAGCATTTATTTGCAGAAAATGACAAATGGTCAAAATAACAAAAAAGATACATGTTTTCAGAGCTCAAACAATGCAAAGAAACAAGATCAAATTCATTTTAAAACAACATAATACTAATGTTTACACTTAAGAAGAGTTCAGAAATCAATATTTGAGTTGACAAATTGAATTTCTCCTTTCATCACAAATCAATATTTGGTGCAATAACCCTTATTTTTAATCACAGCTTTCACGCGTCTTGGCATGCTCTCCACAAGTCTTTCACATTGTTCTTGGGTGACTTTATTCCACTCCTGGTGCAAGAACTGAAGTAGCTCAGCTTTGTGTTTGTGTTGGAATTCAACAGACGCTGGAATGGAATGTCTGTAATACATGTAGAGATGCTGATTTCACAAAAAAATGCAGTGGTCTCTTAGTTTTTTCCAGAGCTGTATGTGTGAAACAGGGCTGAAGAGTGCGTGCACATGGTAGGATCGGATTGGATTTCTCCAAATCCGATCCCGTTACTCGGCGGGTGGGCTGTCCTTTGATCCGAGTGCACATGAAAGTCATGCAATTGGATAATGGTCAGCGACCTGGCCGACTCCGCTACGCTATGTGGCGCTGTAGTCCAACTACTTCTGGGTGACGGCTGCTCAATAAAAACACAACAAACTATGTGGCGGGATACAAAGACGGCACTCGAGAAGTTTGACGGAGCAGCATTGGTGTACGTGTTGTGCATTCTTTCTTCACAGCCATGATTTCGTCTGAATTTTCTGGAAACAATCACTACTTATGATGGTGTCAGCGCCTCCTGCCATTTCCGGGTGAAATCCCTGGCGAAAATTCCCACGCATGCGCAGTACGCTAATCCAATCCGATATCGTGCACAAGGCGTCACCAAGCGGATTACTATCGGCCTAAGCCAGGGGTTCCAATCAGATTCACGAAACCAATCCCTATACGATCCTTAGCCTGTGCACATGAATCCGATACAATCCCAATCCGTTTGCAATCGGATTACACTCGTCCATGTGCACGCAGTGATTCAGTAAACAGTAACAGCTTGAAATCGATCTCATAGCTCAGATTTCACTGGTTTCTGTTTTAGAAACTCCTCCATAAAATATCTACATTTGAGCCGCCATTTCCTGAGGCCCACAAGATGTTCACCACATGAACTCAAATAACTGAAGCTTTCACTTAAGAAAAAAACAAGTTGAGTGAATTTCAAACAGTGCCCTCCTCCTGCTGCATCCTTGCTCTCATGTTAAATGGAATTCTTGCTGGTTTGGAGAAATTATTTTTCACAGTCCTCTTGTAAAGGCCTTGGCTGCACATGTAGCCTCTTGTGAGGAAGAGAATTTGGTGAGTCTGGCACACTTTCAGCTGGCACATTTTCAGCTCTCAAGTGGATAGTACGTTTAAAAGCATTTGTGAATTATAGTTTAAAGTACTAAAATGAGTCTGTAGGTGCTACTTTGAGAGAAGATTGCGTCAGAGAGGGAGAACTTTCTCCATGGAGACAGGCTGGTGACACCACCGGGCCAAGGTGCAAGCCAGGAGGGGCAAGTCCCCCTCAGAGAAAGAATAAGTTTTCTTAATTAAGAACATACAGATTAATGTCATATCGTGGGACATTCCAAGCACAGCAATAACCTCAGAGATAAAATGGTTTAACCCCTCATTTGTCCAGGGGTGTGAGAGAAAGAGAGAGACATACTTTATAGATCCCGAAGGAAATTATTGGTAGAAAAATAATCAAACATGCTCTCACAGGTAGATGTTCTTCTTAAACTCAGAGAATGGTCTGTTGTGGTGAACTTGCCGTCATGTCTATGTGCACTTCTGTCTCTTCTGTGTGTTCCTCTAAATGTTCTTCTGTTCTGACCTGCGTTAGGACAACGGATGTAAAGTCGCTATTGAGCTAATTCCAGCATATTTACATTGATGTTGTTTGTTGTCATGTTGATTAATATGCATAAATTAAAAAAATAGATAAATAAATTCAAGTTTTGCTGCGGTAAACTGTTGCTGCTGCCACATTTCCACTGTGGTTCTCAGTCGCCTTTGTGTCTCAGTCGAAGGTCTCAGTGGCAGGCAGTTTGAGGAGAGGAATAGCCAATAGTCTCCCTCCTCTATGTCCTGCAGCCCTGGCATCACAGCAGCATCCAGGAGGAGCCAGGTGAACACTACAGGAAAGGTTTGTCTTGGTGTGTCTTGGCCAAGGACACAACAGCAGCACTCATCTGTGGGAGCTGGGATCACACATGGCCAACCCATCGAGAGCGGGATTCTACCCGCCAACCCTGAAACAGTAGACAAACACTCTACCAACTGAGCTACTGCCCCCAGATGTATTCTTTTGATTCCTGCATCACATTTTATTCCGGCTGCCGGCTTCTCCCCTACAAAACACCTATTTTCCTTGGACAATAAGGCTGCGTCCCATTACTCTGTCTTACACCTTCCCCTACCCCTTTATCTACCTCTTTGTCTTGCCCCTCGATACCGAGCTGAGAGGGCTCAGGGTACGAATGTTCCCCTAAGAAATGGGACATCACTCGATTACCGTTTGCGTCATCGTCCCTCGCCTCTACCTGAGCTGCTACGTCTACAGAGGCGACAACAATTGACACAAACAAATGTAAACAAATGTCAAGGATTATCGGGTATCTCAACTCGACATAAAACTAGCTTGTTTATACATGAAAGTTTCATGAAAATGATAACGACGGCTAAAAAGACATCACTACAATTAAAACTGTAACAACAGTTCTAAAAGTGTCATAATTGTAAACCTGCTAAACTGTTAACTGATAATTACAACTGCTGAAAATACGTTTATGAGACTCCTTGGCTGTTTGATGTGACGCTGCCATCCTGATCCCAAAACCAGCCTGAGCTTGTAGGCGTACCCCTTCGTTTCAAGTCTGGTTGAGGGCTTACTTCGTTTCAAGGGGTATGTAGCCTGAGGTCGTGGCCCGAGCCCTTGATCAAAATTAGAATCAGGACATCCCTTGCCCTCACATGAACGCACAAAACCAAGGGGTAGGTATAAGACGAAGGGGTAAGACAGAGAAATGGGACGCAGCTTAAATCTTGGTTACTTTTTTGCATCTTTACGCCGTGAGTCTATTATTTGGGTCCACATCGTAACAGAAACGACATAATTAAAAACAGCGTCCAATGTCCTGAAACCTTTCCTAGATAAAAGACATGCAGGTTGGGTACTCTCCATCAGAAAAGTTAAATCAGACAACTTTAACCACAAAAACGACAAGTGAAAAATAAGGTAAGAGCAGTTGCAGCCTTTTGACTTAAGTATCACAATAAAACCATGAGTACGATCAATAATACATAAAAAAAAGACATTGTTATTTTGAATGCTTTCTGATGGTGCTCGAGTAATGTCCCTGTATTAAAGCCTCTCTTCTCCAATAGACGTCCTTTTCCACGGTGTGTTCTGTGCGGTCTCTATGGCAGCCGCCAAACTGGAGCCTGGTGTTGGAGTTAAGTGCGCTAAAAGCTCACAGCGTGGTATAACAGAAGCCTATGCCACTTCACCGCAGAGAGACAGAGCGCACAACTGCTCCCAATGATAGACCCGAGTTCATTCGACTGTACAGTTTGTTCATTTCACTTGCAGCTGTTCAGAGGTGTATTAAAGGTCCCATGGCATGAAATTTTCACTTTCTGAGGTTTTTGAACATTAATGTGAGCTCCCCTACCCTGTTTAGCCCCCCCCATGGTTAAAAGTTGCGAAATGTCTAAACTGAGCATTTGCGATCCTTTTCCGCGTTAGAAAAAACCAGAGCTCAAACGGTCGATTTTGAACAAGGCACCTTATTAACGTCAGATCGAAAAAAGAAATGCAAATGCAGTTCCACCCCCGTCTGTCTGAACTCAGCGTCTCTGTAAATCACGCCCAGAGAGTTTGGACTGCGAATGCGCTAGGCAATGCGAAATGCGTTTTTTTTATTTGCCTGGAGGCACGTCCGAGTGTTTTTAGGCTCGGAAGTCCTTTATCTGAGCCTCTGGACCTTTGAACAGCAGTGGTTTAATTTTATTTTCTGTGGAAATGTGTTTATTTTTCAATGGAACGCTTCTCATCTCTTCTCCGCGGAAAAACGCGGAAATGGATCAGAGCGGACAGCTGAGAGCTGAGAGCTGAGAGCGGAGAGTTTGGCCACGCCCCCACCCTCTACTATAGGCCATCTCTTTTCTCCTCATTTGCATTCAAGCAACAACGCCCATTATGGACTGTTCAGAGAGAGAAAAATTACTCTTTCTCATCTTATCTCTGTTTCTCATGCACTGAGTGTTGATTTTGAAGAAGGATTCATTTACAGTATTAGGGAACCATTAAGGAGCCATATAAAAGCATCAAGAAGTACCATGTCATGGGATCTTTAACATGTTTTTCAGTATTCGTGTACGCTCTGGAGTGGGTATCATAGTTGCGTTTACTGAGTATTAACAGAGTATTAATCTTAATGATTCGGCACGGAGGTTGAAAGGTTTGCAGCACCTCACACCTCAGCAAGAAGGTTCCCAGTTCAGTTGACAACCATGAGGAGAACAGTAGCTTGGTTTGCAGAGTGCTCCTCCTTCCTTGCTTGGATTATTTCTACATTATTTCTACAGAGGGACATCAGTCTGACCCTACTCCGTCCACTGTGTCCAGAACCAAACATGAACGTCCGATAGGGTGTTTTCACGTGATGTCATCATCCGGAAGTCGGCCATGTTGGAGATATTGGAAACAAAGCAAATATTGCACTTATGCCGCCAAGTAAAAAAAAAAAGGCAAAATGGTCATCTATTGTCGGGTCCTCGGCGTCACAGTAGATCGGACAGAGAAAAATACCTTCTTCTGCAGTTCTATCGTTTACCTAAAGTAGTGACCAACCAGGGTGAACAGACAGAGCGATAATCAAAGGAAAGGAGGCGACAGAGGCGGAAAGATGAGGTTTATATTTTAATCTTTGCAAAACGTGAATAATAAAAAGCAATATACTCATACTTAGACACATTACACATGTAATACAAGTATGCCGACCTTTGCCATCACAATATGCTCGTCTCCAATTTTCTGCACTTTGCGCTCTCGTACCAGCCACAAACAAACTGGTTGTTGCCTCCAGACCTTTAGAGCTCTGAAGGTCTTATGCTGTATCAGGGCTTGGGGAGAAGACCAGGTCGTTGACAATATCGGGGTCGCTTACAGCAGCAGAATCGACAAATCGCCACGGTCACTGAACAAACTTGAATCCATCTCATACGGATCTTCTCGCTCAATTAATTTGAGTTTGTTCATATAACGCTCCTTTTCTTTGGCATCCAACTTATCTCTCTCAAGTTTTGGATTCCAATGTGGAAGGTTTATTGCAAAATTTAGATTTTTTTTTTTTTTTTCCTGCACGGTTGCTTTATAAGCGTGTCTACTTTGAGTGAGCAATATCTCCAACATGGCTGCACATCCGCGTCAAGGTCGGATTTTTCGAGTCCATGAAAACACACACATCAGTCACACGTGAAATGAAAAAGCTGCTCATTTGTCATCTATCATTTTGGAGATGGTAGAATTTAGTGCACTCTTTGATTCGGAAGAAATGTTTTTCAGTCCCCTGTAACATACTTTTTTTTTCTTTCTTTCCTTGTAAGCAGTCATATTTCTTTTGGGCAAACCACGGACCTCCCTGATTGGCTAATCCACCTGTCAATCACGCCCATCTGGACTCAGGGAGATTCTCTTGGTCACAGAAGAGGTATTGGAGAAGTTTGTGTTCTTTATTCGACCCCCGTCTTTTGCTATGTTTGCTACTTATTTTGAATTTATTATTACATTGCTATTTTTCTCTTAGTTATTATAATATACTGTGAGTTCGTCCAAGTCAAATCTAAAAAACATCTCCAGGGTCTGAATGAGCTTTTAGGGCCTTGAAACCTTCAAGGGTCATGTATATGTGACTATTTATACCATTACCTTTCTGGGTGGGGTTCGCGCAAACGAAGGCGATCTCATTTGCCCTACCTGGTAAAATATTCAACAAATAGAATAAATGATCCCCGAGGTTATCTAAATCAGCTAAAGCTCGAGTATAGTGGTTAAATATGACTCCGTTCCAACCGGTGGCAAGAAAAAAAAAGTTAAATCTAATCTATCTAAAAAACATTACTCAACATTTTCTTAAAGAACACAAAATTATGCAAAATTGACACTTTTTTTTTTAGCTTGTAATGATTGTATTTGTCGTCCCATCTTCCAAAACCTACCTGGAGTTATATTTTGCTTCATTCACGCTTGTTTTATGACTCCCGTTTATGAGGCAATCTTGCTCCGAGCTGTAGAATTCACTGCGTATACATTTCCATTGATTTGTAAGTGCATACATCATTGCTAGACTCATTTCTGTTCTCAAATTGTGTTCATTACAACTGTTTATATTAGTATGCTTGGCCACTTAAAGGCTTGAATGGTTTGAAATGCCAAAGCAAGGCTACTAGAGAGCAAATAATGCATAATATGTGTTCTTTAAAAAGGTTACAGGTTTATTTAATGCCATACTGTGAAATATTTCTGGCAAAAAATACATAAATAAACATAAAACGCCTTTATTTTACATATGTGTGCTTCTAACATGACTTACACTGGTCTTTTACTTTGCTTTTACTTTCAGTGTGTTTTATTTTAACAGTCACTGCCAATCTGCACCAACTGCCTCCTCACCCACAACCAATTAAATCAATAAACTTGTAATTTGTGGGTGTTAGAGAGGGAATGAAGTGATTTCGCAATACAGTGAACCCTCGTTTATCGCGGGGGTTAGGTTCCAGAAATAGCCCGCAATAAGTGAAATCCGCGAAGTAGGACAATTTTATATTTTACAATTATTCTACATGTTTTAAGGCTGAAAACGCTTCACCAGACACATTATACACCTTTCTGAGACTGGTATTAACATTTTTCTCTTGTTTAAACACTCAAACTTTTGTAGATTTTCATTAAAATATATTAATAGTGGGGGGGGGGCACGTGACACGCGGACACGTGCGCGCGGACACGTGTGCGCGCTGACACGTGCGCGCGGACACGTGTGTTTGTTTTGGTACCACATATCCATGCCATGTGCGAAAGTCGAGTGGAAAGCGACCTGGATATCATTTTGGGCAAGACTCAAGCCAATGCTAACAGTGCCAAACCGCTAACAGACGCCTCTGAGCACCACAAGACCAGGTAAGACTAACCTGCGCTCACAAGAGTTGGTTGCATTTCACCCCGGCTCCAAAATCAGACCGCTATCAATGCGTCGCCAATACTCCACAGCTCTCTAGGACGGGGTCGGGTTCGTCCTCTCGTCCTCTCACGGGGAAGAGCCACTGTCTCCTCTGTGCGCGCGAGTGTCCTCCCCCCGCTGCGGCTCCCCCCGGACGCCGCGCCGCAGCGAGGGGCCCGTCCAGGCCCGTCCATGTTCTTGGCTCTTCCATGGTCCGGCTCGCACTCTCTTCCATGGCTCGTGCAAGTAAACAAAGGCCACACCTCCTGTCACCCAGGCGCTCTCGTGAAGGAAATCAGAGACTCTGTCCCTACCATCCCTGGTCTAGACCTGGTTTAGTCCTGGTTTAGACCTGGTTTAGTCCTGGTTTAGACCTGCTTTAGACCTGGTTTAGTCCTGGTCTAGTCTCTTAGCTAATCAGGGCGCAGGACAGAATGTTACACTGTAAAAAAAAGTTACACTATAAAAAAAATTGGAAAAAAAAAAAAAAAAAATTGGAAAAAAAAATCCGCGAAGCAGCGAGGCCGCGAAGAGTGAACCGCGATACAGCGAGGGTTCACTGTAGATCTTTAAAATCGAGTGTGCAAATGACAGAGAGTGAAAATTGGGAAAGAAAAGACTCAAAATGTTCTGGGTTTGGTTCAAGTTTGGTTTCAAAGTTGCAGGATTTACCTTTCATTCAATAGGCATTCTGTCAGATCTGCAGAGAGGAAGGTCCCCTTACAGTTAAAATAGAGTAAACATGCATGTTTTTCAAAGTTTTTTTTTTTTTTTTTAACAATAATATTCTGTTCAATTTCAAGTTCAGTGAAATGCTGCGAAACATTACAGGCTAAACAATGCCATCTCCCACTGAGGCAAGCAGATGCCCTCTCTCTGGAAACATTACACAGTAACAGCAGCAGAATCAGTCACGTGGTTTTAAAGAACTTTGTTGACTGCTGTTTAAAAACCTTTGTTACTAAGAAGAAGAAGTGACTTTATTGATCTCACACTGGAGAAATTGTTCTCTGCATTTAACCCATCCTGTTATTAGGAGCAGTGGGCAGCACATTACTGCGCCCGGGGACCATCTCCATGATCTTCTTGCTTCGGTTTGGTCAGGACCTCAGCTGGAGGATTTTACCTGGTGCATGTTTTGGGTTGATGGGGGAAACCGGAGTGCCTGGAGGAAACCGACCCAGACACGGGGAGAACATGCAAACTCCACACAGAAAGGCCCAGGCGACCCGGGGATCCAACCCAGGCCATGCATGCAAACTCCACACAGAACACACACGGAAAGGCCTGGGCGACCCGGGGATCGAACCCGGAACCTTCTTGCTGTGAAGCATGAGTGCTAGCCACTCAGCCACCGTGCCGCCACTAGAACTGCATATCTGAAGAAGTGGACTGCATAACTTGTATGCTGGAGAGACTGCCACTGTCTCCATGGAGATGCTGTTGCTTTGCCTGAAACGCTCCACAGTATGGCATTAAATGTATCCATCTCCCTGGAGACAAGCAGACCCCGGGACTTTCTGTGGCTGAGTGGCTAGCATTCATGCCGCACAGCAAAAAGGTTCCGGGTTCAATCCGCGAGTCCCCTGGGCTTTTCTGTGTTTGAGTTTGCATGCTAAAACAACTTGTTTTATTACAGAAATAAGGCTCAGTAAACGCTGCGCAACAGGGGAACTCCCTTCCTGGTGCGTAACAGGGATTCCCCTGTCAGCGTGGTGTGTGCTTCGGTTGTCTTTTTCCGCACTGAAAAATAGTTCCCACCCAAAATGACCAAGTCAAGCTCTCCGTGTTGATTTGCACATTTATTTGCACTCGATATGAATGCGCACTACTTTCTCTGGCGACGTTAGACTCCCTCCCTGTGTCTGGGTGGGTTTCCTCTGGTTTCCTCCATCAACCCAATAGGTCACATCTTCCTGACCAAGACTAGCAACAACATCATGGAGGTAGGTTCCCACGCCCACTGCTGCTGATGAATGCCACTGGGTCAAATGCAGGGGACGTATTCAATACAGTGTGCCTTAACCTTGACTAGTTACAGATAGTAGACTTGTCAGATCCACTGACCCACAGGTTGGCGGTATGATACCAGCTCCCACAGATGAATACTGCCATTGTGTCCTTGGGTAAGACATTTAATCCACCTCGCCCCCAATGTCTGCGTACGCCGGTGTGTGAAGGTGTGAGTGGTTCCTTGTTGTAAAACGCTTTGGGTACCTTGAAGCTGGAAATGTGCTGTATAAAGTGTGACCATTTACCATATGATCTGTGGAGGAGCAAGCCCAGTCACAGTAAGAATTAATATTTAGAGATATTTATAACATATTTTGAAGCAACAACAATATATACAATCAAATAAATGTTAGATACTGGGAATTATGTGACCCACCGCGGCCAAATAGGACACATATGATCCCGGAGGTGTTTTGAGTTATTCACAGATTCTGAAAGTATAGGTTCTAAGCTTCCCAATGATGTCTTACACATGAAAATCTGACCGTATTTGAAGAAGTTGTCGCTATTTGAACAGTAAATTTTCGAAAGCCCTGAAAAAACCTCGTGAACTTTCCTCTCTTCAGCCCTCCTTGTCTAATTTGCCGGCAATTAAGCTAAGCCCTCCCCCATCATGACTATCACTGTGGTGTGTTAATGTCCAGGAAGGTCAGAATCATTCAATAATTTAATAATACACAGGATAATATGTTAAGTCAAAGTTTACTACAAAATGTACTTATAGTCAGGAAGTACTAATAGCATAGCAAAGTAACCAATATAATAAAAAAGGTAATAAAATATGTAATAAAATACCAAGGTACAGGTAGTTAAGGAGTATTTCACAGGAGGTAATACTGCTCATATGAATTTCGTATTGCACATAATAGCATAGTATATATAATATAATATACTATAATATAACATACTATTGTTACGTGTGCAGTTAGCCAATGCCCAACACAAAGTTATAAAAACAGTCTCCGTTTATCTGGGATACAAAACTACACACGCACACAAAAAAAAAGAAACAAAACAACAGAATAAAGTTTACACAGGTATCCTACAGTCCTGCACCACTGGCGTGCGCACGTGACTTGGCCGTCCTTCCACCAGTCCAACTGCCCGTAGTCTCCAGAAGTCCATGGAATGCACGGAATCCTCTCCAGTGGCACCCTCGAGGCAGAGAGTCCGCAGAAAAACGTGTAATCCAAGGCGCTGGAGCAGCACCCAGAAAACAAATACAAGCTCACGGCACCGCCACCTGCCGTCCGTACCGAGCTTCTTCTTGCTTGGGTCCTTGCCACCTGCCGTCCGTACCGAGCTTCTTCTTGCTTGGGTCCTTGACCTTCCGGTGTGTCTTCAGTGGTGTCTGTCCTCCCTCTGTCAGTGACCCCCTAAGGTCTGAATTTATAGCAGGTAAGACCACAGATAAAAGAACAAAGAATAAAGCTAGATCAAAGTCATCCAATCAGAAAGCATTCCCTGAACCTGAAGGCGGGACAAGAAGTGTTCGAAAACTCCTAAGATGGCTGCCCACATACATGGACCTTACAAAATGGCGGCACCCATGGAAAAACACAGAGAAATGGCTCATGTAACACAACACATTCACATATACCAACTAAAACACAACAAATAAAATAAAATAAACAAAACGCTTGTCCGTAACACTATGCTTTAAATAAATAAATAACTATGGCTAAATTAGCGCAGAGTCAAAAAAAAGTTACAAAGGTACCAAAACGGGTCAAATTGAATTAAAAAAAAGTATTACTCTACTGCTATAGCCTATGGCAAAACGTTCGGCTTTCATATAAACAAAAATATAGTGGAAATTAACCTAAAGAGACTTGTTCGCGCTGATCGCATTGTTTCAATGCTAGCGTTAGCATTAGCTTAGCCGCATTGTGAATGAAGATCCGTGGAGCCACAATATGCAGTGAGCAGCCGCACAGCGCGGTCCGCACAGAGCACAGCGCAATGTGATCGCCACACGACAGCTGAATCAGTATTTAAACATGTCCTAAAGTCTATAAAGTCCATTTGATGCAGAAATATGATCATAATTATGACTCACCCCCAATCTTCCCCCTAATTTTTAATGTGTCTGAGCAAACACACTAACTCCGTTCCTTGGACCCCTGTGAGCGACATCCGACATGCACACTGTGGCCACACCAGTATCACACCTGAGATCATGACAAGTTACAACTTATTCATCAAATTACTGCAGTTATTTGCGTTAGATTACTTTTAATTTAACAGATTTTTTTGGTCCACTTAGAATGACAAAGAGAAAAATCTGTTCATGAGCTTTGTATATGTTGCATGTCAGTGAAACATTAAACAGTACAATATTTTGAAAAATAACCTCAAATAATTAAAATAACTTCAAATAAAAAAAACTGTGGGCTATGGCCCATAAAT
Organism: Paratrypauchen microcephalus; assembly: GCA_036785185.1. NCBI lineage: Eukaryota > Metazoa > Chordata > Actinopteri > Gobiiformes > Gobiidae > Paratrypauchen > Paratrypauchen microcephalus. The sequence continues at coordinate 1,637,747 of JAVJIX010000106.1, read as the reverse complement.
GAGCAGTGTATAAATCTGTAAAATTACATTAAGAGATTTTTTTAGCTTGATAAATATAGCCTGCATCTAGCTGCAGATTTTTTTTATGGATTGTAGGACCTATAGGCCATAAAGGAAAAGTAACGTTATTTTACAATCTGAGCCTTCTTTCGGTAATAAAACAAGCCGTTTGACTCACCCATATCACGTTCGTGTCATTTGGAGCTGTTTGAAGAAAGTTATGTTGTGGCGTTTCTGTTAGCATTTGTTAGCATTTGTATTCGGGGCATTACTTTGCGGTCTCCAAATAACACAAACTTTAGCACTTTTCAAATCATAGAAGCCCGATGTCTTAATGAAAAATTTCGTTTGAAGCAAAAGTGGCCTGTAATCCGAGGTTTATCCATAGTTTTCAGCTTTGCGTTTCATGTTTGGGTCCCCGGAGCAGTCCGCGCATGCGCACTGGCGTCCTCATCTACTCGAAACTATGGCTAAATCTCGGATTACAGGCCACTTTTGCTTCAAACAAAATTTTTCATTAAGACATCGGGCTTCTATGATTTGAAAAGTGCTAAAGTTTGTGTTATTTGGAGACCGCAAAGTAATGCCCCGAGCAAATGATACAGCACCATGTTAAGGATACGGGATCATTACTAGAACAGAACGGCTCAACATAAGTTCTGCGATACTGCTCCAATTGACAGAAAAATGCTATGGGTGAGTAAAACTACTTGTTTTATTGCCGAAAGAAGGCTCAGATTGTAAAAAAACGTTAATTTGCCTATAAGATGGGTAATCTTTCCCAAAATAATCATCACCAAAATAAGTATAAATTATTATCACTTTACATCTTGTTTTTTAATTATTAGCCTATTTCAGTAATTTTGCATGAGTGACAGCGCTCTGTGGTATAACGCTCTGGGGAGAGGATTCACACTTTGAGAAAGTCCCATCTTTTTGGCTCACAAAAAAACTATGAAAACAAAGTAAACAGGGGAAGATTACATTATGGCTCTACCTGTCTCCTCTTCCTGTGTTCTCCCTCCATGATCTGCCACTCTGACAGCGGAGATGTGCAACTACAACTACTGAAGGAAGCGAGAGAAACGCGGTCGAAATGTGTCTGTAGTTGGCTTCTCCCTGACGCATGTCACATTCACATGTGCATCTATCAGACTGGTCGTTCCGTGCGTCTAACCAGCGCTTTGTCAGTTGAGGTTAGATTTTATTTTATGCGCTGCAGGCACGCACCTAGAGGGAGCTCTGGTTAGCATTAGCGTATCTTAACTCCGCTGCACTGTTATTAATGTTATGGCGTGTATGGGCAGGGCACGTACACAAGTACTGTCAATGCCATGATTGGCTGCGTAGCGTAAGTGAATCGTATCGTATGATTATTGGCTGGGTACCTGTCACTCACTGAGTTACACAGCAAAATGATACAGAAAAAAATATAGATCTAATTCATTTACAGTGTGCTGCATAAGGTTTTCTTGTGCGCTGAGAATGTGTGAGCAGTGCGCAATTGCGCAGGCGCGCAGCTTAGAGGGAACACTGCTCACCCCATGTTGCAGTGTTTTCGGCGTATTTCCACGTGTAAATGCGTATTGTGTGTTTTGGAGCTAAATCGGACTCTGTACACGAGCTCCGGAGAAATGGATGTGTCCCAAACATGTCATGTGTCCAAGTAGAAGTTAAAAGTCCATTTTCATGTCCTTTAGTGTCCTGCAGTGCTGCTTACATATTCAGGAGCTCTTCACAGCTGATAGGTGAACAGGGGAAACTCCTACAGTGCTCCTCCTAACGGGATTGGCAGGCACGCGAGCGTTGATTTACACACGCCCCGTTTCTTTCCTCAAAAACAAGCCAATTTGAAATTAAAAATGTATGTTTTTAACATCACTAATGCTGTTATCTGAAACATGGAGAGGCTTCTTCATGATCTCAACTAGCAAATTCTGCAAAAAAAAACAAAAATCACAAATTTTGTAATAAAAATACAAAAATCGCCTTTTCTCGGAACCTGTAATGGTGACATGAGGGCTCAAAGTCCGTGGTGCGTCACATATTCTGGCATTAACATTTCCATGCAGAAAAGCAGGTACTGCATAACAGAAAACTTCTAAAGATAAACTTTAGATTTCATCGTAAAGGTCAATACCAGACTGTGGTGCTCCTACAGAGCCCATGCACAAATCAGACCCAAGTAAACAGACAGAAAAGTAATTTCATTTGGATTTATTACATGTGTGTATTTGTCAGTTTGCCTCCAAAGTAATAAAAGAGCTGCAAAAGTCTTGTGAAGGGTTGAGAGTTTAAGGTTGTTGGTTGTTACAAAAAGAAATACCATCGGAATAACTGTCAAATAACTGTAAATGTGGAGGATGTCCATATATCTGTCAGGCTGATGCATCTGTTCTGCTATACAGTTTCCTCTTTGTATTCTACAGAACTTAGGGATGGCAATGGAACAATTTAAAGGTTGGCAATTTGCATTAGACTTGGCACACTGTATACTGATGTGTCCTTGCGCAAAGAGCAGATGGTACAGATTGGCAGTCTCATTTTGCTATTCAACCCAGGGCACATGTGGCTATAGAAACAGATACAGCCACTGACGATGGAGTGAATCAATAAAGCTGGATGTTATATGCCTGAAAACATGTTATACAAGACTCATTAGTTATTATTTTACTACTGAATGACCAGTTGGACATTTGGGTTTTATTTTCTCAAATAGTGGACACTGTTCTAGAGATATTTTTAGTTTTTCCTAATCCAAATGCATGAGTATAGAACCTGTAGGTGTTATCAGTGAAATGATAACGTTTGATATTCTAATTTTACTGTCCCTTTTTATGAAATGTGTCCCCATCCTTCATTGCAGTGTTAAATCTGCCGGTTGCAGTAGGTTGCAGTCTATCGCATGTGTTTGAAGGTGATAGGGAAGCACCTAGAGAAAACCCAGCCAAACACGAGTAGCACGCAAACTAATTTGCAAAACTATCACTTGAACTACTCCTTCTCGAGTTTCTGTGATTCCGTTATAGAGTAGGTATTACATTTCTATGGGATATTAATTGCTAAAATATAACATATTTAGATCACCATGTTACCTTTTATTGTTTTTAAAATGCTATATTCACAAAAAACAACATATTAACATAAGCTTCACTTCACTAGTTTTTGAGGCTCTGAGTCCCCACTCGCTTTGCTCTCTGCGCTAAGTCACTCCCCCTTCAGAGCACTATCACAACACAATCAGCGTTCATCCAGCAAATGAAGCTACTGCACATCAAATCACGTTTGTCAAGTTGCTGTTGTTGTATAATGCGTGTTCTATCAAGAGACGAGCAAGATTAAAAAAGGTTCAAGTTTACCAAAAGTTTATTTCCCTAACAATATTTCTAATACAGAGCTCTGGGTCCAAATTTCTGCCCTGATGTGTACAATCTACATACGACTTAACCAGCGCGTAGAAAGAAGTGATTCCCCCTTCCCTGGAGCTTACAGCAGCAAGTCTTACGCCAGGAGCTGCAAACTGACCGCTTGCTCTTCCCTCACACACAGATAAAATACAATATGCAAATAATATTTTGATTCAGGATCCACCTTCTGCTCCGGCCCACATTCTTCTGCTGCATCCGTGCAATCTTCCTTTCCTCCAGTCTTCCCCTCCTCCACAAAGCACTCACTGACCGGAACCAGATCCTTCCTGTTTCACACTCCACAGACCCTCCCAACCAAATCCTTCATGTCAGACATTCCACAGACGGACAACCCCCATTGTGCAGAACACACTCATCTCCAGTGTTCATTCGAATAATACACAAATAAATGTTTTTATGTTGTATGATATAGAAATATGATTATGTATATGCATCCGCCTAAAAAACTTTATTAATTCAACATTTCTTCACTGTGTACAGTTTTGTATCATGTCTTTGTATATTTATGGAGAACTGTTGTCTGGGAGCATGGGTGACGTAGGCTTGTGGGCGGAGCCTTGTACAGAATCAACTGTAAGGATGGTTTGATAGGGCCCAGGAGAGATTTCTAGATTAATCAAACATGCCAAATATGCATGGATGACATCTAAAACCTCTTCAGACATATTTTTGGTGAGAGAACATTTTAACGTGGTAGAAAGCGCAAAAAGATTGATTTAGCATAATACCCCGTCTTTAAACATCCCATGACATGGTACTTCTTGATGCTTTTATATGGCTCCTTAATGGTTCCCTAATACTGTAAATGAATCCTTCTTCAAAATCAACACTCAGTGCATGAGAAACAGAGATAAGATGAGAAAGAGTATTTTTTCTCTCTCTGGAACACTCCATAATGGGCGTTGTTGCTTGAATGCAAATGAGGAGAAAAGAGCTGGCCAATAGTAGAGGGTGGGGGCGTGGCCAAACTCTCCGCTCTGGGCTCTGAGCGCTCAGCTGATCCATTTCCTTGTTTTTGCACGGGGGAGAGATTTGAAGCGTTCCATTGAAAAATAAACACATTTCCACATAAAATAAAATTAAACCACTGCTGTTCAAAGGTCCAGAGGCTCAGATAAAGGACTTCCGAGCCTAGAAACACTCGGACGTGCCTCCAGGCAAATAAAAAAACGCATTTCGCATTGCCTAGCGCATTCGCAGTCCAAACTCTCTGGGCGTGATTTACAGAGACGCTGAGTTCAGACAGACGGGGGTGGAACTGCATTTGCATTTCTTTTTTCGATCTGACGTCAATAAGGTGCCTTGTTCAAAATCGCCCGTTTGAGCTCCGATTTTTTGTAACACAGAAAAGGATCGCAAATGCTCAGTTTAGACATTTCACAACTTTTAACCATGGGGGGGCCCCTAAACAGGGTAGGGGAGCTCACATTAAAATTTCATGCCATGGGACCTTTAACTTATTATAAATCAGATACACCCAGACAGTTGCTCTTAAGTGATGTTAATCTATCTTGAGAACGTGTGTCTACTCTACACCTCTGCTCCGTAACATTAGAAGAGGACTTGAATCTGAAAAGCCACCAACCGCTTCATGTCACTGTCCGTGGTGCTGAAGCTAATCTAATGAAATGTCTCTATCTGATGGCCATCATCAGACACATGGATGACGGAGTGTAAGAAAAGCATGCTCATAGGCTCTCAGCTGATTAACGCTTGGAAATACACAAGGCAAATTTACATCCAAAATGCATCACTTCATTTTCACATCCTGAGCAGTGCGTCGGAGACTTCACACCTCACTCTGTAGACACCCGCATTATCTCCTCTCATTTTTAGAAAATTAACATACCCAACTGTAGAGGTGTGTAGTCAAAAACTGTACTCAAGTAAAAGGGCAGTTATTAAAAAAATCATAATTAAGCACAAGTATCAGCAGTGGTACTAGAAATGGAAAGGAAAAGTTAAAAAAGTTGCCAGTTTCAATGCTGAAATCCAGCTGGTTTAAACCCTCAAATGCCTCTCTCTCTCTGATGTGAGTCATCACTACCTTACAGAGGAGTAACGATGCATCGCAATTCTAAAATATGAAGAGATGCATCATGTAAGAGCTCTGATGTGTAATCCGATTCATTCAGATTATAAAACGTGTAAAACTAACTGGTAAATGGTCACATTTTTATACAGCGCTTTTCCACCTTCAAGGTTCAAAACTATTTACATCAAGGAAAGACTCACACTTTCACACACCAGGGCACACAGGCACTAGGGGTGAGGAGGGTGTTTTGCCCAAGGACACAATGATAGAATTCATATGTGGGAACTGGAATCACGCCGCCAAAGCGTGGGTCATTCTATATACCTGAAGTCCATCTATGTTCTCTGTACCGTGGAAGAAATATGTGTAAAAAGACAGCATCATCCACCAAGCTGTCAGGATGCTGAACTCTCTCCCTGCCCTGCCCTCCCTCCCCCAATGACACTGCTGCTTAAATGACACTTAAATGAGAATGACACTGCTGCTTAAATAAAACTTAAATGACACTGACACTGCTGCTTCTGCTTAAATGACACTGGCACTGCTGCTTAAATGACACTTAAATGACAATGACACTGCTGCTTAAATAAAACTTAAATGACACTGACACTGCTGCTTAAATGACACCATCTTAGCTTCATTACGTTACACATTGTGTGTTTTACCTGTTTGTATTATATACAAGTTTACTGTACTTTTGCGACGGGTATATGTGATGTTTTAGACATTGTGTTTATTGTCTTGTTTATCAGATGTTTTATGTTCACTGTGGGCCTAGGGGGCGCTGCAATTTCAAATCCTGTGTGTGCAACCTGTACATATGGTTTTTGACAATAAAGCTGACTTGGAATTTTTTGGGGCGGCAGTAGCTCAGTTGGTAGAGCATATGCCTATGCCATATGCCTTGTGATGCAGGAGTTGGTGGTTCGAATCCCGCTCTTGACGGGTTGACCGCATGTGATCCCAGCTCCCACAGATGAGCGCTGCCGTTGTGTCCTTGGCCAAGACAATTAACCCCACCTCGCCCCCAGTGTCTATGGACACTGGTAGCCCCCAGAAGTACATCAAGGCCTGTTGTGACGTGAGCTGTCCTCCTGTGGACCCACCACCCGCGGAAGGATTCATGGGGGCTGGTGCATTGTGTTCTGGGCAGCAGAACACTGCTTAGACTGCTGCACCCGCGACCCAGAAAATGGAAAAAGCGGAAGAGAATGAATGAATGGAACTATCATGATTATTTTTTTGCCCATATCACCCAGCCTTACTTGTCAGTTTTTGTGAACAAAGCTGAAATAATTACTTGGATTAGTATTTTATTTTACGTATCATGGTTAATCATGATGAATTGTTGATTCGTGGATTGAACCAAATCATGAGATTTGTGAATCGTTACACCCATACTATTTAAACCCCAGCACCTGCAGCCAGTCATGAGTCAGTGCTAGTGCAGCCTCTGCAGCTCAGGGAGGGAATTCTGGAGGTTCTGAGCTTCACATGAGGTCTGTCCATAAACTGAGAATGAGACAAACCTGTAATCCAGATTCACTTTGTACCTTTTTGCCTTGATTGTTTCTCATAGAGACACTTCTTCCTGTGATAGAGAGAGAGAACTTAGACAAACTTTATTGATCCACAAGGGAAATGATTTGGGTACAGTAGCTCACTCATCATATATAATATATAATATAGGGTAACAAAAAATAGAAGAATAGCAAACTAATAATAAGTGTATATGTACAAATCAGAATAAAATAGAAAAATAAGTACTAAAATATCAAATAAAACATTCAGACACAGTGATATACAGCAGTTTCTGTCTTAAAGTGTTTGTGGGTTTGAAATAGACTGGGATTTCATGTTGTCTGAAAAACCTCTGTTTTTCAGAAATGCCTGCTAGGTAAGGAGTTTGTAGGGAGTATTATTTGTTACATAAAGGTGAGTTGTTGTACAGTTGTAGGGAGTATTATAGTATGAATGTAGTCCTGTTTCTCTCACTGCCTCACAAGCCTGTTGGAGAATGAGCTCCTCTGTCCCTCTATGGTCTGGTACAGTGGGTGAGCAGGAGTGTCCATGATGGAGAGCAGGTTGCCCAGTGTCCTCTTGTCCCTCACTGTGACAAATGTCTCCAGCTCACAGCCGATCACGTGACCAGCTTTGCGGATCAGTTTGTCAATCCGTCCGATGTCTCTTTTACTGGTGCTGCTCCCCCAGCAGACCACAGCGAAGTCCAGGGCGCTGGCCTCCACAGACTGGTAGAAGATCGCCAGTAACTTACTGCACACAATGAAAGACTTCATCAGGAAGTAGAGTCTGCTCATGCTCTTCTTGTACAGAGCATTACAGTTGTCCCTCCAGTCCAGCCTGTTGTCCATATGGATGCCGGGGTACTTGTAGAAGTCCACTATTTCCATATCAGAAGAAGAAGAGATGAGGAGAGGAGACTGACCATCTGACTATAAAACATGGAGGCATTTTTAGAGCAAATTACATATAGAAAGAAAAGAAATGGTTTTATTTTTTGCCAAAGCGTAAAAGCAGAAAGTCAGATTGTGTTGACCAGAGAAGAAAAAGCGAAAGACTGAACCAAAGGGCAAAGTGTGTGGAGCAGCAGAGCCAGACATCCTCTCAATAAACCACCGTCATTATACAAGCCTCACTCTACGGGATTACACTGTTTTCCTCGGGGGCCAACACAGGTAACCATGGCAATTAGATTTTTTTTCAAATGTCAGATGCTTTTCTAGTTGCAACCAGCCTTGTCTGAAAATAAAACCTGATAACACGAGAAACAAACTACTGTGTGTGCAGGTTACTGGCTTAATAAAATGTGAAAACAGAAATAGTTCGTTTTAAATTGTTTATGCTTTTAAAGGCTTCATTTACTTTATGCATCCCAGGAATTGTAATTATTCACCTCCAAGTGTTTAGAAGCACTTTTAACAACTTTTTCTTGACATTAACAGCAAGGAAAATAGATCTATTACTATTGATATTGCACCAAAACAGAGAATGAGGTGTCACGCTGGTGGCCTCCCATGATTCTTAGTAACACATTGCCTGATTTGATTAGTAATACAAGAAGTCAGTATGGGAGGAGCCATGTATTGCTAACTGCTTTGCTCCTGATTCCATCCTTGGACTTCCAAACATGGTCTCAGGTAGTAGAGCTGAGCAGTATGACCAAAAATTATATCGGTGTCACGGTATTTGACGGTATTTTTTTTAATGTACTAAGTGGTACCATGTCTTTGGCGAAGTGGACAGTAACAGCGTTGGTAATATTGTTCCACCGTTTGCTTTTCATGTCGTAGGCGGTCCCCTTAGCAAACGCGTCTTTGAGTGACGTCCGAGCGGCGTTTTGCGTCGCGGCGCCAACTTGAACGTTCCCTGCAGACGTGGAAGAGGATGCAGATCTTAGTTTCGTGCATTCTTCATATTCCAGGACGCGTTTGTGACGGAGGTGGTGAAGCAGATCGCTCGTGTCGCCTCCTGCGGCTACGACTTTAGCCCGACGACATTTACAGAATACGGCTGTTTGATCAGCGCCAGATTTTTTAAAGCCGAAGTTCTTCCGCACGACTGACACGGCTCCTCTTTTCGGTATAAGTTCCTTTATGTCTGTAACATTTTCTCCGTCCATGTTGTTCACCGCTCAACACACACTGAGCTTCCACCGCTCTCACGCCACTGCAAAACAGTCCCCCTCTCAAACAATGTCCCACAGCGCCACGTTCCGCCGCTCTGTGTTCCTGACGTTTTTTACGCACACACTCACACACTCGGTATTGGGATATATGAAAAATTCATATCATTTAAAAAAAAACACCGGTATTCGGTATGAAGTGGTACACCGCCCAGGCCTATTTGGCAGCTGCTCTAACTACTAGCCTCGTTGAGCTTCATTTTCTTGCAAAAGAATGCATAATTAAAATGTTATACATAATTTAAAGAGTGTTTGTCTTGACAAGAATAAGCCACAATCAGGCAGGCGTGTTAATTGTGTTCATACTGTTGGTCAGATGTTGTGCTGTAAGAGCAGAGGCAGATCCAGGTGTGGTGCACAGGTCCAGATGTGCACAGATGGTCCTCAGACTCCACACTCTCCACTCCGCTCATGCTGCTGTCTGCTCTGATTTTACACTCCTTCACTTTAAAAACGCTAAGAACTGTACAACACATATAAACGAGGGCAACTGGGCAGTAGGAGAGGTGAACACTCGCTCATTAGCCAGAAGGTTTGTGGTTTGATCTCCACTGACATTAAAGCATGCTGTTTTTGTGTCCTTGTGCAAGACACTTTACCCATCTTGCTCCATTATGTGTAATATGTGGACTATGTATACATCTGTCTGAATAAAAAAGTGGAATTTTACACAGTATGGTGTTAATCTTGTTTTTACCACACAAAAATACCTGCAGAAACACGCATTAATGTCTTACTGTGGAGAGGCGACCCCGTCTGTTACTCAGCCTGGTGGCGCCTCCTGCTTGTCTCCATGGAGATAGAGAAGTTTAATACTTCCAGTTTAATAATTCCACATTCAAGGCAAAGCAATCACATTTCCATGACTGACAACCATGTGGACCCCTTCAACCCCTTAAATGATGAATAAACAATGACACTTTATTTATTTTTACAAATTCTATATTATACTTGTTAAATCTGGTGAATTGCCACACTTTAATTAAGTAGTACATTTAATTATGTATTTATTTATTTATGAGACAGGGACAGTGCACAAACTGCATGAACCTTAAAGGGATAGTGCGTTTTAAAAAAAAAAAGTTAATCTGTATGGGTTTCCTTCTAAAATTTACGTGTGTTGACACCGGCTTACCTCTGACAGTTTCCGCCCAGTTTCTGGAGCCCACGTAATTAGGTCCAGTAACTTTGCTGGGATATGAAATAAAGCTTGTTTTTCTTCTCAAAACAAAACATTTGTCCGAAAGGTGATGTACGAGTATTTGTGTCCGAAACAGTTGTCCACGAAAAATCCAGCAGCGTATTTTGCATTCGCGTGTTGACTCTCTCGACTCGTATCACTACGCCCCTGTTATCTCTATCAGCCTGTTCACTTGTAAACTTCCCCTTACGGCGGACCGCATCTGTCGTTCACTTCCGCTAAAGGTTAACAGGCTAATAATAAGTAATAGGCGCGCAGTCATACTAATCGAAACGAGATATGCAAATGCTAACAACGCTGCTGGATTTTTTGTGGACAACTGTTTCGGACGCAAATATATCACCTTTCGGACAAATGTTTTGTTTTGAGAAGAAAAACAAGCTTTATTTCATATCCTCGCGAAGTTACCGGACCTAATTACGTGGGCTCCAGAACGCGAGCCGAACCGGGCTGAGCGGAAACTGTCAGAGGTAAGCCAGTATCAACACACGTAACTTTTAGAAGGAAACCCATACAGATTAACATAAAATAAACCTCACTATCCCTTTAACAGGCAGCAATAGTTTGTGCCAGGTTGTAGCACCAGAGCTCATTTCCACCTGTCGCCCCTAGTGCAGGTTTTTTAGGTTGATGGGGGAAACCGGAGTGCTTGAAGGAAACCCACCCAGACAGGGGAAGAACATGCAAACTCCACACAGAAAGGCCCTGGTGACATGGGGATCGAATCTGGAACCTTCTTGCCCAGAAAGGCCTGGGCGACTCAGGGATCGAATGTGTAACCTTACTCAGCTACAGCGCCGCCACGTTTAAATCAGACCTATTCTGCAAAATGGACTTTTCAGAGCTTTTAACCATATAATAGCTGTTATTTTTTTTTAAAAATAATGTTGTAATAGTTGTTTCTCTTCTCAGTGCTGTATTTGGAGTGATGTGTGCATGTTTGAGTCATCTTTATTCTCCTGTATTCAAGATGCTTTGACCAACCCGTCTTTATTGCCTTACTCCAGCTTTATTTTCTTAATCGATGAGACAAGTTGGATTTGGCAGTGTCATGTAGTCATTTTGGTACTGAATAAATAAATAAAAAAAGCTTGAAAACCCCGCTCTCGACATACATCATTGGTTGAGCGGTCAGATCCACTGACCCACGGGTTGGTGGTATGATTCCAGCTCCCACAGATGAATGCTGCCGTTGTGTCCTTGGGCAAGACACTTAACCCCACCTTGCCCCCAGTGTCTGCGTATACTGGTAGAGAGCCCCCATACATCAAGGCTGGTTGCTTCAAGCGAACTGGGCCCCGTGGACCCACAACCCGCAGGAGGATCCATGGGGGCTGGTGCGTTGAGATCTGGGCGGCGGATCTGTTTGGACTCTTGCCCCCGCGACCCGAACTCGGATAAAGCATAAGAAAATGAATGAAAAACAAACATTCTCTCTATCCATAGGAGGGGCCCATGTTTACGACGACGTTTACGTGTGTGTTAACACAATAGATCTTCTTCAATAATGCCAAACACTGGCCTACATGTGGACACTCCTGTTCTTAATTTGCCTTTCTCAGAACTTTAGCTAAATTAAGAGAAAGCACAGTTTCTCTTTAACCTACTTTTCTTTACTGGGTAAATAAATAAACAGAATAACAAAGCTTGATATTGTGTTTCCATGTGTCGCTGTCTCTCCTCTGAGTTTCTGTCCCTGGAGTCTTCTGGAGCCCGTCTGCTCCGCTCATGTCCCACTTACTCATCTGTCCAACTCCATCCATCTCTGCCTGTTATACCTGTTCGCCTTTTTAGCATGGATATAACGCTAAACATGGCCAACCAGGCAAACGTGGCAGGTTTGGAGGAGGTCTCAGAGGTTCTGAAGGGCCTGGGTGTGGAGGAGGAGGAAGAGTGGTGTGTTCTGGAGGTTGTGTAGGTTTGGAGCAGGTCTGAGAGGTTCTGAAGGGCTTGGATGTGGAGGAGGAGGAAGAGCAGAGAGTCCTGGAAGTTGTGTAGGTTTGGAGCAGGTCTGAGAGGTTCTGAGGGGCCTGGGTGTGGAGTAGAGGTAAGATCCGGCCTAAAAAATCCAGCCCGACCCGACCCGGCCCGCGGGTATTAAAGCCCGACCCGGCCCGAGCCCGACCAATTAACTTGATTTGCAGGCCCGAGCCCGAAGCAAACCCGAAATTTCATATTTTATTTGTGAGGACTCGGGAGGAGGAGGGGTGATTTATGATAACAAATTAAAGCCTGTCTTTTGTAACGAAATCTAAGTTAAACAAGACTGTATAAACATTTACATCTTTTATATTTTTGTTTCTGCAGAGGGTACATTAACTGACAATTTTCCATCATTGACGGATTTTTTAAAGAGTTGACGGGAAAAATTTAAGGCCGTCCGTCATTTTGACGGCGACAGTCTTTTTGCTCTCGTATGAAAGCAAAGCGCCACATTGACTACATTCAGCGAAGCCAACGCAAGTTTCTGTAGCATTACATACAATCAATTTGAAGCTTTTCCACACCTCACTCTTACCGGTGCGTGTTTGTCTTTTCAGTTCTCCTGTCTTTAGTTTATCCTTAACTTCTTGCTCCTCCATATTGGGGATACCAGGTCAAAATAGACGCGGACTTGCGGAGGGGAAGATTATTAAGAGGGCGGCGTTCACGTGCGCAGAGCATGCTCTGGCTCTGCGGCTCCTGTTTAGTAGTTAAATAGCAATTACATTACAGCGCCTTCTCTGTTTTATCCAAATTATTTATTTTAAAACAAGTATTCCTTAGTTTAGTATCCACACATCGTTTTAGTATACATTTTTATAAACATATATTTATTTTTTAAAAAGTCAGCGAGAGAGAAGCCCGGCCCGACCCGACCCGAAGCAATGATTGACATTTTAGGTTGGGCTCGGGCTTAAGATCTTACCTCTAGTGTGGAGGAGGAGGAAGAGCGGAGTGTCCTGGAGGCTGTGTAGGTTTGGAGCAGGTCTGAGAGGTTCTGAAGGGCCTGGGTATGGAGGAGGAGGAAGAGCGGAGTGTCCTGGAAGTTGTGTAGGTTTGGAGCAGGTCTGAGAGGTTCTTGTGGGTGAGGAGAAGAATCTTGTCCTGGATCTGGTATTTCCTGGGAAGCCAGTGCAGGTTGGCGAGACAGGGGATGATATGTTGCCAGGGCTTGATCTGAGGGAGAACCCTGGCAGTGAAGTTTTGGATGTACTGAAACCTGTCCGGAATCTTTTGGGAAATCCTGGACAGGACTCCGTTGCAATAATCCAGGCGGGAGGCAATGAATGAGCGGAGAAGTGTTTGAGTAACATGAGTAACAGACACATGCGTTTATTATGTTAGCTTTAGCTTTTAGCATTGATACAGCACTAAACAGGGGCATTCAGGCACACAATACACTTTATTAAGTTAGTTTTAGCTTTTAGCATCACCACAGTGTTAAATATGGCCAATTTATAAGGCGATTTATATTATATTTATATATATTTAGCACCTACACAGCTTTGCAATGGGGCACCCAGGCACATGCTGCACTTTATTATGTTAGCATGAACATTTAGCATCAATAAAGTGCTAAAAGGAAACCAGGCAGCACTTCATTATGTTAGCATTTAGCGTCAACACAGCACTGCACAAGAGATCCAGGCATATGCTAGTTTTTATGCCGCATTTATTGAATGTCGGTAGTCGATAAATCTGAGTTAGTTCTCCCGACATGCATTCCATTGCATCTGTTAAAAAATATGGATACTTAGAAAGTTATAAAGTTATATTTATTTGTTAGCTTATGAATACCATATACAGTATGTATAACAACATTTGGGACAGGCTACATGAAACTCACTAGAGCTACATCCAAATCTCAAAGAACTCAACCGTCTCTGACTGAACCCTGAGGTAGTGAACGTCCTCTTTAGCTCCTGCTAATAAATAGAGTTTGTTATCTAACGTTAGCTGTCGGCGACTCAATTATGGCTGTTTGACTTTTACATGTTCAAAAAAACCTTCTGTCTGCGGTCAAATGATGTGAAAGAAAGTCTAAATGTCACTACAAGGTTTTTTAGAAGATACTTACTTTTTTTTTTTTTTTACACATAAACAACGTATCAAAATGACGAAAAGACAAAAAGACAATTCTCCATGTGCGCTGACATTTCTGCAGTGAAGTAACTCCAACCGGCTCCAGCTGCACCGAACTAGCCCGAGTTTGTGTTTCAGAACTCTGATTTGATTGGCCGTTCCATTGCACTTTCTCGAGGTGGAAGTCGGTTTTCCCCAAGTCCTGAACACAATAGAATATGGGATTATTATGTTAAGTTAAGTGTTTAGCATCACCACAGCACTGCACAGCACAGGAGCTTGAGTTCATTGAGATAGACTGGATGCCACTGTGGAGCATTTGAGAAAAAAACATGGACAGAACCTGCACCAGAAATGTTCGATATAACACCTTAAAAATGTTCTACAAAACAGCTTCCTTCTTTGGACTGTGAGTGGACCCCCCACCCGAGGACCCGTGTTCTGGAGCCGGCATACCTCCACAGCAGCTGGTCAGAGCAGAATGAACCGGAAACCACCTCGTGTCGAGCCAAAGAGCGACCACAGTGGGGTCAATTAAAGCGCACAGGTGAAAGAGATGGATGAGGAGAAGGCGAGGAGAGACACAGAGCGAAGTCAGAGGAGAGGAACCGGCAAAAACAGATTTAAAACGGGCCAAACCTGTGTCTCAGGTTTGGGAGTGCTTAAAGTGTGTATGACAGGTTTTCATCATTAACTTATGGCGGAATAGTAATTATGTTATTTATATAGCGTGTGAAAAAAAGGTGTCATAACAAATATAACATAAACGCAAGAGAAGAAACATCTGACCTTTTAATTATTTCTTGTTGATTCACTCATTAAAACATCTCAGAAAAAGAGAGGCATGCAATTAAATTAGGAAAGGTTGAGAAATATTAGACAAATATGATTTTAGTTAAATGTTTTTTTTTTTTTTACATCTATATTGAAATAATAAAATGGAGTGTAGGTAGTCTGTACTTTTGCTGGTTTAAAAAGCAATTATAGATTAAGATTAAGATTAAGATTAAGCCTTTATTGGTCTCACACACAATGACACACAGTGACACACGGGAGAAATTTGACTTCTGCATTTGACCCATCCTTTTCAGGAGCAGTGAGCAGCCATCTTTTTTTTTCGGCGCCCGGGGGGCAGTACCGTGAAGAGTCTTGCCCAAGGACCCACACTGGTTAGCTCATTGCCAGGGGGGATCACAATAGGTGACTGCCCTTAAAGGAATATTAACGTTTTTTACAATCTGAACCTTATTTCGGTAATAAAACAAGTTGTTTTACTCACCCATAGTACTTTGGTGTCATTTGGAGCAGTTTCGTAGATGTTGTAGTTTAGCGATCTCTGTTAACGTGAGTGCTTGGAGCAGGTGATTGCAGTCACCAAATAACACAAACTTTATCACTTTTCAAATTACAGAAGCTCAATGTCTTAGTTTACACTTTCGTTTGAGTCAAAAGTGGTCTCTAATCCGAGATTTAGCCATAGTTTTGAGTAGATGACAGAAGAAGAAGAAGAAGTGAACTTTATTGATCTCACACTGGAGAAATTCTTCTCTGCATTTTAACCCATCCTATATATATATATATATATATATATATATATAGGATATATGGGCGACACATTACTGCGCCCGGGGACCATCTCCATGATCTTCTTGCTTCGGTTTGGTCAGGACCTAAGCTGGAGGATTTTACCTATGGTGCATGTTTTGGGTTGGTGGGGGAAACCGGAGTGCCCGGACGAAACCCACCCAGACACGGGGAGAACATGCAAACTCCACACAGAAAGGCCCAGGCGACCCGGGGATCGAACCCAGACCATGCATGCAAACTCCACACAGAACACACACGGAAAGGCCTGGGCGACCTGGGGATCGAACCCTGTGAACCTGTGAAGCAAGAGCGCTAGCCACTCAGCTACCGTGCCGTGGGGACAGTGCGCATGCGCGTATTCGCAGCTATTTGCAGATAAGAAGACGCTCAGAACTTTTCTGTTGTAAGCGACACATGGCAGAAGATTTGGACTTTGACACTGAAGAGGACTTATTTGAGTATGATTGCTGTCCCTATCGTTTTGAGCCTGAGTATATGGGTGAGGAGGTATTAGAAAGAATGAAGAGGAGACAGTTTAAGGAGCAGCGCACCAGAGAACAGCCATCGGTATCGCATTACTTCTCAGAATCGTGCGCTGAATCCGCTGGCCTTCTTTCTTTTCCTTTGCTGGTAAAAAATCGTCCGGACTGAAGTGAGTACTCTCACTTCACTATTCTCAAAGCAACTAGCCACTGCTTCTAACTCCGGATTGTGATGAGGAAGCCTGTGAAAACACAACTTCGTCCAAGCTGTTATTTTGTTTTCACAACCGGGATAAATGCATGTTCGCACCATTTCGGGTTTTCTCAAGCGGAGATGTTTTCTTATTATTCCTGTCCTTCTTTATGACTGTAACCGAGAGCTGAGAGCGAAATCAGCTGTGAATGAGCGCATGCGCACTGTCCTCGTCATCTACTCAAAACTATGGCTAAATCTGGGATTAGAGGCCACTTTTGAGTCAAACGAAAATATAGATTAAGGCATTCAGCTTCTGTAATTTGAAAAGTGATAAAGTTTGTGTTATTTGGTGACTGCAATCGCCTGCCCCGAGCACTCACGTTAACGGATATCGCTAAACTACAACATCTCTGGAACTGCTCCAAATGACACCAAAGTGCTATGGGTGAGTAAAACAACTTGTTTTATTACCGAAATAAGGCTCAGATTGTCAAAAAACGTTAATATTCCTTTAAAATTGTGGACACAAAAGTGGCTCCAGTCCAGTGAGGACATCAACTTACGTTCATTTCCTGTACACTGACCCCAACCTTGATCATAAATGTTTCCCTAGCCTTAACCTAATGAACCAAAATCCTAAAGGAACTATATGTAGATTATGTTCGTTCATTAAAAACAAGTTACTGCAATCACAACTGAACCTGTGTTTCCAGAGCCTTAACCTGCAGGTAGACACATCCCAGTTTGTCTCATTCTCAGTATGTTACAGTTTTGCCTTTTGTTTACATGTTTATACCCAGTCCAGTTCCATTTCTTAGTCTGACGCTTCCTCCCTGCTTTTCCTGCAGCTGCCGCTCATTCCCCAATCATCCCGGGGTCGTCTATATAAACTCCCTCTGCCCATTCGGTGCTTGCGAGATGGTCGGCAAGTCAAGAGACTCTCAAGTTCCGTATCTGAAATCTGCTGTTTGCAATTTGTGCAATTTTGCATTATTCCCCGTTTGAAGAATCTGTTTCTGAGTTATTCCCAGCCTGTTTTCTAAATGGAGTATTTCCCAGTTTTGGAGGATATTTTTGTTCACATAATATAATCATATCTTCCTTTGGTGTTTATCAGCCTGATCTGTCATATTAAGCTTTGCCCATTTCTGTTGAACTGAACCAAGGCTTTTCTATTTGTCTGCATTTGTTTGCATCAATAGTGACACCTCATGTGAAGCTCAGAACCTCCAGAATTCCCTCCCTGAGCTGCAGAGGCTGCACTAGCACTGATTCATGACTGGCTGCAGGAGCTGGGCTTTAGGTAGTGACCGTTCAGATCGGCGAGAGGCATTTTACTTTTAAACTAAATATACAAGACCTTTGGTTGAATCTGACCAATCCGTTTGAGCTTATTTGGAATTACAAAATAAACATTTTATAATTTTAGGTCATACATGGACTAACTAGAGCTGCATTGCTTTTATTTTAGAGGTGTTTTTAAAATTTTCGTAAGGCAACCTCACTTTTTCATTGCTTAGTCATAACAATCTTTTACCAGTGCGTCAAAACAATGCTATTTACTGCTTTTTATCAAATACAATTAATATTATGCAGAATTGTGTTAAACATTTTAAACATTTTGGCCTGGCCCTTCGCAATATTTTCTGTTTCTCATGTGGCCCTGTGGAGGAAAAAAAAAAAAAAAATTGACCTTGTATCTAGTTTCGCAAAGGTCATGTTTTAGGAATTTTAACTAGGACTGTCAGTTTAACGCGTTAATTAGATTAATTATTTACACTGCAAATTAACGCAATTAATTATGAGCGGCAATTCAATGCGTGCGGATTTAAAATTTGGCGTGCAGGGCCATTGTACGGCAAGTTTATTTATAAAAAAGTAACTGAGCAGGAAGCGTCCCTAAGAGCGTTGTCCCCGGGGAGAGCACGTGAAGCCGCGCGCCCGTTTCCTTATCTGCTGCTCCGCGCGCCAAACTCTTTTCAATTCCCCATAACCTCTCCAGCATTTTCTGCCGTGACTAAGGCTCCGCACACTTAGAAGCGCCAGTTTTTCCCCATCCAAATCGCGCTAAACCCGCGTGTGGCCACCTCCTCTCCCTCCTCCCGCAGTGCGATCTGGCAAACCCATGAGTAATTTGCACGGGCAATTATTTGTATTCTCTGTATATTTGAAGCTTTGTATATTATTTATTGATGTTGCAGGAAAGCTACTGTACGTGCTCACCTTTTGGCACCAGAAATATTCGCCATGTAATAGTGGAATGGTGTAAATGAGCTTTCAAATGAATGTTATGTAATGTGGGAGGGGGAATGGGGGTATATAGGTGCACTCTGCAGGTCTGCCAGCAGTCTTGTCTTGTGTGCACGGAGAGAAAGAGAGCGAGCCAAAGACTGAAAAACTTTTCACTGTACCACTATAAATCGCACATTTGACACCTTTTTTGCACTATGGGAGAGCACAATAAACCACCTAAAAAATTTATTAAAATGCGATTAATTAGATTAATTTTTTAATCGCCTGACAGCACTAATTTTAAATAAAAGTCCAACGTCTAATCGTACCTTCAATAAAACCAAAATGATAGCATGAACATTTAAAACTATCAGCCAATCTTAACTTGGTCAGGCAGTAAATACACCTTTCTTCCATTCACCTTCCTTCTACAACCCTCCTACACCCAATCTCCACCGCAGCAGCACAAACCATCAGCCTCCACAGCCTCTCCATCTCCTCCTCTTCAACAATTCACCTCTACCTGTCATATGTTTAAGTTGCTTATTTTCTCTTTACTACAGTGGCTTGCAAACACACACAGATAATTTTGTCCTATTCGGCCTGTAAATATGTTCCCACTAAAACTAATTCTGTGCAGTTTAAAAAAATAAATAAATAAATCCAAAAATAGAAACAAAACCACTAAGTTCTGAGGCCAATAAAAGGATGAAAACCAGTCTGCTTCTAAACCCAGACACTTATCTTCTAAGCTTCAGATGAACACAGGATCTCCACTCTCCATCCAAAGGAAATATGCTTTAATCCAGATTTAACAATTACTCCAGCAACCTAGAAAAGAGATTTGTGCTTCAAGGCTCCAGAAATAACATTTTAAATTAATATTCGAGTTTGTTTCATTCACACATGTTCAACACACAAACTGGCTGAGTTCTTCTCTCAAACAGAAAACACTGTTCCACCTTGTGATGTCATGTGGTAATACAGAATGTATGCTCCAATGTCTGTTTTTTTTAAAAACTTGACACTTTCATTAGAATAATTTGGATGATTTTAGCCCTGGAATTGCCGATCTCTACTGAACTGAAGGTAAAAGTTGTCTGTTAATTATGCTCCATGACATCACAAGGTGGAACAGAGCATTCTGAGCTTTGGAGATGTAGACAGACGAATAATAAAGTGTGACTCAAACATGTGAATGAAACAAAACACAACTCCAGGTGTGTTTGAGGAGAAAACAACATAACATGACTTGAAGCTCACAAGAGTCGATTTTGTGTAATATAGGACCTTTACATGTTCTCCTTGTGTCTGTGGGGAGTTTCCGGGTTCCCCATGTGGCTGTGTGGAGTTTGCATGTTCTGTGGCTGTGTGGAGTCTGCATGTTCTCCATGTGGCTGTGTGGTGTTTGTGAGTTCTCCATGTGGCTGTGTGGTGTTTGCATGTTCTCCTTGTGTCTGTGTGGCGTTTGCGGGTTCTCCATGTGGCTGTGTGGCGTTTGCGGGTTCTTCATGTGGCTGTGTGGCGTTTGCATGTTCTCCATGTAGCTGTGTGGAGTCTGCATGTTCCCCATGTGTCTGTGTGGAGTCTGCATGTTCCCCATGTGGCTGTGTGGAGTCTGCATGTTCCCCATGTGGCTGTGTGGCATTTGCATGTTCTTCTTGTCGCTGTGTGGCGTTTCCGGGTTCTCCATGTGGCTGTGTGGAGTCTGCATGTTTTCCATATGACTGTGTGGAGTTTGCATGTTCTTCTTGTGGCTGTGTGGAGTTTCCGGGTTCTCCATGTGGCTGTGGGGAGTCTGCATGTTCTGTGTCTGTGTGGCGTTTCTGGGTTCTCCCTGTGTCTGTGTGGCGTTTGCATGTTCTCCCTGTGTCTGTGTGGGTTTTCTCGGGCTTGCCCATGAACCCAGTACATCCACCATACAGCTCTCCATCTAATGCAGTTCTGACCAAGATTAGCCCAAGATCCAAGGATGTTCCCACTGCTCCTGACCGGTTTGACCCAGAAACACTGCACAAAACAAATCTCTCTGGAGAATATTCTGAAGTATAAGTTTATACTTCCACCCACTCCTTTTTGAACTTGTACATAGTAATTCCTTGTATATGTATTGATTATGAATCCTTTTTATCAGTTGGTTTTCTTATGCTTTTGTTATGTCTCGATACTGTTTCTTTTCTGTACATGTTCGAAATAAACAACAACAAACTGGTTTTAAGTTCCAGTCTCCTTGGAACAGGTGAGTTGTGTACGCAGTGCTGCTTTAAATCATTTGACAAATCGAATAGGAGGTACCGTACTGTCTAGACTAGTCTGACCAGCGATCCTCTGAGGCCCATAGCCGTGATTTGTGCTGGTTCCTCCAGATCAGAACTGGAGCTTTTGGGATTGGCGAGCACGGCGTTGGTTTGGCGCTCTCCTCCATCATGAATCATTATTTAGATGTCAGTTTGTCCCTCGTCCAGATGGTCTTGTGATGAGTAAGTCCGCATCCTCCCCAATTAAAGCGCAGCGAGAAATGGATTCCAAAATTCCTGACGTCAAAGTGGAAGACGAACATCTTGTGAGGGAAATTTGCCAATATGGATGGAAGCAAAGATGTCCAGAAATAATGTGCTCAAAATATGTCTGCTGGATGTGTAGGAATAGTAGAGGAATTGCAGGGCTGATAGTTCAGACTTATTTTGGTTTCTGAGTTTACGCAGTCAGGAAAGTATGTGTACACACTGTCTCTGTATTTTAAGGAACTGTATGATTAAGGTGATTGATGATTGTGTCTCCAGACATGTTAAAAATCAAGCTTGTACTGATAAATATTGCAATGCTGATTTATTCTTAAAGGGATAGTGTGGTTTTTTTAATGTTAATCTGTATGGGTTTCCTTCTAAAAGTTCCGTGTGTTGACACCAGCTTACCTCTGACATTCTCAGCTGATCCCGGTTCGGCTCGCTTTCTCAAGCCCACGTAGGTAGGTCCGGTAGCTTCTCTGGAACATTAAATAAAGCTTGTTTTTCTTCTCAAAACAAAACAATTCTCCGATATATTTGCGTCGAAAACAGTTGTCAACGAAACATCCAGCAGCGAACTTAGCGATCACGTATTGTGTCTGCATATCATATCACTGCGCTCACGTTAGTGTATCAGCCTGTTCACTTGTAAACTTCCCCTTGTGGCGGACCGCATCTGCCGTGCACTTCCGCTAAAGGTGAACAGCCTAAGACGCTAACGTGAGCGCAGTGATATGAGTCAGCAGACACAATACGCGATCGCCAAGTTGGATGTTTCGTTGACAACTGTTTGGGACACAAATATATCACCTTTCGGACAAATGTTTTGTTTTGAGAAGAAAAACAAGCTTTATTTCATGTTCCAGGGAAGTTACCGGACCTACTTACGTGGGTTCCAGAAAGCGAGCCGAACCGGGATCAGCTGAGACTGTCAGAGGTAAGCCAGTATCAACACACGGAACTTTTAGAAGGAAACCCATACAGATTAACATTAAAAAAGAGAAAAGAAACACCCTATCCCTTTAAGTAAAAAAACATTGGACATGAACAATTTGTTTTATGTTGTGTTGTCAAAAGCCTGAGACCCTCAGATCTCAGAAGCTAAGCAGGTCTGGGCCTGGTTAGTACTTGGATGGGAGACCGCTGGGAAAAAATGTTGTGTCCTTAGGCAAGACACTTCACCCACATTTGCACAAACAGCCTTCTCCTATAATGCTGTGAAAGACTGGAACAACCTTCCAAATGAATTAAAATGTCAGGCAAGCTATATAACTTTCTCAACAGAGCTTAAAAAGTGGTTGGAGAACAATCAAACCTGTCATCACTAATTTTTATATAACAGCGTTTCTATTGTTATTTGATATACAATAGGCTATGTAAAGACTGATATAAATGAAATGTAGAATGGTAGGTCAGTATGAATTTTAAAAGATGAAGATTTTGTAAATACTTGTAATTATTTTTGAAATGTGTGCCTTGTATGGTGTTTTGCATTGCACATGTGACTATGTGAGAGTGTTTTTATCTGTGTTCCTGTGAGAATGTGTCAGTGTGAATGTTTCTTATTGTTGATTGAGATTTTTCACTGTAATTTTTAATGTAATAGGGACTGCAGATGGAAACTAGCTATGTAGCTATAATCTGGTGCAGATCATCTTTGTTTTATGAGCTTAAAGGGACACTGTGTAAGATTTTTACCAGTTAATTACCGAAATTGAAGATACCCATTCAAAAATACAGCCTTTTCCACTTCCATCATGAAATCAAAGTATTCTGTTGGACTTAGATATAGTCGATTTCACCTGCATAAAAGGGGGATCTTCCCCATGTAGCGGCATCCATTTTAATTACGAGAGCCGCAGAAGGACATACGACATACGTATTTTGGGCTCTGCTTTCGCCGTTTTCTTTATAGCTGTCGGTACTGGCCCATGGATTTCACACACTTTCACTTTCTGGTTAATGGCGGGTTACGTGTTGCTTGCGCATACCGCCACCTACTGGTTCCTGGGAGATTCTGCTACTTATTATTGTTGTTTATGACCCTCGAAGTCTGCCGTAGCTAGAATTGCAATACCCACCATCCACCAATGCGCCACCATCCTACACAGTGTACCTTTTAATGTCTCTGTACGTTGTCCCTTTTCAAATAAAGACTAAACTAAACATTGCCTAGTATGAAAATGGTGTGGTGGTGGAGGGGCTGATGGTGCAAACTGGCAGCCTCGCTTCCGTCAGTCTGCCCCAGAACAGCTGTAGCTACAATAGTATCTTACTCCAAAGTGTGTAGTGAATGAAGAATGCACCAAACTGTAAAACAACTTTGAGCATCTGGGAAAGCGCGATAAAAGACAATGCATTATTGTTTTTCTCAAGACGATTATCCAATCAGAAAGCAGAATGAGCCTCTTTGAGTTGCCAGTTTCAGTGCTGAAATCCAGTTGGTTTAAACCTAAAATGTCTCTCTCTTATCTGAACAGTCTCTACCTAAACCCCAGCGCCTGCAGCCAGCCAGGAGTTAGTGCTAGTGGAGCTTCTGCAACTCAGGGAGGGAATTCTGGAGGTTCTGAGCTTCACACGAGGCCTGTCCATATGAGAATGAGACACACTTGGATGTGTTTATCTGCCGGTTTAGGCTCTGGAGACACAGGTTCAGTTGTGATTGTATGTGTTTTTAAAACAGTAAGAGCTCAGGTGATATTTTACAGAAGGGTAGAAGTGACAAACACGCATTAAACATTTTTAGTGGCTTTTTATTTTGTTACATTTCCAGTTAAGACAACCAGTTAAGCCAATAAAAGAAAAAGAAAAGCCATTATTTAACAGAAGTGAGTGGAACATCTCTCCTTGAGACCTAGACACTGGTGGACGTGAGGAGGAGAAAGAGGCTGATTGTTCAGCTGCTGTGGAGGATGAAGTTGGACTGTAATTGTAACAGTAGTTACATTTTGTTCAGTATTGAACCAGTGGATAAAGCATAAGGCCCTGCTCAGACGACACGCAGAGCTACTGTGACTGTGTTGGAGCAGTGTTCTTACAGACCGTCCACGTGAAGGACCTCTACTGTGAGACCACATGTTCACACCACAACTAAACATTGGTATGTGCCTGGCAAATTCAGACTCATTATATACACTCGTCTGTATTTTTATACAGATGATACCAGTCTGGTCTCCAATCCAGAACCAAACATGATCGTCCAATCAGATAATTTTTTTTCCAGTGACACATGTGAAACGAGCTCCATTGGTCATCTATAATTTTTTGACAAAATGACATTTCTCTCATTTCAGATTAACAAATTTTAGTGCTTCGCTCATTCATTTTGCAGAAATCCACAATGTTTTTCAGGTTTTTTCCTTGTGAGCAGCCGTATTTGTTTTGACACAGCAGAAAATGCGTGTCCCTGATTGGCTCATCTGCCTGTCAATCACACCCTTCACCAGTGACCAGAGTCACATCTTTGTAAAATATTGGAGAAGTGTGTGTTCTGGATCCTAGACAGCATTTCCATAGGAAAAAGCCTGTGGATAACTGTGTGGAGAAAAAGCCTTTGAGGCTGTGGTGTTTGGTTCTGTCTATTTGCAGCTCTTGACTCTCAAATGCAGGAGACATTTTTGTATCATTCAGAGATCACTTTTTCACCTCAGATAAACCAGAGTTTAGTGCTTTGCTTCTTGATTCAAAAGAAATCTATTTCTCAGTCTTCGGTGTAGAAAACATTAATTTACTGTGAGTGGGGTCACCTCTCCACAGATCTGACCTGTAACCTTCTTGTTTGAGGTTTAAACAGACATGTTATTGACTTTTCAGAGCTTTTAACCATTTTTATAGTGGTTTCTTTCTCAATTACTCTTTTGAAGTTGTATTTGGTGTGAACTGTACATGTTTAAGCTTTAATCATTTGTTTTCAAGACAACATTTTGGCGATCAATCCTCCACAGGTACACACCATTGTGATGACCTTTACAGCAATGTCAGCTCCCAGTGGGCACCGGTTTTCTCATGTGGAATGTCTTCTTTAAAACTGATGTCTTCTTTAATAGTGTTGAAACTTCCAGTCAAAACAAAAAAACAAAAAAATTCACAAGGGCAAGCGAGTTGCACCTGACAGACAATAAAGACCAGAGTTAGCACACAGCCTCACTCATAAAGACATAAATCCTCATGCTGCCTGGAGAGGTCTTCAGATTACAGTGAGCGATAGAGCGGTCGAGAGGTCGCCCTGTTCATTTCCCACGGCGCTCTAGACCTTCGACCTCTGTAATGACCGCCTCAGTGTCGCTCTCCTCCTTGTCTCAATGCAGGGACAGTACAGCTCCTCTGTGTGCACTTGACACCTCACTGAAGAGGAGCACGGAAATGGATAAAACATTCTATTCATCCTCAAGGCTGTTTATGCTTCATCTTCATCTACATCGCTGCAGCGTGAAAAGAATCCTGAACCAAACAAGACGATAAAAAGCCTGTAATTCATGTAAACTAATACAATGTAGACTTACACTGACACACATCACAATATATTACAATAACAGAGAGTAAGAGTAAAAAATTAAAAATAGTAAATGGCAATAAACTTCTAAATAACTAGCAATAAAAATGGCAAGAGATTGGTATCAATAAGACATAAATTATTACATCATTTTATATACATCCTTTTTGAATTTTTCCACTGTGAAAACACTGATTTAAAATGGTTTAATATTAAAAATGGGGCTATTCACTTTTTTCATTCTTTATTCATGGGAACAATTTGTCTAATTTGCTCCTCATGTTGGTCTTTGGTCCTTCAACAACTTTGCACCTTATTGGCTTTTCAGTTGCTATGGGGCATGTACTCGAAATTTCAAATGTGGAAATTGGCTCTATAATTGCTAGCCTTGATCGGCTTCATTTGACTGGAGCTGAGTCCACTTCTATATGCAGTCTACGGTAAGAACAAATTGGGTACGATTTGGCTAAATTGTGAGAATGAGTTGTACTTTGTCGAAAACGGCAATCTGAATCTGAATTCTTTTACCGATGACATTGGATAGGCGCCACAACTGACCTCTAACAATGTAATAACATGTAATCTAATAACTCAGACAAACTTTATTCATCCACAAGGGAATTTATTTGGACACAGTAGCTCACACATCACAATATATTATATCCATCCACCCATTTTCTTCCACTTATTGTATTCTTTTTTCCTTTTATACATTGCCTATTCAATTGTGTATTATAATTTATCGTTCGTAATAGTTCCGTTATGTTCGACAGATTGAGAGTTACACCCAGCTGCCTGCGAATGATGCGATTAGAGTCCCATCCCCCATGGAAATATTTGGCAGGTTGTGAAGACGCTGCTGCTGAATCCACGGTTTTATCACAAGCCCAGAGAAACAGACACCGGAAGTCGTCATTCGCATGTTTCCAAACGTCTTCGGTTAAATGTGAATAGAGATTTGAAATCCATCCTTTCATCCATTTTCTTCCGCTTATCCAGGGCCAGGTCGTGGGGCAACAGTCTAAGCAGAGACTTCCTTCACCCCGGACCCCAAGGCATTCCCAGGCCAGCCGGGAGATATAGTCAGCGTGTCCTGGGTCTTCCCCGGGGCCTCCTCCCGGTGGGACATGCCCGGAGGAATCCGGAACAGATGCTCGAGCCACCTCAGATGATATAATAACAAAGAGTAAAAAAAAAATGAATTGTAATAATAAATTCTAAATCAGTATCAAAAAAGATGGAAGAGACAGGTGTCAATAGGGCATAATTATATAAAAGTATATGTACAAGTAAAAATAAAAGTAATACATGTACCTCAGCTATATACAAGAGGTAAAGAAACCCCTCCCCCACCTAATGATGTCACTAAGTGGGTCCAAGCTGTCTGTCAGTATTATAGTTCAGATCTGGCTTCAGTTGTTAGTGGTTTCGCTAATATGTATACATTGGTTGGTTGTGCATTAGTTCATCTCCAGAAAGAACAGAATAAGAAACAGTGTTATTTATATAGACATTTATATAGCTGTTCAGGTGGTTAAAATGCAGAAGGGGACTTTTCAAAACCTAGCCGTAATCAGGTTAAGGTTCTATTCCTTATCTGTTGGCAGGGCAGACTGTCTATATCAGGGGTGCTCAACCTTTTTTTTTTTTTTAACCGGGATCTACTTTTGAGGTTGATGATGTGCCGAGATCTACCAAGAGGGGGTGTCTGGAGGGGGGTCAGGCTACAGTGTCAACGTAGCCCAAGGTGCGGTCCTAAAACCGATACATACCCGATCTTTGGGCATGCGACTTCAGTTTGAACGGTCAGGTCACATTCATCTGAACTGGGCGTGTTTCCTCCAGTGAGAGTGGTACAAGAAGGCGCTCACAAATGTACACAAACGTTCTTCTTGTCATGCGAAAATAGTGTGAACTCCGTATTAGTGAAGCGGCGAAACACGTAGCAATCCCACCACTTTTGTCTGCGACTTCGCTCCAACACGTTCATACAGACATTGCTGCCACTGCCCCTCAAAACGCCTTCCTTCTCTTTCTCCATCTCCTCCTTAAAACAAATAAGCTGTACGCGTTTTGGCTCCGGTACGACAGCAACTTTAGGCGACTTCCATAAACACTGAGCACGCTCGCTGCATGTGACCTCGTCATGTCCTCCAAGGTGTATGCGGGACACTTTTGGGGCGTTTAAAGTTCACACTGGAGATCACATACAAGTCGTATTTAATTGGAAATATGAACAACCTCGCAAAAAATTGGATTTCACAAAAATCGGAATTGAGCATTAAGCCCTGCAGTCTGATCGCAGCCATACGCGATCGACTGACACTCTGCCTGCGCTCGACTGGTAGATCGCGATCGACTGGTTAGGCACCCCTGGTCTATACCATTTTCAGTGAGGGTACACATAACACATAAGCTCAAAAACAGTCTGATATACAGACCCTCCTCTACATACGAACATTCGACTTACGAACATTCGGAGTTACGAACACGGTCGAAAATAAAAAAAAAAAAAGTTAAGTGCTGTACATGTACGTAAGTGAGTTTTTGTATTTAGCGCCTATTCCGACTTCCGAGTAGTGCGTATTTCCGCCGCTGATGCACAGGCAGGGCGCTGCGATCGTGTGCCCAACATCCCCCAAGCATCACGCCCACTCAGTTGAAACTACCTAAGTGTTCAGACGTACTTGCGGTGTTACGAACTTTGTTGTTTTATCTTCCATCCGTAATCCAATATGGTTGGTGAAAAGCGAAAAGCTTCTAGTGAAAGTGGAAATGTGAAAAAGCGGCAAGCCATCTCATTTGAAAAGAAGGTGTCGATAATGAAGAAACTTGATGCTGGTGAGAAGATGGTGAATGTGGCACGCGCATACAACATGAACCGTTCAACGATCGGTACAATCACACCTACATTCACACACACACACACACGCTCTCTCTCGCTGGCTGGCTGGCTCGCTCTCTCTCTCAGTTGTCTCTACTGCGTCTGCCTCTGTGTCTCTCTCTTCTTTTTATCTTATCAGTTTTCCATATTTTTAAAAAGCATATTGTTTTGTTACTATTTAGTGTTATTTAAATTCAGTACAAATCCATATAGATTACTTATACAAGCCTTAAACATACATTCCCTTCTAAAGAATGCCCTATAACGACTTACGAACAAATTCAACAAACGAACGGCCATTCGGAACGTAATTCGTTCGTAGGTCGAGGAGCGTCTGTAAACTGAATTCACATCCTCACCACCATCAAACTTTGTAAAACGACACAGGATTTGACACAAAACTTGTCTCTAAACTTGGGAGTGAGTTGTGTCCACTTCATTTCTCCACAGTCCAAATGTCCGCAGAAACAGGCAGCAGGAAGTTCCAGAGCCTTGTATCGGTCTGTTTTACCAGGCTCTCCAGTCGTCCGGCGCAAAGGTCGCGGCGGCTCACCAGGACTCCAGCAGCTCAGCCCAGCGTGGTTAACCCCGACCACCAGGCGGTCATTAAAAAACATGTCAGCCTCGTCAGTCCTGTCAGATTCACAGAGCCAGAGAAACAGAGCAGCGCCCGCCAGCTCCACCCTGACCGCGAGAGAACATGCAAAAAAATGTTCTATTTTTAAAGATACCCAAAAGTACTGCCCATACTTTTAGCTCAAGAGCAGAATTCTGAAATCTAAATTTTACCATTTGCATTTTTAACTCTAAAGGCATTTTTTAAAATTCATCTTTTTATTGATTTTTAAGAAACGTTTAAACATACATAAACATTACACAGAAACAGGACAGCAGGCAATTAAAAAAAAGAAGATTCAAGAGATTATACATCAATCAAGCATAAAAATTTAAATAAAAATGAAATTAAATTAAATATAGAAGGGGATTTTTTTTTTTAAAGGAAATGCAAAAACAAACTCAAAACAACCCATTATGATTGAAAATGTTCAAATTGAGACAGTAGCTGAAATAACATTTCATGGAGTCGTCATAGACAATAAATTGTATTGTTTAAACCCACGTCAGACATATAAAAACAAAAATCTCAAAGTCTCTCCGTAATAAATAAAACAAAATATTACCTCGATTACAATGCATTGCGTACACTATAATGCTCAGTGATTCTTCCTTACTTCACATATTGTATTGAAGTATGGGGGAATATTTATCAAACTACAGTGTACACTAAAACCTCTAATTGTCTTACAGAAACGAGCCCTACGGATTATTCACAAAGTTGGGTTTTTAGAACACACTCATAATCTTTTTATACATTCTAAGCTCTTAAAATTTGAAGACAGCACACAGCAATTATTATGTTTAAAGCTCTACAAGCAACACCAATGTGTCAATACGTTTAAATTACATTACAAAAATATGGTCTGCTCACAGTATATGGAGAGTGTCTAAGGTCATTTCATCACTGTCTTCTGCAAAACTAGTTCTGCTGGAACATCTCTTATCTTTGTACGTGCTTTTCCTTACCTTATGGTACTTGCTTTTTCTTACCATTGCTGGTACTAGTATTCCGGTCCTGTATCCTTAACCATATGGGAAAATGGAAGTGATTTTTCTTTACTTATGTTATTATGTATAGATGAGTAATGGGGGTGGGGTTAAATAGAGTTTCTTCCCCCCCACTCATTCTTGGACATTACAATTTTGGTTGTTCTTTGTATATCTGTACAGTGGTACCTCACCTTACGAAATTAATTTGTTCCAGAAGTGGTTTCGTAACGTGAATTTTTCGTAAGTTGAGTAGCTATTTCAATGGAAAAGGCCTGATCCGTTCCAAGGTTTTTTTTTTATAGTGTAACTTTTTTTTATAGTGTAACATTTGTGTTCCGCATCCTGATTGGAATAAACCAGGTCTAGACCAGAACTAAACCAGGTCTAAACCTGGACTGGACCTGGACTAAACCGGGATTATCCCGGGACATGGCAGTGCCGTTGGAGGAGCGCGTTGCTCGTGTCTCCGAGCTCCTTGCGCTTCCGCGCTAGAGCTAAGAGGCCGAGAAAGACGCTCTTTCAGCGGGAATAAGAGCGGGGCGGGGCGGGCTCTGGTTCTATGTGACTTCCAGAGCTGGGGGGCTGACACTGTGAGCTAACAGGCCGAGAAAGGTGCTCTATCGGCGGGCAAGACCGCGAGGTCTCCCTCGGGGCGGGCTCTGCTTCTATGTGACTTCCAGATCTAGTCCAGAACTAAACCAGGTCTAGACCAGGTCTAAACCAGGACCGGATCAGGTCCAGACCCGGACCAAACCGGGACCAGACCAGGATTAAATCACCCCGCGGCCCCGAGGGGAAGGCACGGCCCGGGCGCCGCGGCTCCATCTCGCGCCGTGTCGACGTCGCTTTTTGATCCTTCGATGTCGGCTCTTCCTATCATTGTGAAGCAGAATTCACCAAGCGTTGGATTGTTCACTCACTAATGGGGAACGTGAGCTGGGTTTAGACCGTCGTGAGACAGGTGAGTTTTACCATACTGATGATGTGTTGTTGCGATAGTAGCTCCGCTCCCCTCGCGCGTTCGGCGCTATATTGAGCCGTGTCTACCCCCACGCTTCACTATCAACACATTCCATTGAAAATCTATGAAAGTTCGAGTGTTCAAACGAGAGACAAATGCGAGAAAAGCCCAACTCCAGTCTGAGAAAAGCGTAGAATGTGTGTGGTGAGGGATTTACAGCCCTAAAACATGTAGAACAATTGCAAAATACAAAGTTGTCCTACCTCGTGGACCTCTCCCACCGCGGGCCACCTCTGGAACCTAACCCTGTGTGTGTTGATAAAGTGTATTTACGTTTTAGGGCGTGCATTGTGAGGAAAATAATCTTTGTTATGAAATACGTCAAAGGTCGCTGATGTTCTGTTCTTGTGTTATCAATCTTCTAGTTACGAATAGATTGAGGTTTACGACAACTATGGCTGATTTATGCTGATTCAGTTAAAAACCTAGAAGACGTGGTCTTTTAAACTGGACTTTGCCTGTGTTTTACTACCATGTTATGTATGTTATGTTTGCATAAGTTCCTTCTTGAGGGTCCTAGTTTGAGTTAATGGTTAACAAGTCTGTAGGTTAAATTTAGCTCAGTTCTGTACCAAGACTTAGGAGACGACAGGGAGACGACAGGACATCTGAAGAATCATGTCTGTATCCTCTGCTGATCAACATTAAAGTGCCTGCATTTTTCCTACGAGGTCTTGAGAATTTCTTCCACAGCATCTGAGCGCGTATTAATTGAATTTTTGAGATTCCGCGTTTCGTAACTTGAATTTTCTTTCGTATCTAGAGACCAAAATTTGACGTGAAGGCGTTTCATAACTTGGATTTTTTCGTATGTAGGGTCTTTCGTAAGGTGAGGTACCAATGTATTGGCTTTTTCATTTGACTTGATATTGCACATCTTCAGAATCTTGAAAAATAAACATAGTACAAGGGGGAAAAAGGCCCTATATTTCACAAAATGGATTTTTGTTAATATTTCCAGAGTTGTTTTGTTTAATTCAGCACATCTGAGCAACTCTTCATTATTAGTCTGTAAATATCTCGAAAGCTCAAAATACTCATTAGAAAAGGATAAATCCAGGGCTTTTTCTAATTTTCTAAATTAAATGAAGGTGCACAAACACAGTGGAAGGTGGAACAGAGTGTCTTCAGTTTGAGAGAAGAACTCGTAAGCATAAATCTGCAGGTTTGTGCGTTAAACATGTGTGAATGAAACAAAACACAACTCCAAGTCTGTTTGTGATGAGGAAACAACGATGTAACATAGCTCAGGAAACAGTGTAATAATTTCAATATTTTTAAAACTGGTTAATTGTTAAAATCTCTGCATATACCTTTTTTTTCTTTTTTTTAATTGTGATTGCATAATAAACAAAAAATGATTCCGAAAATGATTTCTCGTTATATCAAATTAATTTTAAAAGAAAAAAAAAAGTGTCCATATATAGGCCGCGCTTATCTATAAGCCGCAGGTGTGAATCATGTCGGTGTCTGGGATCATGTCAGTGTCTGGGATCATGTCGGTGTCTGGAATCATGTCTGGAATCATGTCGGTGTCTGGGATCATGTCTGTGTCTGGAATCATGTCTGGAATTATGTCGGTGTCTGGGATCATGTCGGTGTCTGGAATCATGTCTGGAATTATGTCGCTGTCTGGAATCATGTTGGTGTCTGGGATCATGTCGCTGTCTGGAACCATGTCGGTGTCTGGAATCATGTCGGTGTCTGGAATCATGTCTGGAATTATGTCGCTGTCTGGAATCATGTCGGTGTCTGGGATCATGTCGCTGTCTGGAATCATGTCGGTGTCTGGGATCATGTCGGTGTCTGGAATCGTGTCTGGAATTATGTCGCTGTCTGGAATCATGTCGGTGTCTAGGATCATGTCAGTGTCTGGAATCATGTCAGTGTCTGGAATCATGTCAGTGTCTGGGATCATGTCGTTGTCTGGAATCATGTCAGTGTCTGGGATAATGTCTGGAATCATGTCACTGTCTGGAATCATGTCGGTGTCTGGGATCATGCTGCTGTCTGGAATCATGTCGGTGTCTAGGATCATGTCGGTGTCTGGAATCATGACGGTGTCTAGGATCATGTCGGTGTCTGGAATCATGACGGTGTCTAGGATCATGTCGGTGTCTGGAATCATGTCGGTGTCTGGGATCATGTCGGTGTCTAGGATCATGTCGGTGTCTGGAATCATGTCGGTGTCTGGGATCATGTCCGTGTCTGGGATCATGTCGGTGTCTGGAATCATGTCGGTGTCTGGGATCATGTCGCTGTCTGGAATCATGTCGGTGTCTGGAATCATGTCGGTGTCTGGGATCATGTCGGTGTCTGGGATCATGTCGCTGTCTGGAATCATGTCGGTGTCTCGCAGGATTTCAGCAGATTTCAGGCTCTCCCGGGGACGGGGATAAATGTATCGATCAGGTATGAGTGGATGTTCCGCTACTGAAATTTGAGACGTTTCTTATCGTCATTTACGCCTCACCTGCATTTAATATGGGTCATTAAGACGTATCCCACTCAGTAATGTTCATTTAGTGTCAGTGAACTTATTTTATCACATGTATCAACTGTATCACATATCAACTGTTTTAGTGGCTGTGTGAAGAATCCCTCAGTCGTCCAGGTAGAATCCATGGCAAAAGGAGAAATTCAATTTGTCAACTGGACAAAAGTTTATTTACCAGGGTCTACCAGCGTCTGACCAGAACTGAAGAAGCAGCTTGGATGAGCTGCGAAATGTATTCGACCAAATACTTTTGTCCAGTTGACAAATTGAATTTCATGTTTTAGTGGCTGACACAGCTCTCGCTAGTGTTGTAACTTCATGTTCACCGCACAGGCAGCGCCGCTTTCTGCACTCAGGCTTCGCGTGTCGGCTGTGTTCATAAACGAAAATGTGTGAGAAAAGTAGCAGCTTATGGTTCAGAAATTACGGTACTTATTTTTATATTTGCTAAACCAGGGGTCTCTTACCTGTAGCTCTCCACCCCCTTCCAAGTAGCTCGCCAAGGGATTTCAGAAATATTTGTACTATGCTGAATAAGTCAAATTGATTAAAAATGATTAAAGGACCCATGGCATGAACTTTCACTTTCTGAGGTTTTTGAACGTTAATGTGAGCTCCCCTACCCTGTTTAGCCTCCCCCCCATGGTTAAAAGTTGCGAAATGTCTAAACTGAGCATTTGCGATCCTTTTCTGCGTTACAAAAAATCGGAGCTCAAACGGGCGATTTTGAACAAGGCACCTTGTTGACGTCAGATCGAAAAAAGAAATGCAAATGCAGTTCCACCCCCGTCTGTCTGTACTCAGCGTCTCTGTAAATCACGCCCAGAGAGTTTGGACTGCGAATGCGCTAGGCAATGCGAAATGCGTTTTTTTATTTGCCTGGAGGCACGTCCAAGTGTTTCTAGGCTCGGAAGTCCTTTATCTGAGCCTCTGGATCTTTGAACAGCAGTGGTTTAATTTTATTTTCTGTGGAAATGTGTTTATTTTTCAATGGAACGCTTCAAATCTCTCACCCCGTGCAAAAACAAGGAAATGGATCAGCTGAGCGCTCAGAGCTGAGAGCGGAGAGTTTGGCCACGCCCCCACCCTCTACTATAGGCCAGCTCTTTTCTCATTCAAGCAACAACGCCCATTATGGAGTGTTCAGAGAGAGAAAAATTACTCTTTCTAATCTTATCTCTGTTTCTCATGCACTGAGTGTTGATTTTGAAGAAGTATTAGGGAACCATTAAGGAGCCATATAAAAGCATCAAGAAGTACCATGTCATGGGATCTTTAATTAAATGTCTTACTAGTGTGCATGCATCATTTTGATGCCTAACTTTCTACTAAATGGATATATAGGCATCTAACTGTACCTCATCTAAGGCCGTGGGTCTTACTCTTTCTTTGTAACCTCTAAAACTAGTAGCTCTGGCATTTTTGTTGTGTAAAGTTAGCTCATCAGAGGAAAACGGGACATCTCAACATAACGATCATGAGAAAAGCTTCTCTAAAGATCCTCTTGTCCAGGCCTTCAGAGCTTATTTGCATGACATTAAGCTAAGCCCTCCCCCAGATCATCTATCATGGTGGTGTGGTGTTTACATTCAAGAAAGGTCAGAATTAGTGCAGAATTAAACTTTGTTAAAATGGAAATGCTTTCATAAAGGTCCCATGGCATGAAATTTTCACTTTCTGAGGTTTTTGAATGTTAATGTGAGCTCCCCTACCCCCCATGGCTAAAAGTTGCGAAATGTGTAAATTGAGCATTTGCGATCCTTTTCGGTGATTCCGGTGATTCCTTACGGGTGATTCCGAACAAGGGAACTTTCTGACATCACACTCGCGGAAAGGTTTCCACACCCCGTCTGGATGTCTACCCACCGTCTCTGGAAATCACGCCCAGAGAGTTTGGACCTCAAACGAGCTACGCAATGCGAGATGCATTTTTTTATCTGGAGACACATGAGTGTTTCCAGGCTCGGATGTCATTTATCCGAGCCTCCGAACCTCTGAAACAGCAGTGGTTTAATTTTATTTTCTGTGGAAATGTGTTTTTTTTAAAATGGAAAGCGTCTCATATCTTCCTCCGCACTTAAAACATGGAAGTGGGTGACAGCGCCCAGTGCACCGCTAATCCAGGAAAGAGCGGAGCATTTATATATATATATATATATATATATATATATATATATATATATATATATATATATATATATATATATATATATA
This sequence comes from Paratrypauchen microcephalus, assembly GCA_036785185.1. NCBI lineage: Eukaryota > Metazoa > Chordata > Actinopteri > Gobiiformes > Gobiidae > Paratrypauchen > Paratrypauchen microcephalus. Next base: position 1,601,595 of record JAVJIX010000106.1, on the reverse strand, counting down.
TATACTTATATATATATACTATGCTATATTATGATCAAAGGAGAAGTTCAATTTGTCAACTGGACAAAGTTTGTTTGGTTGAAAACGTTTCGCCGCTCATCCGAGAGGCTTCGTCAGCTCTGGTACCAGAGCTGACGAAGCCTCTCGGATGAGCGGCGAAACGTTTTCAACTTTGTCTAGTTGACAAATTGAACTTCTCCTTTGATCATGGATTCTACCTGGACAACTGTGGGACTTTTCACGTATGCTATATTATGTGCAATACGAAATTCATTTGAGCAGTATTACCTCCTGTGAAATACTCCTTAAATACCCTATTTTATTACATATTTTATTACTTTTTTTTATTATATTGGTTACTTTGCTAGTACTTCCTGACTATAAGTAAATTTTGTAGTTGTTGTGCCACAGTGATAGTCATGATGGGGGAGGGCTTAGCTTAATGTCATGCAAATTTGGCAAGGAGGGCTGAAGAGACAAAAGTTGGAGAGGCGTTTTCTGGGATTTGCTATGGCTGCTTTCAAATAGAGATAACTTTTTAAAAATATGGTCAGATTTTCATGTGTAAGACATCATTGGAAAGCTTAGAACCTGTACTTTCAGAATCTGTGAATAACTCAAAACGCCTCCGAGACGACTTGGTATTGGTTTTCCTGAGGTTGGACACATTTTATTCCAACCACCAACACTCACACACACCACTTTCATACTACGTAATGGTCACATTTTTATACAGTGCACTTTTCCATCCTCAAGACGCTTAGTGCTTTCCAACAAGGAACCACTCACACACCCATTCAGACACCAGTGTACACAGGCACTCAGGGTGAGGTGAGTTGACCTTCAGATCAAACGCTCTACCAACTGAGCTACTGCCGCACTAATGTGGTTTTAATGTGGCTTAGTGTCTTGCCCAAGGACACATGACTGTGAATCGATCCTGTGACCTTCAGGTTTGTGTACTTCATAGTAATTGAGCCCCAACTTTTAGTCCTGATTTGATCCTGGTTTAGTACAGATGTAGACCTTGGTTCCTGGCATAGTCGTTGTCTAGTCCAGGTTTAGTTCTTAGACTTTATTATTTATTATTGATTTATTTATTAATAGACTTTATTATTATTTATTATTTAGACAAACTTTATTGATCCACAAGGGAAATTACTTAGACACAGAAGCTCACACATCACAATATAAAGAGACAAATAAGGCATAATTATATCAATGTATATGTCAAAATAATAGAAAAATAAGATATAAAAATTCTCAGCTATATACAAAAGGTCATAAGGAAGACAACAATGGTATGATGATTGACAGGACATCGGGTTATCTGTTATAAGGGTGACTTCTGTGTTAAGTCCCTGTTTAGCGCTAAACAAACACATTTTTTAGAGAAAGTATTTTGTGAAATTGTTTGGAGCTTTCTACCATTTCTAACACTGTTCCCTCATCAAAAACATGCTTGTTTGAGTAATTTAGCGATCTCTCCTTCCATATACAAAAACATGGTACAAAAGAGTACACAACCTGACAAACCTGATGCGACGTGCAGTAGCTTCATTAGCGGGATGCACGCTGATTGTGTTGTAATAGAGCTCTGAAGGGGGAGTGACTCAGTAGGGATGGTCAAAACTGAAACTTATTAAACATGTTAATATGCTGTTTTTGGTGACACACGTACACACACGTACTCACACTCTGGATGTTTTCTGTTCACGTTAATCGCCCATCGCAAATCAAAAGTAGCTGTAATGGGTGGTTTGGCTAGTAATATGATGCTAATGTTGACAATCACACAAACCCCCCTGCTTTCAGCTAAATATCTCCCTTTGATACAGAAATAATGTGACCACATGAACGCTGAAGTGTTTAAACATGTCCTAAAGTCTGTAGTGTCAAAGTTTAGAGCAGGGGTGGGCAATTATTTTTCCCCAGGGGCCAAATGAGAAGCAGAAAATATTGTGGAGGGCCAGGCCAAAAGGTTGAAGTCGACTCTGGTTATTAATTTTATTTCTATGTTGAAATCAGTAAAGGGCATTGTTTACAGAAACTGGTAAGTTCTGTGTTATTATTAAGTCATGAGAGAGTGAGGTTTTACAAAAAAAATTGATTTATTCTGTAAAATAATTCAAAACAATGGTAAACATGAAACATTTGCAACTCTTTTTCAGTCACATTAACCCCACAATGTTTTGAGTTTATCTTTCTTAACTTTGTATCAAGACACCACAATATTTTTGTTTGCCAAATAATATAATACAAGATATGTCATAAAATGTTTTTTTGTCCAACTGCCAAACTGTGTAGAAAAAAAGTCAAAGTTAGCATGTTTTAGTGTTTGTTTTTTGATCAGTGAGAGAAATCTCGCCTCTGTTGAGCTTTAACAAGTGCATCAAAGTCAGGTTCATGTTTGAGGTGATGTGAAGCACGTCCCGCAGATGATCATCAGTACAAATGCATTATGTACAATTTCGAAAGTAGGTTTTATTTTCTTAATTCCAAACAACCTTTCATGGGCCAGTCAGAGTCGGCTCGCGGGGCCGTATTTGGCCCCCGGGCCTTGAAATGCCCGGGTCTGGTTTAGAGGCACTTTACTCACCCCATAAGAAAGAGAAATGTGTTCCTGCAAACATCATCGGAGACATCGTTGTCTGATTATTCGCGTATCCACGTTCTTTCAGCAGTGAAAGAATCCGATCACATTCCGTACCTGAGCTCCGGAGAAACGGAAGTGTCCGGAACGTGTCCCGAGGAGAGTTTTCCTTCCGTAGCATCGTACCATTTACAGTCAAAGTTACGGATTTTCTCAAATTCACTGTCCTTGTCCTCTTCAAATACAGTGTAAATATTCACGAGCTGCTCACAACTGATAAGCGAACGGGCAAAAACAAAAGAGTGCTAATTGTCACGTGAATGGCCAGTAGTGCCGGTATGGTAATTATGGTCATTTCTTTCTGTTTCTTTCCGAAAAACTAGCAAATTTCAAAGTCAAAAATGTATGGTTTTAAAGCAACCAGTGCTGTTATCTGAAACATGGAGTGGCTTCTTCATGATCTCAACTCGCACATTTTGCAGAAACAAAAATCACAAATTTAAAAAAAAAAAAAAAAGCTTCTAATGCTATCTTCTCGTATTCGCCGTGCCTAACATGTGACTGGTTTAAGCGTGGCAGGTCACATATAGAGGTAACACGGTGACCTAAATGTTGTGTATTGGCAGTTAATACCCCACAGAAGTATAATGCGGCCTCTTTAAACAATGAAGATCCATGTTTTAACAATTTAATATACCTCTGTCTGCATTTCACCCCCACACTGGCCTCTCTATTTCCACCTCTTTATTCCAGCTGTCACATGTCTTATTCAAAGTCCCTCTCCTGTGCGTGCTTGTAATCCTGAAAACCGCTGACTTCGGAACCTGTGTTTGATGCATTTAGCTGAATTAGCACGTTAGCTGTCACCCAAGCTTTTAACCGCCGCCTGTTCTTTTCACTTGTCTTCTTTTTCTGTTACTTTTTTGGGTCCCTTCTTCACTCCCACTCTGAGATTATCCATCCCCGAACACCCTGCAGCGTGCCGGGCTTAGTGCTACTCGCTCGGCGCAAATTGGAAAAAGGGGAAAATTGGCTGGAGTTGTGTACAAAGAGAGGTCAGTGCCGGCTGGATGGGTAGCTGTGGAAGAACCGTGCCCCCCGTGGTGCCCATCTACGGCTACGGAAAGACCAATGCAAATGGCCCCCAGGAACCCCCATCACCTCAGCGGGGGTCCCACGGGGCACAGTGTACAAGAAGAGTTTTTTTTATTTTTTTTGCAAGTCATACAGAAAAAAGTGGAAGCAAGATAAAATAGCATAGAACACTTAATAGAGAAAGGAGAATCACAAAGAACTGTCGTTTTTGGAGTACTGGGTGTTTGCAATTTCAGCGATTTACAAACATCAAAAGAGTTACTTAAATTTAAAGCCAGGATATTATACAGAATAGATTTTTTTTTTTGCTTTCTACCATGTTATCGCCTTGTTCCTTCATCAAAAACATGCCTGAAGAGGATTTAGATATCATCCATGCATGCTTGAATAATTTAGTGAGCTATACTGAGGACCTATTCAAACTCTCCTTACGTTTAGCTGTAAAAACTGTACACTACAGCTTGACAAACCTGATGAGATGTGCAGTAATTTCATTAGCAGATGTACGCTGATTGTGTCGTGATAGCGTTCTGAAGGGGGAGTGACTTGCAGAGAGTAAAGGGAGGGGAGACTCACAGCATCAAAAACGAAAGTTAAACTCATAAAACAAGTTAGCATATTGTTTTTGGTGAATATATTATTTTCAAAACATTAAAAAGGTAACATGGTGATCTAAATATGTTGTGTGTTAGCAGCTAAGACCACATAGAAGTAAAATACCCCCTCTTTAAAGTGTACATTCAATCATTTTCTTCCGCTTTATCCGAGTTTGGGTCGCGGGGTCACCGACCGAGCAGATCCGCCGCCCACATCTCAACGCACCATCCGCCATGGATCCTCCTGCGGGTGGTGGGTCCACGGGAGGACGGCCCTACGTTGCTTGACGCAGGCGGCCTTGGTGTATCTCCTGTCATGGGGGCTACCAGTGCACAGACACTGGAGGTGAGGTCGGGTTAAAGGGATAGTGCGTTGTTTTTTTTATGTTAAAGGTCCCATGGCATGAAATTTTCACTTTCTGAGGTTTTTGAACGTTAATGTGAGCCCCCCTACCCTGTTTAGGGCCCCCCCATGGTTAATTAACTCTTTCACTGCCAGCCTGTTTTCAAAATCTAAGCCTGTAGAGTGCCAGAGATCTAGAGCATTTTCACTGATTTTACAAGATTCACAGAATACTGAGTTCTTTGACTATATAAACATGGCACACATCAAAATAAAGCCTAGACTCTCTTCTTTCAACTGGAAAAAAATTATGTTTCTAACCTTTTCGGTTCTCAAATAACTGATAGTAGAACATAGGGAAGTTTCAGCAAAAACACTGGTTTTTGAGCAAGAAATGGAGAAAACGAGCGTTGAGTTCAGAGAAGGATTTCGAGCAGATCAGTGACTTTGACATCAATATTTATTGATTTAGTGACACCTCAAACATCTAAAATAACAGAGAAAGAGATTTTTGATGACAAAGTACATTTTTTATTTACAAATTTACAAAGGCTCTGTGAATAGTGCCAAGAGATGTTTACAGGATATAATAATATATTTTCATATAAAATAGAACTTTGTTGAGGCTTTGTCTGAGGCCCAGAGTACAGACCCATAATAAAAACTAATACACACACACACACACACACACACACACACACACACATATATATATGTACATACACACAAGCCCATGCATAAACCTTTACACACACACACAGCTACACACACACGCGCGCACGCACGCACACGCGCGCACGCACGCACGCACGCACACACACACACACACACACACACACACACACACACACACATATAACTTCATTCATTACAATTACCACACAGCACAGCAGTATCACTGCTCCAAGTCAGTAAACTTCTTCTTTGGAGCTGTCGTAGTTCTGAGGAGACTCCCTGGTCCGCGCAGCGCACACATGACACGCCCCTTCCTCGGGCACAGCAGATCTCGGCCCCGACCTCGCTGCTTGATCCGGCTTGTCTCTGCGATCCTCTGATCCAGGATCCTGGGTCCCAAGAGCGATCTGATCGCTCCATAGGCGCTGATCAACAGTTATCTGCTTTTCCGGGTTCTCTGGCCTCGCCATCTTACACACATCTATACACACACTGCACTCCTCCTTTCTTCCACGGCTCTGATCGGCAAATAATGATACAAGATCGCCATCTACAGGTTGAGGTGTGTGAATTACACCTTCAAAGTTGCTCCAGGCCGTATCCTAGCAACCCCCGCTGAAAAACGTGTTGAACGTCTATAGACGTTCTGGCAATCAACGGTTGGGTTCGCCCGAACGTCTATAGACGTCTCCGGCAGCCAATGAGTTAAAAGTTGCGAAATGTCTAAACTGAGCATTTGCGATCCTTTTCTGCGTTACAAAAAATCGGAGCTCAAACGGGCGATTCTGAACAAGGCACCTTATTGACGTCAGATCGAAAAAAGAAATGCAAATGCAGTTCCACCCCTGTCTGTCTGTACTCAGCGTCTCTGTAAATCACTCCCAGAGAGTTTGGACTGCGAATGCGCTAGGCAATGCGAAATGCATTTTTTTATTTGCCTGGAGGCACGTCCGAGTGTTTCTAGGCTCGGAAGTCCTTTATCTGAGCCTCTGGTCCTTTGAACAGCAGTGGTTTAATTTTATTTTATGTGGAAATGTTTTTATTTTTCAATGGAACGCTTCAAATCTCTCCTCCGTGCAAAAACAAGGAAATGGATCAGCTGAGCGCTCAGAGTGAGAGCGGAGAGTTTGGCCACGCCCCCACCCTCTACTATTGGCCATCTGTTTTCTCCTCATTTGCATTCAAGCAACAACGCCCAGAATAAAGAGTTTGAGAGTGTTGATTTTGAAGAAGGATTCATTTACAGTATTAGGGAACCATTAAGGAGCCATATAAAAGCATCAAGAAGTACCATGTCATGGGATCTTTAATCTGTATGGGTTTCCTTCTAAAAGTTACGTGCGGTAACATCGGCTTAGCTCTGACAATTTGCGCTCAGCCCGGTTCGGCTCGCGTTCTGGAGCTCAGGTAATTAGGTTCGATAACTTCGCGGGAACTCGTAATAAAGCTTGTTTTTCTTCTCAAACAAAACATTTGTCCGAAAGATGATATATTTGCCTCCCAAACAGTTGTCCACGAAAAATCCGCATATCTCGTCTCGATTCGTATCACTGCGCTCACATTAGCTGCCTGTTGCGTGTTCACTCGTAAAATTCCCCTTACGGTGGACTGCATCCGTCGTTCACTTCCGCTAAAGGTTAACAGGCTAATAATAAGTAATAGGCACGCAGTGATACGAATCGAGACGAGATATGCGGATGCTAACTGGGTCATTCCAGAATTGGAGGACATTTTGGCTTTAAAATTCTTGAAAAATAAACCTTCATTTTTTCTGATTTTCTGATACATATTCATCAATAATAGGTAATAAACTATTAAATGCTTGATTAGCTCAACTGACGGTCAATGGTAAAAGTAGGACAATTTTATATTTTACAATTATTCTACATGTTTTAAGGCTGAAAACGCTTCACCAGACACATTATACACCTTTCTGAGACTGGTATTAACATTTTCTCACATTTTTCTCTTGTTTAAACACTCAAACTTTTGTAGATTTTCATTAAAATATATTAATAGTGGGGGGGGGGGGGGGGGGCACGTGACACGTGCGCGCTGACACGTGCGCGCGGACACGTGTGTTTGTTTTGGTACCACATATCCATGCCACGTGCGAAAGTCGAGTGGAAAGCGACCTGGATATCATTTTGGGACTCAAGCCACTGCTAACAGTGCCGAACCGCTAACAGACGCCTCTGAGCACCAGTCCTCACCACAAGACCAGGTAAGACTAACCTGCGCTCACAAGAGTTGGTTGCATTTCACCCCGGCTCCAAAATCAGACCGCTATCAATGCGTCGCCAATACTCCACAGCTCTCTAGGACGGGGTCGGGTTCGTCCTCTCGGCGTGACGGGGAAGAGCCACTGTCTCCTCTGTGCGCGCGAGTGTCCTCCCCCCGCTGCGTGCTCCCACGAATGCGGCTCTCCCCGCTGCGGCTCCCCCGGCCCGTCCATGTTGATTCTTGGCTCTTCCATGGTCCGGCTCGCACTCTCTTCCATGGCTCGTGCAAGTAAACAAAGGCCACACCTCCTGTCACCCAGGCGCTCTCGTGAAGGAAATCAGAGACTCTGTCCCTACCACCCTGTGTCACCATCCCTGGTCTAGACCTGGTTTAGTCCTGGTTTACACCTGGTTTAGTCCTGGTTTAGACCTGCTTTAGACCTGGTTTAGTCCTTGTCTAGTCTCTTAGCTAATCAGGGCGCAGGACAGAATGTTACACTGTAAAAAAAAAGTTACACTATAAAAAAAATTGGAAAAAAAAAAAAAAAAATTGGAAAAAAAAATCCGCGAACAGTGAACCGCGATACAGCGAGGGTTCACTGTATATGGTTTATTTATTTATTTACTCTAATCACAGTAACATGGTTGCAGGTAACAGGGTTGCAAAATCGCGCTAATGTTAGCTTTATCTCAGGAATATAGGCTAGCTGTTGAGCTAGCTGTTATTACTAATCAAGAGGAAAAACTTATTTATGCAAATACGTAAAGGAAAAAAAAATTGTAATAATTGCCTTATTCTGATCATAACAGGGTTGCATGAGGTAGAGTGAGACATTCAATCAAGGCTAATGATGTTATAAAAATATGAAAAATAGAAGAGAAGACAAACCTTTGCTCTACCCATTCTTTTGGAAAACTGTTTGATGACGTCAAGTCCAGGGGATCATGTGGTTCTGCTTTCTTCTTCTTCTACCAGACTAAAAATTTTCTGGTAACAGGGTTGCGTTTATGTTGTGGGACACATGTTCATGAATAATAATTATTATTTGAAATATTATGTCTATTAAAACAAATGTTCCCACAGTTACAAGAGATGGCAATGAAACAAATTATAGAAAAAACAAGAAATTTCAATTCAATTTTAACAGTTTTATTAGAGATTCAATTTGGCCATTAGAGGGGTGGGACAAGAGGAAAATGGCATTTTGGGGGGTACCCCAGACTTATTTGGTATTTTAAAAACTATTTTCAGCATTCTTTTCTCTTAGTTTTTTTTAGATTTGGTCTCAGGACAAGTAAATTCACTCAGAAACTGTATGTTTTAGTATTTTGTATGTGGATTATTTAATATTTGATGGGCGGGACGTAAAATGTCCTCCAATTCTGGAATGACCCAACTACGCTGCTGGATTTTTCGCGGACAACTGTTTGGGACGCATATATATCACCTTTCGGGCAAATGTTTTGTTTTGAGAAGAAAAACAAGCTTTATTACGAGTCCCCGCGAACTCACCGGACATAATTACCTGAGCTCTAGAACGCGAGCAGAACCGGGCTGAGCGCAAACTGTCAGAGGTAAGCCAGTGTTACCGCACGTAACTTTTAGAAGGAAACCCATACAGATTAACATAAAAAAACGCACTATCCCTTTAAGTGTCTTGCCCACGGACACAATGGCAGCATTCATCTGTGGGAGCCGGAATCGTACCGCCAACCTGTGGGTCAGTGGATCTGACCGCTAAACCAACGATGTTTGTTTTCGAACCGCCAATCCTTGGATCAGTGGACAAACGCTCTAACAATTGAGCTACTGCGCTACATTTCCACTAAATTATTGTTTTGTCAAGTTCTAGTGTGCAGTTTTCTATCATGTTTTTGTATATTTATGGAGAATTGTCATGTGGGAGCATGGCTGATGTTACCTGGCCAGCCAAATGATATCTCTCTGTATTTCCTATACAGCGCGATACCATTTGGACACCCTCGCTCCACCCTCGCTCCTCCGGTTAAAAACGGACTCCGCAATTCTGATTCGTTCAAAGATGGTGACGTCAGTGCACCCGCCTTTGCCCACAAAGTCACTCTTAGGCAGCGGAAGTTCCTCCTCAGTTTTGAATCAAGATGGCGCAATCTCTGATTGGTTCACTTAGCTGTCTGTCTACGCGCAACCGCAGCGCATTCTGAACCAAGCGTTACCAGACTCACCGCTGTTACAGCGATGAGTCATGGATTCTTCCAGGCAATGGCTGACGTAGATTTGTGGGCGGATTCTGGTACAGAATCTCACAGTTAACCATAAGGAGGTTTTGAATGGCACATAAAGGACACTGGCACTGCTGCTTAAATGACACTGACAATGCTGCTTAAATGACACCATTTGAGCTTTATTACGCTACACATTGTGTGTTTTACCTATTTAAATTTCATAGATTTTTTTAAAAATATTTTTTATTTATTACTTTTGTCAGATTCAAGTTATTTCTGTGACCATTGTGAATTTTTCTTTCATTAACCGACGGGTACCAACAATTTTGTCCGTGTGTGTAAATACAAGATTACTTTACCTTTGCCTGTACCTGTACCTATGTGCTGCAGTTTCAAATCTTGTGTGTGCAACCTGTACATATGATTTTTGACAATAAAACTGACTTTGAACTTTTGAATAGGGCCTGGGAGAGATCACTAAATTACTAAAAATATTCATGCATGACCTCTAAAACCTCTTCAGGCATGTTTTTGATGAGGGAACATTATAAAATGGTAGGAAGCATTTTACATAATACTAGGGATATTATGTAAAACACTTTCTACCATTTTATAACGCTTTAAGTGCTTTATGACTGCTTAATGCCTCCAGCTAAAATGCTAATGGCCCATAGTAATTATGGAGCCATTCTTGTTTGTGTCTGCCATTGTTTGTGAAGTTGTATTTATAGAATATAATAATGATATTTTTCCCTTGATTTGTTTATGTTACAGAATCACACACACAAAAACACATCCAACAAAACTTTCATATTCTAAGAAAAACAAAACCCGAATCGCCTCTCCTCGTGCATTCTCACCGATGCCCCCTGGTGGTCACAACATTTATAAGCCACACAATTAGCGCTCCTCAAAACGTGGAGTTGTATTTATTTGTTGCCTGTTTCAATAATCCTCTTTACATCCCCTGAATTCACTCCGTTTCAATATTACCTCAATTGTGACGTCACATGTGGAAATCCTGCGAAAGTTTTAAAGGTCCCATGACATGGTACTTCTTGATGCTTTTATATGGTGCCTTAATGGTTCCCTAATACTGTAAATGAATCCTTCTTCAAAATCAAGACTCAGTGCATGAAAAAGACACATGTACACAGTCAGAGTCAGAAAATTCTGGGCCTTGTTGCTTGAATGCAAATGAGAAGGACAGAGATAGGTTAGAGGAGCGGGTGGGGGGGGCCAAATGTGCCGCTGGTTCCTTGTTTTAGCGGTGCGCTGTGTGCTGGCCCCACTTCCGTGTGTATAAGCGCAAAGGAAGAAGGGAGAGGCGTTTCAATGAAAAAAACACATTTTCACAGAAAATAAAATTAAACCACTGCTGTTTCAGATGTCCAGCGGCTCAGGTAAAGGACTTCCGAGCCTAGAAATACTCGCACGTGCCTCCAGGCAAATAAAAAAATGCATCTCGCATTGCGTAGCTCATTCGCGGTCCAAACTCTCTGGGCGTGATTTACAGAGACGGTGGGTAGACATCCAGACGGGGGGTGGAGCTGCATTTTTCGATGTGATGTAACATAGTTGCCTTGTTCAGAATCGCCCGTTTGAGCTGTGTTTTTTTTCAAATGCAGAAAAGGACCGCAAATGCTCAGTTTAGACATTTCGCAACTTTTAGCCATGGCGGGGGGGGGGGGGCCTAAACAGGGTAGGGGAGCTCACATTAACGTTCAAAAACCTCAGAAAGTGAAAATTTCATGCCATGGGACCTTTAAGTTAAATAAATAAATCGCCACCAGCATGTTCTCAGCATTACTAGCATCAAATCATATTCAATACAAGCGCATACAAACATTCGCGTGCCACATACATTGCTAAAATGGTAACTGCACTTTGACCAGTAGATGGGGTTTTAATGTTTTTTCTATACATTTAGCTATTGTTTTAAGCTCTAAAGCATGACATGTCAAAGCAATGTTTATCAAGAGCCTGTGTACTTGTATGTCCAGTCAAAAACAGAGTTAAAGGGACAGTGTGTAGGATTCGTGGCGCATAGGTGGTTACTAGCTATTCCACTTCCTCTTTTGGCTACGGCAGACCTCGAGGGTCACCCGGACGCGACGTACCGCCGACATCGCGCGTGCCCGCGCACGAACCGCGCACCGCTGTATACATAAAACGGTCCCCCGTTCACTTTTTTTTTTTCTTTTCGCATGAAAACACACAATCCCGATCATGATTCATGACAATCTACACATCAAATGAAACCTTACAGTCTCCTCTTTTTGACTATGCAATTCATTTCCCTGCAAAACAATCACTCCCCGAGCACATGGGGCTTTTATACAGAAAAGCACAAAACTTAGCTTACTTAGCTTACATTTGAAGGCTTTGCACAGGTCAAACTCTGTATTTCATCATAAACTTGGTCTCAATCTGTCCATAAGGATCCAGCGAATAAAATCCAGTAAAACAATTTAGTCCAAAATACGTGTTATATCCATTACGATGTGTGATCCGGCAGCATGCTCCCCCTCCCCCCTCCCCTTCCCCTTCTCTCCTTCGCTCCTGGCTGCATATGGGAGCAGAGGAACGAAGGAGAGAAGGGGAAGGGGAGGGGAAGGGGGAGCCATCTGCAGCGCGGCTAAGCAGCTGTTAGCAGGAGCCGAGGCAAAGGATGAGCCCAAATGTCCTTCTGCGGCTCTCGTATTCAAAATGGCTGCCTCTATATGGGGAAGATCCCCCTTTTATGTGACTATATCTAAGTCCAAAAGAATACTTTGATTTCATGATGGAAGTGAAAAGGCTTGGAAAACAATGTATTTTTGAATGGGTATCTTCAATTTCAGTAATTAACAGGTAAAAATCTTACACACTGTCCCTTTAAAGAGCCCTCACACATTACGGGATTTTTCGGTTTTAAACTATTTTTAAACGTGCGTCAACAAGCGGACAACACAGACACGAGGAGAATCTGATGAGACTTAAAATCTCCGATTGCAAAGACTGTGGTGTATTCTGTTTATATAAGATGCTTTTATTGTGAAGAGTCTGAACCGGACATTTCCAAGAGTAGTCAGTTACAGTCGAGAGTTAAAGATCCCATGACATGGTACTTCTTGATGCTTTTATACGGCGTCTTAATGGTTCCCTAATACTAAACAAATCCTTCTTCAAAATCAAGCCTCAGTGCATGAGAAAGACTCATGAAGACAGTCAGAGTCTCTGAAACGCTTTATTCTGGGCGTTGTTGCTTGAATGCAAATGAGGAGGACAGAGACAGGCCAGTGCAGCGGGTGGGGTCGTGGCCAAATACGCCACTCTTTCCTTGTTTAGCGGTGCGCTGTGCGCTGGCTCCACTTCCGCGTTTAAGCGCGGTGGAAGATATGAGACGCTTTCCATTAAAAAAAACACATTTCCACAGAAAATTAAACCACTGCTGTTTCAGAGGTTCAGAGGCTCAGATAAAGGACATCTGAGCCTGGAAACACTCTCACGTGTCTCCGGGCAAATAAAAAAACGCATCTCGCATTTCGTAGCTCCTTCGTGGTCCAGATTCTCTGGGGGTGATTTCCAGAAACGATGGGTAGACATCCAGACGGGGGGTGGAAACCTTTCCGCGAGTGTGACGTCAGGTAGTTCCCTTGGTCAGAATCGCCCGTTTGGGCTGTCTTTTTTTCAAATGCGGAAAAGGATCGCAAATACTCAGTTTACACATTTCGCATCTTTTAGCCATGGGGGGGTGGCGGCTAAACAGGGTAGGGGAGCTCACATTAATGTTCAAAAACCTCAGAAAGTGAAAATTTCATGCCATGGGACCTTTAAAATAAAGAGGCTAATAAAATGAATGGTGAGTTTTTCTTCATGCGTTGCTTGAATACATACCCTTAAAACTATGACGAAGACTCCAGTGGAATACGGCTGCGGACCACCGGCTATACAGTTCGCAATTGTGTCAGCTGTTTCCTGTCTAGAGTAAAACGATTCACTTTGAGACTCTTGAGTGTTCAAAAGATCAGAGCTCTGCACAAGTCAAAACTGTGTTATTATTTGTGAAATGTGGTTCAGATACATGATTTTTAAAGCATAAAAGATTGGCGAAGTCCACAGGAAGTAGAATCACTATCGCTAACCTGCAGCTTCACCTCGATCCGTGCGCTGGGTGGATGTAAACAAACACGTGAGGTACTACTCTGGCCTTTTTACTTACAAAGAACGCCTCAATCTGGAATAATAACGCATTTTTGTGGACTGGATGTCATTATTTCTATGGATAATGTGGATGAGATGCTGCAGTTTCAATTTACCACTTTATGAGAGGTGAGGAATAAAGTCTTCTTTATTTTTTTTAGAAACTGAAAACAAAGAGGTGTGATAGTTTCATAGTAATTTCATTGTAGTTAGCTCCTCCCTGCAGCTAGTCCTCCAGCACTCTGGCCAGAACTGACGAAGTAGCTTGGATGAGCTACGAAATGTCTTCGACCAAATAAACTTTGTCCAGTTGACAAATTGAATTTCTCCTTTTGCCCTCTTTGCTTTATTTTCGCTATATCCCAAGTTTGTACTTACGTCTCTGTGTCCATCACTCCTCTGCCCCTGAGGCTGTTTTATCGGCTGTTACCGTAGCATTGCTGATGTTTGTTGGTTACGATCTGACAGAGTAGCTCAGAGTCACACTGACGCCACACATGAGCAGCACAGCGGCGTCACAATTGCACACAAAGACACAAAATCGCAGCCAAAACCGAGCAAATTCTTCTGTAGTGTGTGGCGGCTTTGAGACAATGAAAAAGTATCTGCAGATCTTGTTTAAGACCGAAAAATCCTGTAGTGTTTGTCAACCTTCACTCATACACTCAACAAAAATATAAACGCAACACTTTTGTTTTTGCTCCCATTTTTCCTGAGATGGACCCAAAGATCCAAAATTCACTCCAGATACACAACACTACCATTTCTCTCAAACATTGTTCACAAATCTGTCCAAATGTGTGACAGCGAGCACCTCTGCCCCGCCGAGACAATCCACCCCACCTCACAGGTGCGCCACATCAAGATGCCGATCCGACATCATGACCAGTGCACAGGTGCGCCCCAGACTGCCCACAATAAAAGGCCACCCCGAAATGTGCATTTTTTTTGCTTTATTGGGGGTCTGGGGACTCAGAACCAGTCAGTATCTGGTGTGACCACCATTTGCCTCATGCAGTGCAACACATCTTCTTCGCATAGAGTTTATCAGATTGTCAGTTGTGGCCTGTGGAATGTTGGTCCACTCCTCTTCAAAGGCTGTTATGGACGAAGAACACAGGTGCATTTTATTGATGGCATTTTGAATGCACAGAGATACCGTGATGAGATCCTGAGGCCCATTGTTGTGCCATACATCCATGAACATCACCTCATGTTTCAGCAAGATAATGCACGGCCCCATGTTGCAAGGATCTGTACACAATTCTTGGAAGCTGAAAATGTCCCAGTTCTTGCATGGCCAGCATACTCACCGGACATGTCACCCATTGAGCATGTTTGGGATGTGCTTGACCGGCGTATACGACAGCGTGTACCAGCTCCCACTAATATCCAGCAACTTTGCACAGCCATTGAAGAGGAGTGGACCAACATTCCACAGGCCACAACTGACAATCTGATAAACTCTATGCGAAGAAGATGTGTTGCACTGCATGAGGCAAATGGTGGTCCACACCAGATACTGACTGGTTCTGAGTCCCCAGACCCCCAATAAAGAAAAAAAAAAAGCACATTTCAGAGTGGCCTTTTATTGTGGGCAGTCTGGTGCACACCTGTGCACTGGTCATGATGTCAGATCGGCATCTTGATGTGGCGCACCTGTGAGGTGGGGTGGATTGTCTCGGCGGGGCAGAGGTGCTCACTGTCACACATTTGGACAGATTTGTGAACAATGTTTGAGAGAAATGGTAGTGTTGTGTATCTGGAGTGAATTTTGGATCTTTGGGTCCATCTCAGGAAAAATGGGAGCAAAAACAAAAGTGTTGCGTTTATATTTTTGTTGAGTATATTTCTGAACCAGTCGTGACTAATGCAGGATCATAAATAGAACCGTAGTTGTGTTTATGATGGATGAGCTCATTGTTTTGAGTTCTGGAGTTTGTGCTAAAGAAGCTCTTAATGGAGTAATAACAGGTTTTCTAATGGTTGAATAAAGACCTGTTGCAAAAGCAGATGTAGGTAAATTTAGATTTATCTGTGGAACAGTTTGAGCCATTTGAAATCATAAGTTGTACTCTCTGTTAATTGTTTAAAGTAATGTGTAACTTTCTGGATGCGGTGCATAGAAAATTAAACCATCCTTTGGAACATTTTCCGTGGCCCTCCTACAGGTCAAATAATTAAGGATTTTATAGATGCAATCCTGCTTAGAGCAAGAACACATCTTTTTCAAAGTTTTTCATTGCACTAAAAACATCCAAACTGAAACTGCTTTTGAATTTAGTTTACTTTTTGGATAAAAAGTTACACAAGCAAACCATGCATGTTTGTATTTGTGTTTGTACTGTTGTGTGGAATGTGCAGGTTTGAAATAAATTCTCTAGGACGGCTTTAAATATGGCATTTTGCATGGTTTTGAATGCATCCAAAATGCATTTTTTTCTATCAACCCCAACACACTGCTCTGTACATATCAGTGATGTGCAGCAAGGGTCACGGCTGGTGAGGCACTGACGTCATCACAATCAGATTTACAAATATATAAACCAGGTGTCGGCAAGTAAATTTGGCCCCGGGCATCCACACAGCCTTTTCGCGGCACTGTTTTTGTGTCCTTAGGCAAGACGCTTCACCCAGATTGCCTTGTATGAATGTGGTATGTGTGTGCAGTATGTGCAGACTGGGCGCCTCACTTCGGTCAGTCTGTGGCTACAATAATTATTTACCACAGGTGACGTGCGGTGAGGTTCACGACTGGTGAGGCACTGACGTCGTCACAATCAGATTTAGAAATATGTAAACAAGGGCCAGTTTCTCTCCCTGTAAGTGACTGGAGCTCGGAATATTTTTGATGAGAAACTGAAACTGAATTATTATTGTTCAGTGCATTTTCCAGAGCGCACCGAGTAGTGTCATAAATGAAAATAGCGACGTTTTTTAGCACGATCTGGCTCTGAATATGAGTGGTGGACCGCTCATGAGAAATGAAGGAAAAGCAGAAAAGATGATTTCTTACCACGCTGTTTGAAAAGAGCGAGTCTTTCGTCCCATAGTCTGGAGCGAACCCTTTAGCTCCGACGTTGGTCTTCCTTTATTTATAACCTCCTGCTTCAACCGAAAGTCCAGTTTAGAAAATTGGTGGAGCTTTAATATGAAATCTTCCTCCATTTAAAAAGTTGGGCCAGACAAGAAGAAAAAAGTGAACGGATTGCTAAACTTGACTTGCTAACTCTAAACTGTATCTTGTGTCACTTATTCTAATCTGCTGCTCCAGGAGTTGCAGAAGAATCCCTGGGCTCACGAGTGCCTCTACCATGAGGCCAGGTAACTACGAGCCTCACCAGGCACCTTTTCACCGCCGCTTTAGCGCAGAATCTTTCACTGCTGAGCTACAGCACAGTCAGTCCATGTGAGGCACCAAACAGCTGGAGCCTCTCCACACGACTCTGCTCAGGATTTTGAACCGTAAAAGTGAAAATTCAGCGATTTTGAATAAAAAAAAAAAGAATTAAATTGGCAAGGTTAAAGAGAAAATAACTTTATAGTACAAAACATTGGATAAATATAACCATTTAATTATTTTTTTTTCATTTTACTTTTTTTTTTCTCTGTGATGACTGCACATCACTGGAAAATATTTAGTTTTCTTACATGTAGGATTCGGTGCCGTTATGTGGTAGGGAAAAAATGCTCTGCTGTGTGATGTGCAGCTTTGTTGTGATGATATCGGCTCCCGATGGGCACCACAGTTTTCTAACATAAAAGTCAGCAGATTTGTTTCCTTTATTAAGCCATTTTAGATTAATATTTTGATTTAAAATGAACAAATTACAACATTGTGACCCGCAGGTGATTATAACTAGAGAGCACATACAAGCACAATAGGTCTTTCTTAAACAGTAACATTATTTATGTATCGATTTATCTATTTAATAATTAGCAGATTTTATGTTACAGGGTCAGTCCTAGCAAGTGTAATATTTCACTATAGTTAACCTTGTAGGAAGTACTGAACCCCTCCAGTTTCATATGCACATTCACCGAACCCTTCTTTATTGAAAAATAAAATATATTTTTTCAAATTCAAGACATAGGTATATGTTTTACTGGAGCACAAAATGAACCGTGCATTACAATCACTGTGTTTAAAGGGATAGTGCGTTTTTTTAATTTATTTATTTTATTAATCTGTATGGCTTCAACAGTGTCCTGAGATTAACACTGACTTACCCATGACGGCGTGATCTGGTCCTGGTTATCCTCCGCTAACGTAGCTCGTAAACATAGTTCCGGTAAGATCGCGGGGACAATTTAATAAAGCTTGTTTTTCTTCTCAAAACAACATTTGTCCGAAAAGTGATATATTTGCGTTATAAACAGCTGTCCTCTAAAAATTCAGCAGCGTATTTCGCATTCGCATATTTTCTCTAGATTCGTATCAATGCCCCCACGCTAGCTCTATTAGCCTGTTCACTTGTAAACATCCGCTTACGGGGGATGTCGCAGTACTGCATCCGCCGTACACATCCGCTTAAAGTTAACAGGCTAATACAGCTAATATGCGTGCATTGATACGAATCGAGAGAAAATATGCAAATGCGAATTACGCTGGCGGGCAACTGTTTATGACGCAAGTATATCACTTTTCGGACAAATGCTGTTTTGAGAAGAAAAACAAGCTTTATTAAATTGTCCCCGCGAACTTACCGGAACTACGTTTACGAGCTACGTTACCAGAGGTGAACCGGAAGCAGATTGCGCTGTCATGGGTAAGTCAGTGATAATCTCAGGACACTGTTGAAGGGGACGCCATACAGATTAACATAAAAAAATAAAAAAAAATAAAACACACTATCCCTTTAAAAAACAAAACCAACACAATGCATGAACTCACAACAAATTACAAACCTTTTCACAATGACCTTTTTTAATACTACCACACTGAAATGGTTTTAATTTTTAACCTTATATACAGTGGTCCCTCGTTCATCACGGGGGTTAGGTTCCAGAAATAACCCGTAATGAGTGAAATCCGCAAAGTTACTACAACTTTATATTTTACAATTATTATGCATGTTTTAAGGCTGTAAACGCCTTAAAACACTGGAATTAACGTTTTCTCACATTTCTCTCTCGTTTAAACACTCAACCCTTCGTAGATTTTCAACAAAATGTATTAATAGTGAAGCGTGGGGGCTCCGCCGGGAGCGCAAGGGGAGCGGAGACATGAGTCACTGGATTCGCAGGAAGCACCGCGCTCATCCAACGGCACTGCCACGTCCTGGGACCCAACGCGCACCAACTGCTTGGTCAAATCCGTGACAGAGCAGCACGCCCGGCGCAAGGCCGGGGCTGCGAGCACGAGATCGAACCACGGCGCCCGGACCATGCCTCCCCCTCGGGACCATGTCCTCGCAGCCCGAGCCACAAACTGAACACGCACAAACGGACGCAAGAGCCGCACGAAACCAGCAAAGAGCCGCACGGGGTGATTTAATCCTGGTTTAGACCTGGTCTAGTCCCGGTTTAGTCCAGGTCTAGACCTGGTCCAGTCCTGGTTTAGTCCTGGACCTTACCTGGCCAGCCAAATGATATCTCTCTGTATTTCCTATACAGCGCGATACCATCTGGACACCGTCCCTCCACTCTCGCTCCTCCGGTTACAAACGGACTCCGCGATTCTGATTCGTTCAAAGATGGTGACGTCAGTGCACCCGCCTTTGCCCGCAAAGTCACTCTTAGGCAGCGGAAGTTCCTCCTCAGTTTTGAATCAAGATGGCGCAATCTCTGATTGGTTCACTTAGCTGTCTGTCTAAGCGCAACAGCAGCGCATTCTGTGGATCAAGCGTTACCAGACTCACTCGCTGGTACAGCGATGAGTCATGGATTCTTCCAGGCAATCCTGGACCAGTCCAGGTTTAGAACTGGTCTAGACCTGGTTTAGTTCTGGTCTAGACCTGGTTTAGTCCACGTTTAGTCCTGGTTTAGTCCTGGTCTAGTCCCGGTCCCCCCTGCATCCCCCATCTATCAATCGGCAAAGGTCTACAGTCTCTTAGCCAATCAGCCAATGTTACACTATAAAAAAAAATTTAAAATCCGCGAAACAGCGAGGCCGTGAACAGTGAACCGCGATAGAGCGAGGGACCACTGTATTCCAAAAATTAACTTATTGCAATTATGCTATTTATTATTTTTAACATTTTAACACTCACCTTCCACTCAATTTCCATCAGGCTACAATAATAATGAATATTTACTGCAAATCAGTGTCAGGTGCGTGACTTGACCTCCACCCAACCTGAGACTGACTCCCGAACTGATCAAACCCAGGTTAAGGACCACTGTCTTAGATGAACTTTTATTATTCTTATTTATTTTTTTCAAGTCATCACCATTTTTTTCCCCAAGGTTTTCCTCACATTTCTGAAGCGTCTGGACTCTAAACACATGAGTCAGAAGGCTCAGACAGAACGAGGAGCAGAGAGCAGGGCTTGTGTCCGGTCTGCTCAGCCTCTTGTTCACACCAGCGTGTTCTCCAGCCTCTCAGCAGGAACACAGGGCAGCTTTTATTTCCTTCCACAGAATACTCCAGGATTAAGTTGCACTTTCTGAGAGCTTTGAAAATTGCTGCTGACTTCATGTGAGGTCGAGCATGAAATATGGAGAGTTAAACTCAATTTGTGATGATGGAATTTACTTTTGGGAGCAGTTGAGACAGAATAATGGTCTCCTGGTTAAGTCCTTCACCATGAGCGGAGATGGGCTCAAATACAGTAGTCCGGGAGATTTGGACAGAAATGCGACATTCTTGGGGCCGGAAGGTATTTCAAATGCTGTTTTGTCAAGAATAAATCGTAATTTTAGTCAGCGCTAGAGAAATGTGTGGAATTCAACATCATTTCAAGGAGAAAATTGTGAATACTTTGGGTAAGTACCTGTTTTCATCCAAGCTATTTCACTCTCCTTCTTGTTAAAATGAGTAAAAACCTCAAATAAGTCATCTTGTGTAGGCTTGTATTTATACGGCAATTAATTATGGTAGAATGTGGAAGAAATTCACAAGACCTCGTAGAAAAATGCAGGCACTTTAATGTTGAACAGCAGACATGATTCTCCATCTCCTTGTCGTCTCCCATCGTCTCCTGTCTTGGTACAGAACTGAGCTAAATTTAACCTACAGACTAGTTAACCATTAACTAGGACCCTTAGGTAATGAACTTATGCAAACGTGGTACATAACATGATAATAAAACACAGGCAAAGTCCAGTTTAAAAGACCACGTCTTCTAGGTTTAGCACTGAATCAGCATAAATCAGCCATAGTTGTCGTAAACCTCAATGTATTGGTAACTATTGATTGATAACACAAGAACAGAACATCAGCGACCTTTGACGTATTTCATAACAAAGATTATTTTCCTCACAGTTCCCTCCTTTGATCACATAAACACATGTGATCACACTTACATAGTAGAGTGGCAAGATGCTCCCTCTACAAATAAAATTAATCATCCCAATATAACAATTTAACCTTAGCATTCATAGAGCATAACACATCTCAATGTCTTTATGTCAATATATCATGTAAATCATTGTACAAAACTCGGACGGCAGAATAAGTCACAAGGAGCAACACCTTAGGGCTTAGAATTTAAATTATTCATTTATTCAGCCAAAACTTAATTCGTTCAATTTTGATCAGACTAGATTGATGTATCAGTAAGTCAAAATTACTCTATTAAACCTCTGAGGCAAGGGACAACGCAACAGCCAATTACAATTAAAATAGCAATTGCAGTCACTATGAAAGTGATAATGGAGACAATTGTCGCAGCCCATGGGCCAAACATTTTATGAAACCAACTTGTCCAGGCATATTCAAGTACACCAGAGTTTCTTTAAGCTGTGGGGACAAGGACCTCTTTTGGACATGGTCCGGTCCCGTTTTATATAGAACTTGAGTCGGTTTTAAATTCAATGAATCTGTAGGACCTATAGTGAATGGGATAATTAGCATAATTGGCACACACACCTCACCATGTTGGAGATAGTATTGCATATAGACGGAAGTCTGCACATAACCACCAAATATCTGCTCATGAAATGGATTGGTTAGTCAAAAGTGCAAAATTGTCATAATTGTCAGAAGTAAAAGTCTGATTACAAAAATTATTAGTGAAACCCTCAATATCAACTCTGTTGTCAGTCCTTATGTCTGCATTTGTGATCATCTCTGAGAAAACATGTATACATTACAGTTCCCATTTTCCAAGTGGTGGGTATGTCCTTTGAAGTTACAACCGGTAACTTGTCATGGAGTTAATAACACTCATCAGTCCGTTCAAATGATTTTCTAGTGAAGAGCTTAAGTATACTTGTCAAGTCCTTGTTATTGGAATATGGTATGGATGCAGTAGTTAGTTGTGGTCTGGCAGCCGAACATACAATACAATCTTCTATGGTCAGAGTATGGACCGTATACTGTCATAATTTTAACCAAGTGTTTTCTATCATTTCCAATCCTGTCTCTATTTGTATTGCTTCAGTCAAAGAATTTATTTCATTCACTGGAGCAATCTTATTAATTACTAATATGGTTATGTGGATATAGCCTTCAAAATTTAAATTGATTCTCCGATTACATGAAACAGTGGGGATTTTTGAGCACTGGAAACCTATAGCATATATTCCTGAGTCACTAACTTCTGGATTTTGAATTGATAGTTGCATCGCTGAGTAGGGGATTTACTCCCTCTGCAATGCTTTAGATCTGCTTGATAAGATGCCTCATCTTTCCTGATCTTTATCAGGGTAATTCTCTGCTGTTAATCAGTTCTAAAATCACCTTGGTCTGTATTATGATGATCGTCCGTACTAGAAATTGCTCTGGTATTGTTTGTGACCCTGTGGTCCTCATAATTATTAACTCTGGTCAGACAAGTGTCTTTACAAACAATTTGGGTATTAAAAACATAATCTATAGCGGAGTATGTTTGACATACAGTCCAATATTTCACATACGTCGAATAAAACATTACATATTTGGCCTTCATAGCAATATTTTCAATTCTGGAAATTTTAGAAAGTTCCCTTTTTGCCCTTTTTAGTGCTCCTTGTGTCTTACCCATATGGTTGGCTGAGTTGGTCGTGCCGTGAGTGGTCGTTGTGGTTGTCGTGTTGTTTGCCAGCCGTCCGAGATCAGTCTCAGTCAGTAGAATATATCCCCAAACTATAACAACAAAGAATAATATAATCAGCGTAGTCAAGATTACACATTGTAAATTTAACAAATTATCATAATATGGCCTATACTGTCCTTTTTCTTCTCTATCTCCTCGATCTCCTCCCTTTTTCCTCCCCTTCTGGAGCCTCAGCAGCGAAGGGTCGGATGGGGTCATCAGGCTGTTCATTGGTTTCAGCATCCGGTTCTGCATAGGCAGCTTCATCCTGGTTCCAGTAGTCCATTGATGGTTTCTTAAATTCCTGCTGCTTGTTCTTCTTTGAGTTCATTTTGGTATTTCTGCAGTTGGAGTTTCACAGTGGCCAGTTCCAGCTCTTGCTTCTTCTCCTCAGCCTCTTTTTTACCTCTATGCCATTTGTTTATTTGATGGCTGCAGTGTGCATCGAACTCATCATCAGATTTAGTGTATATGCCCATCACATCGTCCAAAGCGTCTTTCACTGCTTTTGGCATACATTTCATTTATAATCCAAGCTTTCAACAAAACTTTACATAAACCACCATAGCCAATATTTAACTCAGATCAAGACTCTGAACATCTCATGTTTGCTCAAACAAGTGCTTCTTAATAAAAAATTCAAATTTACAAAGTGCCATCAATTTGAACAATTTATTTATACTGTCTTCCTCTTTAAATCGACACCAAGAAACAAATCTCCCAGGTAATTCTAAATGTCATACTCGTCTTTTAATTCTTTCAGTATCTGCGTAATTTTGGTGGAATTAGCCGAACACAGACTTTTCGTTATTTTTCAGCTTTTTTGGTAATCTCCTTTACAAGCTCAGCTTTTAGTTTCAAGTGTATTTCTTTTTCACAAACTTTTGATGACGCTCTCGTAACAGTACTACCAGACGGGAGAGTCATAAAAAGGCAACCTGCTTGTGATTTAGGTCGGTTTTTCCAGGTACAACTCAATTTAATTTTGGTCACATCAGTTTCCTGTACCAAAGTATTATTAATTTCGTCACAAACAAAATTGCGCATCCCCTATAAGATTGAGTATGCTACGAGTGTCTGTCAATTTGTATCAGTTGCGTTTAGTTGGACAATTGACCTTCGGCCAATTTTACAGAAGCAAGTGACGTCATGTTCTTCGAACTCTTACTTCTGCATCTTGGGTGTCTTGAGAGCTTAAGGCAATCAAAAACACCAATAATGTTACTTTTGGAATTCCTTTTTTTGTAAACTCAAATTAGGAGTTTTGTTTTTTCTTTTTGTGTAAAGTTTAACCACAAAAGTGTTTTTTTACAAAATCCGCTTTTTTTCTCTCTTCGTGCAAAGCAATAAACACGGAACTTAATTAATAACTTTGTTTTTAATCACGCTTTATCAAATTTAAAGCTTAAACGCTCACTATTATTTTGATTCTACGCTCCTTCTTTTCTCACGTGTTGGCGTACAAACACGGACTTTTTAATTACTGATTTTATATTGTTTTAAAATTACCACTTAATTTATTACAAAGGTCCCTCACAAAACATCACATATAATCTTTGGTTTTGGCCAATGTGACAGATATTCTTTGAAAAAGGCACTGCCATACCGTTTTGTGGAGCGCTCTGGATGCGTTGTTTCTCAAAGGGGCCTTTGGGGAGACGACTGCCTGGTCCTTTCTGCATAGTTCTTTCACGTCGCGGTGTCACCAAATTGTTGGAAGAAATTCACAAGACCTCGTAGAAAAATGCAGGCACTTTAATGTTGAACAGCAGACATGATTCTCCATCTCCTTGTCGTCTCCCATCGTCTCCTGTCTTGGTACAGAACTGAGCTAAATTTAACCTACAGACTAGTTAACCATTAACTAGGACCCTTAGGTAATGAACTTATGCAAACGTGGTACATAACATGATAATAAAACACAGGCAAAGTCCAGTTTAAAAGACCACGTCTTCTAGGTTTAGCACTGAATCAGCATAAATCAGCCATAGTTGTCGTAAACCTCAATGTATTGGTAACTATTGATTGATAACACAAGAACAGAACATCAGCGACCTTTGACGTATTTCATAACAAAGATTATTTTCCTCACAAGAACATGCTAAATATATTCATTATTATCATACAAAATTGCAAATTTCATTGCAATTTATGGTGAAATAACAGCTATGATTTCCTATAAATTAAATAAAAGTCTGTTATCAACCTTCACACACACCCACATTCGCACACATGCACCCACACTATTACACCTACATACATGTTTATTAATTAACTGAAATATTGCTGAAGCTTTAATATAATTACAACATTATAACAGCCATTTATAACTTAGACTGGAAGAGCATAGAAAAATCTTAGTAGTTCTAACATCGTACAGGCCATTCAAGCAAAGTAAAGTTAATATTTAGGGCGTATGGACTTTAAAAACATCCAGGACTAAGGACCAGGACTAAGACATGAGGACCAGACCGGGACCAGACCAGGACCAGACCGAGAATAGACCAGGACCAGACCGGGACCAGACCGGGACCAGACCGGGACCAGACCGGGATTAGACCAGGAATAACCCATGAGGACCAGACCGGGACTAGACTAGCCTAGACCAGGACTAAACATGGACTAAACCAGGTCTAAACCAGGTCTAAACCAGGTCTAAACCAGGTCTAAACCTGGACTAGACCAGGACTAAAC
This sequence comes from Paratrypauchen microcephalus, assembly GCA_036785185.1. Classification (NCBI taxonomy): domain Eukaryota; kingdom Metazoa; phylum Chordata; class Actinopteri; order Gobiiformes; family Gobiidae; genus Paratrypauchen; species Paratrypauchen microcephalus. The sequence continues at coordinate 1,575,808 of JAVJIX010000106.1, read as the reverse complement.
CTGGACTAAACCAGGACTAGACCAGGTCTAACAGATGGAAACTAGGACTACAGATGGAAATTAGCTATGAGCTAAAATCTGGTACAAACATCTCTGCCATTGTGCTTAATGTAATTGTACACTGTCCTAATAAACCAATAAATGAAATGAAATGAAACCTGGACTAAACCAGGACTAGACCAGGTCTAAACCAGGATTAAACCACCGGATGTGGCTTTTTGCCTGGTTTCGTGTGGTGTTCATGTCGAGGTTTGATGTGCATGTTCGCTTCGTGGCTCGGACTGCGTCGTTAGCCGTGGACGCTGTCCCAAGGGGAAGGCACGGTCTGGACACTGCTGGCTTCGGTCTCGTGCTCGCAGCCCCGGGTGGGACGGGCGGTCTCGCACCGGTCATGCTGCTCTATCACGGATTTGACCACGATGAGCGGGGTGCACGTGTCCGCGCGCACACTTCTCCGGCCCCCATCCCCCCCACGCGTCACTATTAATACATTTTGTTGAAAATCTACGAAAGTTTGAGTGTTTAAACGAGAGAGAAATGTGAGAAAACATTAAATCCAGTCTGAGAAAAGTGTATACTGTGTGTGGTGAGGCGTTTACAGCCTTAAAACATGAAGAATAATTGTAAAATATAAAGTTGTCCTACTTCGCGGATTTCGCTTATCATAGGTTATTTTTAGAACGTAACCCCCGCGATAAATGATGGACCACTGTATTCCCCGAGAATAATGTATTAACATGTTTTATGAGTTTCACTTTCATTTTTTAAATGCTTTGAGTGCCCCCTTCCTCCCTCACAACACTATCAGCGTGCAGCCCTTTAATTAAACTCGGCACGTCGCATCAAGTTTGTGAAGTCGCTGTGCATGGTTTTGTATCATGTTTTTGTATACTGTATTTATGGAGAATTGTCGTGTGGGAGCATGGGTGACCTAGGCTTGTGGGTGGAGCCTTGTACAGAATCTTACAGCTAACCGTAACCAGGCGAGATAGCTAGATTACTCCTTTGAAACATTTCTTTTGGAATTAGAAATGCTATTTTGTTTAGAAAGCTATTTCAAATTGTAAGTTTTCAATGTCATAATTGAGACGGCTGATACCTAACTAACAGAAACTGAAAACAAGTAGGTGTAGTAGTTTCATAGCAATTTCATTATAGTTAGCGCCCCCTTCAAGCAGATATAGGCAGTGTCCACCAGCGTCTGACCAAAACTGAAGAAGCAGCTTGGATGAGCTGCGAAACGTATTTGACTAAATAAACTTTTGTCCAGTTGACAAATTGAATTTCTCCTTTTTCAATTAAATTACTTTGAAACTACCCCTACTACCTGTTTTCAGTTTCTGTGAGTTACACTGCCTGACAAAAGTATTAGGACGATTGTGTATTTCTGAACTCTGGACGAAACTTCTGGTTCCAACAAGATAATGACCCAAAGCACTCGTCCAAACTGTGTAAGGGTCATTTGGAGACGTGTGAACAGCGTCATCAACTGCAGGTTATGACATGGCCGCCCCAGTCTCCTGACCTGTCACCCATCGAAAAAGTGTGGGATTATTTGGATATTAATGTGCGCTCCAAGAATCCGACTAACGTTAAACGCCTGTGGAAATGTCTTCAGGATGAGTGGAAAACTATAGAGGATGATATCTTGAAAAATTGTTGGACAGAATACCTTGAATTTGTAAAGCTGTGATTAAGGCCAAAGGTGGTTATTTTGATGAAAAAGCTATTTAACTTGATATTGTTACATTTTTGCAATCATATGCCTTTACACATAATGAAATTTGCTTTATATATCAATAAATTGATTTGTTGTCATTACCAATACGTCTTGTTATCATTATGAAAGTTCAGAAATACACAATCGTCCTAATACTTTTGTCAGGCAGTGTATGTGGGCCTCTTAGATCTGCAGTGGGAGTGGAGTGTGGGTCTTGTTAGCAGAACCATTCAGGGCCATAATGGTGTTTTCACCTCTGGACCTGACCTGCTGCTCTATTGTTTTCTTTGTTTTGATTTACGTTTGAGAATAGAGTTATAGATGGGTGACAAGGATATGTCTGAGACCTCCATTTCTGTTCAAGGGTTCTCTTTCTTTAAAGGAGAATTACAATCTGTTTTTACAATCTTTATTTCGGTAATAAAACAAGTTATTTTACTCACCCATAGCACTTTGGTGTCATTTGGAGCACTTCCGGAGATGTTTTGGATTTGCGATCTCCGTAACGTGAGTTCTCGGGGCACATGTTTGCGGTCTCCAAATAACACAAACTTTAGCACTTTTCAAATCATAGAAGCTCGATGTCTTAGTCTACGCTTTCGTTTGAGTCAAAAGTGGCCTGTAATCCGAGATTTATCCATAGTTTCGAGTAGATGAGGACGCCAGTGCACATGTGCGGAGTCACAGTTTATTTCGCTCTCAGCTCCCGGGACCCAAACATGAAACGCAAAGCTGTAAATTATGGATAAATCTCGGATTACAGGACACTTTTGACTCAAACAAAATTGTAGACTAAGACATTGAGCTTCTATGATTTGAAAAGTGCTAAAGTTTGTGTTATTTGGAGACCGCTCAGGGCATATATTACATGCTCGGGGCATATATTATATGCCCCGAGAACTCGCGATATGGCTATTGCTAATCTAATACATCTCCGGAAGTGCTCCATATGACACCAAAGTGCTATGAGTGAGTAAAACAACTTGTTTTATTACCGAAATAAGGCTCAGATTGTAAAAAACGTTAATTCTCCTTTAAGTTTTGTCTTATATTTCTTTGCTCTTTCTCACAAATCAGACTTATCCAAACGAAATACTATAGACTCCATAATGACTTCTCATAAAGTTTTGAAAAGCCCCCCAGAGTGAACAGAGTGAACAGTTGTTGGCGATGGGCTGATTATAGACTTTCATTAATACGCTCTCCAAACAGCTGAGCCCACACAGTCTGTCTATCTTTTGCTCTGTTCCTGTTGTGGAGAAGTTTGAAGTAACTCCCCAAACCTTTGATATCTTTTGTTTTGAACAGCATCGATGCACCTTTCCCAATTATCCCCGTTCCCACTGTTCACAAATAATGCCTTCAAAATCTGTGAATTATTACTTCTACAGGAACTACACTACACACCGCAGTGGCTTTCACGTGGCCTAGTTTAAAGTTAGTGAGTTATTGTTACATTTGGACAAATCCTGGGAACCTCAGCCTGTTTTACAGCTTACAATGTTGTTTGTATAAAGAAAATACCCCAAGCCATTTTTCCGAGCAAAAAAAGATTGTGTTACTTCTCTGGTAGAGGGTCCTCTCCATGGAAATCCTAATGGAAAATTGTTGTTTTTAGTATGTTTTTTTATGGGGAAATTGTTGTTTTTAGTATGGGTTTTTAGTGTGGGGAAATTGTCGTTTTAGTATGGGGAAAAATGTTTTTACTATGGGAAAATTGGCATTTTTAAAATGGGGAAATTTTTGTTTTTAGTATGGCGAAATTATTTGCTGGAAATGTTCCACTGTACTGTACAATCTAACAAATGTATTGTTTCCAGACATGACATGAAGAAGAAGTGCGAAAAGCAAGACTACTAGACTCAAGAACTCTTTCTTCCCAACTGCTATCAGACTCTTGAACTGCTGAGCAATAGCCCCCCCTTCCTGGACATTGATTGAGCGATACTTTGCACATGAGTAATTTGCACTATTATTGACCAACTGTTAAGATAATCTGTCAGATTACAGCAACCATGTTTACACTTCCTGTTTGCATTATATCAACCATGTTTACACCGTTTTTACTACTGACAGTTGAGCTGCGAAACGTCTTCGACAAAATAAACTTTGTCCAGTTGACAAATTGAATTTCTTCCTTTACCATGGGTTCTACCTGGACGACTGAGGGATTCTTCACACATCTTAAGTACTGACAGTTGCACATAAAACTAATGTTGCACATTAAATATGTACATAGCACCTAGCCTATATTTTTCATAGTGTATATTTGGTAAAGATTGTTTCTATTTGATTATACGTTTTTTACATGCTTCTCTTTATCTTATTTATCTATTTAAAATTTTTGCATGCTCTTGGCATCCAGGGTGGGCAGCAAAGTAAGAATTTCATTGTACAGGGAAACGTGTTTCTTTACTGTGCATATGACAATAAAAGCTTTGAATCTTTGAATCTTTAATGACATTTCAAACTAACCATTCGGAGACGTCCTGCTGAAGCTGCCGAGTTGCAAATTCTTCAGGTGCTTCGCCTCCGGGATCAGACTCGGGGTTGTACTGAAAAGCTTTTACGATTGCTTGTCCACTTGTCGTTACAACAGACATGTAAACATTAACATGTGCTTAACGGTGCCTAACAGTGACCGTATTTGGCAAGGTGGTCAAGGCCACATCCCCGCCCGCCTCCAACCTCCTCATTAGCATTAAAGCGACACACTCAGAATGGCACGTTAAAAGGCAAGCTTTTCATAGGACTGTCTCCTATATATAATTATAGAGGCTATAATTATGCCCCAAGGCTTGATCTGGAGAAGGAGGCTTCACATACAATAGTAGGGAACCCCTAAGGCCCATATAAAAGCATCAAGAAGTACCATGTCATATATATATATATATATATATATATATATATATATATATATATATATATATATATATATATATATATATATATATATATAATTTTTTGTCCCAATTATAGGAGTTTTACTGAGAGAAAAAAAAAACCCTTAAAGAACAGTATGTAGCTTCCTGGAGGTGGCACATCACATGATTCCATAATATAAAGTTTAAAGCCATATTTTGGAACATTCTCCATGTAGAGAGATAAGTTTTATGCCATACTGTGGAATATTATAGCCAAATGAAACACATTTCCATGGAAACAAACAAGCCACATAAGCGTACACAGTAAGGACACAGGTTTTGAAGGTTTATAGTGAAAAAAAAAAAAAAAAAAATTGGATAAAAAGTTGCATACTAGGGCTTTAGTTGTATTGTAGTCTCTTTTCTTAGTGTAAAAAATATTTCAATCTCTATTTCCAATATTAAATTTTAAGTTTATTTCAAACGCCAATCAAAAACAGTCTTGGTGTCTATTTTAGTTTTGACATTTTATTCTGTTTTTATTTTTATTTTAATTTTTTTGACACTAAAACAGAATAATGAAATAACAAACTGTTTTCCCATTTGATTGTTTTTCATTCTTAACTGAAATTCAAAAGAACAAATGGTACACGGATCTCAGTGCCTATTTTAATTTTAATTTTGATATTTTATTCAACAATTACTTTCTAAGACAAGAACGTAAACGTGTCGCTAAAAAATTAGATGACATGTTTGTCAAAACTGCAACAATTTTTCAGGTAAGTCCTTCTAGCAGCAGATCCAAACTGAAAAAGGCACGATGACTGTTTTTTGATTGGTGTTATTTGAAATAAACTAAATAAAATATTGGAAAAAGGTCAAAATCTGTTTTTTGTTTGATACTAAAACAAATAAATGAAATAAACTGTTTTCCCATTTTATTGCTTTTTGTTCTTTATTGAAATAAAAAAGAACAAATGGCACACAGACCTATTTTACTTATTTATTTAGATCACCATGTTACTTTTTATTGTTTTGAAAATGCGATATTCCCCCAAAACATATTAACATGTTTTATGAGTTTTCCTTTACTTTTCGACATTTTCACTCCCTTTGCTCTCTGCACTAAGTCACTTCCCCTACAGAGCGCTGTCACAACACAATCAGTGTGTGTCCCACTAATCACAGTCCTGCACATCACATCAGGTTTGCAGGGCTCTCAAGTTTTGAGCGGGGTCGTGCGTGAGACTGTAATTTCCGAGGAGGGGGGGGGCGCTTGAATTGCGTGAGAAATGCCGTGTGAGCGTGTGAATACGTCGAATTGCGTGTTGAGAGCCCTTTTTGTCTAAAGAGCAAACTTAAACTACAAAGCAACTAATGAGAGTTGCACCGGGCCCGCGTCTCACCGCGTCTCACCATGGGCAGTTCGGCTCTGGGCCGCGCGTATTCCGCGCGCAAGCCGTCGGGGGACACACGTTACGCACAGACGGAGACAGGGACAGGGACCGGAGTCGGTGCGTCTCAGAGGAGACGTGGCACCGGGGTCTCAGGACGTTCCCGGGGGACGGCGCTGAAAACGCGCGGAGCCTGCATAAACTAAGCCACACAGACCGATTTTCTGGGCACAAAAAAAAAAAAAAAGAAAGAAAGAAAGAAATCAGCGTGAGAAATGCCATGTGTGGCGTGTGAGCGTGTGAACACGTCGAATTGCGTGTGTCACACTCTCAATGTGTGAGACTTGAGAGCCCTGGGTTTGTCAGGTTGTTATCATGCTTTTGTATATTTATGGAAAATTCGCATTTTTAGTATGGTTTTTTAATGGGAAAATTGTCATTTTTAGTATGGGAAAATAAGGGCTCTCAAGTCTCACGCATTGAGAGTGTGACACACGCAATTCGACGTGTTCACACGCTCACACGCCACACATGGTATTTCTCACGCTGAAATTTTTTTAAGCAATTCAAAACTGTAGCCACTGTTCACAGCGCTTCTGTGCCCAGAAAATCGGTAAGTTAATGCAGGCACCGCGCGTTTTCAGCGAAAAAAAGTCACTGGCACACCAGTACTCGAGTTGAGCGATCAGCTGTGAGGCCGATCGCGCACAGCTGATCGGTGCGCGAGCCGCGTGAATGTTTACGCGGCATTTCCAAGAGTATAAGAATCCTTAACTTGCTATGTTAATGCTACGTAAGAAGGAACTCTCGTCTCGGGACACGGTATAAGTTCGGGATATGTCCTTTTCTCCGGAGCTCCGGATTATTAAAGACCGTGACACGTGTATACATGGATACGAGTGACCGCGTTCTTATGGGTGAGTCATATCAGATTATTTCTGCATCTATTTCGGCACTAAACCAGGACTAAACCAGGACTAAACCAGAACTAAACCAGGACTAAACCAGGACTAAACCAGGACTAAACCAGAACTAAACCAGGACTAAACCAAGACTAAACCAGGTCTAAACCAGGACTAAACCAGAACTAAACCAGGACTAGACCATGACTAAACCAGGACTAAACCAGGACTAAACCAGAACTAAACCAGGACTAAACCAGAACTAAACCAGGACTAAACCAAGACTAAACCAGGTCTAAACCAGGACTAAACCAGAACTAAACCAGGACTAGACCAGGACTAGACCAGGACTAAACCAGGACCTAGCCAGGACTAAACCAGAACTAAACCGGGACTAAACCAGAACTAAACAGGACTAAACCAAGACTAAACCAGGTCTAAACCGGGTCTAAACCAGGATTCAACTGGGACTAAACCAGGACTAAACCAGAACTAAACCAGGACTAAACCAAGACTAAACCAGATCTAAACCGGGTCTAAACCAGGACTAAACCGGGACTAAACCAAAACTAAACCAGGTCTAAACCAAGACTAAGCCAGGACTAAAACAGGTCTAAAACAGGTCTAAACCAGGACTAAACCAGGACTAAACCAAGACCAAACCAAGACTGTGTGTGATAACATATTATCCTGTGCATTATTGAATGATAATATGGACTTTTAGTTATAAAAGCATTTCCATATTAACAAAGTACCTTCTAATTCTGCCCTGCCCTTCCACCATCCCCCCTGGTTTAATTTTATAACTCGACTACTGCTCCCCCCCCCCTCCTCAGAAATCACACTCCTAGCAATCTTCAAAACTTGAGAGCCCTGGGGAAAATTGTCGTTTTTAGTATGGGGGAAAAATGTTTTTAGTATAGGGAAAATTGCTGTTTTTAGTATGGGGAAATTGTCATTTTTAGTACGGATTTTTAGTATGGGGAAAATGTTGTTTTTAGTATGGGAAAATTGTCGTTTTTAGTACGGGTTTTTAGTATGGGGAAAAATGTTGTTTTTAGTATGGGGACTTTTTTGTTTTTAGGATAGGGAAATTGTCATTTTTAGTATGGGATTTTAGTATGGCAAAATTGTCGTTTTTAGTACGGGTTAGTACGGGAAAGATTCTGGAGCCTTGCACAGAATCTTACAGCTAATCGTAACAAGGGTTTGAATAGAGCCCAGGAGAGATCACTACATTACTCAAACATGGATAAATACCCATACATTAAAACCTCTTCAGGCAGGTTTTCGATGAGGGAACAACATTATAACATGGCAGAAAGCTAAAAAAATAGAATAAAAATGTGCAAGATACCAACTCTTTTCATAATACTGTATAATGCCGCAACATATAATTTCAAGATTCAAGATTTCAAGATTTCACAATGCATAAAGAGAAAGACGCACAATCAGAAGGTGAAGAGGGAACAAAACCTGTGAACTTGTGCCTGTTATGTAAATGAGGTGTTAATTAGTAGAGATTATGATGCAGTTGCAATTTAAGTCCATAATTTTTTATGTTTATGGCAGAGTGGAGAAAAACATGCAAAGGAAAGAGTAACATCAGCATTTACACTTAGACAAACTTTATTGTTTCACAAGGGAAACTGTTTATTCTGTATGATACTAAAGCTCTACATGGATATATGGAATTCATGAATTATTTAAATTTATATTTAATTGTAATCAGAAATGTGAACGATTTTGGACGAATAAAGCGGGATTAAACACCGAAACTGGTACTGGGATGTACCTGGAGGACTAAAAGGGGGCGCCACCTCAAATAGCTAGCATTAAAGGTGTATTGCGTAACTTTATAGTGGAGGGTTCGTCAAATGCTTTTCTCCATGGAGTATTCGACCAAAGTGTTCGAATTCGACCAAATAAACTTTTGTCCAGGTGACGAATTGAATTTCTCCTTTTGCTATGGTCTGGAATGTTCTACAGTATGGCATTAAACCTTTCTATTTTCGTGGAGGTCAAACTAGACCAAGTTGCAGGTCAGATCTGCGACCCCGCTCACAGTCAGAAAGCCTGTTTTTCTAGGTATTTTTAAACTAAAAAAACACCTGTAATCAGTAGTCGAGTTGTAAAATGAAACCAGGGGGGATGGTGAAATTTTTCACCAACGGGGAGGAAGGGGGGGGGGGGCCTTAAGCTAAGCCCTCCCGCATCACTGACATCACTGTGGTGTTTCAGGGCAGGGCAGAATTAGAAGGTACTTTGTTAAAATGGAAATGCTTTTATAACAAAAAGTCCATATATATAATCATTCAATAATTCAATAATACACAGGATATATGTTATCACACACGTACACACACACACACACCTTAGTCCTGGTTTAGTCTTGGTTTAGTCCTGGTTTAGTCCCGGTTTAGTCCTGGCTTAGTCCTGGTTTAGACCTGGTTTAGACCTGGTTTAGTCCTGGCTTAGTCTTGGTTTGGACCTGGTTTAGTTTTGGTTTAGTCTTGGTTTAGTCCCGGTTTAGTCCTGGTTTAGTCCTGGTTTAGATCTGGTTTAGTCTTGTCTTAGTCCTGGTTTGGACCTGGTTTAGTCTTGGTTTAGTCCTGGTTTAGACCTGGTTTAATCTTGGTTTAGTCCTGGTTTAAACCTGGTTTAGTATTGGTTTAGTCCTGGTTTAGTGCCGAAATAGATGCAGAAATAATCTGATAATATGACTCACCCATAAGAATGCGGTCAGATCCATTCTAACAGTTTGCCGTGTTGTCTTTAATAATCCGGAGCTCCGGAGAAAAGGACATAATCCCGAACGTATCCTGTGTCCCGAGGCGAGAGTTCCTTCTTACGTAGCATTAACGTAGCAAGTTAAGGAATCTTCTTCTCTTAGAAATGCCGCGTAAATATCAGGCTCACAGCTGATCGGCGAACAGGTGCAAACACAACAGCGGCAATCGTCATGATTGGCAGGAGTGCGTATCGGTGCGTAATTATGCTGCAACATGATTGGAAGCTGGAGCGCACTGGCCATTTTGACTTAAAAACGGCAAAATTCACCAAAAGTTTAGGGATTTTCATGCCTGATTGATAAAATGCCATAAGGGATGGAAGAAGGGATGCCCGTTTTAGAAGAGGGATGATTTTGACTATTTTTTCCCACAGGGGGATGCCATCCCCCTCCATCCCCCCTCAACTCGAGTACTGCCTGTAATTGGATAAATGTAAAGTAGAGCTGTTAATGTCATACTGTGGAACATTCCAGACAGAGCAATGTAGTATCCATAGAAACAAGCAGGTGATGGATCCTCCGCCAGAAAAGTTACACAATGCAACTTTAGCATTAAATGTTTTACCGAATACGGAAAAAACCTCTCGTATTGATCACAGACTCCTGAAAATGTATGTCGATGGTGCCACCTCAACTTTGTCTTCAAGGAGATAAAGTTTAATGCCTCTTTGGAACATTCTTTACAAAGCAAGCACATCGCCATGGCCACAAGCAGTTGGTTGAACCTCCGGTAATAAGTTACATAGTGCTCACCCGCTGCTTCTGCAAGCTGTCTGTGTCTGTTTGAAAATGTCACAGTCATGTCCTTGGTTTTATTTATAAAGGTCTAACTTTTCTGCTAAGTGCTTCCCCCCCCACAGATTTTATTGCTCTGTCGGGAATGTTTCACAGTGTGGCATTAAACTTTCAGTTACAAGAGTTTTTGTTTATTGAAAAAAAAAAAAAATCTTAAATCTTGCTTCTCCACAAATCTGACCTTGCTTGTCTCTATGGAGATAAATACGTTTAACTCGTTTTACTGTGGAGGTTTTAAATGGGTACTATGTGGGATTCTGAGTAAGAATAAAAATAATTTTCAAACCTCTGGCTGTGTCTGTCATAACGTGAATCCAAGAGTAAAAACCTCTTCGCGCGACATCACTTGTGTAGTTTGTCTCTACTCTTGGTCACTACAGCACATTTCACACATTATAATGACACAGTGTGGTGTTAAATCTAAACCAATGACCAGTGCTGCCATTGTTCGAGCTTTTTGGTGTTCTCAAAGAAATTAGCTTTCTCCTGGACAGGAAACAGTTAATGCTAAATGTGCTTTAGCTTTATCTGCAAAATAGTGAAGATTTTGCACTCGGGCGATCATAAGAACACTTTCGCTATAAAAAGTAACACCATCACTTTTGCCGGGTAATTTTTACCTGATATAATACAGTACAGTGAACCCTCGTTTATCGCGGGGGTTAGGTTCCAGAAATAGCCCGCAATAAGTGAAATCCGCGAAGTAGGACAATTTTATATTTTACAATTATTCTACATGTTTTAAGGCTGAAAACGCTTCACCAGACACATTATACACCTTTCTGAGACTGGTATTAACATTTTTCTCTTGTTTAAACACTCAAACTTTTGTAGATTTTCATTAAAATATATTAATAGTGGGGGGGGGGCACGTGACGCGCGGACACGTGCGCGCGGACACGTGCGCGCGGACACGTGCGCGCGGACACGCGTGTTTGTTTTGGTACCACATATCCATGCCATGTGCGAAAGTCGAGTGGAAAGCGACCTGGATATCATTTTGGGCAAGACTCAAGCCAATGCTAACAATGCCAAACCGCTAACAGACGCCTCTGAGCACCAGTCCTCACCACAAGACCAGGTAAGACTAACCTGCGCTCACAAGAGTTGGTTGCATTTCACCCCGGCTCCAAAATCAGACCGCTATCAATGCGTCGCCAATACTCCACAGCTCTCTAGGACGGGGTCGGGTTCGTGAGGGGAAAAGAGCCACTGTCTCCTCTGTGCGCGCGAGTGTCCTCCCCCCGCTGCGGCTCCCCCGGACGCCGCGCGGCCAGGCGCCAGGCCCGTCCATGTTGATTCTTGGCTCTTCCATTTGTCCGGCTCGCACTCAGTCTCTTCCATGGCTCGTGCAAGTAAACAAAGGCCACACCTCCTGTCACCCAGGCGCTCTCGTGAAGGACATCAGAGACTCTGTCCCTACCACCCTGGTCTAGACCTGGTTTAGTCCTGGTTTAGACCTGGTTTAGTCCTGGTTTAGACCTGCTTTAGACCTGGTTTAGTCCTGGTCTAGTCTCTTAGCTAATCAGGGCGCAGGACAGAATGTTACACTGTAAAAAATAGTTACACTATAAAAAAAATTGAAAAAAAAAAAAAAAAAAATTGGAAAAAAAAAACCGCGAAACAGCGAGGCCGCGAAGAGTGAACCGCGATACAGCGAGGGTTCACTGTATACCCAACAAAAAGTACTTGTAATGAAAAACAGATAAAAATATGACAACACCTGATACATTAGAGTGGTTTTATTTTATTTTCAACTGTGGTATGTGCAACAAAATGATAAATAAATAAATAAATAAATAAATAAATAAATAGGAAGACCCTAAAAACTTGCTCCAAAAGTACTGAAAAATTATGAATTTGAGAGCAAAAAATTCCTTAAAAAAATAAATAAATAATAATAACGATACTGGAAACTTGGTCTTTGGTCCACCCATTCCTGGGACATGTGAGACTTCCCTGGTGAATCACAGACTCCTTGACACACAAACAGTTGCAGAAGAGAGGAACAAAAAAAATAGTATTTTTTCAGTGGTAAAAATGACCAGTTGACTAAAATATTGTTTTCACCATAAGAATTCCCTTTGAAATCACCACTTTGAAATAACCACTGCACTAAATAAGGATAGCTACACATTCCAGGACCACTCTTACTTACCTATTCCTTAGATCCTCTTACATTAAATTCATTACATTCTTACATTCCTCTTTCACTATTGCTGGGTGAAAATCACCCGAAAGCCTGTAGGAAAAAATGGGCTTTGGGGCAGGGAAACACCTACACCTTCAAAGATGTCAAAAACAATGGTGAAGCTCCCCAGGACCCTAACCTGGGAAATCCCAGGCTGCTTTGCACGATCGTTCCGATCTAAAAGACAGCCTGGCAACTAGGCTAAGCGAGGGGTCCTGATTTGGGGAGCCAATCAGAAAGCGGGGAGGGTTGGAAAGACGGTGACGCGTACTACACGACAAACGGAAACTTGTAGTTTGAACTGACAACTGACATGATTGGCTATGGGCTACGTATACGCCAAATGATAAACGGCCGTTGGCAACCGCAAACCACACCTCCGCTACGAGATATTCAGTAGGTGGCTCCCAGACTATATCACTTGTGATATGGTCTGGTGTAAACCAGGCAACCAGGGACCCATGACACTCAGAAAAATGCAACATATTCAAAATCATGTCAATACTTTTGCTCGGGTGAAAATCACCCGGCGATAGTGCTCTAGGGTTAAAACCTCATGTGAATCCTTCTTATTTTACTCTAAAATGCGTTGAAAAGTTAGCTTGTAGTGCTTAGAAATTGTTATAAATTCCATAACCCTACATAGTGCCCCTTCAAATCACAAATCAATGTTGTGTTATCCCTCAAAAATACTTCACGGTCTTGCCTGATATTTATGATTTATGATAAGTCTGTAACAGAACTGTCTGGAGAGCTCCGCATGTCAGTTCAGCTTTAAATATCTTCCTTTTAACCTCCTCCGCTTTGAAATCTCAACTATAAAAGATCTCCAGAGACAGTGCCTCTGACGCCCAGCGCTCTGACCACAATGTCCTACGCAGCGTTTCAGCGCGGTAAGCACATCTTCTCTTTATGAGCCGCTTTGTGTCCGCTCTCATCTGCTGACTCTTACCACACACACACACACACACACACACACAAGAGGCTCACAGGAACTCAGGAAGACTATTCAAAGTTGCCATTGTTGCAGGAAGTAAGTCTTTTACAAAACACCGTCTCCACTGCCTCTTCTTTTGCCGCTGCCTGGGATTGAGGTTACACGTGCTCTATTTTTTTTCCCCCCTTTGCTCCGAAAACCAGGACAGCCGGAATCAAATATGCAAATTGGAACCATCTTATATAACTCTTTGCTAAAGCTGGTTAAGTCAGGCTATTGACGCACACTCAGACTTCATTGATGGGCTGTATTGACTGGTGAGTGCTTGGATGGGAGACCTCTGCGAACATCAGGTGGCACTGTCGTTGTGTCCTTAGGCAAGACACTTCGCCCAGATTGCCTAGTATGAATGTGGTATGTGTGATTGTGTGATCAGAGGCCGAGAGTGCAGACTGGGAGCCTCCCTGCGGTCAGTCTGTGGCTACAGTAGTCATTTACCACCAGTGACGTGCGGTGAGGGTCACGGCTGGTGAGGCACTGACGTCATCACAATCAGATCTAGAAATCTGGCAAGTTTCTCTCCCTGTAAGTGACTGGAGCTCGGAATATTTTTGATGTGAAGCTGAAAATTAATTATTATTGTTCAGTGCATTTTCCAGAGCGCACCGAGTAGCGTCATAAATTAAAATAGTAATGTTTTTAGCGCGATCTGGCTCTGAATGTGAGCAGTGGACCGTTCATGTTTAACGAGGCTTCTTTGGAAATTTTTCAGGTCACTCAGATATCCATCTGAGTCCAGATATCGTCACAGCGGGTTGAGAAAAGAAGGCAGGAAAAGCAGAAAAGACGATTTCTTACCACGCTGTTTGAAAAGAGCGAGTCTTTCATCCCGTAGTCTGGAGCAAACGCTTTAGCTCCGGCGTTGGTCTTCCTTTAATTATAACCTCCTGCTTCGACCCAAAGTCCAGTTTAGAAAACTGCTTGAGCTTTAATATGAAATCTTCCTCCATTTAAAAAGTCGGGCCAGACAAGAAGAAAAAAAACGGAATGCTAAACTTGACTTGCTAACTCTAAATTGTATTTTGTGTCACTTATTCTAATCTGCTGCTCCAGGAGTTGCAGAAGAATCCCTGGGCTCACGAGTGCCTCTACCATGAGGCCAGGTAACTACGAGCCTCACCAGGCGCCTTTTCACCGCCGCTTTAGCACAGAATCTGTCACTACTGAGCTACAGCACAGTCAGTCCATGTGATTCACCAAACGGCTGGTGCCTCTCCACTATTTGAACAGTAAAAGTGAAAATTCAGCGATTGAATCAGCGAATAATGCACTGTAAAGGATCTAGTGTCCAAAAACCCACCTTATAAATCAAATACTTTCTAATTACTTAAGTCAAATATGAATCGTGCATATTAGAATAGTCTTGTATAAGTATTTCCTAAGGATGGTTAAGTCAGGATGTAAGGATGATCTCAGCCGTGGAATCTCTCCTGAACTAAAACTACCACTTCATGACATCACAAATTGGAACAGAGCATGTTTAGCTTTGGAGGTGTAGACAGACTAATCATAAAGGGTTACTCAGACATGTGTGAATGAAACAAAACACAACTCCAGGTATGTTTTTGTGGAGGTTACAGCATTATAACACGATTAAAAGCTCAGAGGAGTCAATTTTGTGTTAAAAGAGCCGGGAATATATTTTAGTTTGAACTTTTAACCCCGCCCACTTTGTCCTTCTTGCTGTTGCGACGCAGAAACTACTGTCTGGGATAGTGACAGCCAATTGTTTCTTCAGAGCTTTACAATCTCTGCTTGCTTTTTGTGTTATTGTTACTGTTGAATTAAATGTCAAGGATATTGTGTGCAGTGTGCCTGGAAGAAAAGAGTTGACCCTGTTTGTCGAGCTTCTTTCTTAAGTTTTACGTAAGAAAATGTCACGTAAGAGATTTTTTCATATTTCACTGTACAATTTCATTCTTATTTATCAGCTCTTACGACACAGCGCATAATGTAAAGAGCTTTTCTCTCCACCAGAACAAATTCAAATCAGGTACAGACCCTTTAATCATGCTTATTGGAACATTCTCATATAAGTATTTACTAAGGCTGGTTAAGTCATGCTATTGGCGTGCATAGGCTCCATTGACAGGCTGTATTGACGCACCGCTGCTGTGGAGAGGGCCTCAATGGGAGCGGGAGCGGCGTAATCTGCCCCACACACTGGCATTGCTTGGGCAGGATTACGAGTTAATGAAGTTCTTTTGTGTCAGGGCCTATTTTACAAAGGTGCGCGCTCGGCTATAGGCGACGGCGGCCGCGCTGCACTCACTTACATCTTGGCAATTTCTGAAAAGAGAGAAATTTGCCTCCGCAACCTGAGGCTAGCGCAGAAATTAGGCTAGGGTTACCATGGTAACCAGCATTGAGAGAATGGCAGAGATGAATAAGCTTTGGCTGCAGTAATTCACTTTTTTAATTTGTAAATATCAGTGTCAAATTAAATTGAGCTTTGCACAATTCTAAACCCCGAGTTGTTTAACTTGTTTAAACAGTGAAATTGAACATGATCCTGTTTGAGTCCGAGCCAAGACCACCTCCGCAATGAGCAAATTTGCAAAAGATTTAGGTTGACAGCTCAGAGGATACTTTGAGATCTACTTTGTGAGCTTCACTTTGACTTTTACAAAATATACCTTATTACTTTATGTTTAAATGTAAACCACTCACCTGCCATGGCACCTTTTATCCAAATTAGCTGCTGTCAAATTCTGCTGACACGTTTTGTGGGTGGATAAACAGTTAGAAACAAGGTTATTAAAGTAGCAGAAATAAAAGGTCTCTGTATTCCCTAAAGGCTGAATTCAGTCAACTGGACAAAGTTTTTAGAGGGAAGATGTTTCACCATAATAGGAGGTTTGAGAGAGGGGACAAAGAGGCTATATATGTCAGGAAAGACTATCCATCTCTGCACAGAAATGGAGGACTAAGGTGCAACTTGTCACCGTGGAAGTATAATAGATCTGGAAGATGAATCAAAGATGGCGTTGTATTGGTTTCAATTGCCCGTGCTTGATAGTAACCTGGCTCATGCTAGACTGAAATGTATATCACTCTGAACTGAGATTTACACATTATCAATCTGAAACGGCTCTCACTAGAAGAGATCAGAATTAATGATGAATAATTCAGTGTGATAGGTCACTAAATTACAAAAAAAAAGGAGACAAATCAAACTCATGGTACGTTTAGTTGAGAGAAAAGTACAGACAGAAATACCAACCATGAAAATCCCTCACCTTTTGGCGCCATTACCTATGTGAATCGTAGATCCGAGGAGAAAAAAAAAAAAAAAATTGACAGGAAAATATTAATTGACTGAGCAAAATCCCCGCAAGTTCGAAGGGCCGAACTGCGCTTCAGCTTCCAATCATGTTGCAGCATAATTACCCACCGATCACGCTCCCGCCAATCGTGAAGTTTAGCGCTGTTGTATTTGTGCCTGTTCGCCGATCAGCTGTGAGCGAGCCTCGTGTATGTACGCGGAATTCATGAAACTGGAGAAAATCCTTAACTTGCTACGCTAGTCCGTGGATATACGCGACCCGCGCATACACGCAAATTAACACGGCAAACTGTTAAAACGGAGTGACCGCGTTCTTATGGGGTGAGTCATATTATCGTATTATTTCTGCATCAAAGGGACAGATTAGCTCACAGCAGGGGCCTAAATCAGGACTAAAATAAGACTAAACTAAGGCTAAACCAAGACTAAACCAGGTCTAAACCAGGTCCAAACCAGGACTAAACCGGGTCTAAACTGGGACTGAACCGGGACAAAACCGGGACTAAACTGGGTCTAAACTAGGACTAAACCAAGACTAAACCAGGACTAAACCAGGTCTAAACCAGGACTAAACCGAGTCTAAACCGGGACTAAACTAGGACTAAACCCAGACTAAACCAGGTCTAAACCAGGACTAAACCGGGTCTAAACCGCGACTAAACCGCGACTAAACCGCGACTAAACGGGGCCTAAACCAGGACTACACCAGGTCTAAACCAGGTCTAAACCAGGACTAAACCGGGACTAAACCGGGTCTCTAAACCAAGACTAAACAGGGTCTAAACCGGGACCGGGGGGGAGGGTTAGGGTTAGGGTTAGCGCACCCTTCTCACCTTTTTCACCCCTGACCCGTTTTCATGCCTGAAATACACAAATTGTCTTGGTTATCAGATGTTTTATGTTCACTGTGGGCCTAGGGGGTGCTGCAATTTCAAATCCTGTGTGTGCAACCGGTACATATGTTTTTTGACAATAAAGCTGACTTTGAACTTTGAACAAAACACTTCTCTCTGCATGTTTTTCACATACAAAAAGTAGCCATTTAAGCAACATAACCAGCTTGTGAAGAACAGCATTTGATGGCAGAAATGCTCAATAATTTCTGTCAATAATTTAGGGACTTTTAGGATGTTTTAGGGAAACTGCAAGATGTATATCTGTGACATAACAATCCAGGACAAATTGAAATTGCTTTGTAAAACGATTAATTAAACAAGTGCAAATGAAACTAAATACAACTCTAAGTATGTTTTTATGAAGGAACATGTTATAATATAAGATCAAAAAAGTCAATTTTGCACGATATGAGTCTTTGGACAATCTCTCAACTTTTTTTGGTCTGACATCTGCTTGTCTCCATGGAAATGTTTTTTGCTTTGCCTAGAATGTTCCACAGTATAGATTGGTAAATGGTCAGATCTTTATACAGCGTTTTTCCACCTTCAAGGCACCCAAAGCACTTTACAACAAGGAACCACTCACCCATTCACACACCAGTGTACGCAGACACTGGGACGAGGTGGGTTAAGTGTCTTGCCCAAGGACACAACGGCCGCATTCATCTGTGGGAGCTGGAATCGTACCCCCAACCTGTGGGTCAGTGGATCTGACCGCTCAACCACTGATGTTTTTTATGTCAACCGCCAACCTTTGGATCAGTGGACAAACGCTCTACCAACTGAGCTACTGCCACCCACAGATTAAACCTATAATCTATCATGAAGGAGACAGGCAGGTTTCAGCACTGTGGTACATTACAAGTCAGATCTGTGGGGAAATAAAACCACCTGTCATGAATAAATGCTAAATGTTCGCAGGCCAGCGTTCTTAGCTGGCCTGGGAACGCCTTGGGGTGGAGCTGGAGGAAGTGTCCGGGGTGCAGGAAGTCTGGGAGTCCCTGCTTAGACTGTTGCCTTCGCAACCTGGACCTGGATAAGCAGAAGAAAATGGATGGATGGATGGATATGTTTAAATAGAATAGAATAGAATGCCTTCTATTGTCACTGCGTGAAAAGTCCCTCAGTCGTCCAGGTAGAATCCATGATAACAGGAGAAGTTCAATTTGTCAACTGGACCAAGTTTGTTTGGTTGAAAACGTTTCGCCGCTCATCCGAGAGGCTTCGTCAGCTCTAATAAGAATACTGGTAAGACACTTGCTTATATCTTGCTGTAGGGAGGAGCTACCTAGCTAACTACTTTCCGGAACTATCTCATTGGTTTCGGTCTTTTGTTTCTCTGGCGTCTAGCTTAACGATCCCTATTCATCCCTACACGCCTGCTTTTTCACACCTCTGGCCCTGACCTGGCTAGCCCCATTGTTTCCCTGTTTGTTTGATCTAGGCTTAATAATGGAATTGTAGATGGGATGCAAATTATATCTTACGCCACCATTTCTGTTCAGAGAAGGATTCTCTTTTTTGACAAAAATAGCCTCTTTAACTCCCCTCTCAAACCAATTCTTTTCCCTGGCTAAGATCTGAACCTCACTGTCCTCAAAAGAATGTCCCGTGGCTTCTAGGTGAAGATATACGGCAGAAGACGGTCCACTCTGGCACGCCCGTCTGTGTTGGTACATCCTCTTGTGAAGTGGCTGCTTGGTTTCTCCAATATAGCGCTCACTGCAGTCTTCACTACACTGAATGGAGTAGACCACATTGCTTTGTTTGTGGCTCGGTGTATCCCCACAGCTGTATCCCCACAGCTGTAGCGGTCGAAGCAGCGAGAAGGAGTTTACTACAGGATTCCAAGCTAGAAGAGAGAACCAAACTTTCTCCTGACCAAATCTGCCAACTGCTGGAAATTTGTCTAAATACCACCTATTTCCAGTTCAGAGGGAACTTCTACAGGCAAATTCATGGCTGTGCGATGGGCTCACCGGTCTCCCCTATCATGGCTAATTTATACATGGAACAATTTGAACAGAGTGCCTTAGCCTCATATCCAGGCACTCCTCCCACACACTGGTTTCGTTATGTTGATGATAATTTTACAAAATAAAAAAAAAAAAAAAAAAAAAAAAAAAAAAAAAAAATCAAAATTCAAGATTTGGAACCTTTTACTGCACATATCAATTCTGTAGATCCTAATATCAAATTCACCCGTGAAGATGCCAAGGATAACACATTGGCGTTCTTAGATGGTGCAGTAACGATAGGAGGAGACCGGGGACTCCAAGTAGAAGTCTTCAGGAAGCCCACACACACAGACCAATACCTGCTTTTTGATTCACACCACCCACTGCAGCACAAACTGGGTGTTATTCGGACATTACAACACAGGGCCCAAGTGGTTCCCACAAGCACAGAGGGTAAGGAAAAAGAAGAACAACATGTGCAGGAAGCCCTCTCTGTGTGTGGTTATCCCAAATGGGCTGTTAACAAAACCAAGAGAGACAAGGGCAAGAAACAAGATAATAGAGAATCTGAACCCAGGAGGAAAGGGGTAGCGATTCCATACCTGGCCGGCGTGTCGGAAAAACTACAGAGGATTTTCAGACAATATGAAATCCCAGTTTATTTCAAACCCACAAACACTTTAAGACAAAAACTCGTCCACCCAAAGGACAAAACACCGAGCCACAAACAAAGCAATGTGGTCTACTCCATTCAGTGTAGTGAAGACTGCAGTGAGCGCTATATTGGAGAAACCAAGCAGCCACTTCACAAGAGGATGTACCAACACAGACGGGCGTGCCAGAGTGGACCGTCTTCTGCCGTATATCTTCACCTAGAAGCCACGGGACATTCTTTTGAGGACAGTGAGGTTCAGATCTTAGCCAGGGAAAAGAATTGGTTTGAGAGGGGAGTTAAAGAGGCTATTTTTGTCAAAAAAGAGAATCCTTCTCTGAACAGAAATGGTGGCGTAAGATATAATTTGCATCCCATCTACAATTCCATTATTAAGCCTAGATCAAACAAACAGGGAAACAATGGGGCTAGCCAGGTCAGGGCCAGAGGTGTGAAAAAGCAGGCGTGTAGGGATGAATAGGGATCGTTAAGCTAGACGCCAGAGAAACAAAAGACCGAAACCAATGAGATAGTTCCGGAAAGTAGTTAGCTAGGTAGCTCCTCCCTACAGCAAGATATAAGCAAGTGTCTTACCAGTATTCTTATTAGAGCTGACGAAGCCTCTCGGATGAGCGGCGAAACGTTTTCAACCAAACAAACTTGGTCCAGTTGACAAATTGAACTTCTCCTGTTATGATGGATGGATATGTTTAAATAGAATAGAATAGAATGCCTTTTATTGTCACTATTCACATGTACAATTTACATCATCATCATACTCACAATGAGATTGAAAGCATCTCACTTCAGTGCAGACATTTAAATACAATATATACAACACAGAAGGATATTTACAACACAGTATAGAAAAAAAAATGTGCAAAAAATGAGTGCAAAAGTCCTCTACAGCTGGTACACATTAGTTATCCAGGTTATTGCAGGTCTTGCTCAGATATTGCAGTAGGGGTGACACATACAGCCATACTTCACACATACACACACATACAGTATATACACACACACTTGAGAGTCTCTACATTGCAGCGGGAGATGTTTCCCAGAACTCAGTTTAGCACAGACCAAGCAGCAGCACACCAGACTTGACTCATTTAATCAACTGATCTCAGTCTTCAGACAGGTCTTGTTTGGTTGGAACAAAAACCTGCAGCCACACCGACCGTTTGTGGAACAGTTTGCCCAGGTCTGGTTTAGCATATTGTACTGTATTAGATGTTGCCAACACGCTATAGCTATACACGCTATAAACAAGAGATTCTGAATACAAACAATGTTGAGAAATAACTAAATACAGCTCTGGAAAAAAAATACAGCCGTTCCATTCCAGCGTCTGTTGAATTCCAACACAAACACAAAGCTGAGCTCCTTCAGTTCTTGCACCAGGAGTGGAATAAAGTCACCCAAGAACAATGTGAAAGACTTGTGGAGAGCATCCCAAGACGCATGAAAGCTGTGATTAAAAATAAGGGTTATTGCACCAAATATTGATTTCTGAACTCTTCTTAAGTGCAAGCATTAGTATTATGTTGTTTTAAAATAAATTTGATCTGGTTTCTTTGCATTGTTTGAGGTCTGAAAAAAGGAACCTGATGACGCTGTGGAAGCGAAACGTGTTTTTCACTAAGACCAATAAAGAAATGAGAGCAAAGTCAAGGACATCCGAGCCTGGAAACACTCTCACGTGTCTCCAGGCAAATAAAAAAAACGCATCTCGCATTTCGTAGCTCGTTCGCGATCCAAACTCTCTGGGCGTGATTTCCAGAGATGGTGGGTAGACGTCCAGACGGGGGGTGGAAACCTTTCCGCGAGTTTGATGTCATAAAGTTCCCTTGTTCAGAATCGCCCGTTTGGGCTGTCTTTTTTTCAAACGTGGAAAAGGATCACAAATGCTCAGTTTACACATTTCGCAACTTTTAGCCATGGGGGAAGGGGGCCTAAACAGGGTAGGGGAGCTCACATCAATGTTCAAAAACCTCAGAAAGTGCAAATTTCATGCCATGGGACCTTTAAGTATTGCACAACAGGATATTGCACTGTGATTAGGTATTGCACAACAACAGATGGATATGCTACAAAAACTCAGTTCAAGATATTGCACTCTAATAAATATAGATATATTGCACTGTGTTATGTAATTGCACAATAGGTGGCTGGAAGGAGAGTGGGGGATATGGGGTAAGTCAGTGCATGTGAGTGTTCAAGGTGGTTATGAGTTTTTGAGTTTAAAGTCATACCATGGAACATTCCAGGCATAGCAATAGCATATCCAAGGAGACAGGCAGGTGGCGAACCCTCCCCCAGAAAAGTTGCACCTTTAATGCACCATTGTTATCTGTTCAAATAAAGGCTGTCTATGCGTACTCAAACACGTGTAAACACGAGTGCATTAAGCTCAACCGCACACTACACTTTATATTTAATACACCTCTAAAAATAGCTTTCCCATTAATCTCACACCATTTATCTCCACATCTCTCCTCCGTAAAAAACAACACACATTTGTAGCGCGGTGTCAGATGCAGGTCAGTGCCAAAGCGTGTCCGCGCCTTGGGTCTGTTCCATTGTCATTAAAGCCGCCGCGAATCAATACACGCATCCTGCTCGTGTTTATTACCCCGGACAAATCCATAGTTTCATCAGTATGCGCTCCTCCGTCCCGTCATCACTCACCGGCAGACACGAGCACTTTTGTCGAATTTGCGTTAGTCTAGCCATGGTCAAAATGCTAAGAGGAGGTTTTAATTGAGCAGGTATGGCCGCTTCATTAGCGTGCTGTCTCGGTGTTGTCATAAACGTGTTGATTTATAAATGCTAGATTAAACTTAGCAAATTAACAGCGCGCGCCATCGCTCTCCGGAGGACTCGCGCGGTTCTGCTGTGATGAGAATAATTATGTGGACGTGACATCTGGGAAATAAAAGTTAAGGTAATTGATCCAGGTTCAGACATTTCAAATATGGCTCCATAAACAGAGTAATGAAGATGGGTTTGTGCTGTTGAGAAGAGAGTTTGCGAGCTACTGTGGAGACTTAAGTTTAGTGGTTGCTTAAATGTATTATGTAACTTTTCTGACGGGACACCGACTTGTCTCCATGGAGATGAAAGTTACACAGTCTATCACCATTTATTGCGGCGGTTACGTTCTAAAAATAACCCGCAATAGACGAAATCCACGAAGTAGTCAGCTTTACATACTACATACTTGTTTAAAAACTAATTCAGCTTCTGTGTGGTCATATTATTTCTGCATGAAAGGGAGATATTTAGCTGAAACCGGGGGGCTTGTGTAATTGTCAATATTAGCATCAATTAATGTGAATAGCTAGACCAGTGCGTGAAGTACTAGTGATTAAAGGGATAATGCGTTTTTTTTTTTATGTTAATCTGTATGGGAACTCGTAATAAAGCTTGTTTTTCTTCTCAAAACAAAACATTTGTCCGAAAGGTGATATATTTGTGTCCCAAACAGTTGTCCACAAAAAATCCAGGAGCGTATTTTCGCATATCTCGTTTCGATACGTATTACTGCGCGTCTATTACTTATTATTAGCCTGTTAACCTTTAGCGAAAGTGAACGACGGATGCGGTACGCCGTAATGGGAAGTTTACGAGTGAACAGGCAACAGGCAGCTAATGTGAGCGCAGTGAATGCGAAAATACGCTGCTGGAATTTTCGTGGACAACTGTTTGGGACGCAAATATATCACCTTTCAGACAAATGTTTTGTTTTGAGAAGAAAAACAAGCTTTATTACGAGTTCCCGCGAAGTTACCGGACCTAATTACCTGAGCTCCAGAACGCGAGCCGAACCGGGCTGAGCGCAAACTGTCAGAGGTAAGCCAGTGTTACCGCACATAACTTTTAGAAGGAAACCCATACAGATTAACATAAAAAAACCTGCACTATCCCTTTAAGTAATGATTGCAGATACTGGAGTACTTGTTGCTAAATCATTAGCATCACTGTCAATATTTTTTTTCATAGCGAAAGTGAGTGAGTGTATGTGTATGTGTAGTGTGGTATACTATATTTACCTATATACTGCTATTTTTTATGTATTTTTTACTTTTATCTTTATTCTTTCTCCCTTTTTCATTTTACATTGTATAATACATTTCATATTGTATTGCATTAAATTGACAATACAGGTGACTCTGACTTAACATATTATCCTGTGTATTATTGAATTTTTGAATATATGGACTTAACAAAGAACCTTCTAATTCTGACCATGGTTTCAAATGACCACAAATTCTTCAAATGTTCTCAGTGTGTTTCCATGTGTGAGGCATCATTGGAAAGCTTAGAATCTACACTTCCAGAATCTGTGAATAACTCAAAACACCTCCGGGACGACTTGTGACTGTTTTTTCTGTGGCTGGTCACATATTTTACAATTATTCTACAAGTTTTAAGGCTGTAAACGCCCCACCACACACATTCTACACTTTTCTCAGACTGGCAGTAACATTTTCTCACATTTCTCTCTTGTTTAAACATTCAAACTTTCGTAGACTTTCAACAAAAAAGCACAGTATTATAGAATGAAACCAAAGATCAAAATATGTTTTCAGGCCCTAAATATATTTGTTTGAGAAATCAAAATATAAACATTTTCCTATATAAAAAAAATAATATGATAGCTTTTAGAAATAACAAATTCAATTTTAATGATCAACCTACGAGCATGGGCACATAAGAAATTATTAACAGTGACTCAGGCGTTTATTTCACAGTTCCTCTGACCGGGCCTCTTCGTCCTGGCGCCGCTTTTTCCACTGAAGTCCTCGGTGCAGGCGTCTTTTTCCGAGTGAAGAACATGGTTATGGGTAGTTGTTGGTGCTCTCTTTTTTCTTTTGGCCGAGGAGATCGCAGGTGCCTTCTTTGGTGCAGAATGTTTCGTCGATATTGTGGGTTTTGTCGGGGAGAAAACTTGCAAACATACAGCACTTCAGAGTCACACTGCGGTCGAACATTTATATAAATCTGGCAAACTGAACGCATTCTGTACAGGAGACACAGAGGAGAATGACTGATGAATCAGCAAAGGTCTACAGTCCCTTAGCCAATCAGGACACAACGTGCAGGTTCTCCCATAGCCAATCAGGACACAGAACACAATGTGCGTTGATACATTATAAAAAAATTGAAATAAAAATATCCGCGAAAGGTGAACCGCGATATAGCGAGGGACCACTGGACTTGTAATTGTAATCATGCAAAATATCAATAAGCTCATTACAATACTATGGAACATTCCGGGAAAAGCAATAGCATCAGCTCTTCAGTCTCAAAAAAGAAAGGTTTGCACGTTCTCCCTGTGTCTGTGTAGGTTTTTTTCCAAGGGCGTAATTTTCCCCATCACTACTGGGGAACACGCTGGGGGTGTTCTGCGTGTATTGTTCTGGTGGAAAGTTCAGCAGTTACCATGGTGACCCAAAGCTCACATTCGCGAACACTGTCAAAGAAAGTTTTGAGACAGGCTGAAAACTCAAGAAAAAATACAAAATGGATTTAAACAGCTCATTTTCAGGAGTCTGTGATCAATACAAGCATTCGTGGTTCTGTTTAGGAGTTTGATTTTCAACAAAAACCTCAAAGTGACTACCTGAAAAACTCTAGCTTGTGACTGTAATTTTATGTGAAGGGTACTTTTTTAACTGTCATTTCTTTACAGTCATAGATTGTGTTAAACAAACAGATCAGACTAAAGTCTAACTGGAGTGCCTGCAGTTACCTTCACACCCCGAGGGAATGTTGATGACATGAGCTGGAAAGTATCAATAGTCTTTATCTTTTGGGAGCCTGGACTCCGCTGTAATAGATTCTGAATGTCAGTGGGACATTCTGGTTTAATAAAGGTCACTTAATAAAAATAGTCATTGGAGCTCCCCTGCTAATAGCAATCAACCAGAAAAAAGCCTTTTAGCAGCCATTAGCAACTGGGCCGCCCTGCTAATGTGTACAGGCAGAAATATGAGTCTGAGTGTTTATGGACTTAAAGGGCTCGGGCCACACATTTAGTCTTTCTGTTGCTGTGGCACTGCATCATGACACAGAAACTACTGTCTGCGATAGTCTCAGGCAGTGTTGTGTCCCTGGAGTTCTCACCTCTTTGCCTACTATTTTATTTTTTGTTGTTATAGCTAAGCAAGGCAGGGCCTGGTTAGTACTTGGATGGGAGACGACTGGGAATTCCAGGTGCCACAGTGGGGCACCAGTCGCAAAAACTGTCGTTGTGTCCTTAGGCAAGACACTTCACCCACATTGCCTAGTATGAAAGTGCTGTGTGCGTGAGTGTTGGAGGTGGTCGGAGGGGGCGATGGTGCAGATTGGCAGCCTCGCTTCCGTCAGTCTTCCCCAGGGCAGCTGTGGAAAGTAGCTTACCACCACCAAGTGTGGAGTGAATGAACAATGAACTGTAAAGCGCTTTGGGTGTCATGAAAGGCGCTATATAAATGCTATGAATTAATTAATTAATTATAGCTCTTGAAAATGCACCATGAGAGAATGACCTGTTTTGAATCCTGACAGACAGTTGGCAGTTGGATTTAGGGATGCACCGAGCCACATTTTTTTCACTTCCGATCCAATCCCGATACCTGAATTTGGATGTCGGCCAGTACCGATACTATTCCGATACCAAAAGTGTTTGTTTTCAATATTATCACCATTATTGTTTAAAGGTACACTGTGTAGGATGGTGGCGCATTGGTGGATGGTGGGCATTGCAAATCCGGTTCTAGCTACGGCAGACCTCGAGGGTCGAGACGTAACGCGGACAGCTCGGCGTACCCGGAGGTGTGTTCACCTGCAGCCGCGCACGAACCATGCGCACGTGTGAAGCGCACCCAGCGCTGTGCGCGGGTGGGGGGAATCGGGAACCGGACCACGGAGGGCGGAGGGCGGTCTGAACCCGGGGTGTGGGCCCGCGCTGCAACAAAGCCCCAGCCACGGTAGGTACTTCTTCTTTTCCTCTTAGATGAAGGTGCTTGCTCCTGCGATGTATGTGCAGAGTAAGTGTGATATGGCAACATGCTTGTCGTTGTTCATCCAAACGCATACTATCTCGTTGTATGAAAACCACGAGCCAGTGCCGACAACTACTGTATAAAGAAAACGGTGAAGGCGGAGCCCAAAATACAGTATGTCCTTCTGCGGCTCTCGTAATCAAAATGGATGCCGTTACATGGGGAAGATCCCCCTTTTATGCGACTATATCTAAGTCCAACAGAATACTTTGATTTCATGATGGAAGTGAAAAGACTTGGAAAACACTGTATTTTTGAATGGGTATCTTCAATTTCGGTAATTAACGGGTAAAAATCTTACACAGTGTACCTTTAACTATAAATAAACTCATCTCTACAGGTAGGTAGGATTATGATATGAACAAATGTTTGCATGTGTGTCCCAAAAGGCAACCTGAGGTAAGTATAGGTCATAAAAGGACGTCAGAAGAACAGGAAATTCTGTGATATTAGCTAACCTAGTTGACACTCGGTTGTAGAGTTCGGGAAGCGCAGTCTCTGATAAATAGCCTCCGCCTCTCGGTACAACGGCTTTGTAAACATTTCACGTTGCTGTCTCGCTTTGAGGTGTTTCTAGTAAAAAGTATTTCCACACAGCGAACATGTGATGAAAAGGTGGCTCGCCTGCTAGCTCGCGCTGCTAGTTCGCCTGCTAGCTGGCTGCAAACTGTGGAATGGATTTCCAGAAGGGAGGCATGTCTCATCATTACTCTGTGTCTCATTGAGATACGCCTCCGTTTAGGAAATCCATTCCACATTTTGCAGCAGGAGCAGAGCAGGCGACAGGGACTCACTCGTGGAGCCATTTCAGCAGATAACGTGTATATAGACATGGCTTATGGATCGGAAATTTTCACAGGTTGGATCAGAAAATTTCCGATCCATGAATTACGTTGATATCGGAACCCGATACCGATATTGGATCAGATCGGCCCCATCCCTAGTTGGATTCCCATGATTTTTAGTACATGCCTTAAGGAGCTCAACATTTCACATTCTTTTTACCCATAGAATTTATGAAAAAAATTAAATAAAAGGTTAAACGCATAAACAGGACTAATCAGCTCTGAAGTAACTCCAACACAAGACTTATAACTTTATTTAAAACATTATAAACTGCTAACATACATGAACACAGACAGTGGCTCCCTCTTTTCTGCATCACTCGAGGAAAAACTAAAACACAACACTACCCACTCCAGTCCATCGTTCCCACAATCAGGGAATAATTTAGCTCCATAAAATGCTTCTTTATAAAAGAAAAATAGATATTTATATAACTGTACACTGTACAGTGGTTCCTCACCTTACGAAATTAATTCGTTCCAGAAGTGGTTTCGTAACGTGAATTTTTCGTAAGTTGAGTAGCTGTTTCAATGGAAAAGGCCTGATTCGTTCCAAGCCCCTTTCTTTCTGTTCCAAAGTTTTCTTTTTATCGTATAACATTGTGTTCTGCGTCCTGACTAGACCAGGAGTAAACGTGGACTAAACCAGGTCTAGACCAGGTCTAAACCTGGACTGGACCTGGACTAAACCAGGATTAAACCACCACGTGCCGTGCGGCTGGTTTGTGGCTCGGGCTCCAGAGGACGCGGTCTGGGCGCGCGCGGTGCTCCTCGGTGCGACCGAGGTGCTCCTCGGTGCGCGTCACGCACGGTGCTCCTCGGGGGCGGTGCTCCTGTCTCCGCGCTGCTTCCGGAGTTGTGTCTCCCCCCACGCTTCACTTTTTAATACATTTTGTTGAAAATCTATGAAAGTTTGAGTGTTTAAACGAGAGAGAAATGTGAGAAAAGAAATGTGAGAAGTCTGAGAAAAGTGTATGTGTGTGGTGAGGCATTTACAGCCTTAAAACATGTAGAATAATTGTAAAATATAAAGTTGTCCTACTTCGCAGATTTCTCTTATTGCGGGTTATTTCTGGAACCTAACCCCGTGTGTGTTGATAAAGTGTATTTACGTTTCGGGTCTGGCATCTGAGCGCGCATTATTTGAATTTTTGAGATCTTGCGTTTCGTAACTTGAATTTTCTTTCGTATCTAGAGACAAAAATTGAACGTGAAGGCGTTTCGTAACTTGGATTTTTCGTTTGTTGGGTCTTTTGTAAGGTGAGGTACCACTGTATCTATAAAGCCAATCTTGTGTTTTGAATGTGCTTTTTGGACTTAAAACAACCGTGTTATGGATATTAGTTAGCACGTAGCTAGTCTCTGAAGTGTTTGAAAAGTCTATGAGTGGAAAACTTACTTTATGAACCAGAGCGGGTGGTCACTGTTGAGAGGTTCCCCTGCCATTTGTTTCTGTATTAGGTATTACGTGGGAAGGCAAGTATATCGTCAATGAAGCAAAATACAACTCCAGGTATATTTGATAAGAGAAAAATATTAGAACATGATCAAAGCTGAAACAGTCCCACTTAAATGATATGTGTTCTTTAGGAGTATTCCATAGGTAAATGATAGAAACATGTTTGTAAATGGCCGATCCCGGTGTATGGTACATTCCTCTTCAATGACTTCCCAGACCTCTGCAGATCTCTTTGTCCCACATAAAAGTTGAGTGAAGCGTTTGGTCCAAGGACATCGGCTGGAGCTCGATTTGAATTTCTAAACATCTGTTTATGGGATGACCGATCCACCACTGTGACTCCACAAAAGGTCATATTTGATTGTATTATTGCTGATGAGGTAGCCATTTATATTCAAGATATTCTATTTTTAACCAGTGGAAAAGTTGCATGTCATATGCATTATATATATGGTATACTGCTTCATACCGAATACCGGTGTTTTTATGATATGGATTTTTCATATATCCCAATACCGATGAGTGTGCGCGTACAAAACCTCGGGAACACAGAACGGCGGAATGCGGCGCCGCAGGACATTGTTTGAGAGGGGGACTGTTGAGGGGTGAACAACATGGACGGAGAAAATGTTACAGACACAGAGGAACTTATACCGAAAAGAGGAGCCGTAAAAATCTGGCGCTGATCAAACAACCGTATTCTGTAAATTTTGTCGGGCGACACGAGCGATCTGCTTCACCACCTCCTGGAATATGAAGAACGCATCAAACTAAGATCTGCATCCTCTTCCACGTCTGCAGGGAACATTCAAGTCGGCGCTGCAACAAAAAACGCCACTCAGACGTCACTCAAAGACGCGTTTGATCAGGGGACTGCCTACGACAAGAAAAGCAAACGGTGGAACGATATTACCAACGTTGTTACAGTCCACTTCGCCAAAGACACGGTACCACTTAGTCCTGTTGAGAAAGGAGCTTCAAGGAGATGATTAAAGCACTGCAGTAATTATTCTCTAAATCATTAGGAAATCGGGTTAACATCTAGTCATTCATGATAAAAAATAAAAAATACCGTCAAATACTGTGACACTAATATAATTTTGAGAAATACCGTGATATCAATTTTTGGTCGTACCGTCCAGCTCTCTCTATATATATATTTATTTTCATATATGATGAACATTTACATGGAATCCAGAAAACAGTGCTGCAACACTTTATAAGATGAGTCTGGTCACTGGGGAATTGTGGTTGACAGATGGCTACTGGAGCTCCAAATAATTTTCCTTGTGGATCAATAAAATTTGTCTAGTCTAAAAGTCTAAAACAGATTAGTCAATCAGGGATAGGGACATGCATGCGAAACAAATACGGCTACTTACGAGGAAAAATGACAGTGGACTGAAGAAGTGATTTGCGCAGAATCATTGCCTGGCAAATCCAGACTGATGTCAGAGCATCACAGCATGTTAATACAGAGGGACGTCAGTCTTTTCTCCACTCCCTCGTGTCTCAAACCAGACCTATGATCGTTCAGTTACATTTGTTTACTTCAAGTGCATTGTGAAACAAAGGAGTCCATTTCATTCACAAACAAAATCAATCATTAGAATACTTTTGCCTTTCTCTTTTCCCCGAAAGCCTGTCTCTGGCTAATCCACCTGTCAATCACGTCAACTGGTACTCAGGGAGGTTCCTCGGTGACCAGACTCACATCAAGTACTGAAGAAGTTTGTATTCTGGATCCCTGGCGAGGAGAATCAATAAGCGAAGCAGTAAAGAAAGTTTAATTTAGTTCTAAATGATGGCTGACCAATGAGCTCCTTCGTTTCATATGTATCATTGAAATAAACAAATCTGGTTGGAGGGTGCTGTCTGAATTTGGCTCAAGAAGGGAGTGGTGACCAGACTGAAATCCCTCTCAAAAAAGTAGGAGAGCATTGTGGACTTAACAGGCAGAGTGAAACTATTGTGGAAACAACATCTATATCAGGGGTGTCAAACTCATTTTGGTCCGGGTGGCCGTATCCAACCTACTTTGATCCCAAAGGGGCCGGATCAGAAAACTCATGGCATAAATACCCCAAAAATAGCAATAAGTCCAAATATTTGTGCAGAGAAACTCAAATTTATTACAGAATTCTTTTTTATTTGGTGAACTCTTTTATTTTACAAAATATTATAATATTATGAACAACCTGAAACTTTAAGAAAAATGCAATTTCAACACAAGCATCCAGGTTTCCCATTCACCTCTGTGAACAAATAGGAATTAGTACATTTTTCTTGGAAAATCCTGCACTCGGCGTCCACTTTTCTTATTTTTGACATTTTGCTGATGAGGGTGACACGGTCAACAGTCAAAATGATAGTCCTGGGAGGCGGCCACACTCAGAGGCGCTGGAGCCGCTGCTACGCTAAGCTGTGCAGAAAAGTTACCAAAAATTATCAATATTTTAATAGAAAATTAAAATATAATTAAAAGATTTTAATAGAAAATGAGGGCTAGATTAAAGGTCTTAGAGGGCCGGATCTGGCCCTCTAAGACCCCCCCTGACACCCCTGAATGTGACACCCCTGATCTATATCGTAATTACTGCAGTAACCTATTCTTTCAGTTCTTAGCTTTTGTAGTTCTAAAAATAAGAATACATATTAACTTAAGGTCCACATAAAAGTGATATATATATAAAAAGAAATATTCTTTCTTTCAGGGCAAATGCTTGGGAGATAAAAGCCTTGTGATGATGCAGAAATCATGAAACAGAATGCGGAGCTTTGCCAGCAGAAGTTTCCTGGAAGTTCTCCCCAAATCCTCCAGGTCTCCCCCGAGGCTGCCGTTAATATTCAAGCTCCCGGCTCCGAGCAGATCCAAGGTATGGCCTCCTCCAAACCCACTGCATCTATTCAGCGAGAGGGCGGACTTCAGCTCCAGAGAATTCACTGGTTGTTTCTTTTTTCATTTTATAACTGAATTAGCATTATTTCGGACTGGAGTTGCATAATAGTCGGCCTGGTGTATGCTAATGGAGACCCCAGGATGTGGTTGTGTAGCTGCAGGGCTGGTAGATCATGACCCGGTGACATTGTGTAGGAGGAGATTCAACTATGGGAAAAAAAATAGTGATTAACATATACATATTCGTGACAGCAGGACTATGATAATTAGTCTGAATGGGTTTAAAGAGCCACTAAACACTAAAACCACTTTTTTTTTACCGATTAGTGGCGAAACTCACTGACCGTCGCTGTCACCCATAGGTCAAGCCCTGCCCCACACCATCACCCCACCCACACTCTCCAACCCTGAGTACCACCCACTTTGATGGATTATTCAAATTTTGACTGTGGGCGGAGTTAACTCTAGCACAGTGGCTCTTTACATAAATATATTACAGATTTTATCCATAGAATTACATCATTATTTTATTTAAGAGACCAGACTCATGCTTTTAAAAAGAATGTTTCTTTTTTTTTTTTTTTCACCGTCAACCAGATATCTGAAGTTGGTGCCAATGCTGAATGTGTCTTGAAGAAATGTGACTGAGCACCTGGAAAGAGGCCGCAACTCGGAATTAGTGAAACGCAGATAATCCGAGTTTTTAGTATTTTATTTTATTAATTTTTTTTTTTTTCAAAATTTGTGATTTTCTTTTTTTGCAGAATGTGCTAGTTGAGATCATGAAGAACCCACTCCATGTTTCAGATAACAGCATTGGCTGCTTAAAAAGCATACATTTTGACTGTGAAACTGGCTTGTTTTTCGGAAAGAATCAAGGTGTGTCTAAATTACCATCCTACCACTGCGGACCAATCACGTGACATTAGCGCTCTTTTGTTTTCTTTTTCTGCCTATCAGCTGTGAGCAGCTTATGAATATGTAGCTGCATTTCATAGGATGCATTTGCAAACCAGGACTAAAGCAGGACTAAAACAGAACTAAACCAGGACTAAAGAAGGACTAAACGAGGATTAAACCAGGGCTAAAACCGGGACTAAAACGGGACTAAAACCGGGACTAAACGCTAGCTAGCTAGCGACTAGCCACGCGGTCCTGGTTAAACCCCTAGAACTAAAACTGGACTAAAATGGGACTAAACCGGGACTAAAACAGGACTAAACCAGGACTAAACCAGGATTAAACCAGGACTAAATACTATACTATTTTGTATTGTATTAAATTGACAATACAGGTGATTTTTAACTTAACATGTCCTGTGTATTATTGATTATAGAATGATTATATGGACTTTTTGTTATAAAAGCATTTCCATTTTAACAAAGTACCTTCTCATTCTGAGACCTTTCCTGAATATAAACTCCACACCACAGATAGTCAGTGATGGGGGAGGGCTTAGCTTAATGTCATGCAAATTAGGCAAGAATGCCCAGAGTGAGGAAACTTTACGAGCTGATTTCTCCACTCAGCATAAACCAATGTGCTGCTTTCAAATAGCCACAACTTCTTCAATTTTCATGTGTAAGGCATCATTGTAAAGTTTAGAATCTACACTTTCAGAATCTGTGAATAACTCAAAATGCCCCCGGGATGATTTGAGTCCTGTTTTGCTGCGGTCGGTCACAAATGTTTAATTAATAAAGTTTTTCAGGTGCATGCACATACTTTATTATATTACTATATTATACAACATATAAACGTCACATGAACATTGGAGCATATCAGTGTTTTCTGCACAAGAGTGGGTGTCTTCTGGGATGTGTTGTGGGCAGATGCCAGGAGGAGATGTCTCTAACGGAGATGAGGAGTGGGCGTGTCTGGCGGCAGAGCGGGAGAAAGCGAGGAGGAGTAAGCAGAATTCGATCCACATGTTGTTTTGCATATTTGAATATTCATTATTATATTTCTATCTGGGTCTGAGGGAGAAGGGGAATGGAGTCACTACTTTTACGCGCCTTTTGACCCAGAGCTCTGTATTAGACTTTTTGTTAGGGGAATAAACTTTTGGTGAATTTGAATATTTTTGAATCGTGTGTGTAGAGTCCCTCAGTTGTTCAGGTAGAATCCTTGGCAAAAGGAGAAATTCAATTTGCCAACTGGACAAAAGTGTATTTGTTTGAATACAGCTCATCCAAGCTGCTTTTTCAGTTCTGGTCAGACGCTGGTGGACTCTGCCTATATCTGCCTGAAGGGAGGAGCTAACTACAATGAAATTACTCTGAAACTACCACACCTACTTGTTTACAGTTTGTGTTAGTTAGGTGGGTCTATTAGATCTGCAGTGGGAGTGGAATGTGGGTGTTATTAGCAGAAACATTCAGGACCATAATGGTATTTTCACACCTCTGGACCTGACCTGCTGCCCTATTGTTTTCTTTCTTTGTTTGATTTAGGTTTGAGGATAGAGTTATAGACGGGAGACTAATGATGTCTGAGACCTCCATTTCTGTCCAAGGAAGGAATCTCTTTCTTGACTTTTTGAATCTTGGTCGTCTCTTGATAGAACGCGCACTCTGCAACAATCTGAATCTGTTTGTAATCCCTGGTACAGCTTGATTAATACTTATAAAGTATTTTCCCATATGGTCTGCAGTGGTGGGCAAGATTCTCCAAAAATGTAACTATAGTTACCGGTTACTTTCCCCCTAAGTAATTGTTTAGTAATTGTTTTGACTGTGTTGTTGTGTGATCAAAGTATCTATTTACCAGTTCCAGTAACTATTTCATTACAAAATTATCTCTATTCAGATTTATTTGTTCTGCATATCAGAACATGCACCAAGAGCCAGAGTTATAAACTATTTTTATCCATGCTGATCAAAAGCAATAGACCCACCACCTGCAGGAGGATGTGTTTTGACTGTTGCCTCCATGAACTGAACTCGGAAAAAGCGGGAGAAAATTAATGAATGAATGAATGATCAAAATCTCCGAAACAACTGTA
The DNA here is from genome assembly GCA_036785185.1 of Paratrypauchen microcephalus. Taxonomy (NCBI): domain Eukaryota; kingdom Metazoa; phylum Chordata; class Actinopteri; order Gobiiformes; family Gobiidae; genus Paratrypauchen; species Paratrypauchen microcephalus. The sequence continues at coordinate 1,540,106 of JAVJIX010000106.1, read as the reverse complement.
CAGTCCGAACAGCGCAGGGTAAACAGCTGTCCCATTTACGCAGCAAACTTTTTACCTTTTACCAAACACATTGATATCAAAACATTACAAACATGTGCACGATACATGACAGCGCTTCTACACGTGTAAAACCAGAACCGCCAAACAGATATTAGATGAGCTGTAGTTACAATAAGTAACGTGAGCAGAGGGCTGTGTCCGCTACGGCTGTGCTGACGTCTTTTTAGAGCAGGGGTGTCAAACTCATTTTGGTCCGGGGGCCGTATCCAACCTACTTTGATCCCAAAGGGGCCGGATCAGAAAACTCATGGCAAATATACCCCCAAAATAGCAATAAGTCCAAATATTTGTGTAGAGAAAAACAAATCTGTTACAGAAGTCTTTTTTTTTATTTGATGAGCTCTTTCTTTTACAAAATATTATAATATTATGAACAAACTGAAACTGAAAAATGCAATTTCAACACAAGCATACGGGTTTCCCAATCACCTCCATGAAGAAATAGGAATTAGTCAATTTTTCTTGGAAAATCCTGACGTCCACTTTTCTCATGTTTGACATTTTGCTGATGAGGGTGTCACGGTCAACAGTCAAAACGATGGCCCTTTAAAGGTCCCATGGCATGAAATTTTCACTTTCTGAGGTTTTTGAACGTTAATGTGAGCTTCCCTACCCTGTTTAGGGCCCCCCCATGGCTAAAAGTTGCGAAATGTCTAAACTGAGCTTTTCTGCGTTAGAAAAAAACACAGCTCAAACGGGCGATTCTGAACAAGGAAACTTATTGACGTCACATCAAAAAATGCAGCTCCACCCCCCGTCTGTGTCTCTACTCAGCGTCTCTGTAAATCACGCCCATAGAGTTTGGACTGCGAAGGAGCTACGCAATGCGAAATGCGTTTTTTTATTTGCCTGGAGGCACGTGCGAGTGTTTCTAGGCTCGGAAGTCCTTTATCTGAGCCTGTGGACATCTGAAACAGCAGTGGTTTAATTTTATTTTCTGTGAAAATGTGTTTTTTTCATTGAAATGCCTCTCTTTTCTTCCTCCGCGCTTAAAACGCGGAAGTGGGGCCAGCACAAGGAAACAAGGAACCAGCGGCGCATTTGCCCCCCCCCACCCGCTCCTCTAACCTATCTGTGTCCTTCTCATTTGCATTCAAGCAACAAGGCCCAGAATGAGTTGTTCAGAGAGAGATATTCTGACTCTGACTCTGTACATGTGTCTTTCTCATGCACTGAGTGTTGATTTTGGAGCAGGATTCATTTACAGTATTAGGGAACCATTAAGGCACCATATAAAAGCATCAAGAAGTACCATGTCATGGGACCTTTAAGAGCGTTTGGAAAGAGGCGAGTCTTCATTTGTGCTGCTCTGGTGGGAGGGGGCCACGCACAGAGGCGCTGGAGACGCTGCTATGCTAAACTGCGCAGGAAAGAATTTGAAAATTACCAAAATTTTAATAGAAAATTTAAATATAATTAAAATATTTTAATAGAAAATCAGCTGACGGCCAGATTATAGGCCTTGGAGGGTCGGATCTGACCCCCGGGCCGCATGTTTGACACCCCGGTTTTAGAGTAATCTCCAAATACGTGTGTCGTCTGTCGGTGCTCACAAAGAGTCTCCAAACAACCATGTATATTCACAAAGTCCTCATGTATGCTGTATATTTCCTCAAGAGGGTTGAAAACAGTAAGTATTTGCCAATGAAATGTCAGGCAAGTCTTTACGGACGTCTAACGCTACTTCTGATTAGTCACATTTACGGTCGATCTCTTTTTTTAACCAGTCACTGTCTCTGAGTCTGACCTGTCACTGCAGCAGAGAAAAGACTGAGTCATTAGATTACTGGATACTTAATAAAACCTGGTTACTAACTAATTAATCATTGCCTTTATATAGCGCCTTTCAAGACACCCAAAGCGCTTTACAGATCATTATTCATTCACTCCACACTTGGTGGTGCCATTATACTTAAACAGTGTTATTCCGCAGTTCGTCTTGTCTTCCAGTATGTGTTATTAGCTTCTTATTTTCTTTTAATCAGATCCTCTTTTTAGTGAGATTTTTTTTCTATATTGGACAGTTAGCAGCTGGAACATGTCGAGGTAAATACATTTACAAGTTGTCTGATTAAAAGAAAATAAAAGAAAGCTACAGTATTCCCAACATATTGCATACTTGCTATTGCAGTTTGTTGCAACAAAACAAGTCCCAAAGCACCCCCTTTTTTTTTTTTTTAGCTAAATGGTTTCTCCAATACAGATGTATTTTATGAGTCCACTGTGTAGAGTCAGCGTCTAATTATAAAGTGTTTTATTGTCCGATAATCTGGAAGTGCTCTTTTTCATAAAACTTATAAACTCATTGTGGTGAATAATTTGGATGCTCAAAATGTAAAAGGTAATCGAGGAGTAACCACTGCAATTTAAAATCACCTGTTTTTGAAGTAGTAAAGGTGCACTTTTCGGTAGAGGTCTTGTCATCTTCTTGTTTCTATGGACATTGCTTTGCTTGGATTGTTCCACAGTATGACATTAAACAGCTCTACCTTACATTTATTCAATTACAGGTGGTTTTATAGCTCAAAAATATCAAGAAAAAAGGGCATTCTGACTATGAGCGGGGTCGCTCGCCACAGATTTGACTTGTAACTTTCCCTGGTTCGGTCTCCATGGTGACAGAATGGGTTCGTGCCATACTGTGAATCATTCTAGACCAGGGGTCGGCAACCTTTACCACTCAAAGAGCCATTTGGACCCGTTTCACACAGTGAAGAAAACACTGGGAGCCACAAAACCCTTTTGAAAATTAAAATGAAACAACACTGCATATAAGTTTTTTTTTTTTTTTTGCCTTTGTGCCATAGAATTACATTTTGAAAATGAACTAAAATAAAATACATTTCAATTAAATACAGTGGTCCCTCGCTATATCGCGGTTCACCTTTCGCGGCCTCGCTGTTTCGCAGATTTTTTTATTCCAATTTTTTTATAGTGTATCAACGTGCATTTGTACATCCTGATTGGCTAAGGGACTGTAGACCTTTGCTGATTCGTCAATCCTTCTCCTCCGTGTCTCCTGTACAGTACAGAATGCGTTCAGTTTGCCAGATTTATATAAATATTCGATCACAGTGTGACTCTGAAGTGCTGTATGTTTGCAAGTTTTCTCCCCGACAAAACTCGTGACAGTGAAGCGGCACCAGGACAAACAGGCTCAGTCAGAGGAACTGTGAAATACACATGATATGTTTAGGACCTGAAAACAGGTTTGGATCTTTGGTTTCATTCTATAATACTGTGTTTTTTTGTTGAAAATCTACAAAAGTTTGAGTGTTTAAACAAGAGAGAAATGTGAGAAAATGTTAATGCCAGTCTGAGAAAAGTGCAGAACGTGTGTTATTTTTAGAACGTAACCACCGCGATAAACGAGAGACCGCTGTACTGAGCCGCATCAGAGGGATCAAAGAGCCGCATGCGCACCTTTAAGACTGTAACCAAATCACTTTTAAAGCCTTCATAAAACGTATAAAAACATACAGCTCTGGAAAAAAATAAGAGAGCACTGCATTTTTTCTGAAATCAGCATCTCTACATGTATTACAGCCATTCCATTCCAGCGTCTGTTGAATTCCAACACAAACACAAAGCTGAGCTACTTCAGTTCTTGCACCAGGAGTGGAATAAAGTCACCCAAGAACAATGTGAAAGACTTGTGGAGAGCATGCCAAGACGCGTGAAAGCTGTGATTAAAAATAAGGGTTATTGCACCAAATATTGATTTCTGAACTCTTCTTAAAGGTCCCATGGCATGAAATTTTCACTTTCTGAGGTTTTTGAACGTTAATGTGAGCTCCCCTACCCTGTTTAGCCCCCCCCCCCATGGTTAAAAGTTGTGAAATGTCTAAACTGAGCATTTGCGATCCTTTTTTGCGTTACAAAAAATCGGAGCTCAAACGGGCGATTTTGAACAAGGCACCTTATTGACGTCAGATCGAAAAAAGAAATGCAAATACAGTTCCACCCCCGTCTGTCTGAACTCAGCGTCTCTGTAAATCACGCTCAGAGAGTTTGGACTGCGGAGGAGCTACGCAATGCGAAATGCGTTTTTTATTTGCCTGGAGGCACGTCCGAGTGTTTCTAGGCTCGGAAGTCCTTTATCTGAGCCTCTGGACCTTTGAACAGCAGTGGTTTAATTTTGTTTTGTTTAAGTGTGTTTATTTTTCAATGGAACGCTTCAAATCTCTCCCCCCGTGCAAAAACAAGGAAATGGATCAGCTGAACGCTCAGAGCGAGAGTGGAGAGTTTGGCCACGCCCCCACCCTCTACTAGAGGCCAGCTCTTTTCTCCTCATTTGCATTCAAGCAACAATTATGGAGTGTTCAGAGAGAGAAAAATTACTCTTTCTCATCTTATCTCTGTTTCTCATGCAGTGAGTGTTGATTTTGAAGGATTCATTTACAGTATTAGGGAACCATTAAGGAGCCATATAAAAGCATCAAGAAGTACCGTGTCATGGGATCTTTAAGTGTAAACATTAGTATTATGTTGTTTTAAAATTAATTTGATCTTGTTTCTTTGCATTGTTTGAGGTCTGAAAACATGTATCTTTTTTTGTTATTTTGACCATTTGTCATTTTCTGCAAATAAATGCTCTAAACGATCATATTTTTTATTTGGAATTTGGGGGAAATGTTGTCAGTAGTTTAAAGACTCACACAAAAATGTTCCTTTTGCCCAAACACATGCCTATAAGTAGTAAAATCAGAAAAAAACTGATAATTTTGCAGTGGTCTCTTTTTTTTTTTTCCAGAGCTGTATTTTGGATAAATCCGAAACTAAATTTTTGCATAGTTAGCAACAAAATTGAACTTGATTAAATACACATTAGAATCCATGTAAGGTAACACAATGGTGAGAAACTCAAAGTTGTAAAGTGAAGTCAAAAGTTTGCACTGACTAGACTTAAATAATTCCCTTTGTAACCAATTTAACAACGTCGCTCCAAACTTTTTCTCTTCTGAGGCCCTTCTGTGCAGTGGTCTTTCTGGCTGCTTGAGATGCCAGTCACTGTTTGGTATACGAGCCAAAAGTTCCCCTCAAATCCACACTGAACCATCTCCTGAGGTTTACCCAGCCGCTGTTGATATAGGATATTTCCCTCGAGGCCCTCCTCCTTTCCCTTCCAAGTATACGTGACGCACCCGGGCCCCCAGACAAGCCGAGGGGCCGACGGCTGACTGACAGCTCATATCATGGCCCCACACTGAAATGAGAGAATGGATTGATTGAATTGGGATGGGCATTTAAGAGAAATCGATTTAAGCTTGTGCAATGATTCCTTATGAAATGGTTCAGCCCCTGAGATAAAGAGCCCAAAATCTGTGTATTGACAAACTTGGGCGAAGAAAAGTTTGCGCAATGCCATGATTAACTGTGGTGTGGGTGAAAAAGTAGCAATCTGAGCTAACGGACAGAGAGGTAAGCGATGCGATGAAGGGAAATAAAGATGAGATTGGAGTCTTAGGGCCTGTTTACACAACGCTTACGGGTAAAAACGACAAAATATTTGTGCCTTTCGTTTAGACGGTGATGATGTTTTGGGGGCTTAAAGGGATAGTGCGTTTTTTATGTGAATCTGTATGGGTTCCCTTCTAAAAGTGTCGTGCATTAACACTGGCTTACCTCTGACAGTCTTGTCTCACCCCGGTTCTGCTCGGGTTCTGGAGCTCACGTAAGTAGGTCCGGTAAGTTCGCTGGGACAGGAAATAAAGCTTGTTTTTCTTTGCAAAACAACATTTGGCCAAAAAGTGACGTATATTTCCATCACAAACAGTTGTTCAAAAAAATTCAGCAGCCTAATTCGCATGGTGCTCTTTTCTCTCGGAGTTGTATCACGGCGCATGTAGCCTAGCCTGTTCACTTGTAAATATCCGCCGTCACTGTACTGCATCTGCCGTAACCATCCGCTTACGAGTGAACAGGCAATAGAGCTAACGTTGCCGGAGTGATACGAATCTAGACAAAATATGCAAATACGAATTAGACAGCTGGATTTTTTCGGACAACTGTCTGTGACGGAAATATACATCACTTTTTGGACAAATGTTGTTTTGCGACACTTTTAGAAGGAAAACCATACAGATTAACATAAAAAAATGCACTATCCCTTTAAAAATGAAAAAACCTGGAATTGCCCTCCAAAGTGGAAAACTTGAATACGCTCCGCCGTAGCGTTTTCGTCTACACTGCCCAAGACGCAAAACTCTGGTCAAATCTGCTGACGTCGCGTACACGTTTACTTCACCATTTCTGGATATTTATATTTATAAAGTAAATTGAGTTGAATAAATTAAATTAAAATTTAATTTAAAAAGTAAGTAAATTAAATTAAGGAAGATTCTACGCATGCGCTTGGACATAGTGATAATATGTCAAAGCACCACCTAGCCGCCTGGCATGCATACCCAATCGAATTCACACTTTTGCATCACTGTATGCACGCAGATTTCCTCCTGAAAATGTTCGTCTAAACACGGAATAAAAAGTGAAGATGCAACGCCACTTTTGCGTCTTCTGTTCAGACCGTCATCATGTGAACGTAGCATAAACTTTGGGGGTGTTGAAGAGGTAGTTGGAGAGGCTGAGTGGGCTGATGTTTGTGCTGCTGTGGTAGAGATAGATATGCTTATATTGCATTATATTATGTTGCTAGGGAAATATCCAAAATTAAAATATAGTATACATATATAACAGTGGTACAGTGGTATCTCACCTTACGAAATTAATTCGTTCCAGAAGTGGTTTCGTAACGTGAAAAATTCGTAAGTTGAGTAGCTATTTCAATGGAAAAAGCCTGATTCGTTCCAAGGCCCCAATCCAAGTTTTTTTTTTTTATAGTGTAACTTTTTTTTATAGTGTAACAATGTGTTCTGCGTCCTGATTGGTTTCTCAGACTGGATTTAAACTTTTCTCACGTTTGTCTCTCGTTTAAACACTCAAACTTTCATAGATTTTCAACAAAACGTATCAATAGTGAAGTGTGGGGGGAAGGGGGAGGGGGGAGAAAACTGCGCGGACACGTGTGCGCAGCATGACCCCGCGCAGAGCTGACAGCAGGACTAGACCAAGGTCTAAACCTGGACTGGACCAGGACTAAACCAGGACTAAACCTGGACTAAACCTGGACTAGACCAGGTGGATTAAAGTGCTGCATGCGGGTCTATTTCCTGGTTTCTCATGAGTCACAGCTGAGGCGAGCAGCGAGGAGGAGACCGCAGGCAGTCTGAGCGCATGTGAGCGCGGCTCCTCCTGGTTTAGTCCAGGCTTAGTCCTGGTTTAGTGGTTAGAGGAGGTCTCTTGCATGGCTCTCGCTCACATGCGCTCAGACTGCCTGCGGTCTCCTCCTCGCTGCTCGCCTCAGCTGTGACTTGTGAGAAACCAGGAAATAGACCCGCACGCTGCGCTTTAATCCACCTGGTCTAGTCCTGGTTTAGTCCTGGTTTAGTCCTGGTTTAGTCCAGGTTTAGTCCTGGTCCAGTCCAGGTTTAGATCTTGGTCTAGTCCTGCTGTCAGCTCTGCGCCGGGTCATGTGCGCTATCACACGTGTCCGTGCAGTCTTCTCCCCCCTCCCGCTTCCCCCCACACTTCAATATTGATACGTTTTGTTGAAAATCTATGAAAGTTTGAGTGTTTAAACGAGAGACAAACGTGAGAAAAGTTTAAATCCAGTCTGAGAAAAGCGTATAATGTGTGGCTGAGCGCGCATTATTTGAATTTTTGAGATTTCGCGTTTCGTAACTTGAAATTTTATTCGTATCTAGAGACCAAAATTTACCGTGAAGGCGTTTCGTAACTTTAAATTTTCGTTTGTTGGGTCATTCGTAAGGTGAGGTACCACTGTATACAGTAATTTATTATAAAGCATATTTAAAAGTCTTATACAAAATTGAAAATATTGTGAGCTTTACGCCATGTTACAATGTTGTTACCTCAACAAAAACACACCAGGAGTTGTCTGAGTAATCATTTATTTATGTCTGTCTACATCTCCAAAGCCCAAAAGTTCTGTTCCAACTTGTGATGTCATGTAGTGGTAGTTTTCAAGTCAACATCTACCTTTTAACTTTAACTTGTTCAGTAGAGTTTGGCCATTCCGGAGCAGATATCATCCATATGATTGACAAAACACAACTCCAGGTGTGTTTGTGATGAGGAAACAACATAACATTGATCAGAAAATAGCGCAATATAGGCCCTTTAAGTTTAAGTTTTAAAGTTTACGTGCAGGAAGGGCTGATTACAAATAAATACGAAACATATTTGCAGTACGGTCTTTCAAAGTTCAGAGTTCTACATGTATTCATATTGGCGACACGATGCAAACACTGGCAAATAAGTTTTAAAATCGTCTGAAAACTCAAAATGGATTCAAACAGCACATTTTCAGGAGCCTGTGATCAATACGAGCGTTCATGAATCTGTTTAGGAGTTCGATTTTGAACAAAAAGGTGAGAGCGACTAAGTGAAAAACTATTGGCTAATGCTAGCTAGCTTGTGACTGTAATTTTATTTAACAGCACAAGTCAGCTCAACTGTTGTAGTTCCAAATAAGTCTGTTATTATTGGTCAGGTTGTGTTCAATTTGTATTTATTAATTAAATGTATTTATTTATTAATGTTTGCACCCAGCATTTAAAAGAACAAGAAGTACACACAAGAAAAAAAAATTAAATAAAATAACATATCAGTGCAGGAAAGGTCAAAAACCCAAAAGGCTTATAAGTGACCCTCCTCTTAAAATAATAATAATAATTAAAAAATAAATAAAAATAATAACAAAAATGAAACAAACAACCCCTCCCTACCCCCAGGCATTTAACACACTCACGTATCCAGCTCACACACAAACACACACACAATTCCGACTCACACACTCCAATCACACACACTCACACATAAGTACATAATAGTAACAACTAATACAAAAAATAAAAAGCTATAACAGCCTGCTTACACACAAGGACATGGGTTCTACAGGGGTGGGTATTGGCAAAGAAGTGACGATTCAATTCAAATCATGATTCATATGCCACGATGCGATACTATTACGATGCATCACGATACTTGAATTATTGCGATGCATTGCAATATATTCGACATACTTCAGTGAAAATGTACCAAAAAAAGAGGATAACTTAAATATCAGTGGCTGAGTATCTGGGTAGTGTCTTCAATTGATACATAACTCTGAGCAACTCAATTCATAACTGAATTTATTGAATAACAAAAAGAAATAAACCAAAACAATAACAAAAAAAGTGCATAGGATTTTTTCTAAAACAATTTTTTTTCGTAAGTTGAGTAACTATGTAAATGTAAAAGGCCTGATTCGTTCCAAGGCCCCGTTTGTTCTGTTCGATATCACTCAACCGCATGCCACTTTCATATTTTTTTTATCATCTCCTATTTTACTTCTATTGACAGCAGAGCCCGCTTCTTCTTTTCACTCGCACTGAGAATCACTTTCTTGCGCTGTCTCACGAAAGTGCTTATGGAATTGGCCACACACACCGGCAGGCCTGTGTGTGCTAGCTCCGTGTGCTAGTTCCTCCTGTGCGCAGAGTGCGCCGCAGACGCCGGGGACAGCGCAGTGGTAGGCGGGTGAAGCTGAAGGATTGGCTGGCACTTTCTGCACGGACATCTCCTGGGATATTCTCGGATTATCACCGCTCCTTTCCGTGGCGTTCTTTGGACCCGATCGGGCTCCATTTGGTGCCTTTGGTTGGCATCGGCGATGGGCTTTGCTCGCAGTGTGAGTAGTTGATATTTAACATGCTGTTTTTGATGTTACTGTGTCTCATGTTTTGTGTTTTAACCTGTGTACAGCACTTTGGTCGACGGTGTTGTTTTTAAAGTGCTTTATAAATAAAATTGGATTGGATTGGAATAACGAAGAATAAAGTTGCAATGAGCACACTCGAAAAACTCACGGAACAACAGTAACTCTGCCCTTTATGCGTGTTAGAATTCCGTGACGAACGAGGGTCGAAGGCACACGAAAAGCGTCATAGTATCATGGAGATGAACAAAATACAGAATGCTACAAGTATATTTACGTTTCGGGGGATTCGGGCTGCTCCCCCCAGTTACGCGCTCGGAAGCTCAGAAGCGCGCAACTGAGCACGCATTAGGTATTTGAATTTTTGAGATTTCGCGTTTCGTAACTTGAATTTTCTTTCGTATTTAGAGACGAAAATTTTAAGTGAAGGCGTTTCGTAACTTGGATTATTCGTTTGTAGGGTCTTTCGTAAGGTGAGGTTCCACTGTAGTGTGAATATTGTCATTAGAATAATTAGAGAAAGTGACAGATAACAGAATGAAGGCTTCATTTAGGGTTCACCTCCTGGTTGCAGATAAAGTGCTGTGTGTGACTAGGGATTTGAATTGGTCGCCATACTTGCACATAATTTATTCTCTCTCTGCTTTCAGCCACAGGAGCCCTTATGAGTATTCAAACAAGCCAACTCTTATGATCACTCTGTCCACACAGCGGATGCATTATGGCAGTCGTCCTTGAGATACAGTGAAGAAAGCAGAAAGTGGTCTTGAGAACTCTGAAAGTAATGCTGGGAAGTAACTTTTTTTTGTTTGTTTTGTTTTGTAACTGAATCTGAACATCTCAGAATGTGCAAATCTGGAACTATAAGGTTATGATTCAGCTTTCTGCTCAAACACTGACATCTCAACTTTTCCACCCCACCCACAGACGGCAATCAGGCCCAGGGCAGTGTGTGTGGACGGCGGCGAGTCCAGGGAGCAGAGCAGAGAGCAGAGCCAAGGAGAGCTTTGTAGGAGACTTGGAAGGAGAGTACATCACCCCCCTCCTCTCAAGTAAGAGCTTTTTACTGTAAGCTGCTGATGGCTGTGCCAGGGCTACAAGCTACACTGTTTGAGTACCATGTAGGTTTGGCTTGAATTTCTGGAATCAGAGCTACAGGTAGCCCTGACCGGCCACATATGAACAATCCCACCTGTCATTGACCAGAAGGAGAACCTCCGCCTACCACCTCCTCTACAGGCTCTACTTGTGTGAGTGTTTCCTCACAGTGGTCCATCAAGTCAGAGGATGCTGAATGGGGAATCATATCGGATTCATGTGCACAGGCTAAGGATCGTATCGGGATTGGTTTCCTGAATCCGATTGGAACCCCTGGCTTAGGCCGATAGTAATCCGCTTGGTGCTGCCTTATGCACGATATCGGATCGGATTGGCATACTGCGCATGCGTGGGAATTTTTGCCAGGGATTTCACCCAGAAGTGGCAGGAGGCGCCGACGCCGTCATAAGTAGTGATTGTTCCCGGAAAAGTCAGACGAAATTATGGCTGCGAAGAAAGAATGCACAACACGTACACCAATGCTGCTCCGTCAAACTCCTCAAGCACCATCTTTGTATACCGCCATATAATTTGTTGTGTTTTTATTGAGCAGCCGTCACCCGGAAGTAGTTGGACCACAGCGCCACATAGCGGAGCGCAGCCGGCCAGGTCGCTGACCATTATCCGATTACACGAGTTTCATGTGCACTCAGATTGGACAACAGACCACCCGCCGAGTAACGGGATCGGATTTGGAGAAATCCAATCCGATCCTACCATGTGCACACACTCAGTCACTACTCGGCGGGTGGTCTAATAGTGGTCTGTCGGTGCCTCCTGCCACTTCCGGGTGAAATCCCTGGCGAAAATTCCCACTCATGCACAGTACGCCAATCCGATCCGATATCGTGCACAAGGCGGCACCAAGCGGATTACTATCGGCCTAAGCCAGGGGTTCCAATCGGATTCGGGAAACCAATCCCTATACGATCCTTAGCCTGTGCACATGAATTCGATACGATCCCAATCCGTTTGCAATCGGATTACACTCGTGTGCACGCGGTCATTGTCCCTCTCTTTCTATTCCGTCATCAAAACATTATCCCATGCACCGTCGGCTCTGAGATCACCAGTGTGCAGGCCTCCTCTTCTACTGCTCTCTACCAGAAGAACCCAACAACAACTTCTCCTCATATTAAGGGTAATGCTCTAGATCTTGTCTTCTCCCATTCGCTCACTGTAGTTACGTGTGACAGATCGCGACTGTGTACTCCTCCAAAGTGGCCTGAAACAAGAATATGAAATTTAACACATTTTTGTCAAGAAAGAGAATCCTTCCTTGAACAGAAATGGAGGTCTCAGACATCATTTGTCTCCCATCTATAACTCTATCCTCAAACCTAAATCAAAACAAACAAAGAAAACAATAGGGCAGCAGGTCAGGTCCAGAGGTCCTGGCCCTGAATGGTTCTGCTAACAAGACCCACACTCCACTCCCATTGCAGATCTAATAGGCCCACCTATCTAACAAACTGTAAACAAGTAGGTGTGGTTTCACCTTCAATTTCATTGTAATTAGCGCCCCCTTCAGGCAGATATCGGCAGTGTCCACCAGCGTCTGACCAGAAATGAAGAAGCAGCTTGGATGAGCTGCGAAACGTATTCGTAATAAACTTTTGTCCAGTTGACAAATTTAATTTCTCCTTTTGCCAACACTTCTTATAATTTATTTCTGATGTAATTTACTTGCCTGATGATAACATTTGATTGATGGACTTGGGTAATGGCTCCTCTTATGTGATGTACAGTGTCTATTGTGTTTTATATTGTGTTGTGTAACCATCTCTTGTGGCTCACTTTTGGATTGGCCAAGCAGTAAATATTATTATTTTTTTATGAAAAAAAATAAATAAAAATAAATGTATATGTACAAATCAGAATAAAATAACAAAATAAGTAACACAATATAAAATAAAATATCAACTAAACGAAGATCCATTGATCCAAACATCGTCATTCATTAAAAGGAGTTTGGTAGTAAGTGTGCAGGCTTTATCTCACTTTCTAAATTCTACAATGTCAACCTTCATCTCTCGCTGTTCTGCTCTCGCTAACAGGCTCTCTGCACTGTGACATAGGGGTGCATCTATCTGATATCGGCACAGATACTGATAAAAATGCTGGATCTGGTGTCTGCTTCCAAATCAGTTCAGTAGATATCCTGGTTGAGCCTATAACTTGATGTAATAAGACTATTTACTGCTTGTATTTGGCCCTGAAAGTCTCATAATGTCTGAAATTGTATTTATGCAAAGCTGCTCTGTAGGTACTAGAGGGATAAATAACACCTACACAACAGATCATATTTTATTTTTGTTTTAAAGAAATAAATACTGTGTTTGGAAAAGCTGGAACCCTAATAGTGAACCTTTCAGAGTTTTAGTAGCTCACATGAATCACATTGGAACATCACGTGTTAAAGGGATAGTGCGCTTTTAAAAAAAAAAGTGAATCTGTATGGCGTCCCCTTCAACAGTATCGTCCATTAACACTGACTTACCGATGACAGCGTCGTCTGGGCCCAGTTCTGCTCCGGTTCTGTAGCTCACGAACGTAGTTCCGGTAAGTTAGCGGGGACATTTAAAGATCCCATGACATGGTACTTCTTGATGGTTTTATATGGCGCCTTAATGGTTCCTTAATACTGTAAATGAATCCTTCTTCAAAAGGATTCATACCTCAGTGCATGAGATAGCCTCATGAACACAGTCAGAGTCATAAATATGTCTCTGAAACGCTTTATTCTGGGCGTTGTTGCTTGAATGCAAATAAGGACAGAGACAGGCCAGTGCAGTGGGTGGGAGTGTGGCCAAATACGGCACTGTTTCCTGGATTAGCGGTGAAATGTGCACTGTCACCCACTTCCGCGTTTAAGTGCGGAGGAAGATATGAGACACTTTCCATTAAAAAAAACACATTTCCATAGAAAATAAAATTAAACCACTGCTGTTTCAGAGGTTCAGAGGCTCGGATAAAGGACATCCGAGCCTGGAAACACTCTCACCTTTCTCCAGGCAAATAAAAAAACGCATCTCGCATTTCGTAGCTCCTTCGTGGTCCAAATTCTCTGGGCGTGATTTCCAGAGACGGTGGGTAGACATCCAGACAGGGGGTGGAAACCTTTCCGCGAGTGTGACGTCAGAAAGTGTCTTTTTTCAAATGCGGAAAAGGATCGCAAATGCTCAGTTTACACATTTCGCAACTTTTAGCCATGGGGGGGGCCCTAAACAGGGTAGGGGAGCTCACACTAACGTTAAAAACCTCAGAAAGTGAAAATTTCATGCCATGCGACCTTTAATAAAGCTTCGTGAAAAGTCCCTCAGTCGTCCAGGTAGAATCCATGATAAAAGGAGGAAGTTCAATTTGTCAACTGGACAAAGTTTGTTTGGTTGAAAACGTTTCGCCGCTCATCCGAGAGGCTTCGTCAGCTCTGGCCCTCATGCTGGTTAGACCCTGTTTATATCTAGCTGCAAGGGAGGAGCTAACTTCCCTGAACAAAGCTCTGAACCTATCCCAGCCACTCTCTTTTGTTTTACGAATTCCTCTGGCGTCTTGTATTAGCATATCTATAAGCCCTAGGCGGCGCTCACTACACTGAAATAGCTCTGAAACTATCAACTAATGTGTCTCTTTGTATTTCAAATTTCTCTGGCGTCCAATTCTTTAATAAAGCTTGTTTTTCTTCTCAGAACAACATTTGTCCAAAAAGTGACATATTTGCCTCACAAACAGTTGTCCGCGAAAAATTCAGCAGCGTAAGGCCTAGGTGCGCAGTGATATGACTCGAGAGAAAATAGCACCATGCGAATTGGGCTGCTGAATTTTTCGCGGACAACTGTTTGTGACGCAAATATATCACTTTTTGGACAAATGTTGTTTTGAGAAGAAAAACAAGCTTTATTAATTGTCCCCGCTAACTTACCGGAACTATGTTCGTGAGCTACAGAACCGGAGCAGAACTGGGCCCAGATGACACTGTCATCGGCAAATCAGGGTTAATGGATGACACCGTTGAAGGGGACGCCATACAGATTCACATTTTTAAAAAAAACCGCACTATCCCATTAATGACCATTAATCGACACCACACACCTACTGTTGTTCTATCATTATTATCCTCTTTTCCAAAAAAATATATATATATGTATGTATATAAACCCACCTTGTCTCTCTAATTCCATTTCCTTTTAAGCAGCCATTTTAAGGTCTTGCAATGTTCCTCCTGCGCCGTAACCTTCCCCCTCGTATTTGAATGTGAATATTCCGAATGCTCTTTATTGAAATATAATAGCAAAGGACACCCACACTGTAGTGAAACTGCTTTGACCATAATATCCAAATGTACCTCTCCGTGCAGCCTTTGGCATTTTGTTTTTCAAGGTTCATTCAAATAGGAAAAAAATATGTCTCGTATGAAGTTTTATTATCTTTGCTGTGAATGGATCTGTATCTCTTATAGCAGATATGATCATAAATGCGTGCTCGGATTTTGGTCTTTGTGGTGACACCAATTTTAATTACCTCATTTCATTAGCTTAATTTGGACGCATTAATTCAATCAGTGTCTCCTTTGAGCGGGCCAGATCGGATTAGAGGTCCCGTGGGTGCACAACGTACCCCGCCGTGCGCAGGGTAAAAGCTACTTCATTTAATAAGTCTTATCGCGTTCGGAGGGAAGTGGGAATGCGTTTTTTTGTCACGTACTTTCTATTCAATGGCGGCGCAGAGGACCTTTAGCCAGAATGATAATGCAATCAGCGGGTTTGACGTTTGTGATTGGGACAGATTATGGATAGGACAGCAAAGAAGGGCAGTGGAGGCAGCGCTGCCGCTCGAGCCGGGGTCATGCTGTGCTGTGGGACTTCGACACTTGTACGTCTTGTGTGTTTGAAGAACAGAATTAAAGAGGTTAAGATCTGTCGGAAATCAACGACCACACATCAGAGAAAAAAGTTAAAGATGCACTGTTATTGCTTTGTGTGAAATATTTTAGAGTATGACATTAAACATTTCTAATGTGTATGTATACATTTGTAGGTAGGGATGGGAAATGATAAGATTTTTACGATTCCGATTCCATTATCGATACTGCTTAACGATTCGATTCTTTATCGATTCTCTTATCGATTCTAATTTGGGGAAAAAAGGAGAACAAACCCAACCCAAAACATGCACCATAGGTAAATTCTCCAGCTTAGGTCCTGACCAAACCGAAGCAAGAAGATCATGGAGATGGTCCCCGGGCGCAGTAATGTGCTGCCCACTGCTCCTAATAACAGGATGGGTCAAATGCAGAACTGGAATTTCCCCACTGTGGGACTAATAAAGGCATAGCTTTCTTTCTTTCTTTCTTTTCTTTCAAACTGTTTGATTAGCACCAAGATTAGCACTAATCCTGGTCTAGTCCTGGTTTATTCCTGGTCTAGTCCTGGTCTAGTCCTGGTTTAGTTCTGGTCTAGTCCTGGTCTAGTCCTGGTTTAGTCCTGGTCTAGTCCTGGTCTAGTCCTGCTTTAGTTCCGTTTTAGTCCTGGTTTAGTCCCAGTTTAGCGCACATGTTGACACAAGCCGCTGCTTTCACCTAATATCTCCATTTAAAGCAGAAATAATATGATAATAATGTGACTCACCCCGTGTCGCTCTGTTGTCGGAAAATTTGCATGTCTCCACGCCTATTCGCTTATATCCCGGACAGGGCTCTCAAGTCTCACGCTTTGAGAGTGTGACCCACGCAATTCGACGTTCACAGGCTCACACATGGTATTTCTCACGCTGAAATTTAGTTACGCAATTCAAGCGCAGTGCACAGTGCTTCTGTGCCCAGAAAATCTGTTAGATAATGCAGGCACCGCGCGTTTTCAGCGTCCCCCCCCCCGGGAAAAAATTGACACTCGCACCCTCTCCCCGCTCCTCGGAAATTACGCAGTCTCACGCACCACCCCGCTCAAAACTTGAGAGCCCTGTGCTAAGTATCCGACCGCACTTTGTACACGAACTCCGGAGAAACGGACCTGTCTCGGACCTGTCCCAAACGTCTCCCGAGTGGAAGTTAAAAGTCCATTTTTACAAACATTCTTCTCGTCATGCGAAAATAGTATATAAACTCCGTGTCAGTTAAACGGCGAAGCACTATCAATCCTACCACTTTTGTGCGTAATTCGTGCTGGCTGGAATCTTTAAGAGAATCATTAGATAAACTGCTAATCGATTCCGTAGAATTGAAACACACGGAACCGGTTCTCAATAGGAACCGGTTCTCGATTCCCATCCCTATTTGTAGGTGTTTTGATTGGTAAAAAGAATACCTTAAAAACATGCACAGGTCAACTCTCCACAGATCTGACCTGTAACTTTCTCGAACATAAGAACCCACGGTGGCACCAGTGAAACAAACACTTTGAATGCCCCAGTCTTTTCCTTAAAAAGCTTTATGTCTGACCTGAACTCATTAAGTCCCTAAGCGACATAAACATCCTGGTACGATGACCATGTGACAGTCATGTGACTCTAACAGGAAGTGGGCTGTCCAAAATGCTGCTATATCCTGTGTGCAAATTTCAAGGATGCAGCTAATTTCTAAAAGCTGTTTTTTGATACTTCAGGTAATTTCAAACACATTTAACAGTTCCAATGCTTTAAAAACATGTCCTGTATCACATTCAACCTGGTCTGACCATATTTGTTGAAGAAAGTAATATCAAAACAGTTACGGAAATATCGCTTTAAGGGTCTGGGTTCTTACGGGCTGATGATGTTATCTTCCTGTTCCTGATCTATGTCATGATGTTTCCTCATCTAAAACGTACCTGGGGTTTGTTTTGCTTCATTCGCATATGTTTTGACGCACAAATCCTACATATTTAGAATGAATTCTTCTCTCAAACTGAAAACACTCTGTTCCACAATTTGATGTCATGTGGTAATACAGGAAGTGCTCCACTAGAATCATTTGGATCATTTCAGTCCTGGAATTGCCAATCTCTACTGAACTAAAGGTAAAAAAAAAAAAAAAAGATAGCTGTTAACGTGAAAACTACAGCTTCATGACATCACAAGGTGGAACAGAGCATTTTGAGCTAATAGTCCAATAATACAGGATTGTCCAAATGTGTGAATGAAACAAAACACAACTCCGGGTATGTTTTAGAGGAGGTAAAAACATTCTAACATGGTTTTAAAGCTCCCAAGAGCCAATTTTGCATAATATAGAACTCCTTTAAGGTAATGCCAGTGCCGGGCAAGCAGGTGGCAGACCATCCACCAGCAAAATGAACATTAATGTGAAGGCAAAGAAAACTATTAAAGGTCCCATGGCATGAAATTTTCACTTTCTGAGGTTTTTGAACGTTAATGTGAGCTCCCCTACCCTGTTTAGGCCTCACCCCATGGTTAAAAGTTGTGAAATGTCTAAACTGAGCATTTGCGATCTTTTTCTGCATTACAAAAAATCGGAGCTCAAATGGGCGATTTTGAACAAGGCACCTTATTGACGTCAGATCGAAAAAAGAAATGCAAATGCAGTTCCACCCCCGTCTGTCTGAACTCAGCGTCTCTGTAAATCACGCCCAGAGAGTTTGGACTGCGAATGCGCTAGGCAATGCGAAATGCGTTTTTTTATTTGCCTGGAGGCACGTCCAAGTGTTTCTAGGCTCGGAAGTCCTTTATCTGAGCCTCTGGACCTTTGAACAGCAGTGGTTTAATTTTATTTTATGTGGAAATGTGTTTATTTTTCAATGGAACGCTTCAAATCTCTCCCACGGTGCAAAAACAAGGAAATGGATCAGCTGAGGGCTCAGAGCCGAGAGCGGAGAGTTTGGCCTCGCCCCCACCCTCTACTATAGGCCAGCTCTTTTCTCCTCATTTGCATTCAAGCAACAACGCCCAGAATAAAGTGTTTGAGAGAGAAAAATTACTCTTTCTCATCTTATCTCTGTTTCTCATGCACTGAGTGTTGATTTTGAAGAAGGATTCATTTACAGTATTAGGGAACCATTAAGGAGCCATATAAAAGCATCAAGAAGTACCATGTCATGGGATCTTTAACTCTTTTCAGCAGGCTCTGACCCCCTACACTGGTTCAGCTTGGCGCTCTCCGGCTCAGTTAGCTTAATGGCGGACTGTGTTTCCATAGTAAGGCCATGACTCCAGGGCCAGAGGTCTGCTAAATGAGCAACTGAACTTCTCTCACCCCAGACACTTCGTCCAGCTCTGAAGTAAAAAGAAAAAAAAAAAAAGAAAAAAAAAGCTGTTGCCAAAGTGTGTTCGCTTTGTTTAGCTGCACGTCGGCTCAACATGCACGTTGCCATTACTGAAAATAAGAGCGGAAACACAAGATCAAGTCATCGTTTGTTAATAAATCATAATTTTCTGTATTTTTCTGCTTTTTGTAGTATTTTGTCTGTGTCTTTGTTGACTCATCCAATCAATTTGCTGTGCTGTGTAGCTCTTCCTTTGTTAAAGCTAATGGTATCAGTAATAAAATGATGGAAAACATGTGTCCCAAATCTACCACCATCTATCGCATTTGAGTAGGTCAGTGAGAGTGTGCAGAAATGTGTAACCGTATCAACTAAAATCAACTAAACGCAGGTCTGATTTGGTGGATTGATGATGGGGATGATGTTAATGTTCTCCTGAAATCCATTTCTAAACCCTAAACTTAAAGGAATAATTTTTGATACTGTCCTTACTGTCCTTTTTTTCTTTTGACACCTAAATGACACTGACACTGCTGCTTAAATGACACCATTTGAGCTTTATTACGCTACACATTGGGTGTTTTACCTATTTGTTTTACCTATCCGTTTTGCAGCAGCACATGACTGGAACACACTACAAAACACCCTGAACTTCACAACTCTGATTCCAATCTCCACCTTTAAAGGAGAATTGACGTTTTGTTTTACAATCTGAGCCTTATTTCGGTAATAAAACAAGTTGTTTTACTCACCCATAGCACTTTGGTGTCATATGGAGCACTTCCAGAGATGTTTTAGATTAGCGATAGCCATAGCGCGAGTTCTTGGGGCATATAATATATGCCGCGAGCGGTCTCCAAATAACACAAACTTTAGCACTTTTCAAATCATAGAAGCTCGATGTCTTAGTCTACGCTTTCGTTTGAGTCAAAAGTGGCCTGTAATCCGAGATGTATCCATAATTTACAGCTTTGCGTTTCATGTTTGGGTCCCGGGAGCTGAGAGCGAAATAAACTGTGACTCTGCACATGCGCACTGGCCTCCTCATCTACTCGAAACTATGGCTAAATCTCGGATTACAGGCCACTTTTGACTCAAACGAAAGCGTAGACTAAGACATCGAGCTTCTGTGATTTGAAAAGTGCTAAAGTTTGTGTTATTTGGAGACCGCTCAGTGCATATATTATATGCCCCGAGAACTCGCGCTACGGCTATCGCTAATCTAAAACATCTCTGGAAGTGCTCCAAATGACACCAAAGTGCTATGGGTGAGTAAAACAAATTGTTTTATTACCGAAATAAGGCTCAGATTGTAAAAAACGTTAATTCTCCTTTAAGCAAAATCTTCAAAACACATTAGTTGAATCGTGTTCATGTTGACATTCTAAACCATATTTACATACACTTATTTAAAGGGATATGCCACCCCCAGGTCAAACTTGGGCATCTCCCCACAGTCCAGAGACTAAAATAAGTGGTGGAAAGCGTTTTTCTGGTGACCCAGCCATTGTCCAGGTCTGTCAGCACTGACCGCGGCGGTATCTGCAGCTACTCCGCGTTAGACTGGAGTCTAACGTCGCCAGAGAAAGATTTCGGCCAAAGGAATTAATTTGCTCGATGCTTTTCCCAATTACTTTCTGTGTAGTGCGTATTCATATCGAGTGCAAATAAATGAGCAAATCAACACGGAGAGCTTGACTTGGTCATTTTGGGTGGGAACTATTTTTCAGTGCGGAAAAACACAGCCGAAGCACAAACTACGCTGCGTAACAGGGGAACTGCCTTCCTGGTGCGTAACAGGGATTCCCCTGTCAGCGTGGTGTGTGCTTCGGCTGTGTTTTTCCGCACTGAAAAATAGTTCCCACCCAAAATGACCAAGTCAAGCTCTCCGTGTTGATTTGCACATTTATTTGCACTCGATATGAATGCGCACTACACACAAAGTAATTGGGAAAAGCATCGAGCAAATTAATTCCTTTTGGCCGAAATCTATCTCTGGCGACGTTAGACTCCAGTCTAACGCGGAGTAGCTGCAGATACCGCCGCGGTCAGTGCTGACAGACCTGGACAATGGCTGGGTCACCAGAAATACGCTTTCCACCACTTATTTTAGTCTCTGGACTGTGGGGAGATGCCCAAGTTTGACCTGGGGGTGGCATATCCCTTTAAGCACTTTATTCTTGCTTTCTTCTTTATTGTATATTTTTTTATGTAATCATTTGTTTAATGGTGCTATGTGTATGTCTGTGTACATTTGTATAGTATGTTTTTATATATTGATGCAGCTATACTTGTTTACTGTACTTTTGCTATGGGTATATGTGATGTTTTAGTCATGGTGTTTACTGTCTTGTTTATCAGATGTTTTATGTTCACTGTGGGCCTAGGGGGCACTGCAATTTCAAATCCTGTGTGCAACCTGTACATATGGTTTTTGACAATAAAGCTGATTTTGAATTTTTTTTTACTTTTTTTAGCTTTTTATCATGTTAAAACAAAACGGTTTTAGATAGCGTCCATGCATGTTTGAGTATATCAGCGATCTCTCTTGGACCCCGTTTACATTTAGCTTTTCTGCAATGCTCCGCCAGCAAGCCAATGTCACCCAGGCGTCACACGAGAATTCTCCATTAATATACAAAAACATGATACAAACTGTGATTGGGTCGTCATAGCGCTCTGAAGGGGGAGTGACTTACTGCAGAGAGGAAAAGAGGTGGAAGTCATAGCATCAAAACCAAACTGTAAGTTATAAAACATGTTAAAGGGATAGTGTTTTTTTTTTTTTTTAAATGTTAATCTGTATGGGTTTCCTTCTAAAAGTTACGTGCGGTAACACTGGCTTACCTCTGACAGTTTGCGCTCAGCCCTGTTCTGCTCGCGTTTTGGAGCTCACGTAAGTAGGTCCAGTAAGTTCGCGGGGACTGTTAATAAAATTTGTTTTTCTTCTCAAAACAAAACATTTGTCCGAAAGGTCCCAAATAGTTGTCCACGAAAAATCCAGCAGCGTATTTTCGCATTCGCATATCTCGTCTCGATTCGTATCACTGCGCCCCCCCTTTAGCTGCCTGTTGCCTGTTCACTCGTAAACTTCCCCTTACGGCGGACCGCATCCGTCGTTCACTTCCGCTGAAGGTTAACAGGCTAATAATAAGTAATAGGCGCGCAGTGATACGAATCGAGACGAGATATGCGCATGCTAACGAATGCTGGATTTTTCGTGGACAACTGTTTGGGACGCAAATATATCACCTTTCGGACAAATGTTTTGTTTTGAGAAGAAAAACAAGCTTTATTAACAGTCCCCGCGAACTTACCGGAACTACTTATGTGAGCTCCAGAACGCGAGCAGAACCGGGCTGAGCGCAAACTGTCAGAGGTAAGCCAGTGTTACCGCACGTAACTTTTAGAAGGAAACCCATACAGATTAACATAAAAAAAAACAAAAAACGCACTATCCCTTTAATACGTTGTTTTCAGTGAATATAACATTTTTAAAACAATAAAAGGTGACAAGGTGATGTAACTAAGTTATGTGTTTGCAGTTAATACCCCATAAAAGTAAAGTACCCCCTCTTTAAGTTAGATTTTAGATGCAGTTGGAAAGTTACACTCGGTCTTATATTATCTTATGCAAATCAGAATGGATAGTTTTTGCCTTCCCATATATTTCTTTGCTTGGACAAACTGTTTTCGTCTGTGCGCAGTAATGATTGGTGGAGCCCGGCAGAGAGGACTCCGCACGGCGCCGCGGTGGGGCGGTGGTCCGGGCTGCTCCGGCCTGCTCTGATTGGCAGGTTGATTATTGCAGGAGCAGATGATGGCGGGGGGTTCGGAGGGAGGAGGTGGGGGGTATAGTGGACTAGTGCACATTGGGCTCCTCCGCCCGCTACACCTGTCAGGCTAATGGGCCCAAACTCATTCACGCACAAACAACAGTGAGTGGAGGCCAGACAGCAGCTGAGACAGGTTCACTGCTACTAACTTTGCATACACTGAAAACAAGATATTCTTATTTATTTCGAATTTTGTTTCAGTCCAATACCAACTTCTACTTTGGCAAATGTTACAATATTGGTACCAATGAGTTTTAAATTAAAATGCATTGAAATTCATCTACTATACCAGTAAATAATTTTACTTTGGAGTTCTGTATATCATAATAGTGTAAATGCTGCTTGAAGTTAAATAAGTGTGCAGATAACTAAAATTATGTATTTTAACACTTCAAATTGTATGTATCAATATTTTTGCAGATTCAGTACTTTTTATATTGATGTATTGATATTTCATCCATGACTATAAGCCATGATGTAACTTTTGTTACATTTGTGTGGGCGTCTGTGGCAGCTGTGATGTGCACGTCACAGTCTGAATGTGATTATTTTAATGGAGAAAAGAGCACCTTTGTTGTACAAGGTGGAAATATTAGTGTTGCTTCAACAAAGTACAAGAACAGCTGCCATGTAAAGAAAGTATCAAAAGCAGATGAATAAAAATGTTACTTATAACAATTTTCTATTCGGCTTATATTTTCAACTGTTAGGTCCGACATTAAAGTTTGCAAAGATCTAAAGTGTACATGTGGAACTTTTCTGAGGATGGGATTTGTTTCCAAGGAGATCCAATCCATTCATTCATCATTCATCTTCTTCCGCTTCTTCCGCTTTTCCAGCAGTCTAAGTAGATCTGCTGCCCAGAACACAATGCACCCGCCCCCATGAATCCTCCCGTGGGTGGTGGGTCCACAGGAGGACGGCTCACGTCACAACAGGCCTTGATGTATCTTCTGCCATGGGGGCTACCAATGTCCACAGACACAGACACTGGGGGCGAGGTGGGGTTAAGCGTCTTGCCCAAGGACACAACGGCAGCACTCATCTGTGGGAGCTGGGATCACACGGGGTCAACCCGTCAAGCGGGATTCGAACCAATCCAATCCAACTTTATTTCTATAACACATTTTATAAACAGTTTCCAAAGTGCTGCACATAAAACAATAAAACTTAATAAAAACATTACTAAAATAGCAATAAATAAAGTGGTAATAATAAAATAACTAAAAACAAAAGCAATTATAAAAAAAAACTCAGAGGACCCCACAACTCATGCGGTATTAAATACCAGAGAATAAAAGTGGGTCTTAAGACTTAAAACTCTCCAGTGTGGGGGCTGTTTTAACATGAGGGGGCAGAGCGTTCCATAACTTAGGGCCAACCACAGAGAAAGCCCTGGTCCCCCCGAGTTTTAAGTCTAGTCTTAGGGCCCACGAGCTGGAGCTGGCCCTCTGACCTCAGAGCGCGCACCGGTCTGTAGATTTGGATGAGGTCAGAGATGTATTTTGGGGCCAGTCCATTCAAAGCTTTAAAAACAAACAATAAAATCTTAAAATCAATCCTAAAACGAACAGGAAGCCAGTGCAAAGACGCAAGAACAGGGGAGATGTGCTCATATTTTTTCCGTCCTCTTAAAAGGCGCGCAGCAGCATTCTGGACTAACTGCAGTCAATAAAGTGCCTTTTGATTCATTCCAGAATAAAGTGCGTTGCAGTAGTCCACATGAGAAGAAATAAAAGCATGCATGACGCGCTCAAAATCTGAAAAGGATAAAAAAGATTAAATTTTGGCTAAAAGACGAAGATGATAAAAACTGGATTTCACGACCACATTAACTTGTTTATCAAGTTTAAAATCAGAGTCCATAATGACGCCAAGGTTGGTGGCTGTTGATTTTGTGTGCTGTCTGAGAGGACCCAAGTCAGACAAAGAGCTGGCACTGCCACCGGGCCCGCACAATGTTATTACTTGACTAAGAATAGACCACTGTATGGCATTAAACTTATTTATCTCCATGGAAATAAGCACACAATAGCGTCTGGCCAAGAGTGCATGAACGGATGTTTGCTTGTGGAAAGGATGATAGTTTGATAGTTAATGTCATATAGGGCAGTGTAAACGTGACATTTCAGGATATGTAACAGTATCTATTGACTGGTAGGTGGTGGAGCCTCCACCTGTAAAGCTACATAGTGCCTCTTTAAAGGGATATTCCAGGATTTTTGACATGGGGGCTCATTTCCGAGTTAGCCAGAGTGTTGCAGAGATGTGGAGACACTTTTTAGTGAATTTCATGCAGTCCTTCCAGCTGCAGAGTTTTCAGATGCTAGGCTAGCGCAAGTCAATGGTAAATGGTAGCCTGATTTTAATCAGGGTTACCCACTCCATAGTGCACCCAAGACAAGTCAATTATAACGGCAGACTGTCGATGTAAATATATGTTGATTGAGTAATTTTTGAAATCAAACTGACTGCGAATAGCATGAATCATTCCATATCTGAGGGACTAGCTTCGCAGCAGCAGCGGAATTTTACTTTACTCTAGTTGGTTGTGAAGTGACCAATCACGTAAACAGAGAAGCGAGAAAAGTCTTAGTAGGGAAGACCACAGAGTGAAGAGGTGAATTTTAAAAGAACTACCGGGCAAAATGGTGTTTCAGTGTGCATTTCGAAAATATACATATATATATATAATAAAGCCCGCAGGTGGGCACCACAAAGTTTTCACAGCTTTCCAGTGCACGATTGAGAAAGGACTCGACTGTGGCTTGTAGCTGCTGGCTTAGACATCAACACACCGGTGGAGACGCTACATAAACAGAAGATTTGAAGTGATCATTTCGGACCAGACGACTACACCAAATCCCTTGGAAAACCTAGTCTGACAACCACTGCAGTGCCATCTGTCTTTCCAAGCGCAAGATCCCGTGATGAAAAACAGGTTTGTACCTTTTTTACCCAAGCTTGCTCCTGTCGTTATGTTAGCCTGCTGGTCGATTGATGAAGACTGTGCTAGAGCTTTTGCTTCACTCTTGTAGTCTACCCGGCTGACAGAAAAGGCACGCACGCTCATAAAGTTGTTGCTAGCCCGTGAACATTCGTCTATATATTCCGGCTTGTACAGGTACGGTGCAGTGGAGAAAGCAAATTGCTCAGCATTGTTTTCAAAAGCATCGGAAAGACCTCCAAACGTGGCCATGTTTGGATTGTAGAACAGGGCAGGCTACTGTACTCTACGGCTAACGACGACAGCTGAAGGTAAACAAAAAACAGCTGGAAACCTAACTGCAAGGTGATATCACTCAGTCGGGAGAACAGAGCTGTAGCTGTTTTGCCTTACGCAGGACTTTGTCACTGATGATCACCGTTTGAATGACGATATAACACGATGCAGGAGTCATTTTCAACATTTCAATGGCACAATCCTGCTGACAGGACCTCAAATGGTGGTCGTCCATGAACTCGTCCTTCCTCCCATACAGCAAATATTTCCATTGTGCGTCTCTGTTTGCGTTACTCTGCCTGCAGTATTCTCTCCACTACAGTAAATTATACAGCACTCATTCAGCTCCTCCAATGCTTTTGTTTTAACCAAGAAGCACACGTTAGGCTGACAAACGTGTGCCTGGCCCAGTCACTGAGCGACAACAATAGATCATAATTATGGTGTACCACATGGAGCTGCAATTAGCAATCCAGGCTCTCTCATCTTATTTTAAGGCTTTCACTTCCCCATTACTGACAATGGTAACTTTAACAACCTCCTATGAAGCTTCAACAATGGGCTAATTACAACTGTGCCCATTCTGTGCGGAGGATTCTCTCGCAACAATAGTGAAAATCCAGTCAATACCTTCTTGGACGCAACATTTTGGGGAGCAACAATAGCAATTGATGTTGCTAATGAGTGGAATGAATTGTAAACTACAATTAAAATCCACTGTGCTTTTCTGAAGTGCACAAATAAGGTCATTTGCAGCTGCAGAGGCACCCTTGGGTTACCTGAGATTCAGAACACACACTTCTCCAATACTTTAGAGGATGTGAGTCTGCTCACCGGTGAGTCTCCGTTCAGATGGGTACCTAATTGTTTTTAAAGGTCCTTTATTGCACAAAACTGACTCTTGTGAGCTTTAAGCCATGTGTGAATGTTTTTATGTCATTAAAAACATACCTGGAGTTGTGTTTTGTTTCATTCACACATTTGAGTATTTCTTTTTTGGCTGGGCTGGAATCTACTAAATGATTCTAGTGAAGGTGTGTGTTTAAAAATACAATATTGCCGTATTACCACCACCACCAGAACAGAGCGTTTTCTGTTTGAGAAAATAACTCAGCCATAATGTGCAGGTTTGAGTGTAAAAAATGTGAATGAAACAAAACACAACTCCAGGTCTGTTTGGAAACATTAGCATGGATTAAAAATTGTTCAAACATTAGACATGATGTCTCACATGAGACTCTCATTTGGGTTGCCAGTTTCAGTGCTGAAACCTACAATGCATCCCTCTGTTATATAAACGGTCACTACCTAAACCCCGACAGTCATGAACCAGTGCTAGTGCAGCCTCTGCAGCTCAGGGACGGACTTCTGGGGTTCAGGCTACACACAATTCAAAATATTGATAGGCCAAAATGACCCTACAGGTGTATATTTAATTATATAAAATATACTTCAATCAATCAATCAAACTTTATTTCTATAGCACCTTCCAACAACCAAAGCCGACCAAAGTGCTGTACAACATTAAAAACAAGATAAAAAACAATAAACATCATACAAATAGGTCAACAAAGCACATTACAGCATTAAAATAAAGAAAGTGTCCCAGGGCCACTAAGTGTTAAAAGCCATTCTAAATAAGTAGGTTTTAAGTTTGGCTTTGAACAGAGGTCAGTGATGGAACATAACTCAATGGGCAAAGAGTTCCAGAGTTTTGGACCGGCCACTGCAAAAGAACGATCACCCCACTGTTTGCCCCGGGACCAGGGGACCTCCAGCAGATGTTGCCCAGCAGATCCTAGAGCTCTGCTGGGTTGGTGAGGGGTCAAAATCTCACACAAGTAGGATGGTGCAAGACGATTGACTGCATTAACAAAAAACATCAAAATTTTAAAATGAATTCTGAACTGGACAGGGAGCCAGTGCAAGGAGTACAGGACAGGAGTGATGTGGTCGTGTTTCCAACTGTTAGTGAGCAGGCGAGCTGCAGCATTTTGCACGAGCTGCAAACGGTGAAGACCAGCTTGATTAATCCCCACATAGAGTGTATTGCAGTAGTCTATGCGGGAACTAACAAAGGCATGGATAGCTTTCTCCAGGTCACCACGGCAAAAAGGGTTTAACCTTTGCCAGGAGGTGGAGCTGAAAGAAGCTTGCTCTGACTTCAAAAACACTTTACATTCTACATTAACTTATCTGAAATATTTCTAAGTAGGCTACCTTCTGACAAGTTCTCGCATACCTCCAGTGTTTCCCGTACTCCTGTTCGGGAAACACTGGATTATCCAATCAGGGACATGCACGGTCTGTTCATATCAAAACACATAATGACCGCTTACGAGGAACAGACTGAAAAACTATTGCTGTCAGGCGATTAAAAAAAATCTAATTAATTATAGGATTTGTAATTAATCAGTCTAATTAATCACATTTTAATCTTGTGTGTGAGAGAGAGAGAGAGAGAGAGAGAGGCAACCCAAATTCTGCGAGCGTGGTTTGTTGATCACCGGTAACGATGGAACTTGTCCGGACATGTTTATCGTTCAAATGATCCGTCAGGCTGGAGCAGCTTCGGTGATCGGAAAATTCTTTTTTTTACAAAAGCTCAAAATCACGGCGTTCTTGTTGATCGTCTTCGTTCTTTTTATAAATAAAGTCGCCGTTCAAAGGCCCTGGCAGCGATTCGCTCCTCGCCCCCTGAGTCGAGTCCATGTCAGTTTCCTCCAGGATTTATTTGTTTGATTAGCGACGCAGGTGGAAGTGACGCCACTGCCAAGGCGCCTACAGGTCCTTCAGTGGGACAAATTTAAAATGTGCACATTGAAATGCCGCTCATAATGTGTTAAGTGTTAATTTGCAGTGTAATTAATTAATCTAACGCGAAAAACAAAACGAATTCTGCAGAATCAATGAGCTCCTTGGTTCCATATGAAATAAACTGAAATCTGAAATGATCAATAAAGATTGCGTGGTACAGTCTGAGTGTGTCTGGAGGCGCGGCGGAGGGAGGGGTGACCAGACTGATACCCCCGTGTGTTTCTTATACAGAGTTTTCATTGTGAACTTACCAGGAAACCCCTTGGGCGCAGCATCCACAAAGAGCAGAGCACACAACACAATCTTTAACCGCCCCGGCCTCAGGAAGCTCATAAGGCAGCTCCAGCCTGTGCGTTTTATTAGATTCACCTTCTGTAACAAAGATGGACGCCACGCTCGCCGCCGTTTTCGCACACATCCATTCACACCCAGACTCGCTCAAGGGCGCTGGCCGATGAAAAGGAGACCGCTGCTTTGTCTGGCACCGCAACAATTCATAATAGAAAATATATATGAAAGTGAGGACACACTCGCAGGTGCTGTGTGACATCGGCAGTGGTAAAACCCGTCCAAAAAAGTTGCCAGTTTGATTCCCGGCTGTCATTGCATGGAATTGGAGCGTTAACTAACATATCGTGTACAAATATAGTATTCATCACAGTGTAGGAGTGAAAAGGTAAAGTAACTATCACTCACATCACTGCAAACTGAGTAGATGATTTTTTTTGGTGTAACAGTACTTTTTTATGCGTGAAGAATCCCTCAGTCGTCCAAGTACACTCAACAAAAATATAAACGCAACACTTTTGTTTTTGCTCCCATTTTTCCTGAGATGGACCCAAAGATCCAAAATTCACTCCAGATACACAACACTACCATTTCTCTCAAACATTGTTCACAAATCTGTCCAAATGTGTGACAGTGAGCACCTCTGCCCCGCCGAGACAATCCACCCCACCTCACAGGTGCGCCACATCAAGATGCTGATCCGACATCATGACCAGTGCACAGGTGTGCCCCAGACTGCCCACAATAAAAGGCCACCCCGAAATGTGCATTTTTTTTTTTTTTTGCTTTATTGGGGGTCTGGGGACTCAGAACCAGTCAGTATCTGGTGTGACCACCATTTGCCTCATGCAGTGCAACACATCTTCTTCGCATAGAGTTTATCAGATTGTCAGTTGTGGCCTGTGGAATGTTGGTCCACTCCTCTTCAATGGCTGTTATGGACGAAGAACACAGGTGCATTTTATTGATGGCATTTTGAATGCACAGAGATACCGTGATGAGATCCTGAGGCTCATTGTTGTGCCATACATCCATGAACATCACCTCATGTTTCAGTAAGATAATGCACGGCCCCATGTTGCAAGGATCTGTACACAATTCTTGGAAGCTGAAAATATCCCAGTTCTTGCATGGCCAGCATACTCACCGGACATGTCACCCACTGAGCATGTTTGGGATGTGCTTGACCGCCGTATACGACAGCGTGTACCAGCTCCCACTAATATCCAGCAGCTTCGCACAGCCATTGAAGAGGAGTGGGCCAACATTCCACAGGCCACAATTGACAATCTGATAAACTCTATGTGAAGAAGATGTGTTGCACTGCATGAGGCAAATGGTGGTCACACCAGATACTGACTGGTTCTGAGTCCCCAGACCCCCAATAAAGCAAAAAAAAAAATGCACATTTCAGGGTGGCCTTTTATTGTGGGCAGTCTGGGGCGCACCTGTGCACTGGTCATGATGTCGGATCAGCATCTTGATGTGGCGCACCTGTGAGGTGGGGTGGATTGTCTCGGCGGGGCAGAGGTGCTCGCTGTCACACATTTGGACAGATTTGTGAACAATGTTTGAGAGAAATTGTAGTGTTGTGTATCTGGAGTGAATTTTGGATCTTTGGGTCCATCTCATGAAAAATGGGAGCAAAAACAAAAGTGTTGCGTTTATATTTTTGTTGAGTATAGAATCCATGATAAAAGGAGAAATTCAATTTGTCAACTGGACAAAGTTTGTTTGGTCGAAAACGTTTCGCCGCTCATCCGAGAGGCTTCGTCAGTTCTGGTTCGAGTGCTGGTTAGACACTGCTTATATCTAGCTACAGGGAGGAGCTCACTACCCTGAATTCTTCTGAAACTATCTCAACTAATTTGTTTTGCGATTCTGTCTTAAAATTCGAAAAACAAAAGAGAGAATCACAAAACAAATTAGTTGAGATACTTTCAGAAGAATTCAGTGTAGTGAGCTCCTCCCTGCAGCTAGATATAAGCAGTGTCTAACCAGCACTCGAACCAGAACTGACGAAGCCTCCCGGATGAGCGGCGAAACGTTTTCGACCAAACAAACTTTGTCCAGTTGACAAATTGAATTTCTCCTTTTATCACAGTACAGATTTTTAACCCTAGAGCACGATCGCACTATCGAGCAAAAGTATTTACTTGATTTTCAATATGTTGCATTTTTCTGAGTGTCATGGGTCCCTGGGGAGCTTCACCATTGTTTCTGACATCTTTGAAGGTGTAGGTGTTTCCCTACCCCAAAGCCCACTTTTTCCTACAGGCTTTCGAGTGATTTTCACCCGGCGTTAGTGAAAGAGGAATGTAAGAATGTAATGAATTTAATGTAAGAGGATGTAAGGAATAGGTAAGTAAGAGTGGTCCTGGAATGTGTATCTATCCTTATTTAGTGCAGTGGTTATGAATAAATATCACAAAGTGGTGATTTCAAAGGGAATTCTTATAGTGAAAACAATATTTTAGTCACTGGTCATTTTTACCCACTGAAAAAATACTATTTTTTGTTCCTCTCTCCTGCAACTGTTCGTGTGTCGAGGAGTCTGTGATTCACCAGGGAAGTCTCACATGTCCCAGGAATGGGTGGACCAAACACCAAGTTTTCAGTATCATTATCTTTTTTAAGGAATATTTTGTTCTCAAATTCCTAATTTTTCAGTAATTTTGGAGCATGTTTTTAGGGTCTTCCTATGTTTTTCCCCATTTTGTTACACATACCACAGTTGAAAATAAAAGAAAACCACTCTAATTTATCATGTGTTGTCAAATTTTAATCTATTTTTCATGACAAGTACTTTTTGTTGGGTATATTATATCAGGTAAAAATTTCACGGCAAAAGTGATGGTGTTACTTTTTATAGCGAAAGTGTTCTCGAGTTAACAAAACAATAATTGTCCAAAAAGTGATACATTTGCGTCACAAAACAGTTCCCCACGAAAAAGTCAGAAGTCATAATCGCTTGGTGCTATTTTCTGTCGAGTCGTATCACTGCGCGCCTATTATTATTATTATTATTATTATTATTCTGTTCGCTTGTAAGTGGCGATATTTACAAGTGAACAGGCTAATAATAATAATAGGCGTGCAGTGATAATATTGTTTTGAGAAGAAAAACAAACTTTATTTAAAGGAAAATTAACGTTTTTTTTTACAATCTGAGCCTTCTTTCGGCAATAAAACAAGTAGTTTTACTCACCCATAGCAGTTTGGTGTCAATTGGAGCAGTATCGCAGAAGTTATGTTGAGCCGTTCTGTTCTACCAATGATCCCGTATCCGTTAGCGTGAGTGCTCGGGGCACTGATTTGCGGTGTCCAAATAACACAAACTTTAGCACTTTTCAAATCACAGAAGATCGCTGTGTCAGGGTAGACTTTTAGTAGATTCCAAAACGGCCTGAAACCCGATATCGCAACAGAAAAGTAAAGTTCAGAGCGGTGTTAGCTTCTTTCGGACTAGCGGTGTTTACAAAACAGCTGAGTTCACGCATGCGCACTGTCCTCTCTGATGACATCATCAAATGAAACTATAGCTGGATATCGGGTTTCAGGCCGTTTTGGAATCCACTAAAAGTCTACCCTGGCACAGCGATCTTCTGTGATTTGAAAAGTGCTAAAGTTTGTGTTATTTGGAGAGCGCAAAGTAATGCCCCGAGCATATGATACGAGCACCATGTTAACGGATATGGGATCATTAGTAGAACAGAACGGCTCCAACATAAGTTCTGCGATACTGCTCCAATTGACACCAAACTGCTATGGGTGAGTAAAACTACTTGTTTTATTGCCGAAAGAAGGCTCAGATTGTAAAAAAAAAACGTTACTTTTCCTTTAATGTTCTGGCTAACTTGCCGGACCAGCTCCAGAACCGGGGCAGAACTCGGCTCAGAGGACACTGTCAGGGGTAAGTCGGTGTTAATGCACGACACTGTTGAAGGGGACGCCATACAGATTCACATCAGAAAACCCAAACTATCCCTTTAACTTGTGTGTTTGTGTTTGTGTTTGTGCTTGTGTGTGGTCAGAGATGCCAAAGGTGCAGATTGGAGCCACTTCTGTCATTCAGTCTCAGGGCAGTAGAACGGTAGCACCAACAAGGACATGAATGACGCAGAACATTAGAGTCTGATTTGGTTCGTTTAATGTGATGAGATGCCATTATTAGTCAAGTGGTGCTACAGTTATACTCTTTTTCAGCACTTGAAAAGGCAGTCCCTGAACAAGAGGATAATCATTGGATTTCACTCTATTTAGTTTAGTTTTGTACTTCTTTATTGACTTCTCCACAGGCGGTTGAAAAAGCTACAGAAAACTCTCTTTGAAAACAAAGTATTCCTTAAACACCAATGCAGAAAAAAGTATGCTGTGCCAATGTTAAATACACATTTACAGTAAACTCGGCATAGTCAATGACAATACACTTTTAAGTGTTATATATTTTTCACTGGTAATGACAATATTTTACACAATGTGGATATTGTTGATACTAACTAGAGGCACTGCGCTGTCTGAAGTTCTGTTCTCAAAAAACTTGATCTGAGCTTTGTTTTAACACAATCTGACCATAAAGAACTCACTTAAATTTAAGGTATGCTTAAAGGGATAGTGCGGGTTTTTTATGTTAATCTGTATGGGTTTCCTTCTAAAAGTTACGTGTGTTGACACCGGCTTACCTCTGACAGTCTCAGCTGATCCCGGTTCGGCTCGCTTTCTGGAGCCCACGTAAGTAGGTTCGGTAACTTCCCTGGAACATGAAATAAAGCTAGTTTTTCTTCTCAAAACAAAAAGGTGATATATTTGCGTCCAAAACAGTTGTCCACGAAACATCCAGCAGCTTAGTTAGCGATCGCGTATTGTGTCTCTCGATTCGTATCACTGCATGCATATTAGCTGTATTAGCCTGTTAACCTTTAGCGGAAGTGTACGGCAGATGCGGTCCGCCATAAGGGGAAGTTTACAAGTGAACAGGCTAATACAGCTAATATGCGCGCAGTGATACAAATCGAGAGACACAATACGCGAACGCAAACTACGCTGCTGGATGTTTCGTGGACAACTGTTTGGGACACGAATATATCACCTTTCTAACAAATGTTTTGTTTTGAGAAGAAAAACAAGCTTTATTTCATGTTCCAGGGAAGTTAGAAGAAAAGAAAAAGAAAGAAAGCTATGCCTTTATTAGTCCCACAGTGGGGAAATTCCATTTCTGCTTTTAACCCATCCTGTTATTAGGAGCAGTGGGCAGCACATTACTGCGCCCGGGGACCATCTCCATGATCTTCTTGCTTCGGCCTTGGTCAGGACCTAAGCTGGAGGATTTACCTATGGTGCATGTTTTGGGTTGGTGGGGGAAACTGGAGTGCCCGGAGGAAACCCACCCAGACACGGGGAGAACATGCAAACTCCACACAGAAAGGCCCAGGCGACCCTGGGATAGAATCCAGACCATGCATGCAAACTCCACACAGAACACATACAGAAAGGCCTGGGCGACCCGGGGATCGCACCCGGAACCTTCTTGCCGGAACCTTCTTGCTGTGAAGCATGAGTGCTAGCCACTCAGCCACCGTGCCGCCGAACCTACTTACGTGGGCTCCAGATAGCGAGCCGAACCGGGATCATCTGAGAGTGTCAGAGGTAAGCCGGTGTCAACACACATAATTTTTAGAAGGAAACCCATACAGATTAACATTTAAAAAATGCTTTACTCTTTAATTATTCCCATACAGAAATTTGCCCTCTGCATTTGACCCATTCTTCAATGCCATGGGGACATCTTCTCAGCAGCAGGGGTACCACAGCGCAATGCTCTGGGATCCATCTCTGTGATCTTGTTGCTAGTCTTGGTCAGGACTGCTTTAGCTCACAAGCACTGGGAGAAAATGCAAACTCCACATAGAGTGGCAGGGTGACCTGGGGATTGAACCTGAGCTGATTTTGTGCTCTTTAAGAAGTCCCTGTCAAATAACATTTATTTCAGGCATAAGCTAGCATTAGCCGACAGTTTTTCAGTTACTCACATACTACCCCAGGGGCACTCCCTTCCAAACAGCTCACCAAGGGATTTCTGAATTATTATTGAAATTATTGAATTGTTATTAAAGTCCATTTTGATGTGACCAAAAGTTTATTTATATATATACTGCTAAAATATATGGCATGTATTTATTTATTGTTATTTATTTATTTAAAGCATAGTATATTATACTATGCTATATTATGTGCAATACGAAATTCATTTGAATATTACCTCCTGTGAAATACTCCTTACTCCTTAAATACACTATTTAATCCTACCTGTACCTTGGTATTTTATTACATATTTGATTACATTTTTTAAAAATTATATTGGTTACTTTGCTATGCTATTAGTACTTCCTGACTATCTTGGCGAGTGAACAGTTCTTCTTGATCTTAAGTATTTCATTGCATTATTGACCTTGTGTTGATCCTGCATATGACAAAAAAACAATCTTGAATCTTGGTAGTCTATTACATTTTGTAGTAAACTTTCAGTTAACATATTATCCTGTGTATTGATAAAAGAAATTCAATTTGTCAACTGGACAAAGTTTGGTCGAAAACGTTTCGCCGCTCATCCGAGAGGCTTCGTCAGTTCTGGTTCGAGTGCTGGTTAGACACTGCTTATATCTAGCTGCAGGGAGGAGATCAATACCCTGAATTCTTCTGAAACTATCTCAACTAATTTGTATTGCGATTCTCTCTTTTGTATTTCGAATTACTCTAGTTTAGCATACCTATTCAACCCTAACGACCGTCTCCACACCTCTGGCCCTGACCTGTCTGCCCTATTGTTTCTTTTGTCTGTTTTGACTTTGGTTTGAGAATGGAATTATAAATGGGAGACAAGTTATGTCTGACTCCCCCATTTCTGTTTAAAGAAGGATTCTCTTTTTTTTGACAAAAATAGCCTCTTTAACTCCCCTCTCAAACCAGTTCTTTTCCCTGGCTAAGATCTGAACCTCACTGTCCTCAAATGAATGGCCCGTGGCTTCTAGGTGAAGATGTACAGCAGATGACGGTCCACTCTAGCACGCCCGTCTGTGTTGGTACATCCTCTTGTGAAGTGGCTGTTTTGTTTCTCCAATGTAGCGCTCACTGCAGTCTTCACTACACTGAATGGAGTAGACCACATTGCTTTGTTTGTGGCTCGGTGTTTTGTCCTTTGGGTGGACGAGTTTTTGTCTTAAAGTGTTTGTGGGTTTGAAATAAACTGGGATTTCATATTGTCTGAAAATCCTCTGTAGTTTTTCCGAAACGCCGGCCAGGTAAGGAACCGCTACCCTGTTGCTATAAGCAGTGTCTAACCAGCACTCGAACCAGAACTGACGAAGCCTCTCGGATGAGCGGCGAAACGTTTTCGACCAATCAAACTTTGTCCAGTTGACAAATTGAATTTCTCCTTTTATCATGGATTCTACCTGGACGACTGAGGGATTCTTCACGTATCCTGTGTATTATTAAATTATTGAATGATTCTGACCTGTCTGGACTTTAACACCACACCACAGTGATAGTCATCATGGGGGAGGGCTTAGCTTAATGTCATGCAAATGAGGCAAGGAGGACTGAAGTGAGGAAACTTCACGAGCTGATTTCAGAACTTTCGAAAATCCCATGTGCGTGCTTTCAAATAGCGACAACTTCTTCAAATACTGTCAGATTTTCATGTGTAAGACATCATTGGAAAGCTTAGAATCTACACTTTCAGAATCTGTGAATAACTCAAAACGCCTCCGGGGAGACTTGTGTCCTAAAATTGCGCGGTTGGTCACATATTTTGCTGAAGAACTCAAATATGATGAGTTAAATGCTCTTTACCATTGTAAATTGTGTAATTTTGATGCCTAACTCTGTGCACTAAAAACTGGATTTGGTTTATGGTTTATATTTCTAACTTTACCCATTTTAGCAATTTCTTGCGACTGCTGAAATTAGTAGTTCTCCGGCATTTTCGCTTTGTAAAGGAGCTCAACGAGAGGGAAAAAGGTTGGTGACACCTGCTGTACCCTTGTACTAAAAATCTAATTCATTTGGTATTTTCTTCTTCAGTTTTCAGACCATCTCAAAACATGCGCATTGTGTCACCATGGTAACTGCTGAACAATCCATCATAGACATGCATGCAGCAGGCCTACCCTTCAGCCAAAATGTCATGGCATCAATAACTGCCAGGGGTGTAACACACTTGTAACACAGTTTGCATCTGTTTCTTTGAGGCTTTAGTTTGGTTCATTTTTAGTAATGCATAAGAAGCTGAATATGTATTAAGCTTATTATAAAGGGAGTGCAATTGGCCAAACAGGCACTTTATGAAAACAAATGATGCACATTTAGATCTGTTACATAACTGTTCTTAAATTGAGCTCTTTATGGAGAAGCTTACACTATTACTGTGCCAAATGAACCTGCGTCTGAATGCTGTGAAGGTGCTAAAACAACACAGCTGAAGATGATTCTGTTTAGCTGTGCATACGACTGTAACCATAATCATGCCTACACTCACTGTTCATTTTAACATAATGATTATGCTGTCATTCAATTAATGGATTTATTGATTAAAGGTGCACTAACTTTTCTGGTTTTATACTGTACCACTTGCATGCTGTCGCTTTGTATTGTAACAAATGTAGAAACATATCCACTTGCATTTATTTTTTATTTATTTATTTATTTGGCAGGGACAATGCAATCGGACACAGTTACAGAACAGAGCTTGCAGCTGATGTGATGCATACAGAGTTTAGCAAATCCAAATTTTCAACCCCCGTCCCTGGTTGAGCTTTTCTACACTGACATGAAATCTAAAGTACAGTGGTACCTCACCTTACGAACGACCCAACAAACGAAAATTCCAAGTTACAAAACGCCTTCACGGTAAATTTTGGTCTCTAGATACGAAAGAAAATTCAAGTTATGAAACGCAAAATCTCAAAAATTCAAATAATGCGCGCTCAGCCACACACATTATACGCTTTTCTCAGACTGGGTTTAAACTTTTCTCACATTTGTCTCTGTTTAAACACTCAAACTTTCATAGATTTTCAACAAAATGTATTAATAGTGAAGCGTGGGGGGAAGGGGGAGGGTGGGGAAGTGTGCACGGGGACACATGTGTGATAGTGCAGCATGACCCGGCGCGGGGCTGAGAGGACGAGACCCGTGCTCAAACCGTGCCTCCTCTAAAACAGGATTAAACCAGGTCTGAACCAGGTCTAAACCAGGTCTAAACCAGGTCTAAACCAGGTCTAAACCAGGATTAAACCACCGCGGCTCTTACCAGCGTTTGTTCATGCGCTCGGACTGCGTGCGGTCCCCTTCTCGCTGCTCGCCTCAGCTGTGACTCGTGAGAAACCAGGAAATAGACCCGCACGCGGCGCTTTAATCCACCTGGTCTAGTCCTGGTTTAGTCCAGGTTTAGTCCTGGTCCAGTCCAGGTATAGACCTTGTTTAGACCTGGTTTAGTCCATGTTTAGTCCTGGTCTAGTCTCTTAGCCAATCAGGACGCAGAACACAGTGTTACACTATAAAAAAAGTTACACTATAAAAAAAAAAAACTTGGAACGGGGCCTTGGAACGAATCAGGCTTTTTCCATTGAAATAGCTACTCAACTTACGAAAGATTCATGTTACGAAACCACTTC
The DNA here is from genome assembly GCA_036785185.1 of Paratrypauchen microcephalus. Lineage (NCBI taxonomy): Eukaryota > Metazoa > Chordata > Actinopteri > Gobiiformes > Gobiidae > Paratrypauchen > Paratrypauchen microcephalus. Next base: position 1,501,134 of record JAVJIX010000106.1, on the reverse strand, counting down.
TGGAACAAATTAATTTCGTAAGGTGAGGTACCATTGTACATATAAAAAATACAATTTCATCTATATAAATATAGCAGTGCAAAGACATGTAACAGTCACTCATTCACTCACTCGGCTCATTCATTCACTCATTCTAACGCTATTTACACATAGGTACAGCTTTGGTTTATCTTGAGCCAAGATTTAAGTTTAAAGGTGAACAGTTTCAACTCGCAGATGGACTTTTTTCTGGACATTTCTGCGGGCAGGGTGTTCCACAGTTTACAGCTCTTATAAGAGAAGGCCGACTGTCCAAATGACGGCCTGCACTGGTGGGGTTTACAGTTATAGTTTAAGGTCTTTGTATAAATTTACTGAGCGGTTCTGGAGCCAGATTATGGAAACAACTGCTAATTTTGTCTTGCCATAACATGCTTGAAAAAAAAAAAAAACATACTTTCTAACTATAAGTGGGCTTGCCTCTCCACAGATCTGAACTGTAACTTGGCGTGGTGGTGTAACCTGTTAAGATATGTTTAAAGAGAGAGTATTTCATTTTCTATTCGGTATTAAATAGTATATTTGCCAAAAGACAGTGGTGGTTTTCAGTTTTTGATGCTCTGAGTGTCGTCTCCATTTGCTTTTCGTGATCAGAGTGCATCCCGCTAATGGCACTACTGCACGTCACAGAAGAATCTTACAGCTAAGGAGGGTTCGAATAGTTCCCGGGAGAGATCACTAGATTACTGAAACACGCTCGGATGACATAACATACAGTACACAACCCCTTCAGCCATACGGAAAAGAAATAGAAAAAGCTTATACAGTGGTACCTCACCTTACGAAATTAATTTGTTCCAGAAGTGGTTTTGTAACGTGAAAAATTCGTAAGTTGAGTAGCTATTTCAATGGAAAAAGCCTGATTCGTTCCAAGGCCCCGATCCAAGTTTTTTTTTTTATAGTGTAACTTTTTTTATAGTGTAACATTGTGTTCTGCGTGTTTCTCACATTTGTCTCTCGTTTAAACACTCAAACTTTCATAGATTTTCATCAAAATGTATTAACAGTGAAGTGGGGGGGGGAGCGGGAGGGGGGAGAAAACTGCGCTCTGACACGTGTGATAGCGCACATGACCCGGCGCTGAGCTGACAGCAGGTCTAGACCAAGGTCTAAACCTGGACTGGACCAGGACTAAACCAGGACTAAACCAGGGCTAAACCTGGACTAAACCAGGACTAAACCAGGACTAGACCTGGACTAAACCAGGACTAGACCAGGTGGATTAAAGCAGCGAGGAGGGGACTGCACGCAGTCTGAGCGCATGAACGCATGAACGAGACCCATGCAAGAGCCGCGTACTCCTCCTAGTCCAGGTTTAGTCCTGGTTTAGTCCAGACCACCGCGGCTCCTCCTGGTTTAGTCCAGGTTTAGTCCTGGTTTAGTCCAGACCACCGCGGCTCCTCTCGACCTCCTCTAGACCTGGTCAGGTCTAGAGGAGGTCTAGACCACCGCGGCTCTTGCATGGGTCTCGTTCATGCGTTCATGCTCTCAGACTGCGTGCAGTCCCCTCCTCGCTGCTTTAATCCACCTGGTCTAGTCATGGTTTAGTCCTGGTTTAGTCCTGGTTTAGTCCTGGTCCAGTCCAGGTTTAGACCTTGGTCTAGACCTGCTGTCAGCTCCGCGCCGGGTCATGTGCGCTATCACACACGTGTCAGAGCGCAGTCTTCTCCCCCCTCCCCCTTCCCCCCACACTTCACTATTAATAATTTTGTTGAAAATCTATGAAAGTTTGAGTGTTTAAACGAGAGACAAATGTGAGAAAAGTTTAAATCCAGTCTGAGAAAAGCGTATAATGTGTGTGGCTGAGCGTGCATTATTTGAATTTTTGAGATTTCGCGTTTCGTAACTTGAATTTTCTTTCATATCTAGAGACCAAAATTTACCGTGAAGGCGTTTCGTAACTTGAAATTTTTGTTTGTTGGGTCATTCGTAAGGTGAGGTACCACTGTAAAATGTATTATTGCCAGCGATATTGTACATCATAAAAACTTGGCTAATTCTGAGTTACTCTTGAAAGTGGCACTTTTGCATTTTCCTCATGAAAAAAATAACAATCAGAATCAAATATGATCCAACGAAATGTCAAACATGACATATATAAGTGCACAATAACTTTCTTATCTGCTTTGTTTTAACTGAGTACTCACTATTATACAACAGTTTGTGTGCAACATACAATGTAATAAAAGTGTTATTGAATTTAGGAAGGAATATTATATGTATAATAATAAAAATATGTAAAAATATACTTGTATATACTGATGTATGAAAGTGCAGATTGACATTATACTCTTTATGTATGTTGGTTTGCTATAATTGCACTCTTTGTAAATGCTTAAACTGTCCTTTGCTCTTGCTGGTTCATCATCTCAAGTGGCCAAAAACATATTGGCAAACAGACACAAAATTATACACTGTGAAATGAGTTTAACCTGTTGTTAACCAGACACTCTTTAATCAAATTATTGGATATTAATGGGAACTCTAATTCCACCCTAATTCTCCATTGGTCCAGGGAATGTGATCTTCACCAAATTGATTTAAAAGTATTTAAGAGACTATAAGAAATAACAACAGGCCTACCACAAAACTGTCCTTGGTCATCTGAGCTTCATGTAACGACTGTAAAATTATAATGTTTTATAATATCTTATTTGTTGGTGTTTCCTATAACACTTCAGTGTACAGTAATCCCTTGTTTATCGCGGGGGTTAGGTTACAGAAATAACCCGTAATGAGTGAAATCCGCGAAGTAGGACAACTTTATATTTTACAATTATTATACATGTTTTAAGGCTGTAGACGCCTTAAAACACTGGAATTAATGTTTTCTCACATTTCTCTCTCGTTTAAACACTCAAACTTTCGTAGATTTTCAACAAAATGTTTTAATAGTGAAGAGTGGGGCCTCCGCCAGGAGCCCTGCCGAACGCGCGAGGGAAGCGGAGACATGAGTTACTGGATCTGCAGGAAGCACCGCGCTCATAGCCTGGGAATTCCCAGGCCGCTTCCGTTCGTTTCGAACTGGAAGGCGGCCTGGAAACTCGTCCAAGCGAGAGTCCCAGATTTAGGGCCCCAATCAGAGAGCGGGGGAGGGGTGGAAAGACGGTGACGCGTACTACATGACAAACGGAAGCTTGTAGTTTGAACTGACAACTGACATGATTGGCTATGGACTTACGTATACGCTCAATGATAGACATTCATAACGCCCAATAAACGGCCGTTGGCAATCGCTAACCACACCTCCGCTACGGGATTTTTCGAAGCGAGTTTCCAGACCCATATCTCACTTGTGATATGGTCAGGTGTTAACCAGACTACCGCGCTCATCCAACGGCACTGCCACGTCCCGGGACGCGACGCGCACCAACCCCTTCGGAGAAGCGCGTGTGGTCAAATCCGTGACAAAGCAGCACGACCGGCGCAAGGCCGGGGCTGCGAGCACAAGATCGAAGATCGCGTTCTCGCAGCCCGAGCCACAAACCGAACACGCACAAACGAACGCAAGAGCCGCACGAAACCAGCAAAGAGCCGCACGGGGTGATTTAATCCTGGTCCAGTCCTGGTTTAGTCCAGGACCAGTCCAGGTTTAGACCTGGTTTAGACCTGGTCTAGACCTGGTTTAGTTCTGGTCTAGACCTGGTTTAGTCCACGTTTAGTCCTGGTCTAGTTCTGGTCTAGTCCCAGTCCCCCCTGCATCCCCCATCTATCAATCGGCAAAGGTCTACAGTCTCTTAGCCAATCAGGACGCAGAACACAGTTTTACACTATTTAAAAAATGGTACACTATATACATTTTTTTTTTAAATCCGCGAAACAGCGAGGCCGCAAACAGTGAACCGTGATAAAGAGAGGGACCACTGTAAATGAATGCTTGGCAAACTGTGACATTGATTTTATAAGAATATTGTATGAATATTTAGTGTTATCTACAGTAAAGTTAGAAAATCATGTAAGTTTCATATTATTTGCATTTACTAAGGGTTTTACATCTGATTTAACCACCATGTAAGCTGCATATGAGATTCTGATGAAGCATGTTTAAATTTTGTAAAATGTATCTATCTCTTTTCCATATGGGCAGCCGTGTTTATCATCAGAGAACCACATTTTAACACGGCAGGAAATGGATTTTGCATAATACCACATCTTTGGAACAGTTCAAGAAAAGCAGTATCTCCATGGCAAATAGTGGACCCTACATCAGAAAAGTCACCTTTAACACGCCCTTCTTTCTCGCATCTTAATCCTTCAAAACTGCGATAAGACACAAGCCTAGCTCCAGTTTTCTCTTCACCACTGTGGCTTACCGATTTTAATTTGGCAACTACTAGACTGTAAAACATACGCATCACATTACATTTCCCCCTTTTCATGCTCTATAATCTATTTCGCTCCCACCGCTATGATGACTCGCAGGTCTAAAGGGACTTACTTTCTGCTTGTTGGCTATTGTTCACACTCTAATTTAGAATCTATTTTTCATGTTGTTAGCAAATGTAGGAACATATGTACTAAACACCTCCCTGTGAAATGTCTGAAAACGTATTGGAAAGCTGCCCTTCTCCAGGCGCCGAGTTGTAGCTAGCGTTTGAACCACCTCTCTGCTGTTTGCAAGGAGTCTGTCGCAGGGTTTTTTCTTGGCAGCAAAGACGTAAAAGCTATCCATGGATTCACACACTAAAAAGTACCAGATTCAGAGCAATTGTTGGGGACTATAATTGGAAGGGAAACTAGGATTTGATGACTGATGTATTACTGTGGAAAAGTATTTTGGTTTCACAAAGAAATATTCATCTGATGCGGGAGAATCAGAAATAGAGCAAACGTGTCAAAAAAGAAATCAGCCAGGAAGACTCAGATTCAGTCTCAGTGGCAGTGTTTACATGCACACCAAAAATGTCAAAGTCAAAGTGTACTTTATTGTCAATTCACTATATAACAGACATTACACAGACGACTGGAATTGCGTTTCACCAAATGCCAAATGTGCAATGACATGGTACTTCTTGATGCTTTTATATGGCTCCTTAATGGTTCCCTAATACTGTAAATGAATCCTTCTTCAAAATCAACACTCAGTGCATGAGAAATAATAAGATAATAAGAGAAATAAGAGATAAGATGAGAAAGAGTCATATATGTCACTCTGGAACAGTCCATTATGGGCGTTGTTGCTTGAATGCAAATGAGGAGAAAAGAGATGGCCTATAGTAGAGGGTGGGGGTGTGGCCAAACTCTCTGCTCTCAGCTCTCAGCTGTGCGCTCTGACCCACTTCCATGTTTTTGCGCGGAGGGAGAGATGAGAAGCATTCCATTGAAAAATAAACACATTTCCACAGAAAATAAAATTAAACCACTGCTGTTTCAGATATCCACAGGCTCAGATAAAGGACTTCCGAGCCTAGAAACACTCGCAAGTTCCTCCAGGCAAATAAAAAAATGCATTTCGCATTGCATAGCTCCTCCGCAGTCCAAACTCTCTGGGCGTGATTTACAGAGACGCTGAGTACAGACAGATGGGGGTGGAACTGGATTTGCATTTCTTTTTTCGAGCTGACGTCAATAAGTTTCCTTGTTTAAAATCGCCCGTTTGAGCTCTGATTTTTTCTAACGCAGAAAAGGATCGCAAATGCTCAGTTTAGACATTTCGCAACTTTTAACCATGGGGGGAGGCCTAAACAGGGTAGGGGAGCTCACATTAACGTTCAAAAACCTCAGAAAGTGACAATTTCATGCCATGGGACCTTTAAACTAAAAACTAGGGGTGGGACTTGATTTTAAAAAATTAACTAATTAATCACAGGCTTTGTAATTAATTAATCTAAATTAATCGCATGACCACATTTCCCCCAAAAGCAACATTTAAGGCAAATAAATTGTATTGGATGACTTAATCAAATAATACACACAGACATGACAAGCTCATTTAATGGCTGGAAAAAATGTCTTAAAAAAAAACAAAAAAACATTGAATCTCATGTCAAAGTAGAAAACAAATTTAAAGGGATATGCCACCCCCAGGTCAAATTTGGGCATCTCCCCACAGTCCAGAGACTAAAATAAGTGGTGGAAAGCGTTTTCCTGCTCACCCAGCCATTGTCCGAGTCTGTCACCACTGACCGCCGCGGTATCTGCTGCTCCTCCGCCTTAGACTGGAGTCTAACGTCGCCAGAGAAAGATTTCGGCCAAAAGGAATTAATTTGCTCGATGCGTTTCCCAATTACTTTCTGTGTAGTGCGCATTCATATCGAGTGCAAATAAATGTGCAAATCAACACGGAGAGCTTGACTTGGTCATTTTGGGTGGGAACTATTTTCCAGTGCGGAAGAATAAAGCCGAATCACGCAGCACGCTGCCAGGGGAATCCCTGTTACGCATCAGGAAGGGAGTTCCCCTGTTGCACAGCGTGGTGCGTGATTCGAAAACTGCTGTCTTTCTGCACGGCATTTTAAATGTTGGATCAAACGCAGCTATCTGTAGCACATCTTCCAGACCTTTGTCTTCTACCACTGTTGGTCTGCAGTCTTTGGCAATCCACTTCGCGAGTGAATTCGTTATTGTTTCCAACGTTGACTTGCTCATTTTCCTCCTAAAGCCCGCCATTTGGTCAAGTTGCTGCTGACCAGAAGTGCTACCGCGAGAAGTTTCTGTGCTCGCTTCGACATGTTTAGCACTTAAAGATCCCATGACATGGTACTTCTTGATGCTTTTATATGCTGCCTTAGTGGTTCCCTAATACTGAAAATGAATCCTTCTTCAAAATCAAGCCTCAGTGCATGAGATAGCCTCATGAAGACAGTCAGAGTTATATGACTCTGAAATGCTTTATTCTGGGCATTGTTGCTTGAATGCAAATGAGGAGGACAGAGACAGGCCAGTGCAGTGGGTGGGTTGTGGCCAAATACGCCGCTGTTTCCTGGATTAGCAGTGCGCTGACCCCACTTCTATGTTTTAAGCGCGGAGGAAGATATGATAAGCATTAAAAAAAACACACACATTTCCAGAGAAAATAAAATTAAACCACCCTGGAAACACTCTCTCGTGTCTCCAGGCAAATTAAAAATCTGCATCTTACATTTCGTAGCTCGTTTCCGGTCCAAATTCTCTGGGCGTGATTTCCAGAGACAATGGATGGACATCCAGACAGGGGGTGAAAACCTTTCCCCGAGTGTGACGTCAAAAAGTCCCCTTGTTCAGAATCGCCCGTTTGGGCTGTCTTTTTTCAAACGCGGAAAAGGATCGCAATTGCTCAGTTTACACATTTCACAACTTTTAGCCATGGGGGGGGGGGGGCTAAACAGGGCAGGGGAATTGACATTAACATTCAAAAACCTCAGAAAGAAAAATTTCATGCCATTTAAATGATACCGTAAGGTTGAAGCACTTCTGTGGTAGGCCAGCTCTTTTTTGCATAGTTGTGCAATAAACTGTGGCTTTGTCTATTCCCCCATCTATTCCCCCGTCCAGCAAACCCCTCTCACTTGTTTCTGTCTCCTCTCCGTCTCCTAGCCGGAGGAAGTGTGTGCGTCAGTACAATTGGCGTACCAGAACATGGTGCACTGACAAACATTCCGGCACGGGTTGTTTGACACGCAAACTACGGATGCGTTAAGATGCGTAAATATTTTGAATTAATTAATGACAAGCAAATTAATTAATAATAATGAACGCGTTAATGCCCCACCCCTACTAAAAACTAAAAAACAAGCACACACGCATGTGCACAAATACAGCTACACTCATGGACATGAAGTGTACACAGACATCAACAATAAAAGGACATAACACATATAGGTAAACATATACGCTTCCAACAAGAAGGAAAGTTTGAGGTAGAATGAAATGTGCAATATGTAAGGTGCAATAAGTAAAGGTGCAATTTGTAAAGTGCAAAAGTGCTGAAAGCAGCATGTACATTAGTCTGTGCAAGATTGTTTTTGGACGTCAGTAACATGTTCATGGAGTTCATGATTTCTGGAGTTATCAGATTACTGAAATGTCATGCAAAGTTCTATGTGATATGAGTAATCTGATTTAATAATTTAATCATTTCTGATTGAAATTATGCACAAAATAAAGATCGAAAGTTAATTTAAATGAACTCGTTATAGTAGTTTCTTCTCATTGACCCTGTGAAGTTGCATTTAAAGTGATTCTTGCATGTTTGAGTCATCTTCTTCATCTTCATTCTTCTGTATTCAAGACGTCATTGCCCTTATCGACCTGATTTTCACCTCTAGTACATGCCCACTGTGACGTACACACTTCCTTCTCCAGTTTTAATTTCTTTATCAGTGACAGGCTTAGGGTTTGACATAATTGGCACAAATGAAAATAATGGCGGATTTGCCAATAAGGGGTACAGACCTAAAGGGCCGTATGTGGTTGGTTTTAGAAAATATACATATTTCATAATTTTACATCATTCATGGACTAAAGCTGCATTGCTTTTATTTTAGAGATGTTTTTTATGACATTTTTGTAAGGCAACCTCACTTTTTCATGGCTTAGTCATAACATAAACTCTTACCAGCACATCAGAACAATGATATTTACTGCTTTTTATTAAGAAATACAATTAATATCATGCAGAATTGAGTTAAGCATTTTGGCCAGGCCCTCCACAATATTTTCTGTTTCTCATGTGGCCCGATGGGGAAAAAAAAAAAAAAAAATGCCTACCCCTGTATTAGATCAATATTAAAATGTCTAAATTACAACATAATGTTCAGGTGTCAGGCATTATAACTGTAACAGACACAAGCACAATAGGTCTTCCATTACTTTGTACTGAATTTGTACTTACAAAGTAGTTTTCCAAATCCACAATTAGGCTACTCTAAAAACCCATTAACTGACAACACCAGGAATTTTTTATCATGTTGCAAACACGCAACATGGTTATTTGAATACTGCAGTACTCAATCACTGCGTGCACATGGACGAGTGTAATCCGATTGCAAACGGATCGGGATCGTATCGAATTCATGTGCACGTGCTAAGGATCGTATAGGGAATGGTTTCGCGAATCCGATTGGAACCCCTGGCTTAGGACAATAGTAATCCGCTTGGTGACGCCTTGTGCGCGATATTGGATCGGTTTGGCGTACTGCGCATGCGCGGGAATTTTCGCCAGGGATTTCACCCGGAAGTGGCAGGATGCGCCGACGCCGTCATAAGTAGCGATTGTTCCCGGAAAAGTCAGACGAAATCATGGCTGCGAAGAAAGAATGCACAACACGTACACCAATGCTGCTCCGTCAAACTCCTCAAGCGCCGTCTTTGTATACCGCCACATAGTTTGTTGTGTTTTTATTGAGCAGCCATCACCTGGAAGTAGTTGGACTACAGCGCCACATAGCGTAGCGGAGCCGGCCAGATCGCTGACCATTATCCGATTACACGAGTTTCATGTGCACTTGGATCTAAGGACAGACCACCTGCCGAGTAACGGGATTGGATTTGGAGAAATCCAATCCGATCCTACCATGTGCACGCAGTGAATGTATTTAGGTAGTTCCCAACACAGTACATGGTTTGATTTGATTGGAATTTGTCTCCAAGGTCTTTGGTTTTGATTTAATCCTGATTATAGCATTGTGCAGTCTTGTGCGTTTTCTATACTTGAAGGCAATAGACATGTGCTCACAGCCTTTCAGAACAGTTGTCTGTACTATGGGACTGGGAGTTATAATTGAATCTTGAGCAATAAAACAAAGCCCACGTGGCAGAGACTGGACCTTCTCTTGTCTTTATTAGAATAGTTGATGCACTGGCGCTGACAGCAGAGGTATACATGCACTTCCAATGGTTAAGTGAATTTAATTTGCCTAAACTTGCTAATATTCGACACTTTTCCTATCCTTAAGAGTGTAAAATGACTTCAGCTCAAAGCCGTATACTGGAGATAGATATTGTATTGATCCTCGGGGAAATTAGCCACTTTTTTTCAACGGCGTCTCTTCATATTGGCAGCGATCGTGCAGTCTCCTGTCGCCGCAAGTCTAAGCCCAATGGAGTTGCGCATTTAAAATAACGACCCAATTTTGGTTCAAAGCATTCAAGTGAAGAATATGAAATGTGTTTAGTGGAATACGCCGTGCAAAAACACGCAAATAATCACTTTTTATGGGTTTACTATGGCAGCGGTCACATTACAGTAACCTGAGCTAAACCTGGACTAGATCAGGACTAATCCAGGACAGAACCAGCTAAAACTACTTGTGTTTACAGTTCTTTTCATAGATCTGAGGTGGGTAGTACTCAGTCACATTTACTTTACTAAGAAATTATACTTTAGCCGATGTTTACTCCTACTTCAGCAGATTTTTTTTTTAAGTTCAAGACTCTTATGAAACAGGACCAGATGTAAAATCCAATTAGAGAAGCACCTGGTCCATTGTCGAAACAAACATGGTGGATTATTTCAGCCGAATCATCCATTTTCTTCGGCTTTATCCGGAGCCGGGTCATGGAGGCACCAGTCTGAGCAGAGAAGCCCAGATTTCCCTCTCCACACACACTTCCTCCAGTTCTTCTGAGGGGATTCTGACATGTACCCAGGCAAGCCCAGAGACAAAATGCAACTGCTCGTATGTTTTTGACGAGGAAACTACATTATAACATAGATCAGAAAATAACGTAATATGGGTCCGTTAAGAGTTTTTCCATATGCTTAATACTGAAAGGCAATGATAATAATATGTTGTCTGAAATTGTCAGTTATCACAACACAGGGGTCTAGTCATCTTTAGATCTTTAATAAAATAATATGTGCTTTTATTTGTCAACCCTTAGTCTTTTGTCAGTAATAATACTTTTAATCAGTGTTTCTCAAACTGTGGTAGTAGTTCCTGATTTTGTAATACACCTAAATTTGCTGTTTCTAACTAACAGAAACAGTTATTATATTTTAAGTGCAAATTGTCAAGACGTTATAATAGGGCTGGGCAGTATACCTTTGCATACCAAATACCGATGTTTTAGTTTTTTTTAATGATATGAATTTTTCATTTACCGCAATACCGGTGAGTGTGTACTAGGGATGCAAATTATCGGTTAATTCATTAACTGATAGTTGATTGACCTTATCGATCGATTAACGATTAACTGATAAGCGGCGTTTTTCACCTGAATTTTACTGTTTCAATAGGGTCTTTAAGAATATAAGCTATAGTATACATAACACTGAGTCAAAAATATATCATAGTATTATTATATTGTATATTCCTCAATTAATTATTCCTTAGTAAAAAGCAGACAAATGTATTGATGCTGAATAACAAAATACAATTGCTCTATCCAATTTTTTTTTTATAGTGTAACATTTTTTTTATAGTGTAACATTGTGTTCTATCCTGATTGGCTAAGAGACTAGACCAGGACTGAACGTGGACTGGACCAGGTCTGAACCAGGTCTGGACCTGGACTGGACCTGGACTGGACCGGGACTCGACCGGGTCTAGACCTGGACTAGACCAGGATTAAGCCACCACGTGCCGCTGCTGGTTTCGCCACGGCCCGCGCCCCGAGCCGCAGGCCAGCTGCGCGGGGCTCGGGGCGCGGCGAAACCAGCAGCAGCGGCACGCATTCCGGGTTCGATCTCGCCTCGCGAGTACACCCGGGGCTGCTGAGCAGTGCCGTTGGCGCCTGCGGTCGGCTGTGAGTGGAGCTTGGCGCAGCGCGGTCCGCGTGTCCGCGGTTATCGGTTAATTACAATTAATGCATTTTGATCGACCAACGTCTTAATCGACAATTAACCGTTAATCGATTAATTGTTGACATCCCTAGTGTGTACATACAAAACGTCGGGAACACAGAGCAGTGGAACGTTGAGCCGGAATATCGCGCCGGGGAACTGTTTTGCAGTGGCACGAGAGCGGTGGAAGCGTAAGCTGTGTCCCAATTCGAGGGCTGCAGCCTCCGTTGCTTCTTTGGCTGCTTTTTCGGCGGCTCCAAAGGCTGCGAAAGCTGCAGCCTTCAAACTAGCCTCTGTGGACTGCAAGGGACATGGGACAGGTCCACAGAGCCGCTCGCAGCGCCCAGACACGCTGCTAATGCTAACAACACGCACCACGCAAATGACGCACACGGATCAATAACATGGCTAGAGTGTGTGTTGAACGGTGAAGAACATGGACGTTGTTGTTAGAAACAGAGGAACTTATACTGAAAAAGAGGAGCCGTGTCAGTTGTGTGAAAGTACTTCGGCTTTAAAAAATCTGACACTGATCAAACAAACAAAAGACGATGATTCAAAGACGCGTTTACTAAGGGGACTGCCTATGACAAGAAAAGAAAACGGTGGAACGATATTACCAACGCTGTTACTGTCCATTTAGACATGGTACCACTTAGTCCTGTTGAGAAAGGAGCTTCAAGGAGATGATTTAAACACTGGACCCAGATATGTTTTACCAAGTCCAATTTTCTGCAGTAATTATTCTCTAAATTATTAGGAAATGGGGTTAACACCTCGTCATGCATGAAAAAAACAAAAAAAACAAAAAAACACATCAAATACCGTGATACCAATAAAATTTTGAAAAATACCTTGATATCAGTTTTTGGTCATACCACCCAGCTCTACGTTATAACCATAATGTGTTATAATGTGTTATATTATTATAGTCCCTCCAGTGTATCCTGTGTATTCCCTAGGACCTGAAAGACAGCTTCATCCACAAAGCTGTCAGGATGCTGAACTCTCTCCCTGCCCTCCCTCTCCCAATGACACTGCTGCTTAAATGACACCATTTGAGCTTTATTACGCTACACATTGTGTGTTTTACCTATTTGTATTATATACAAGTTTACTGTACTTTTCCTACGGGTATATGTGATGTTTTAGTCATGGTGTTTATTGTCTTGTTTATCAGATGTTTTATGTTCACTGTGGGCCTAGGGGGCGCTGTACATATGGTTTTTGACAATAAAGCTGACTTTGAAGTTTGACCTCCTCCTGGTGTGACATGAACACCTCTCAGGCTCTTCTCAACGTGGAGGAACAGTCACTGCGTACACATGGACAAGTGTAATCCGATTGCAAACGGATTGGGATCTTATTGAATTCATGTGCACAGGCTAAGGATCGTATAGGGATTGGTTTCCCAAATCCGATTGGAACCCCTGGCTTAGGCCGATAGTAATCCACTTGGTGCCGCCTTGTGCACGATATCGGATCGGACTAGAGTACTGCGTATGCGCGGGAATTTTCACCAGGGATTTCACCCGGAAGTGGCAGGAGGCACTAACACCGTCATAAGTAGCGATTGCGGCCGGAAAAGTCAGACGAAATCATGGCTGCGAAGAAAGAATGCACAACACGTACACCAATGCTGCTCTGTCGAACTCCTCGAGCGCCATCTTTGTATACCGCCACATAGTTTGTTGTGTTTTTATTGAGTAGCCATCAACCAGAAGTAGTTGGACTACAGCGCCACATAGCGGAGCGGAGCTGGCCAGGTCGCTGACCATTATCCGATTACACGAGTTTGATGTGCACTTGGATTACAGGACAGACCACCCGCTGAGTAACGGGATTGGATTTGGAGAAATCCGATCCTACCATGTGCCACTGGTAGTAGTGCCACTACCCGGAACTATTCACACCCCAGGCTGGTGTATCATTAAAGTGGGACTAAACCTAACACCTAAACCTCAGTCACAAGAACATTTAAAATAGAGCTGATAAGCTGGGCAGTACCTGGAGGACTAAAGAAGGGGAGAATGAGGGGGGCCGGGGTTTGGAGGTATAAGGAACAGTGTGAGTGGTCGAACAGGTATCCTCCTTTCAAATTCTGTGAGGCGTGTAATCAGAAACATGTGGCTGTAATCAGGGAAGTCATGTGTGATGTCACCAACTACTGAAAATTGCAGTGTCCAGTGGAGACAACACACACTTTAGAATCTGTTTTGGATAGTTTGACTAGAAACAGTAAATAATGCCATTAACACCATATAGCTCTGGAAAAAAATAAGAGACCACTGCAAAATGATCAGTTTTTCTTATGTGTTTGGGCAAAAGGAACATTTTTGAGTCTATAAACTACTGACAACATTTCCCCCAAATTCCAAATAAAAATATTATCATTTAGAGCATTTATTTGCAAAAAATGACAAATGGTCAAAATAAAAAAAAAGATACATGTTTTCAGACCTCAAACAATGCAAAGAAACAAGATCAAATTCATTTTAAAACAACATAATACTAATGTTTACACTATTTTTAATCACAGCTTTCATGTGTCTTGACATGCTCTCCACAAGTCTTTCACATTGTTCTTGGGTGACTTTATTCCACTCCTGGTGCAAGAACTGAAGTAGCTCAGCTTTGTGTTTGTGTTGGAATTCAACAGATGCTGGAATGGAATGGCTGTAATACATGTAGAGATACTGATTTCAGAAAAAAATGCAGTGGTCTCTTATTTTTTTCCAGAGCTGAATACACAATTTAGTATCAAGTTCCACTTTGATACCTTAAGAGAACCCTCACCTATATTGTATTTATGGGGGTGTCAGTAACAGCATCACATGTAAAACTACATTCTGTCATCATGCATGTGATTTACTCTGGCAACACCAAACAAAGAGTTTTATTTTTAAACTGAAACAATCTCACAGTGTAGAAAATCGCTTGGCATGCTCGTGCAGTGAGAAACTGGGTGATGTGTTTTGCCCTAGATCACAACAACAGTATGTACTTCCTTTAGTTCAATCGTTATTTTTGCACATTTTTGATGGAGCCGAGCTGTGTTGACTAGAGCCTTTCATTCCCTTCTCACGGCTGCCCTCCTCACACATGTCCAGAGTCCAACATGGCGCCCACAACAGTGATCCCGTGACTTACACAAGCTAACAAAGGACTGCCAAGACACGGCCTCCATCTGCAGTGTGAGCCGCAGCAAACGTTCTGCGGTGATGAAATCAAACGTTTCCCACTGCTCATTCAAAATATAACAAACAAATATGGTGAAGGAAGTGGAGATCAACTCTGACATTCAAAAAACAAGGAATAAGAGCGGTTGTAATAATTCTACCAATGCTGAAACACAGTTAAGTATGAGCAAAACATGTGAACAAATGTACACCATTGCACTTAAATTGAGTTAAGGTAGAAAGCATTTTGTCCCATATTACACTATATTGATTCTTGTGAGCTTCATATTATGTGTGGAATCTCTCAGTCGTCTAGGTAGAATCTGTTAGCTTTTAAAAAGGAGACTTTGGCTGGATTTTAACATACAGGTACTTTAATCTGATTTAAGCGCAATACATGGCATATGATTACACCAGTACACATATCACAGTCTCATACCATCTCACGCCGATCTAGAGTCGTTTATATACAGAGGACTGGTAAGCTAGTATGCCAAGTACTAAGTTTAACTCCATATATGGATATGCAGTTAACAGTTACCAAGTTTAACTACCTATAGGTTACTGCCTTTTTAGGGGCCCTGTAGATGATAGATGGAAACAGATGGTGCACAGTGGTGTATACAATTTTGTCGTGGTTGCAACATTAAGGTCACAAAGGGTCACACAGCATACTTAAATAACAGGGTCACACAGCATATTTGAATAATTCCACAAATCCATGGCAAAAGGAGCTTGGATAAGCTGTGAAACGTATTCAACCAAATAAACCTTTGTCCAGTTGACAAATTGAATTTCTCCTTTTGCCATTAAAGCCATATTATAATGTTGTTGCCTCCTCAAAAACACACCTGGAGTTGAATTTTGTTTCATTCACGTGTTTGAATAACTCTTTATTATTAGTCTTTCTACATCTCCAATGATCAAAATGCTGTATTCCACCTCGTGATGTCATGAGGATACATTTTATCGTATTGTTTACTAGAGTTTGGATTATTTGTGTTTTCTGTTTGAGAGAAGAACTCAGTCTAGATATGCAGGGTTTGTGTCTTAAACATGTGAGAATGAAACTAGGGATGGGAATTTGATAAGATTTTTACGATTCCGATTCCATTATCGATACTGCTTAACGATTCAATTCTTAATCGTTTCTCTTATCGATTCTAATTTGGGGAAAAAAGGAGAACAAACTGTTTGATTAGCACCAAGATTAGCACTAGTCCTGGTTTAGTCCTGGTCTAGTCCTGGTCTAGTCCTGGTTTAGTCCTGTTCTAGTCCTGGTTTAGTCCCGGTTTAGTGCACAGGCTAATGTTGACACAAGCCGCTGCTTTCACCTAATATCTCCATTTGATGCAGAAATAATATGATAATAATTATGACTCACCCCGTGTCGCTCTGTTGTCGGAAAATTTGCGTGTCTCCACGTGTATTTGTGTATTCGCTTATATCCCCAGACTTTCTGCTGCTAAGTATCCGACCGCACTTTGTACACAAGCTCCGGAGAAACGGACCTGTCCCGAACCTGTCCCGAACGTCTCCCGAATGTGTCATGTGTCCAATTGGAAGTTAAAAGTCCATTTTCACAAACATTCTTCTCGTCATGTGAAAATAGTATATAAACTCTGTATCAGGGAAGCGGCGAAGCACGTATCAATCCCACCACTTTTGTGCGTAATTCGTGCTGGCTGGAATCGATAAGAGAATCGTTAGATAAACTGCTAATCAATTCCGTGGAATTGAAACACACGGAACTGGTTCTCAACAGGAACTGGTTCACAATTCCCATCCCTAAATGAAACACAACTTCAGGTATATTTGTGATGAGGAAACATTAGAGTATAGGGTATTATGGGCCCTTTAAATCAAGACATTTGGACCTCCATCCAGATTGAATTTAAATCCATTTCAATTGGAATGCTGTTTTTGTGTACCAAAACATTATCCTGGGATGTGGTATACAGCTACTGCCAGAAGAGGGAAAAACACATCTTAGTTAATAATGAACATGCCCTGATATGCTCATGTGAGCATAAAGTATGAGCCAGTCTTTTGGTGCAGTGGACAGATCTCTACAAAAGCAGGAGTCTCTTCACTGCTCAAATCATCTACTAGTACTTTATCTTAAATTTGTCACCACTTGTATTTCCTGCACTTTTTTTTTGGTAATTGTTAACTTTCTTGCACTTTTTGAGACAAAAACAGCGACAGGTAGTGTCAGCATGATTATATTTTCAGCTTACTATGTGCTAGGCTTTTCGAGACTCATGTTGTGCGTCACAGTGGATCTGCTATAAAATCTCTGCACTGTACTGTCTTTCACAACAACTTAACCAACATAATAGCCAAGAGCAAAAGTATCCACAAAAGAAGGAAAACAGCACTACAGCACAGGTTTTCTATACTTAAACATTATGAAAAAAGTTAAACAAAGTGGTTATTCAAATAATAGATGTTTATACCATAGACTGTATATGTGAGTCGTCCCAGAGGTGTTTTGAGTTATTCACAGATTCTGGAAGTGTAGATTCTAAGCTTTCCAATGATGCCTTACATATGGAAATCTGAGAACATTTGAAGAATTTGTGGCCATTTGAAAGCAGCACATCTGAAAAGAACGAGCTGAGAAAAGCCGCGTTAAAGATTCTCTAGTCCAGGCCTTCAGAACTCATTTGCATGACATTAAGCTAAGCCTGCATATCATCTATCACTGTGGTATGGTGTTTCAGGGCAGGTCAGAATTAGAAGGTACTTTGTTAAAATGGAAATGCTTTTATAACTAAAAGTCCATATAATCTTTCAATAATTCAATAATACTCAGGATATGTTAATTCAAAATCACCTGTATTGTCAATTTAATACAATACAAAATAGTATAGGATTCAAGATTCAAGATTCAAGATTCAAGATTGTTTATTTGTCATATGCAGAATCAACACAAGGTCAACAATGCAATGAAATGCTTAGGATCAGAAGAACCGTTGACTCGCTAAGATAGTCAAGAAGTACTAATAACATGCAATAATAGTACATGGTAAAAAAAAGTGTTGTAAAGTGCAGGGGAAGAGGTAAACAATATAATAAACAATATAATAAACAATATAATAAAATATGTAATAAAAAAAACAAGGTACAATGTACAAGGTGCAGGTAGGATTAAATCAAGATCAAATAAGGTGTAAGTATTTCACAGATTGCACATAATATGGTGTGGTGTAGGTGTTGCATGTGGATTTCGTATTGCACATAGTGTGGTATAAATATTGCACATGTAACAGTAATTTACAGTGAGGTAGTGACAAACATGATATATTCATATAGAGCAGCAGCAGTAAACATAATTATGCATAATGAAAGGTAGTTTAGTGCAGTATTATTGAGAGTTCAGTATTATTTAGAGTATTACCCAGAGTTCAGTAGTCTGACAGCTTGGGGGTAATAGCTGTCTTTGAGTCTTTTTGTGCGTGCTGGCAGGCTCCTGTATCCTCTACCAGAGGGTAGCAGACGGAAGAGTCCTTGTGCCGGATGAGTATGGTCCTTAGTGATGCTGCGTGCTTTACACAGACCCCTGCTGTGGTAAATGTCCTGGATGGAGGGGAGACTGCTGCCAGTGATGTCCTCTGCCGCTCGCACCACCCTCTGTAGTGCTTTGCGGCTCTGAGCGGTGCAGTTCCCATACCACACTGTGATGCAGCCCGTCAGCAGGCTCTCGATGGTGCACCTGTAGAAGTTTGTGAGGATGCTGGTGTTCATACCAAACTTCCTCAACTTCCTCAGGAAGTAGAGTCTTTGTCGGGCTTTCTTAACCACAGTGTCTGTATGTAGTGTCCAGGACAGATCCTCAGTGATGTGTACCCCGAGGAACTTAAAACTGCTGACCTGCTCCACCTCAGCGTTGTTGATGGAGATGGGGGGATGCTGGTCTACACGCTGTCTCCTGAAGTCCACGATCATTTCCTTAGTTTTGCTGACGTTCAGAGAGAGGTTATTTTCCTGACACCAGCTGGTCAGTGATTTCACCTCGTCTCTGTAGGCACTCTCATCGTTGTTGGTGATGAGGCCTAGGATGGTGGTGTCGTCAGCAAACTTGAGGATGGTGTTGGACCTGTGCCTGGCGGTACAGTCATAGGTGAACAGGGAGTACAGGAGAGGGCTGAGAACACAGCCCTGGGGTGCCCCAGTGCTGAGGACACATGTGGAGGAGACGTGGCTGCCGATCCTCACCGCCTGTGGCCTGTTGGTGAGGAAGTCCCATATCCAGCAGCAGATGGACGTCCCCAGGCCCAGGGCGGTGAGCTTAGAGACCAGTTTGGAGGGGATTATGGTGTTGAATGCCGAGCTGTAGTCGATGAAGAGCATTCTCACATATGTGTTTCCTCTCTCCAGGTGACTGAGAGAGGTGTGGACTGCTAGAGCAATAGCGTCGTCTGTAGACCGCTTTGCTCTATATGCAAACTGCAGGGGGTCCAGGGTGTCGGGGAGGGAGTCACAGATGTGTCTCTTAATGATTCGTTCAAAGCACTTCATGATGACAGATGTGAGTGCTATGGGCCGATAGTCATTAGGACAGGATGCTGTGGGGGTCTTTGGGATGGGGACTACAGTGGAGGTCTTGAAGATGGTGGGCACGATAGACTGGCTCAGAGACAGGTTGAAGATGTTGGTGAACACCCCGGCGAGTTGGTCAGCACAAGCCCTCAGCACCCGTCCGGGGATGCCGTCGGGTCCTGGTGCTTTGCGGGGATTCACTCTCTTGAACGCCCGCCTCATTGTAGCAGTGTCTATACAAAGTACAGCGTCTTCACTGTCCACATGGGGTCTGGTGACAGGCGTGGTGTTAACTGCATCAAACCGGGCGTAGAAGGTGTTGAGTTCGTCCGGAAATGATGCGCTGGACAGTTCCACGGGCCCGCTCCTCCCCTTGTAGTCAGTGATGCAGCGTAGCCCATGCCACACCCGTCTCGGGTCATTGCTCTGCTGGGCAGACTCCACTCTCTCCCTGTAGTCCCTCTGGGAAGTCCTGATGGTCTTTCTGAGGTCGTACTTGGCTGGTTTGTAGGCTTCGGGGTCTCCTGAGTTGAAGGCGGCAGTGCGAGCTTTCAGTTTAGCACGCACCTCCGGTCCCGCCCAGGGTTTCTGATTAGGGTAAGTGCAGATGGAGATTTTGGGCACCGTGTCCTCAATGCACTTCCCTATGTAGCCTACGACAGAGTCTGTGTACGCATTAATGTCACCATCCGCTGCGTCTGCAAACATCTGCCAGTCTGTAGTTTCAAAGCAGTCCTGTAGCACCTCATCAGACATACTGCTCCATTTGTGGATTTGTCTGGGAACCGGTTTTTCCAGTTTAAGTTAGGACACCACACACAACCACACCTTAGTCCTGTTTTAGTCCTGGTTTAGTCCTGTTTTAGTCCTGGTTTAGTCCTGGTTTAGTCCTGTACACGAACACACACGCTAATGTTGACACAAGCCCCTGCTTTCATCTAATATCTCCATTTGATGCAGAAATAATATAATAATAATATGACTCACTCCATGCTGCCGTGTTGTCCGATAAATCGCGTATCTCCATCTGTATGCACGTGTCGTGTATATCCACAGACTTTCGGCAGCTAAATTCGCCGACCGCTTTCTGTACATGAGCTCTGGAGAAACGGATGTGTCCCGAACGTGTCCCGTGTCAAAGTTCAGTCCATTTTCATGTCCTTATTCTCTTGCAATGCCACGTACATATTCACTAGCTCCTCACAGCTGATAAGCGAACAGGAGAAAACACAACGGCGCTACTCAGAACATAACTGGCGGGAGAGCAAGTGTGGGAAATTATGGTGATTTATGCACACCTCGTTTCTTTCCCGAAAAACAAGCCAATTTGAAATAAAAAATGTATGTTTTTAACCCAACTAATGCTGTTATCTGAAACATGGAGTGGCCTCTTCATGATCTCAACTAGCACATTCTGCAAAAAAATGAAAATCACAAATTTTGAAAAAAAAAACAAAAAAAAACTTTAAATGTCATTTTCTCAGTTTCACAAATGCTGAGATGTAGCGTTTTTTTCTCGTGGCGGGACACATATATAAATGGGCATAACTAACGCCATCACCGCTGCATTCCTAACAGGAAGTTTGCATGAGGCTCTTCCGGCTCCTACTTACTCTGGTTCCCATTGTCTTACACTGGAATATCGTGGCCTCTGTACCTGCTGCTGTGAGCCTCATCATTTTGGTTTATAAATATTCATATTAACCCACTCTACATAATCCTGGTGTTTTCGGTTTTGCTTTTTTGTCTGTTAAAAAATCCTGTTCATAATCTGTAATGTGTAAATGGGCAAGTGTCTGGAATGAGAGAGTGTACTAAGGGAGTACCACAGGGATCGATTCTTGGGCCACTATTGTTCAGCCTATATATTAATGACCTCACATCCATGTGTGACGAAGTTGGTGTCCAAATGTATGCGGACACCGTAATTTACACGGACGGGAAGGATCATGAACACGTGGCAGCCAAATTATCAATGGCAATGGAAAAAATTGCAACATGGTTGAAGGACTCTTGTCTAACACTGAATGTGGGTAAAACAGCAACAATGTTTTTCTCTACAAAACAAAATAAAAGAACATATCCCTTAATCACAGTAAACGGCGAAACTATTAAAAATGTTGATGAATACAGATACCTCGGCATCATTTTAGATAATAGACTAAGTTTTAAAAAACACATTAAAAAGGTTTGCCATAAAATAAAATATAATCTGTCTACTTTTAGATCCATATGAAATTCCCTGACAAAACAAAGAGCAAAAATCTATCTAAATGCAATAATACTACCTCATTTAATTTTTGGTGTTTCATGCTGGTCACACGCCAACCAAACCACAATAAAACCTTTAGAATCTCTTTATAAGCACTTAAGATTCTAGATCGGAAACCACAGAAATACCATCACTGTCAGATATTAACTAAACATAAAATGCTCAATTTTGATAATACAATTAAACTGGCCAGTCTAAGGTTATTATTCAAGATTATCAATAATGTGGCACCACCACCACTGAAAAAGTTTATCTATTTAACATCTGATCAGATGGTCAGAACAACCAGGTCAACGGTCAATGGTCAATGTGCAATACCAAAATGGAAAACATCATTAGGACAATCAGCATTTTCATTTAAAGGTCTCATGGCATGAAATTTTCACTTTCTCAGGTTTTTGAACGTTAATGTGAGCTCCCTTACCCTGTTTAGCCCCCCCATGGCTAAAAGTTGTGAAATGTGTAAACTGAGCATTTGCGATCCTTTTCTGCGTTTGAAAAAAAGACAGCTCAAATGGGCGATTCTGAACAAGGAAACTATGTGACGTCACACTGAAGCAAAAATGCAAATGCAGTTCCACCGCCCGTCTGGATGTCTACCCACCGTCACAGCCAGAGTTTGGACCGCGAACGAGCTACGCAATGCGAGATGCGGTTTTTTATTTGCCTGGAGGCACGTGAGAGTGTTTCCAGGCTCGGATGTCCTTTATCCGAGCCTCCGAACCTCTGAAACAGCAGTGGCTTAATTTAATTTTCTGTGGAAATGTGTTTTTCAATAGAAATCGTCTCATATCTTCCTCGTGCATAAACGCGGAAGTGGAGCCAGCGCACTGCTAAAGAGGAAAGAGCGGAATGTTTTTTTTAACTAATTGATAAAATGTATCACTGCCACTGTAAATATTATGAATTACACTGTTTTTATGCTTTATGTTCATTGTTTGTGATGTTGTTTGTCTCAGGGACTGCAGATGGAAATTAGCTTGAGAGCTAAAGTCTGGTACAAAGCATCTTTTCATTTTTTGTGATTAATGCTCCTGTACATTGTCCCTGTCAAATAAATCAAATAAACTAAACTAAACTAAACTAATCTAGAGGCTACAAAGTCGCTCCTGTAAACCGCTAGCATCGCAAGCTTCATTTAAGTGGAGCTGAACACTATGGGTGACCTCACACTCACTTTGTCGACTTCTTTATACAGCCTATGGTTTACGCTACAGAAGATTTAAATAAACCTAACTAGACACCAGACAAATTGAAGATAAAAGCTGATACTTCTCTTTGAGACAGTTTTTATGGAGTCTGAATGTGTTTCTATGGCACACAAACTGCCCATGTCAAGAAGAAGACTTAGGCACAAAGGGTTTTGATGCTGTAAAAACAAGTCTGATTGCAAAGGGCTGTGTCAGTCACATCTACAGATGCTGGAGGGTCTAAAGAGACGAGTTATGCAAAGCAATTATGCTATAAGGTTGTGGTTATGTTTAAAAAGTGAAATTTATTTTTTCACTTTGGCCCAACCAGCTGCACAGCCTCATTATTTGAACTGACTTTCACACATCCGATTGCAATGTTCTGTCCCAGACTGTTTCAAATTTAAAATAAAAAAAGTTGAGAAAATATTTTTTGAGCTGGAGGTACAGCCCGAAGGAAGAAACCATTTGTTTTGTCCTGGTTTGTGGTTCATCTCTCTGTAATTATTGGGCCTAATGAAACAAAAACTGGCATAAAGTTCAGCGTCTTCTCTGTCGCCACAAATAAACTAAAGCGATTTTTGCTGTATATATCCAGGCATTAGTCAACGACTAAATAGGATAAGTTTCAATATCTGTAGGTTCTCACTTTGGATTTTTCTTTCAAAAATAGTGAATTGGCCATAGAGTTATAGATGCCCCTGACCTGCATCTCAAATGATTCATTTTTTATGGAAAAGTCAAAGCTACTCAATTCAAGTACTTCCCAAAGTACAAACTTTTGCAATTCTGACTGCACAACACTGGTGCACTAAGGAGTCAAGCATTTCAAATGAGGTAAACAACAGTAATCAAGAGTTTCTTACAGTCAGACCTGTAATTCTGTGTTATACCCTGACATGTTTGGGCTGCACTCTGCTGCTTTCCTCAGAAGTGCGATACTGTGGTGTGTGTGGCAGCTCATTTAAAGTGCAGTCCAACTTCTTCAGAACTGTATTCCACCAGTGCTTCTGATAAATGCCACACAGACGGACTTCAGAAAACCTCTTTTCAAGCAGCAGAAGGTCGCAGCGGTCGCAGAGAAATGGTAAAGGAAAGACTTATCGCGCACTTGTTTGAGATATGACAGCCTCTGAAATGTGTTGTGTTTCCTACAGCTTTACACTACAAAGAGCATTCTCTGCAGATAGTTGGCACACCGGCACTTTTGTTAATTGAACTGTTTATTCAATTGTTATCCAAGAACTAATTATATCCCAGGTATGTGGAAGCGTTCCAACAATGGTATTTCTTACTCTCTTTGCTTATTACCTTTGTGGTGTTCCAATCTGTGAAAAGGAAAAAGGAAAGACACATGAAATAAACAAAACAGGACAATAGTGACACTGCACATGTCACAGAGGGTACACTGGGCCTTGAACAAATGGAACATTCACACCACAGTCAAAACACACTGTAAAGCAGGGTTGCTCTGAATGCAAATCATTTAAAATTAACGAGATGTGGGTTTTTTTCTTCTTTTTTTAAAGGTCCTATGGCATGAAATTTTCACTTTCTGAGGTTTTTGAACGTTAATGTGAGCTCCCCTACCCTGTTTAGGGCCCCCCCATGGTTAAAAGTTGCGAAATGTCTAAACTGAGCATTTGCGATCCTTTTCTGCGTTAGAAAAAATCGGAGCTCAAACGGGCGATTTTGAACAAGGCACCTTATTGACGTCAGATCGAAAAAAGAAATGCAAATGCAGTTCCACCCCCGTCTGTCTGTACTCAGCGTCTCTGTAAATCACGCCCAGAGAGTTTGGACTGCGAAGGAGCTACGCAATGCGAAATACGTTTTTTTATTTGCCTGGAGGAACTTGCGAGTGTTTCTAGGCTCGGAAGTCCTTTATCTGAGCCTGTGGATATCTGAAACAGCAGTGGTTTAATTTAATTTTCTGTGGAAATGTGTTTATTTTTCAATGGAAGGTTTCTCATCTCTCCCCCCGTGCAAAAACACGGAAGTGGGTCACAGAGCGGAGCGGAGAGCTTGGCCACGCCCCCACCCCCTACTATAGGCCACCTCTGTCCTCCTCATTTGCATTCAAGCAACAATGCCTATAATGGAGTGTTCCAGAGTGACATTTATGACTCTTTCTCATCTTATCTCTCTTTCTCATGCACTGAGTGTTGATTTTGAAGAAGGATTAATTTACAGTATTAGGGAACCATTAAGGAGCCATATAAAAGCATCAAGAAGTACCATGTCATGGGATCTTTAAACATTCAGATAGCAAAGGTCAGGTACAGTGTTTTTAAGCAACAACAACAGCTCAAGTCCACCATTAACCAACCACTGTAAGAGCACCTTATGGACATGGTCACAAAGCTAAGGCACAGAGAGCAATAAGTACCATGCTTGGATCAGGGAGGCCATCCAAATCCAGAAAGGCGCCCACCAGACTGTAAGCCAGGACGAGGGGGTTTACCAATTTCCTCATACCTGGAATACAGACTGATGAAAGAGGGGCTGCCAATCTGCACCATCGACTTCCTTCCACCACCACCAAAACTCATCCACTTACCACCAGGGAAGGTCCTGCACTAGTGTCCTGCCTAAGGAAACAATGCCAAAATTTTGTCCAAGCAGGAGTCAGTTCTCCAACCTTGTTTTGGGGGATCACTGCTCTAACCTAATTAATTTGTTTTTGAATAAATAAAATTAACGGTTGAATTATCTGGTGTACACTGAGATCTGGGCTGAGATCTGTCTGGACTGCTGCCCCTGTGACCTGAAAGAAGCGGATGAAAATGCATGAATGAATGAATTCGCTGTGTGTTCATTGTAATCTAAAGCTGTAAAAAAAAAGTAGACCACACGTTTCAGAGGCCCGGCATATCTCAGAGCCAGATAAGTTATTCCTTTACCATTTCTCTGCAACCGCTGCGACCTACCGCTGTTTGAAAAGAGCTTTTCTGAAGTCCATTTGTGTGGCATTTATCAGGAGTAGATACGGTAGCCAACGCAGCCGTATGACCTCCTTACAGTCAGAGCCACACAATACACACAACTTATCTATGGAACCCAAGAACGCCTGGAAAACCTGAAAAGGACAGATGGAGGACACGGGCTGTGATGGAGGACACGAGCTGTGATGGAGGACACGAGCTGTTTGTTCAGTCGTAAGAGCACAATGGATTGCGTTCACGTTCCTGAATTTGAATCTATAGGAGACTGATGAATCTTATGGTTTAAAGTCCTTTCAACTGACAACAATCACGTCTTTGGGGCTGAATAATGACACCACTTTCTGAAGTGATTGTGAAAAAATATATTCACAGAGAAAATGTTGTGGGCAGGCTCAGTTTACATACAGATATTCCCCATAAACAAGGTCAACAAAACAGCAAATCCCACCACAGAATATGACCTGTCCTCCAACTCAATTTCAAACAAAAGTGATTCTTGAATGTAATGGACAGAATTTGCTAGTTGTCAGTCATATTTTCAATCAATATGTTTACCTTATGGGCAAGTCTGTGTATGTGAAGGACCAGCAGCTTCTTACATTTGATTTGAAGTTCCATAATGTCCATGCAGTGTTTATATTGATTGTTTTGAACGAGGTTTTACTTAAAGGTTGTATGGAGGATTTGTTTGTTTGTTTCAGATTGTCAGTGATAGCATTATAGAGACACAGCAGCCTTGTAATTATGAAGACCAAAGTCAAAGGAGAAGTTCAATTTGTCAACTGGACAAAGTTTGTTTGGTTGAAAACGTTTCGCCGCTCATCCGAGAGGCTTCGTCAGCTCTGGTTATTGTACTGGTTAGACCCTGCTTATATCTAGCTGCCGGGAGGCGCGTCCTACAATGACAAAAGCTCTGAAAACGATCCCCCCTAATCTGTCTCTTTGTTTTTCAAATTACTCTGACGGCTGGTTTCGACCCCCTATTCAACGTCTAACGACCCTCTCCACCCCTCTGCCCTGGCTCTGTTTGACTTGTCTAAGAATCGCATTATATGAAGACCAAAAAAAACAACTGTGGAAGTGGTGGGGCCAGATAAACATTAGCCAATAGATAACGAAGCTACCTCGTTATCTATTGGCTGTTAGGTTGTCAATCAAACTCCCTTTGTGTCTAGCGGAAATCACTTGCCGGCACACTGGGATTACGTGGTTTACGTTCGCCGCTCACGCATTCCACAGACGCAAGACTCTGTTTACTCGACCAAAGCAGTAGTTCTTAGCGGCTTTTTCCAACTGTAGCTTCATCACAGTTAAAGGGGTAGTGCGTTTTTTAAAATTTTTTTATGTTAATCTGTATGGGTTTCCTTCTAAAAGTTCTGTGTGTTGACACCGGCTTACCTCTGACAGTCTCAGCTGATCCCGGTTTGGCTCGCTTTCTGGAGCCCACGTAAGTAGGTCCGGTAACTTCCCTGGAACATGAACTAAAGCTTGTTTTTCTTCTCAAAACAAAACCTTTGTCCGAAAGGTGATATATTTGCGTCCCAAACAGTTGTCCACGAAACATCCAGCAGTGTATTTCGCATTCGCATATTGTCTCTCTCCACTCGTATCACTACGCCCATGTTAACTCTATCAGCCTGTTCACCTTCAGCGGATGTCTACACCGAAGTTTACAAGTGAACAGGCTGATAGAGTTATCATGGGCGTATGGGTGATACGAGTGGAGAGAGACAATATACGAATGTGAAATACGCTGCTAGATGTTTCGTGGACAACTGTTTCGGACACAAATTTATCACATTTCTAACAAATGTTTTGTTTTGAGAAGAAAAACAAGCTTTATTTAATGTTCCAGGGAAGTTACCAGACCTACTTGGGCTTGGGCTCCAGAAAGCGAGCCGAACCGGGATCAGCTGAGACTGTCAGAGGTAAGCTGGTGTCAACACACGTAACTTTTAGAAGGAAACCCATACAGATTAACATTTTAAAAAAGCACTATCCCTTTAACAGTTGCGTTTGTTGCGATTGCAGACAAGATTCCACAACCAGTTAGCGCGCACTGAAGCAGATGAAGGGTCTAAAACAGGAGTGTCAAACATGCCAGATCCGGCCCTCCAAGACCTTTAATCTGATTTTCTATTAAAATACTTTAATTATATTTTAATTTTCTACTCAAATATTGGTAATTTCCTGTGCCTCTTTTCTGCTCAGGTTAGCATAGCAGCGTCTCCAGTGCCTCTGTGCGTGGCCCCTCCCACCAGAGCAGCACAAATGAAGACTCGCCTCTTTCCAAACGCTCTTAAAGGTCCCATGGCATGAAATTTTCACTTTCTGAAGTTTTTGAACGTTAATGTGAGCTCCCCTACCCTGTTTAGGCCCCCCCCATGGTTAAAAGTTGCGAAATGTCTAAACTGAGCATTTGCGATCCTTTTCTGCGTTACAAAAAATCGGAGCTCAAACGGGCGAGTTTGAACAAGGCACCTTATTGACGTCAGATCGAAAAAAGAAATGCAAATGCAGTTCCACCCCCATCTGTCTGAACTCAGCGTCTCTGTAAATCACGCCCAGAGAGTTTGGACTGCGAATGCGCTAGGCAATGCGAAATGCGTTTTTTTATTTGCCTGGAGGCACGTCCGAGTGTTTCTAGGCTCGGAAGTCCTTTATCTGAGCCTCTGGACCTTTGAGCAGCAGTGGTTTAATTTTATTTTATGTGGAAATGTGTTTATTTTTCAATGGAACGCTTCAAATCTCTCCCCCCGTGCAAAAACAAGGAAATGGATCAGCTGTGAGCTACAGCGGAGAGCGGACCGTTTGGCCACGCCCCCACCCTCTACTATTGGCCAGCTCTTTTGTCCTCATTTGCATTCAAGCAACAACGCCCATAATGGCCTGTTCAGAGAGAGAAAAATTACTCTTTCTCAGCTTATCTCTGTTTCTCATGCACTGAGTGTTGATTTTGAAGAAGGATTCATTTACAGTATTAGGGAACCATTAAGGAGCCATATAAAAGCATCAAGAAGTACCATGTCATGGGATCTTTAAAGGACCATCGTTTTGACTGTTGACCGTGACACCCTCATCAGCAAAATGTCAAAAATGAGAAAAGTGGACTCCGAGCACACTGGAATAGTGCTCTATTAGACTAATAGTAGTAATAGTAGTAGTAGTAGTAGTAGCAGCAGTAGCAGTAGTAGTTTTGTTTCTACATGGGTTTTCTGAGTTCTTGGTGTTTTTGTACACGGCTAATTTTGCATTGAATTCTATTTTAGAAAACTTTACAGACATGCTTTGATTTGTTGTACCAAAATGAAGTTAATATTTGCTTTGAACCAAAAAGCTGCACTTTCTGAGTTTGACCCAATGTTTGACTTACACGGTACAGAATTTCTTACGCTCGGAAATTGCAGTGCCCCTATCTTTTCAGTTAGCTGTGATTAAAGGCACAGAATTTTGTCATAGGTGTAGTTCATATAAAAGTTCATTGAAGTCTATTTACATACAGCTCTGGAAAAAAATGAGACCACTGTAAAATTATCTGTTTTTCTGATTTTATTACTTATATGTATGTGTTTGGGCAAAAGGAACTTTTTTTTGTTTGAGTCTGTAAACTACTGACAACATTTCCCCCAAATTCCAAATTAAATATGATCATTTAGAGCATTTATTTGCAGAAAATGACAAATGGTCAAAATAACAAATAAGATCCATGTTTTCAGACCTCAAACAATGCAAAGAAACAAGATCAAATTCATTTTAAAACAACATAATACTAATGCTTACACTTAAGAAGAGTTCAGAAATCAATATTTGGTGCAATAAGCCTTATTTCTAATCACAGCTTTCATGCGCCTTGGCATGCTCTCCACAAGTCTTTCACATTGTTCTTGGGTGACTTTATTCTACTCCTGGTGCAAGAACTGAAGTAGCTCAGCTTTGTGTTTGTGTTGGAATTCAACAGACGCTGGAATGGAATGGCTGTAATACATGTAGAGATGCTGAGTTCAGGAAAAAAATGCAGTGCTCTTTTATTTTTTCCAAAGCTGTATGTAAGATTATGTAGTCTTCTGACATAGAATATGGATTTCAAACTTTCTATTCAAAGTGCAGAAAAAGTTACCACACCACTTTCAAAAAAGTTTCAATAGCAGATGGAGGATAGAACTTGTGAGAGGTTTTCAATTTTCATTCATTCCAAGACAAGGAAACAGTTAACCATCACTGGAGTCATGCTGTGGAACAGAGTAGAAGTGTATCGGAAACAACATCCAAACATGTGTTATTTAAAGCAGAACTATTGCACAAAATCAACTTATTAGAGCTATAGTTGTTTCCGCTCACCATTTACCCTCTCAAAGTATTTGGAGTGATTTGACATTTTTAAGGAATCTTTAATCGCCAATCAATTCTCGTTTTTACTGCCGTTGGTACATGTTCACTCAAATGTTGTTTTTTTTTCCATAATTGGTGGTATGCATAGGATTCGGCAGCGTCCCGTAGTCATTTTGGTACAAATGGAAGGATTGCTCACTCGTGTGATGTGCAGCTAGCTATAGTTTGTTTTCATGTGATGTCATAATCCATGACAGTCGGCCATGTCGGAGATACTCGAAACAAAATAAACATTGCACTTATGCCGCCAAGTTAAAAAAAAAAAAAAAAAGGTCAAACTATTGTCGGGTCTTCGGCGTCACAATAGATTGGAGAGAGAAAAACACCTGCAGTTCTATCGTTTACCTAAAGTAGTGACCAACCAGGACTTAACCAGGACTAAACCAGGTCTAAACCAGGTCTAAACCAGGTCTAAACCAGGTCTAAACCAGGACTAAACCAGGACTAAACCAGGAATAAACCAGGAATAAAGCAGGAATAAAACAGGTCTAATCTGGGACTAAACCAGGTCTAAACCAGGACTAAACTAGGACTAAACCAGGTCTAAACAAGGATTAAACCAGCACTAAGCCAGGTTTAAACCAGGACTAAACTAGGACTAAACCAGGTCTAAACAAGGTCTAAACCGGGACTAAACTGGGTCTAAACCAGGTCTAAACCAGGACTAAATCAGGTCTAAACAAGGTCTAAACCGGGACTAAACTGGGTCTAAGCCAGGATTAAACCAGGTCTAAACCAGGACTAAACCAGGTCTAAACCAGGTCTAAACCAGGACTAAATCAGAGTGAACAGACAGAGTGATTATCGAAGGAAAGGAGGTGACAGAGGCAGAAAGACGATGTTCATATTTCAATCTTTGCAAAACGTGAATAATAAAAAGCAAAATACTCCTACTCAAACACGTGACACATGTAATACAAGTATGCTGACCTTTGCCATCACAGTGTGCTCGTCTCCAATTTTCCGCACTTTGCACTTTCATACCAGCCACAAACAAACTGGTTGCTGCCTCCAGACCTTTAGAGCTCTGAAGGTCTTGTGCTGTATCAGGGCTTGGGGAGAAGACCAGGTATTTGACAATATCAGGACCTCTTACAGCCGCAGAATCTACAAATCGCCACTGTCACTGAACAAACTTGAATCCATCTCATACGGATCTTCTCGCCCAATTCATTTGAGTTTGTTCATATAACGCTCCTTTTCTTTGGCATCCAACTTATCTCTGCACAACTGATCAACTGTATCAGAAGTTTTGGATTCCGATGTGGAAGCTTTGTCACGAAATTTTGATTTTTTTTTTCTGCACGGTTGCTTTATAAGCGTGTTTACTTTGACTGAGCGATATCTCCAACATGGCCGCACATCCGGGTCAAGGTGGGATTTTTCAGGGTCCGTGAAAACACCCTATAGGAGGGCCCAGAGCATGTGGCACTTTGTTGTGACGTCAAAATTGCAACGGTGATGTCAGCTCCCACTGGGCACCACAGTTTTCTAAAGTAGAAATCAGCGCGCTTGTTTTAGAGCAATATTGTGATTTAAAATATGCAACAAAATGATCCACGGTCATAGATTACAAATAAATAACACACACACACACAATATAGTGTTCAGGGACAAAGTAATCACTAGGTAGTACAGGAATGTAATTACACAGTGTCTTCGTTGAACTCTGTACAATGCATTAACTGTCCGTCCATGGTCAATTAAACTTTCAATTATGAACTGAACTGAATACAGCAGCGATGCTTATGTAAACACACACTATCAAATGGTAATATCCTAACAAGGCGAAGTGTGTTCTAGCATGAGTTGATAGGATTAGGTACGTTTTAACTTCCTGCTCCTTTTCGAACATATCGTCAGTCTGTCTTTTTCTCTGTATTATAGTCACACACTTTCAAATTGTTGTTCTGCAGTATGTTCTGTCATGTTCTAAATGAAATCAATCAATCAAACCTTTTCTTTCTGTGCAGGTTTGCTAAGACAGACATATTGCAGAGGCACACATGCTGACCCAGTCCAACCTTGAACCTGTGCTCACTCAGATCTGTGTTTACTGCTGCCTACAACTCACAACCAACCAACCAACCAACCAACCACCCGCTTAGTACCAATCTGCATTGTGGCCAGTTCTGACACACGGGGTTTTTAAATTCCACTCATAGCGCCCAATGGACTCAGGAAATGGGCTTTTGCCAGTAGTGTTCAGTGACTTTTCTAGGTAAGCAAGCAGGCTTGGGGTGGACATTAATATTTAGCCAACATCAATTTAATAACACCACTTTTTATACATACTACATTGCAAATATATGTATTGAAATACTAATGAAATACTAAATGCACACAGAGTCAAAGATACCTGGACCTACATAGTTTATTAGTATTTGTATATTGGACTGTATTTGACACCCTCTTTATACAAGCAGGGCTATCTGTGGTGGATTTGTTTCTTCACAGATTTGTCCTATTCCTGCACTTCATTTATCCAGCTAAGACTTCAGTACTATTGTTGTCTACGTAATTACTATTATGCATCTAGAAACCATATTAATGACATATGTCAGTTCTACATGTGTAATGCACATATTATTTTATTATTATTTTTATTATTTATACTTTATTTATACCTGTAGGGAAATTTATCCTCTGCATTTCATTCATCCTTCCGGAGCAGTGGGCAGCACATGAAGGCGCCCGGGGACCCATCTCCATGATCTCATTGCTAGACTTGGTCAGGACTATATTAGCTGGAGGATTTTTAACCTATGGAGCATGTTTTTGGGTTTATGACTACACAAAATGTAGACAGGTGCACTTAGGGCCTGTTTACAGGAGAACGCTTACGGGTAAAAACAATATTTTATCGGAAGTGCCTTTCATTTAGACCAGGCATGTCCAAACTTTGGCCCGTGGGCCAAATGCGGCTCTCAGACAAATTTTTCTTGGCCCTCAGGCTTCCAGGTGATTTGGCCCAAATGACCTTGAGCAGAACTTTTGACTGTAAGTTTTTTGAAAATCTACCTTGATAAGACAATATTTAATATTTATTGTGTGGTTTTGAGGATCTTAGCATGAATAAAGGACTGAAGCTCATTCTAACATGTTAAACATTCATTCATTCATTCATTCATTTTCTTCCGCTTTTCCATTTTCTGGGTCGCGGGGGCAGCAGTCCAAGCAGTGTTCTGCTGCCCAGAACACAATGCACCAGCCCCCATGAATCCTTCCGCAGGTGGTGGGTCCACAGGAGGACGGCTCACGTCACAACGGGCCTTGATGTATCTTCTGCCATGGGGGCTACCAGTGTCCACAGACACTGGGGGCGAGGTGGGGCTAAGTGTCTTGCCCAAGGACACAACGGCAGCGCTCATCTGTGGGAGCTGGGATCACATGCGGTCAACCCGTCAAGAGCGGGATTCGAACCACCAACCTGGATCACAAGGCATATGCTCTACCAACTGAGGTACTGCCGCCCCCATGTTAAACATGAATATTTCAATTATTGACTGTACTGAGCACCGGTTAAAGGAGAATTAACGTTTGTTTTTTTACAATCTGAGCCTTATTTTGGTAATAAAACAAGTTGTTTTACTCACCCATAGCACTTTGGTGTCATATGGAGCACTTCCAGAGATGTTTTAGATTAGCGATATCTGTAACGTGAGTTCTCGGGGCATATAATATATGCCCCGAGCGGTCTCCAAATAACACAAACTTTAGCACTTTTCAAATGATAGAAGCTCAATGTCTTAGTCTACACTTTCATTTGAGTCAAAACTGGCCTGTAATCTGAGATTTATCCATAATTTACAGCTTTGCATTTCATGTTTGGGTCCCGAGAGCTGAGAGCACATGCGCACTGGTCTCCTCATCTACTCGAAACTATGGCTAAATCTCGGATTACAGGCCACTTTTGACTCAAACAAAAGTGTAGACTAAGACATTGAGCTTCAA
This sequence comes from Paratrypauchen microcephalus, assembly GCA_036785185.1. Classification (NCBI taxonomy): domain Eukaryota; kingdom Metazoa; phylum Chordata; class Actinopteri; order Gobiiformes; family Gobiidae; genus Paratrypauchen; species Paratrypauchen microcephalus. Next base: position 1,466,917 of record JAVJIX010000106.1, on the reverse strand, counting down.
TGATTTGAAAAGTGCTAAAGTTTGTGTTATTTGGAGACCGCAAACATATGCCCCGAGAACTCACATTATGGAGATCGCTAATCTAAAACATCTCTGGAAATGCTCCATATGACACCAAAGTGCTATGGGTGAGTAAAACAACTTGTTTTATTACCAAAATAAGGCTCAGATTGTAAAAAACGTTAATTCTCCTTTAATGGCCCTCGATCGGCCCTCTGCTTCGTCTGTGTTTAGACATGTGGCCCTTGAGGAATAAAGTTTGGACACCCCTGATTTAGACGGTGACGGCTTTTGGGGGCTTAAAAGCGCAAAAAACTGAAACCGCCCTCCAAAGTGGAAAACTTGAATACGCTCCGCCGTAGCGTTTTCGTCTACACTGCCCAAGAAGCAAAACTCTGGTCAAATCTGCTAACGTCGCGTACACATTTACGTCACCATTTCTGGATATTTATAAAGTAAATTAAGTTAAATTAAAAAGTTAAGTAAATTAAATTAAGTAAATAAATTAAGGAAGATTCTATGCATGCGCGCGGACATAGTGATAATGTATCACAGCGCCACCTAGCCGCCTGGCATGCATTCCCAATCCAATTCACATTTGCGTCACCGTATGCACACAGACTTCCTCCCCAAAACGCTCATCTAAACGCAGAATAAAAAGTGAAGACGCGATGCCACTTTTGCATCTTCTGTTCAGACCGTCATCATAGAAATAATCCACATTGTAAATAGAATAGGCACCTTAATAATAGGCCCCTTATTACGCACACGGAGAAGCACCTTTTAATCCGCACTCTAGGCTAAGCCCATCAATTGTATTCTTACTGTAATTTACTGAATTATATGCTACTATTGTATAGATACTAAATTGTTTTTATGTTTGTGATCATAACACATGTACTAAAGTGTCTAATGTCTGCAACTGCAACATATTTTCTATTGTATGCTATATCTTTATGTCTGGGACTGCGGATGGAAATTAGCACTGTGCTAAATCCGGCATATTTACGTCGGTTTGTGTGATCTTATACAAATTCATTAATATGCATTGTCCCTTCCAAATAAACGAATAAAAAAAAAAAAAAAAAAAGAAACATAGCCTTATAATACAGCCTGATGTGTCACAAACACCACGTTATTACTCACCTCTCACTGGTGCAAAACTACATCTTTCCTAAAGAAACGTCCTGTATTTCCCTGAAGTGGAGTAGGTCCAGAACACACACATGTAGGTCCAGAACACACACACTGTCGCTCCCTCATAAAGACACAGACAAGGCGGAATCCTCACTGCCCCAGCCGCTCACTTCGCTGCTCCGCCCGGATCTTCCATTTCACACAAAACAGCCCTGAAAGTAGCTCACTGTCTGATTAAATGACGGCCTGTATTTCGAACGAACATCTAATTATTACAAATGGAAAGCTACAAACAATGACTTGTCGCCAAAAGTGATTTATCTGTAGACATTTGTGTTGAAAGTTAGCGCTGCTGCTGTCGTCTCCTGCTGCGCATTTGCTAGAAACCGCTCCCCATCAGGTTCCCATAGGTGAAGATGTGTTTATTCAGCGCTGTTTGAGCCAGATGTGATCTCAAGTATGCATGCGTAAACCTCTAAAACAAGCGGCTGGCATCTCCGGTGGTCCGAGTGTATGTAGAACGCATGGGGTGTGCCTCCAGGTCTCCGTAGAAAGGCAAAACAACACAGGTTAAGGGTGACGTTTGGAACCGCGGTTGTTCTGTTTGCTAAATGACAAGGAGAGTGTAGTAAAGGACACCGCCACTACAATTACATATCAAACGGACAGAAGTGAAGGGAAAACTGGATCATTTGGATATAATTTGAAACTATTTAATTATACTTTTGACACACAATGATTTTAGATTCTATTGGGCAGCCACTGCTTGCCTTGAATGCCTTGACCTCACACCACTGGTTTTTGCTTATATAAATCTTAAAGCCCCAGTGTGTAGGATTCGTGGCGCATAGGTGAATGGTGCTATTGCACTTTCTGTTTTAGCTATGGCAGACCTCGAGAGACCCGCTTTTTTTTTTTTTCTCATGAAAACATACATTCCCGATCATGTACCATGACACTCTACACATCAAATGAAACCTTACAGTCTCCTCTTTTTGACTATGCAATTAATTTCCCTGCAAAACAAACACTCCCCGAGCACATGGGGCTTTTATACGGAAAAGCACAAAACGAGGTTAGCTTACCTTAGAATGCTTTCCACAGGTCAAACTCTGTATTTCACCATAAACTTGCTCTCAATTTGTCTGTAAGGATCCAGCGAATAAAATCAAGTAAAACAATTTAGTCCAAAACACGTGTTAGATCCATTACGACGTCTGATCCGGCAGCATGCTTGTGTTGTTTATCCAAAACCAAGAGCCTTGCCGAAGGCGAAGGCGGAGCCCAAATGTCCTTCTGCGGCTCTCGTATTCAAAATGGCTGCCTCTGCCTCTGGGGAAGATCCCCCTTTTTTGTGACTATATCTAAGTCCAAAAGAATACTTTGATTTCATGATGGAAGTGAAAAGGCTTGGAAAACAATGTATTTTTGAATGGGTATCTTCAGTTTCAGTAATTAACGGGTAAAGATCTTACACATTGTCCCTTTAAAGAATTCACAAAACCTTTTTTTTAATGAAAGCATGCACACTGTATTCAGGAACAAGAATATATAAATAAATAAATGGGATGAAATATCAAAAATGTATGGCTCGATTAAAAAAAAAAAAAAGGTGCAAATTTGTGAGAATATCTTAACACCTAGGTATTTGAGGTAAGAATAAATACCTATGAGGTAGGTATTTATTCTTTGCACTGCTTTTAGAATTTGTCTTTTTTGCATTGTAAGGTTTTGTATTTTCTTTATATCGTATTTTGTACACTGTCTTTTTTGCACTGCTTGGCCAGAGAGAAACGGAATTTCGATTCACTGTATGTTGAAGACATATGCCAGAATTGACAATAAAGTTGACTTTGACTTTGACTTGACCTAAACTCCTCCCACAACTACATTTCATTTCAAACAGAGCTGCTGAACTGCTGCTGAGGGGGGGTTGGAGGTATAAGGAACAGGACCCCTCAACAAGATGTTTGTAATCAGAAACACCAGGCTGTAATCAGGGCAGTCCTGCGTGATGTCACATAGTACTTCGTATGGCAGAGGCCCCTGGAGGCGGCACATACTCAGTTTTTCACTGTTTTTGAAAACAAAGCTGCAGATTTAACTCGTTTGCATTACATTGGCCATACCAGCTTGTCAAAAAAAAAAACCCTAACCGGACAGGATTAGTTTTACAGGGGGATGTACGGAGTAATGTTGGTTTATCACAGGACCTCTGTGATATAAATGACCCCATTCACACAGGAAGAAATGTCCGTAGTATTTTTTTGATATTTGTTTGTTTACGCTCTGCCATCACGTATCCGTTGTAGAGGATTTTGGTGGGGCAGGGCATAAAGCATCAACTGAAGATAGAGAAGTCGTGATTAGCCTATGTGAAATAGTAACAAAATTATTGCCCATAATCATGACTAATAGAGCATACATTACCTAAAACAAACAGAGGTTTCATGCCTCTGACGACTGAATTATACCTCTTGGGCTTTTTCATTGGTCGATGTGTGCGTTTGTTTGAGAGTACCGGTAGATCATTTTGCTTGCCGGAAAAACAAAGCGCTGCATGCTCCTCCATGTTTGAAAATTGCGGTAAATTATGTCTTTAAACGGATGTGATGAAATATTACATACATCTTTACCGAGGGTCGCATTCGCACGGGATTAATATTACCTATGGTAATTCCTCCAGACCGTTTTACAGAAGGTGAAACTCGCTGTAAATTTCACAGACATACTCCGTTATGTTTACGGACATGGCGCGTTCAGACAGGACCCTGGTAATTATTACTTCACCCCATAAAACTAATCCCGTCCGAATAGGGCTAAAGCCTGATCTCGTCAGATCTCAGAAGCTCAGCAGGGTCGGGCCTGGTTAGTACTTGGACAGGAGACGCTGGGAATTCCAGGTGCCACAGGGGGGTGCCAGTCAAAAAAAAAAAAAACTGTTGTTGTGTCCTTAGGCAAGACAGTTCACCCACATTGCCTAGTATGAAAGTGGAGTGTGCGTGAGTGTTGGAGGTGGTCGGAGGGGCCGATGTTGCAGATTGGCAGCCTCGCTTCCGTCAGTCTGCCCCGGAGCAGCTGTGACTACAAAAAAAGTAGCTTGTGGAATGAATGAACAATGAGCTGTAAAGCACTTTGGATGTCATGAAAGGCGCTATAAATGCTATGAATTATTATTATTATTACATTTGCCAAAAGAAATAACTAGGAACAGAAGCCAAACGTATTAAAACGGGACGGTAAAGTAGCAGTACAGTGGTTTAGTTCCACTTTAACAAAAATATCACTACACAAGGCACTTTTTAGTTGAGAGTTGGAGGTTCTTTCTTCTCATGCAGAGATGGTTCAAACATGTGTCTTAGGATCATTAACTGTGGTTGGAATTCCCACTCTCCCCAAAGAAATATTTTTAATGTTTTTTATCTGTCTTGGCTCCGCACTACTGTATCCCCTCTCACCATTACCAGGGCCAAGCTGCAATAATTGTCTAATTAAAGGACCTGCACCACCAGCACCACCCATATCCTCATACGTTATTATAACCAATGTAGGGAGGCCTCAGGATTTATTGGTACGACTTTCACCGCTTACATGCTCTGTTTGTTAAGCAAAGGTTGTATTTTACTCTGGACCTAATTGCTGTTTCTATTCCACAGGCGACCATGCATTTTCCTAAAGTTTGTTAATTCTTCTGTATTGAGGAAGGTGGTCTGGTATTGCTCCACAGAGGGTTGGTTTCTTATATTTTTCGACTAAACTTCACAATGCAGCATGAGAAGAAAATGAAGAAAAATAGGAGTATTATGCAAATTTGATTTTAACGTTCCCTTATCAAAAACATGCCTGGTTTTAGATGTCATCCATGCATTTTCTTTTGAGTAATTTAGCAATCTCTCCTTGGCCTTATTATGATTGTAAGATTCTGTACGTCACCCATGCTCCCACACGACAATTCTGGATAAATATGCAAAATCATGATAGAAAACTGTACACAACAACTTGACAAACCTGATGCGAGGTGCAGTAGTTTCATAGTGGGATGCACGCTGATTATGTTGTGATGCTCTGAAGGAGGAGTGACTTGGCACAGAGAGCAAAAGGAGAAGAGAATCGGAACATATTAATATGTTGTTTTTGATGAATATAGCATTAGAAAATAGCTCCAACGAAGTCAGTTCTTTATGGCCAGGCTGTGACTAAAGTCTTAACTTGAACAAAAGAGCTTTAGTCGGAGCAGTGCCTACAGTCAGGCCCGGCGCCAGACATAAAATATTAAGGGGGCGATGAGTTTATCACAGGGGGCGGGGTCGCATCACACACACACACACATATCCCACTCCTCGCGTGCGTAATGAGTCAGGCGCGCTCCTCGAGAGCTTGTGTATTTAGACTACACCTTTGTAAGAGACTGACTGAGTAAGAATAAAAAGTGATGAGAGTTTTGTTTATTATTATTATTGGAACGTAGACCAAGCCAACAACTGATCTGAGCAACGCCAAGAGACAGTATATTAACGCCACATAGCCCTCCACCACAAGCTCAAACACAGCGCAATTGGGCAATGCGCAACACAGCGCAACTCTCACATCTGAGAGGGCGGGACTGATGACGTGAGGGGGCGTCGCCACCAAACGCCCCCTCGTGGCGCCGGCCGTGCCTACAGTTACCATCACACATCCATGTTGATGACATCAGTTGCAGAGTATCGAGTGTCTAGCACATTGTCGGGTGAATCATCCTGAAGCAGACCTAAATAATCTGAGTTTCCATGGAGCTAATCAGGGTCCAAGGACATATTGCCAATCTAATCATACTGCTAATCTATGGCACTGACACTGCTGCTTAAATGACACTAAATGGCACTGATACTGCTGCTTAAATGACACTTAAATGGCACTGACACTGCTGTTTAAATGATACTTAAATAACACTGACACTGCTGCTTAAATGACACTAAATGACACTGACACTGCTGCTTAAATGGCACTTAAATGACACTGGCACTGCTGCTTAAATGACACTAAATGACACTGACACTGCTGCTTAAATGACACTAAATGGCACTGACACTGTTGCTTAAATGGCAATAAATGACACTGGCACTGCTGCTTAAATGACACTAAATGACACTGACACTGCTGCTTAAATGACACCATTTGAGCTTTATTACTCTACCCATTGTGTGTTTTACCCATTTGTATCATATACAAGTTTACTGTACTTTTGCTATGGGTATAAGTGATGTTTTAGCCATGGTGTTATTGTCTTGTTTATCAGATGTTTTATGTTCACTGTGGGCCTAGGGGGCGCTGCAATTTTAAATCCTGTGTGTGCAACCTGTACATATGGTTTTTGACAATAAAGCTGACTTTGAACTTTGAACAATCACATAAACTTCATATGGAGACATCTCTGTGCCAAATGTCTGCTTTTACAAGCTATTTTAATCTGCTGTCTATGTTGTATTTGTGGACCACAGTACTTAGATGCAAAGTAGCTTTTTGGCCAAGGCGCACATACACAGCACGTACCTTTCTGATTGGCTGTTATGGGCGTCACAGGGCTTTCTGATTGGCTGTCAGATGTGTCGGAGATCTGTGCAGTGAAGAAATGTTGAATTAATACATCATATATCTGTATCATACAACATATACATATTTATTTGTGTATTATTTGAATGAACAGTGGAGCATGTAAATGGGGGGGTTGTTCTTTGGAATGTGATGTGTGCAGATGCCAGGAAGGGATCTCAAACTGACAGGAGGAGTGAGTGTGTCTGGCGGCAGAGCGGGAGAAAGCGAGGAGCAGTGAATGAAATCCGATCCAAATGTCATTTTGCATATTTGCATATTGATTATTTGTATTGGATATCGATCTGGTCTGAGGGGGAAGGGAGTCACTTCTTTGTACGCGCTGGGTAAGTTGTATGTAGGCATACGCACCAGGGCAGAAATTTGGACCCAGAGCACTGTATTTGAAATATTGCTCGGGAAATAAACTTATGGTAAATTTGAATCTTTTTGAATCTTGGTCGTTTCTGACAGAACACGCAAAATACAACAGCAGCACATCCTCATTGAGTATAAATGGGCTTGTTTACACGAGAACTCTTACGGGCAAAAACAACAAAATATTTTATCGGAACTGCCTTTCATTTAGACGGTGACGGCATTTTTGGGGACTTAAAAACGCAAAAAAACTGAAACCGCCCTCCAAAGAGGAAGACTTGAATATGCTCCACCGTAACATTTTCGTCTACACTGCCCAAGACACAAAACTCTGGTCAAATCTGCTGACGTCGTGTACGCATTTACGTCACATCGGTCCATATATCAGTGTACTTTGTTTGGCAGGAGTCCCAGTCCACACCTTGTTGCGCCTTCGTTGCTTTGTAGTCTAACGTGGTCTCAAGCAATAGTTGAACTTCTTTGTCTGACCACACAATTTTTTTTTTTGCTACCGGTAGCCATGTTTTGTTTTGCTTTTCGCGGCGCAGATGAGAAGAAGGGAGATTCTACACATGTGCACGGACATAGTGATAATGTATCACAGCGCCACCTAGCCGCCTGGCATGCATACAAAATCGAATTCTGCACACTTTTGCATCACCGTATGCGCGCAGATTTCCTCCTGAAAACGCTCGTCTAAATGCAGAATAAAAAGTGAAGACGCGACACCACTTTTGCGTCTTCTGTTCAGACCATCATCATATAAACGTAGCCTTAAGCAGCCTTTACGTGCAGCACCTGTTTTCTGTTTCTCCAAAGCTCCTTTAACATACCACTTCCTGTTGTGTTTTGCTTTGTTTATGCTCATTCTGATTTACATTTTGTCTGATATGCCCCAGTATTCACTCACACATCACATATCCTTCATAATTTTATGCAGTAGAAAGCCGGTCTGTTTAAAAGGCAGACTGTACAGAGAGCTGCGGAGGCCCCCACGCTGAGCTGAGTCCGTGGTGAATGGAAATGCTCTTCGATACAGTGGATTAGTGCGCCTCAGCCCCACACAGGAGCTGTGCACAGCAGCTGCAGCTGGACTCGTTACAAACACTTCTCCTCTTCATATTTCAAATACGAAACAATGCATTTCTGTCAGGCGAAGCATTTCAGACAATAACAACAACATATTCCCTGCAAGTTTACACTATTTACAACAGGTCGTGTTCATAAATGTGCAGTACAAACATATTTCTGCTCTACTGTTTTCTCCAGCGCAGATGCAGCCACACTGATACAGATGGGAAGATGATCAAAAGCTGGATCATATATTCGTCTGGACCAACCACCTGGACCCCAGTGTCTGTGTACACTGGTGGGTTTTATTTTTATTTATTTATTTTTATTATCCTTTATTATCCCTGTCGGGAAATTTGTCCTCTGCATTTCACCCATCCTTTTTTTTTCAGGAGCAATGGGCAGCACATGAAGGCACCCGGGGACCTATCTCCACGATCTTATCGCTCGGCTTGGTCAGGACCTCAGCTGGAGGATTTTACCTGTGGAACATGTTTTTGGGTGAGCGGTTCACTGACGTAAAGCGCTTTATAAGAAATGTGACCACTGAAAAGTCTTGTAACGTTTGAACGTGGATTTGTACAAAGCAGATCTGAAGTTACTTGCAGGATGAAAAAGGACAAAAAAACATTTGAATCATGCAGTTTTGTGATAACTGTCTCTTAAGGAATTAAATGCTAATTTTCAATCTCTGATTTCTGTTGATATCAGATGCCGGAACATAAAATAGTATCATTATCAAGAGTGTAAGAGCTGGATTGGTGCATGTCTAAGCCCTCTGCTAGTGTTCTGTAGTGATCTGCACATTGATAACAGAATATTCATATATATATATATATATATATATATATATATATATATATATATATATATATATATATATATATATATATATATATATATACAGCTCTGGTAAAAAATAAGAGACCACTGCATTTTTTTCTGAATTCAGCATCTCTACATGTATTACAGCCATTCCATTCCAGCGTCTGTTGAATTCCAACACAAACACAAATTTGTCATTTGTCATTTTCTGCAAATAAATGTTCTAAATGATAATATTTTTATTTGGAATTTGGGGGAAATGTTGTCAGTAGTTTATAGATTCAAACAAAAATGTTCCTTTTGCCCAAACACATACCTATAGGTAGTAAAATCAGAAAAACTGATCATTTTGCAGTAGTCTCTTTTTTTTTTTTTCCAGGGCTGAGTACTCTCACAACAAATTTTTAAAAATATGTATGATGTTTTAATAGCATTGTTTATGTTCCAAGTTGTTTTTGGCAGTTTTAGCGGAAACTACGTAAACCACCTCTGGAAATTCAAGAATAGTATTACAATACAACCATAATAAAAGACGTTTCTGGTGTTTCTGAAACAAACACCCAGTTGCAGGGGCAGAGTTTGAAGTGTGGACACCTCCAGACCCCGCTCCTCCTCCTTCCTCACTCTCCCCTTTAGTCCTCCAGGCACTGCCCAGTTTAGCAGCTCTATGGGCGGAAGACGATTGTAAACAGACGACGACTTCTTTTCAGCTCTGTTCACGATAGCAACTTTAACAAAATCTGGAGAAACTGAGAAAATGGCCCGGTTTTCTTCATCCAGATGGCATTGTATTTTTTCTTTTTTTTCCCTTTTATACATTGCCTATTAAGTTGTGTATTATAATTTGTCTTAGGTTAATACAAGAATGAGAACTTCGCACTTCAGTTTCTTAAAAATGGTGCGTTGGAGGAGAGGGAGCAACCCCAGAACATATGAGAAGAAAATAATCCTGCACTCCGTCTTACTTGCAAAAGGTAAGATTTATTAGGACATACGTTTCGGCACTAGGCCTTCATTTTTAATAAATTAAATTAAATTAAATTAAAATAAATTAAATTAAATTTTTATTTTATTTTAATTTTATTATTTTTTTCTATTATTATTATTATTATTATTAAGATAAGATAAGATAAGCCTTTATTGATCTCACACAGGAGAAATTTACTCGCCACAGTAGCTCCAGGACATTTGGACAAGAGGGAAAAAAAGTGCATGCAGGCAGGGAGGGTATAAAGTAAGTAATAAATAGTACAAATAGTAGTACGTAATAATAATAATAATGGAAAATAGTAATAATGATAATAGTAACAACAAGCATCAACGAAAGGAGGATATTGCACGTCTGGCCTATTATTATAGTATTATTATTATTATTATTATTATTATTATTATTATTATTTACATTACACTGTGTATGTGTTGATTGCCTTTGTATTTTGAATGATGTTGTTTTGGGTACACTGTTCTTTTATGAGCTGTCACCCTTGGGTGCTTGCCACACCCTATTTAAGATGCCCACCTGAGCTCTCACTCTATTTTGCCTGATGAAGGCCTAGTGCCGAAACGTTGTATGTCCTAATAAGTCTTAGCTTAATATGGCAAAAGGAGAAATTCAATTTGTCAACTGGACAAAGGTTTATTTGGTCGATACCTGGACGACGGATTCTACCTGAACGACTGAGGGATTCTACTCACATCTTAGGTTAAGAAAAAAATAATACAAAAAAACAATAGTGTTCATTTATGTTTGGCAGATTGAGAGTTAGAACCAGCTGCCCGTGAGTGACGTAGAAGATGCGATTAGAGTCCCGTCCCCCATGGAAAGCTTTGGCAGTTGTGGGCGGCAGGGTGGCTGAGTGGCTAGCACTCACGCTTCACAGCAAGAAGGTTCCGGGTTCGATCCGTGTGGCACCTTGGTATGGCCGTAAGATTCGGGTCGCCCAGGCCTTTCTGTGTGGAGTTTGCATGCTCTCCCAGTGTCAAGGTTTCCTCCGGGCACTCCAGCTTGGGTCCTGACCAAACCGAAGCAACAAGATCTTGGAGTTGGTGTGCTGCCCACTGCTCCGAATAATAAGGATGGGTTAAATGCAGAGAACAATTTCTCCTGGGCGGCAGTAGCTCAGTTGGTAGAGCGTTTGTCCACTGATCCAAAGGTTGGCGGTTCAAATCCCGCTCTTGACATAAGAAAGAAAGAAGAAACATCAGTGGTTGAGCGGTCAGATCCACTGACCCACAGGTTGGTTGGTATGATTCCAGCTCCCACAGATGAATGCTGCTGTTGTGTCCTTGGGCAAGACACTTAACCCTCCTCGCCCCCAGTGTCTGCGTACACTTGTGTGTGAATGGGTGATTGGTTCCTTGTTGTAAAGCGCTTTGGGTAAAGCGCTATATAAAGATGTGACCATTACTGTGTGAGATCAATAAAGTCATTTTCATTTCAAGACGCTGCTGCTGAATCCATGGTTTTATCACAAGCCCAGTGTCGGTAACTAAACCGGAAGTCGTCATGTTTCCAAACATCTTCCGGTAAGTGTGAATAGAGGGTGAATAGAGATTTGAAATGAAGATGAGAATGATAGCGATCCTATAAAGTAGACAAGTTTCATTTTAATACTAAACTAATTGGTACTGGATCGATATTACAATACTTGCCACAGTATTTATTGGGTGTCAGATCTAAAATAAAATCAACGGTCTCACTCATCACCAGCGTTTTGTTCACAGAAAGGTCCCTCAAGCCACTGTTTCAGCCTCTTCGCACTTTATTTAGCATAATGTCTCTCCTTTAAAATGAATCTTTGCCTATTCATTCTCACTGATCTCCAGCTACCCCTTGACCTCCTAACTCCTGACTCTAACACATAACCACAGCTTTTCTCACACATCTCCCCATCCCTCCGTCTTCTCATCCCTGTAGATGGAAGCTAATATAGAGCGCTTCTGTACAGCAAATCCACTTAGCCCCTGCTCCAGTCTTTGCTCATTTAAATTCATTAGTGCTCCGTAATTGAATCATGTGTTAATGCGGAGAGCCGGGTGATTGAAAGCTCCATTATGTGCTGTCTGCGGCGCTGTGTTCACTGACTGTGGGATTTCAGAGCACTGTAGACAGATAAGAGGAGATTTGTTCATGTTTGAGCCAAAGTCCAGAGCAACACAGAGCTGTGGAAGTCCAGACAGTCAGACAGTGTACTTTTAGAGATTCAGGCGGTGGTTATTTAAGAATATTTGTATTATTATTTTAATCAACACATAAGTATCATTGAAAATACTGTAGGGATGTCACAATATCTTAGTTTAGTGTTAGGTTTAGTGATCATGCCAGGCACATGCCTATACTCCATTGGCAGCCATTTTGGAACTAGTTTCTAATAAGATAAGATAAGATAAGATAAGATAAGATAAGACTTTATTGATCTCACATAGGAGAAATTTACTTGCCACAGTAGCTCCAGGCAGAGACAGTTTGAACAAGAAAGAAAGTGCATGCAGGCAAGAATAAAATAAAATAAGTAATAATAATGTAAACAATGTAAATAATGTAAACAAATGTAATGTAAGCAAATCTGCCTTAAAAACACATCACACCTGTGCTGTGTGACCTGCACTGGCTCCCTGTCCCCTATCGGGTGCAATTTAAAGTGTTACTAATTGTGTTTAAATGTTTACACTCTTTGGGTCCAGTCTATTTGAGGGAATTACTGGAGCCTTACACTCCACCCAGAGCCCTGAGATCAGCCGACCAGCTTCTGTTGGTCATTCCCAAGACTAGACTCAGGACGAGAGGGGACAGAGCCTTTTCTGTGGCAGCGCCCAAACTGTGGAACAGCCTTCCTCTTCCTGTCAGATCCTCTCAGTCTGTAACGCAGTTTAAGACGAGATTAAAAACTCATCTCTTTTCCATGGCTTTTAATACTAGTTAGTCAGTTTTTTATTATAGTTTTTATTATAGTCCTTACACTGTGTTATATATGTATATAACACAGTGAAAGATGGCGCTGGTGAGGCCAGCTGCGTGCCGGTGTAGCTCCATCCCTACTTTTCTTTTTTTCCTCTTTTTACTTGTATATAGTCGTTTTTCTTGCTTTTTCTTTAGAGTAGGTGAAACAGGGCGCAGTCGCGCACCTGGGAAGCCTACTCTCACTACAGCTATACTGTTAGCTGTAGTGTTTTTGGACTTTTAATGAATCTGCGCCAGGAGGGATTACGTCGGGATTCACCTGAAGCCATGCACAGGATTATATACACGCGTGACAAGCTCCTGGATCTACGGGGCCCTTCTCTACTCCACGCGGGGAAACCGGAGGTCCCAGCGGAGATACAGAGAAAGAGGAGAGGCTGCAGGGGCGGACGCAGGAACCGGAGGCCGTATTCACCGAACGGACTACCCACGGTGATAACGGGGAATCTGCGTTCGCTAAACAACAAGGTGGAGGAGCTTGTTGCGCTGACCCGACATCAGAGACAATTCCGGGACTGCAGTCTGATGTGTTTTTCTGAAACATGGCTAAATGGGAATATACCGGACAATGTAATCTCGCTGGACAGATTTACTATGAGGCGCGCGGACCAGACCGTGTCGGGGAGCGGGAAGACACGAGGAGGCGGACTTATCTTCTTCGTTAACGAACGCTGGTGCCACCCCGGGAATGTACACGTGAAACACCAGCTGTGCTCCCGGTACATTGAACTGCTCGCTGTGGGTATGCGGCCGTACTATCTGCCCAGATAAATTGCACACATTATTGTGTTCTGTGTGTATATTCCTCCATCGGCGGATGGTGCGGCAGCATGCGAACAGCTCCACAGCGTCGTTAATGATATGATGATACGTCACCCGCGTGCCTCATTTCTGATCACTGGGGATTTTAACCGCACATCTCTCTCCACTACTCTCCCCACATTCACCCAATACGTCACTTTCCCCACGAGAGACAATAAGACTCTGGACTTGTTTTACGCCAACATCAAGGACGCTTACACCTCCGCCCCCCTCCCCCTGCTCGGACGCTCGGATCACTGGTCTACCTGCTCCCGCAATACACACCCAGGGTGCGGAAAGAACCTGTGCGGAAGCGGTCTGTGAAGCTTTGGACTCAGGAGGCCTGTGAGAGTCTGAGAGACTGTTTCCAGAACACTGACTGGGACATTTTCACTGACTCTTATGGAGACGACATCAACGGCCTGACCCACTGCATCACAGACTACATCAACTTTTGCGTGGAGAACACTGTGCCAACCAGGAGGGTACGGTGTTTCCCCAACAACCACCCCTGGGTCACCCCTGAGCTTAAAGCCCTCCTGAATCAGAAGAAAAGGGCTTTAAACTCAGGGGACAGAGAGGAGCAGAAAAGGGTCCAGAGAGAGCTTCAGTGGAGGATCCGACGGGCCAAGAAGGACTATGGGAGGAGGATGGAGGAGCAGCTGGCCCAAAACAATGCACGGGGCGTGTGGAGAGGACTGAGGAGCATGTCTGGTTTTGGACAGAGTGGCAGAGGGACAGCTGATGGCGATCAGCGCTGGGCGGACGAATTAAACTGTTACTTTAACAGGTTTAATGCGCCCCCCACCCCCTCTGCCCCTCTGCCGACTCCCTCCTCCTCCTCTTCACACCCTCCCGGGCCAGTAGCCATACCCCCCTTCCCCCTCACACGGACTCAACCCAGCACCAGCCCCCCTCCACCCCCCACCACCACCACCCCCCGCAGTCCACCCCAGTCCCCCCCTCTCCCCCTCTCCATCACACCGGACGAGGTGAGGAGGGAGCTCAGGCGACTCAGGCAGAGGAAAGCCGCAGGACCCGATGGTATCTGCCCCAGGCTGCTGAGAACCTGTGCAGACCAGCTCTGTGAGGTTCTCTGCTACATGTTCAATCTGAGCCTCAGCCTGGAGAAGGTCCCCGTCCTGTGGAAGACCTCCTGCATGGTCCCGGTTCCCAAAACAACAAACGCCAGGGAACCGGCCCACTACAGACCAGTCGCCTTGACCTCCCACCTCATGAAGACCATGGAGAGGGTGATCCTCAGCCACCTCCGCTCTGTGGTGAGCCCCACCCTGGACCCGCTGCAGTTTGCCTACAAGCCAAACGTAGGAGTAGAGGACGCCGTCATCTACTTTCTGCAGCGGGCGCTCACCCACCTTGAGACCACCGGGAGTGCTGTGAGAGTCATGTTCTTTGACTTCTCCAGCGCCTTCAACACCATCAGGCCGGCGCTGCTGCGGGGGAAGCTGGAGGACGCGGGAGTGGATGGACATCTCGCTGCCTGGACCATCGACTACCTCACTGACCGTCCACAGTACGTGCGGCTGCGCGGCTGTGAGTCAGAGGTGGTAGTCTGCAGCACGGGGGCGCCCCAGGGTACTGTCCTCTCACCCTTCCTCTTCACCATATACACCTCGGACTTCACATACAACATGGACAGCTGCCATCTCCAGAAGTTCTCCGACGACTCGGCCATTGTGGGCTGTGTGTCAGAGGGGAACGAGCTGGAGTACCGCTCGGTCATCAGTGACTTTGTAGACTGGTGTGGGCGCAACCACCTGTGCCTTAACACCAGTAAGACAAAGGAGCTGGTGATCGACTTCAGGAGGAGACCACTACCTCACTCACCGGTGAACATCCAGGGGCAGGACATAGAGACTGTGGACAGTTTCAAGTACCTGGGTGTTCACCTCAACAATAAACTGGACTGGTCCCACAACACCGACGCCCTGTACAAGAAGGGCCAAAGTCGCCTCCACCTCCTGAGGAGACTGAGGTCCTTTGGAGTGAGCAGGCCTCTGCTCAAGACTTTTTATGACTGTGTGGTGGCCTCTGCTCTCCTCTACGCTGTCGTCTGCTGGGCCCCGAGCAGCACAGAACGGGACAGAAAAAGACTGAATAAGCTGGTTAAGAGGGCCAGATCTGTCCTGGGCTGTCCTCTGGACCGTGTAGAGGAGGTGGCTGAGAGGAGGGTACTGGCCAAATTCATGTCCATTAAGGACGACACCTCTCACCCTCTGCACCGGACTGTAGAGGAGCTGAGCAGCTCCTCTACAATAGAAGGAGCGCTACCGCAGATCCTTCATCCCCACCGCCATCAGACTGTATAATTCTAACATATAGGCCAGACGTGCAATATCCTCCTTTTCATGTTGATGCTTGTTGTTACTATTATCATTATTACTATTTTCCATTATTATTATTATTACGTTTTACTATTTGCACTATTTATTACTTACTTTATCCCCTCCCTGCCTGCATGCACTTTTTCCCTCTTGTCCAATTTTCCTGGAGCTACTGTGGCGAGTAAATTTCTCCTGTGTGAGATCAATAAAGGCTTATCTTATCTTATCTTATATGTTCTTTTGTCTTTTATCCTTCATGTGAAGCACTTTGGTCAACTGACGTTGTTTTTAAATGTGCTATAGAAATAAATTTGAACTTGAACTTGAACTTTGAAAAAGATTTGGGATCAAATGAAATTGTAAGCCTGGCCTATTTTTGTCCTCAGATATGAGGTATGAAACAAGTTTAAATAAAATATATTTTACTGAGAACAGTTGTAAAGCTGATTTATTGTTTTATTGTTAAAAAGTAGTACACAGTAGTACAAGTACATGATGTCTATTTTATAATTTGGTGTTTTGGTTCTCAAGATGATGAGGTTGGTTGGTTTAAATGACACTGACACTGCTGCTTAAATGACACAATTTGAGCTTTATTACGCTACACATTTTGTGTTTTACTTAACGGGTATATGTGATGTTTTAGTCATGGTGTTTACTGTCTTAAACATCAGCTGTTTTATGTTCACTGTGGGCCTAAGGGGCGCTGCAATTTCAAATCCTGTGTGTGCAACAATAAAGCTGAACTCTGAACTTTAAAAGGTTTTTCTGATCTGATGTGAATGGTCAATACCTGCAGCCAGTCATGAATCAGTGCTAGTGCAGCATCTGCAGCTCTGTGAGTGAATGCTGGAGAAAAATTTGGATGTGTCCACTATCTACATGTTACAAAAATATGATCAAAATTATACTATTCACTGAAAAAAAAAAAAAAAAAAAAAACATCACTGATTTGCCATTAGGCACAAATCAAGTACAGCTAATTATTTCAAATGAGGTATGATTTTAACAAAATTTCCTTTTTTTGTGCTCCAATTACTAAATAGGCCTATTTGAATGGTTTGAATGTGAATGGAGCTGTGAAAAGTCTCCTGTTTTAACACTCAGCAGGACCACAGTGCTCCACTGTATCACTCCACATGAAAACACACTTCATGAATCTGTGTTCCTTCTCAAAGGTATATCACAAATATATCGACAAGTGAACTGGACTGTACTGTTTTTGAATGGAAACGTGCCACAAAGGCAGATTGCATTCATGATTTTCCTTATGAGGTCCTACATACACATGGTTTAGTTTCAGTTTTTACTTTTACACAGTCTGAACAGTGAATAAATTAATGTATTTTTTGTTTGTTTGTTTTAATGTAACTAATCTTACTGTCCCAGTATTAAAATATCACAATATTGTTATCAGAATACAAAACATAGTTATCTCATGTCCTTGCCTCAAGTGGAGGAGTTCAAGTATCTCGGGGTCTTGTTCACGAGTGAGGGGAGGATGGAGCGTGAGATTGACAGGCGGATCGGTGCAGCGTCGGCAGTGATGCGATCGCTGTACTGGACCGTTGTGGTGAAGAGGGAGCTGAGCCGAAAGGCGAAGCTCTCGATTTACCGTCAATCTACGTTCCTACCCTCACCTATGGTCATGAGCTCTGGGTAATGACCGAAAGGACGAGATCGCGGATACAAGCGGCCGAAATGAGTTTCCTCCGCAGAGTGGCTGGGCGCTCCCTTAGAAATAAGGTGCGGAGCTCAGTCACACGGGAGGAGCTTGGAGTAGAGCCGCTGCTTCTTCACGTCAAGCGGAGCAGCTGAGGTGGCTCGGGCGTCTGTTCTGGACGCCTCCTGGACGCCTCCCTCGGGAGGTGTTCCAGGCATGTCCCACCGGGAGGAGGCCCCGGGGAAGACCCCGGACACGCTGGAGGGACTATGTGTCCCGGCTGGCCTGGGAACACCTTGGGATCCCCCCGGAGGAGCTGGAGGAAGTGCTGGGGTGAAGGAAGTCTGGGAGCTTAGACTGTTGCCCCTGCGACCCGGCCCTGGATGAGCTGAAGAAAATGGATGGATGTTCATATTAACCCACTCGACATGATCTTGGTGTTTTATCTCGTTATTTTGTCCATACATTAATTCCTATTAGTTCATTCCCTTAGTCCACTTCTTTACTTCTTCAGTCTATGGTTCATACGGATAAAATACACATCCTCAATAAACTAAGTCATTAAAAGGGTCATTCCAGAATTGGAGGACATTTTGGCTTTAACGTAAACCTTCACTTCATAAAATAAACCTTCACTTTTCTGATTTTCTGCTACATATTCATCAATAATAGGTAGTAAATTATCAAATGCTTAATTAGCTCAGCTTATGGATCAATGGTACAACTTTTATAACATGATTTATTTGGTGGAGTAACCCTGTTACTCTAATCACAGTAACAGGGTTGCAGGTAACAGGGTTACAGGTAACAGGGTTGCGAATCCGCACTTACTGCTAATCGAGAGGAAAAACTTATTTATGCAAATAAGTAAAGGAAAAAAAATTGCCTTATTCTGATCATTTGCATAACAGGGTTGCATGAGGTAGAGTGAGACATTCAATCAAGGCTAACGATGTTATAAAAATATGAAAAATAGAAGAGAAGACAAACCCATTCTTTTGGAAAACTGTTTGATGATGTCGAGTCCAGGAGATCATGTGGTTCTGATTTCTTCTTCTTCTACCAGACTAAAAATGTTCTGGTAACAGGGTTGCGTGCATGTTGTGGGACTCATGTTCCATGAATAATAATTATTATTTGAAATATTATGTCTATTAAAACAAATGTTCCCACAGTTACAAAAGATGGCAATGAAACAAATAATACAAAAAAAAAAAAGAAATTTAAATTGAATTTTAACTGTTTTATTTGAGATTCAATTTGGTCATGAGAGGGGTGGGATAAGAGGAAAATGGTATTTTGGGCGGTACTCCAGACTTATTTGGTATTTTAAAAACTATTTTCAAGTATTCTTTTCTCTTAATTTTTTCGATTTGGTCTCAGGACAAGTAAATTCACTCAGACTGTATGTTTTAGTATTTTGTATGTGGATTATTTAATATTTGATGGGCTTATATATATATATTATATATTATATATTATTATATATATAATATTTGATGATATTTGATTTGTAAAATGTCCTCCAATTCTGGAATGACCCAAAAATTTAAACTAAACACAAAATATTCTATGATTTTTGCATGATATTTTCCATAACTTCTGTATATCCACGTTACTGCAGGCCTGACTTTGTGGTGGTCATGGGAATCAGATCTTCTTCCAACAACTCCTCTGCACCGCTCCAAATATGGTCAAAAAGTTCATTTCATCAAGTTGTATTTCCTGTTTTCAACCACGATCATTCTGTTCCTCTCCTCTGTAACCCATGAGAACCCAGGACCGCTGCTTAGCTTCAAAACATCTGCATCTCAATCCTCTATGATGTTACCTCCAATGTTGATAACTGGAAGCCCTAACGACTCTTTCTGATCACATTTCAGATAAGACTCATTTGTAGAGGCCCGTGTTCTGTTGTGTTTGTTTACACTGGTATGGTCTTGAGCCAACGCAGCGCTGTGATGGCGTAGCAGCTCGGGTTACGCGGTGAGGTTGCGCAGTTAGCTTATGGGAGGACCCTGATAAGTGACGGATGCCAGTTGCGGCGTTTTCCAGCCAGTAAATGGGACCTGGATGTTTGGGTTTTGTGGCCAGGCACCTTTCAACACTTGGCAGCGTGTAAAGCGTGTTCTGGAGAGCAGGGTAATAAAGAAAGAGCATGAGGAGGAGGAGGAACGGGCCTGTGCTGGGCCTGGTTAGAGCAGAGGATGTGAGGATGTGGGTTTGAGGTTTGGTCGTGACTCTTTTGACCCGGTTTTGACCGAGTTAGAGGAAACAGATTGTGCTAAATGGACTTGAATTTTGCTGTTATGATGTTTTTATATAAAGAGTGTACTTAAGTTTTGTGACATTAAGATAAAATAATATGTACAGCTCTGGAAAAAAGTAAGAGACCACTGCATTTTTTTTCCCTGAAATCAGCATCTCTACATGTATTACAGCCATTCCATTCCAGCGTCTGTTGAATTCCAACACAAACACAAAGCTGAGCTACTTCAGTTCTTGCACCAGGAGTGGAATAAAGTCACCCAAGAACAACGTGAAACACTTGTGGAGACCAGGTCTGAACCAGGACTAAACCAGGTCTAAACTAGGACTAAACCAGAACTGAACCAGGACTAAACCAGGTTAAAAAGGAGACTAAACCAGGACTAAACTTGGATTAAACCAGACCTAAACTTGGATTGAACCAGGACTAAACCAGGAATAAACCAGGTTAAAAAGGGGACTAACCCAAGACTAAACTAGGATTAAACCAGACCTGAACTTGGAATGAACCAGGACTAAACCAGGTTAAAACAGGTACTAAACCAGAACTAAACTAGGACTAAACCTGGTCTGAACCAAGACTAAACCAGGTCTAAACTAGGACCCAAGAACAATGTGAAAGACTTGTGGAGAGCATGCCAAGACGCATGAAAGCTGTGATTAAAAATAAGGGTTATTGCACCAAATATTGATTTCTGAACTCTTCTTAAGTGTAAACATTAGTATTATGTTATTTTAAAATGAATTTGATCTTGTTTCTTTGCATTGTTTGAGGTCTGAAAACATGTATCTTTTTTGTTATTTTGACCATTTGTCATTTTCTGCAAATAAATGCTCTAAACGATAATACTTTACTTGGAATTTGGGGGAAATGTTGTCAGTAATTTATAGACTCAACCAAAAATGTTCCTTTTGCCCAAACACATACCTATAAGTAGTAAAATCAGAAAAACTGATAATTTTGCAGTGGTCTCTTATTTTTTTCCAGAACTGTATATTTCAAACTTTAGGAACATTTCCCCTGGAATGTTATGTACGTAAGGTATTAAAAAAGCACCATATAACTTTTTGGTTGGGGATCCGTCATCTGCTTTGCCAGGAATGTTCCACAGTATGACATTAAACGTTTCTACTTTACATTTTTATTTACAGGTGGTTTTATAGCTTAGAAAGTGAAGCAGCAAAGCACACAGCAATCCCACCACTCTCAACACCAACACGTTCCTTTCTACGGACGTTGCTGCCACTGCCCCACAAAACGCCAAGGCCAAAAACCTTCTCCTTCTCAATCTCTTCCTTAAAACAAATAAGTTGTACATGTTCTGGCTCTGGTACGACAGCAACTTTAAAATCTCCAGGCGTTCAATGCTCGTGTCCATGTTTAGACGACTTCCGTAAACACTGAGCACGCTCGCTGCATGTGACGTCGTCATGTCCTCCAAGGCGCATGCGGGACACTTTGGGGCCGTTTAAAGTTCACACTGGAGATCACATACAAGCATGTAGGAGCCATTTCGTACATTCTGTGTTCTGGAATATTCTGTTTATAACAGCACTTCCTGTCCCACCTTCTGGTTCAGGAAATGCATTGTGATTGGACCACTTTGATCTTTCCTTGTTCCTTGTTCTTTTATCTTTGAACTCACCTACTATAAAATACAGAGGTAGGGACCACACTGGCTCAGAGAGGACACAGACACCGGAGAAGACACACCACACCAAGACACATAACACACACACAAGAAGAAAGAGACCACGCTACGTAGGTAGGGTGGATAAGAAGCCGCGGTCTGGTGGCCAGGAGGTTACCTCGAGTCAAGGGTTGACGGGGTATTAGGATGTCCTGGACCACAGAAGCTACACAGTCTTTTGACCGTTGCGTAATAACCACGCAAGAGTGTAACATTGGCCGTCTCCCGGGTGACAGACGGGAACGCGCACCGTTACAAGGGACATACGGACGGACGTCGACGTAGGACGTCATGTGGGACGTCACGTAACAAGTAGGTCACGTGAAACGTCACGTAACAGCCGCAGGTAGCAAATAAGACGGATTCCCGTCGGGAGCCGAGAAGCGAAGAAGCACGGTCTCCCAAGCGACAGAAGGGAAAACGCGACACTACAAGGCACGTACAGACAGCAAGGAAGAACCAGTAGCACCGTCGACAACGCAACGTGTAGGGTGAGTCCTGTCGGGAGCCACGGAGTACAAGGAAGCCCGGTCTCCCAGTGACAGGCAGGAGCTCACCGCTATACGACACGCAAAGACGTCAAGAAGGACATCACCACACATACAGTGCCTAACACAACACGCATAGGAAAACCACAAGCCTCAGAAATTCATCTTTCCATTTCCCTCTTTATTCACCTTATTTGTACCCGCTCTGTATGACCTTTCACTTTAGTAAAGATAGAAAAGACAAACTTGGATTCAAGACTCTTTATTTACTTTACGTGACGCGTCGGAAAGAAACTTCAAGAAACACCGAGGCCGAGGCTAGTGGGGCGCATTGCCGCACTCACATCGCATTTAATTGGAAATGTGAACGACCTCGCAAAATTTGGATTTCACAATAAAATCCGAATTGAGCTTTAAGTCCTGCAGTCTGAACGTAGCCATAGAGTGAAATATTTCAAAAGTCTTGAATTTTTATGATTTTCAGTGTTCCACTCTGCACAAATGAAGGTTATATTGGACATGAGACGATGTCAGAAGCCTCTTACCTGGGGTGTGGAGAAAAAAATAATGGAATGTTGCTCAGTGATCCAAAGTCCTCTTTTCAGATGAAAGCACATTTTGCATATCTTTTGGAAATCAAGGTTCCAGAGTTTGGAGGAAGAGTGAACAGACTCTGGGACCGCACAGAATCCACGCTGCTTGAAGTCCGGTGTGAGGTTTCCACAGTCAGTGACGATTCGGACTGACATGTCATCTGCTGCTGTTGGTTCGCTGTGTTTTCTGAAGTCCACAGTCAAAGCAGCCATCTACTAGGCCTTTTGCTGACAAGTTTTATGGAGATACTCGTTTCATTTCGTAGTAGGACTTGCCCACACACCTGCCCACACAGCCAAAGGTACCAAAAGACACTGATCATGGTGTTCCTCTGCTTAATTAACCTGCAAACTTGCCTGACCTGAACCACATAGAAAATCTCTGGGATACTGTCAAGAGGAAGAGGATGCTATCAAAGCAATGGGCTTTCATTCCACCTGAGCAGTGCCACAGGGTGATCTCCTCCCTGCCACGGCGCATTGATGCAGCAATTCATGTCAAACGAGGCGCATCCAAGTATTGAGTGCATAGAAATGAACATACTGCTCAGAAACCTGGCATTTCTCTTTAAAATATCTTTTTTTTTTTTAACTGATTTTACGTGATATTCAAATTTTCTAAGATACAGAATTTTGGTTTTCCATTATCTGTAAGCCACAATTCAAAATATAAACTCTTGAAATATTTTGCTCCTTGTGTCATGAGTCTATATCCTCCTGAGACCCGGCCCATTCATTTGTGTCCTTTATAGTGCGCATTGAGTTAACCAGTCTGTCTTTTAAGTGTTTTGAGATAGACTCTAGTTTCTGGCTGCACTAAGATGAAAAAATAAAATAAAATAAAATAAATAAATACATAAATCAATCAATAAAGACATAAGTACAGAGTACAGAATACATAAGAGTACAGAAGTACAAAGAGTACATAAGAGTACAAAGTACAGAATACATAAGAAATTAAAAGGGAGCCTAAAAACTTTTTGAGGCGACTGTAGAAGCTTGTCAGAGATGTTGGTCATATATATATATATATATATATATATATATATATATATATATATATATATGTTACAACATTATGAATAAAAATAAAATTAACAAACAGTAAATGCTAAGGTGTTCATTTACCTCCAAATAGAAAATTGAAATAATAATCATAATAATTTAGATACACTTTTTTCTTCGGGTCCCAGGAGGATATAATATGTGGGTCATTCCAGAATTGGAGGACATTTCACGTCCCGCCCATCAAATATTAAATAATCCACATACAAAATACTAAAACATACAGTTTCTGAGTGAATTTACTTGTCCTGAGACCAAATCTAAAAACTAAGAGAAAAGAATGCTTGAAAATAGTTTTTATAATACCAAATAAGTCTGGGGTACCGCCCAAAATGCCATTTTCCTCTTGTCCCACCCCTCTAATGGCCAAATTGAATCTAAAAAAAAACAGTTAAAATTGAATTTAAATTTCTTGGTTTTTCTATAATTTGTTTCATTGCCATCTCTTGTAACTGTGGAACATTTGTTTTAATAGAAATAATATTTCAAATAATAATTATTATTCATGGAACATGTGTCCCACAACATGCACGCAACCCTGTTACCAGAACATTTTTAGTCTGGTAGAAGAAGAAGAAAGCAGAACCACATGATCCCCTGGACTCGACATCATCAAACAGTTTTCCAAAAGAATGGGCAGAGCAAAGGTTTATCTTCTCTTCTATTTTTCATATTTTTATAAAAGTTAGCCTGGATTGAATGTCTCACTCTACCTCATGCAACCCTGTTATGCAAATGATCAGAATAAGACAATTTTTTTTTTTCGTTTACGTATTTGCATAAATAAGTTTTTCCTCTTGATTAGTAATAACAGCTAGCTAAACAGCTAGCTTCTATTCCTGAGATAAAGCTAACATTAGCGTGATTTTGCAACCCTGTTACCTGCAACCCTGTTACTGTGATTAGAGTAAATAAATAAATAAACCAAATAAATCATATAATAAAAATGTTACCATTGACCATAAGCTGAGCTAATCAAGCATTTGATAGTTTATTACCTATTATTGATGAATATGTAGCAGAAAATCAGAAAAGTGAAGGTTTATTTTTCAAGAATTTTAAAGCCAAAATGTCCTCCAATTCTGGAATGACCCATGTGGACTTTCTGAAATGAATGACAAAATAAATCTTTTTCATTGTTATCAAATAATTACAATGAAAAAGACACATTTTGTGATGGACTAGTATGTTATACATTATTAGTATATATTATTGTTATTGGTCTAAAAAAACATGCTTTTGAGTACTCTGCATTGGTATTTCATGTTTTAGAAATAATGTATATCTTTAGAAACCACACAAAGTGAGCATGCAGCACCACATGTTGTTGGAATGGAAATTTGAATATCTTTGACATGATAATCTGAAGAAAATTGAAACGCAATCATTTCTGAAGCTCAGAACAAGAGGACATAATTGTCAAGGAAACATAACATGGTTACAATATCAAAAAGTCTCATTTGCATCCTGTGGAGACATGCAGGTGATGTCAGTTTCCAAGTCAGATCTGTGGAGAGGCGAGTCTGCATGTTTTTCAGGGGATTTTGGAGAGTAGGTACATTTTAAAAGTGCATTGTTTAACTTTTATAGTGGGCCTGGTTTTCTTCATGGAGATGTGATTGCTTTGTCTGGAATGTTTCACAGTATGGCAGTAAAACTTTTTGTCTTCATGGAGACCAAACCAGACCAAGTTATGGGTCAGATCTGTAGAGAGGCGACCCCGCTCACAGTCAGAATGATTGTTTTTCTAGATATTTTTTTAAATCTATAAAACCACCTGTAATTGAATAAATGTAATGTAGATCTGTTAAGTGTGTAGGATTCGTGGCGCATAGGTGGATGGTGGCTATTGCGGTTCCCGTTTTAGCTACGGCAGACCTCGAGGGTCACCCGGGCGCGCCGTAACTTGGACAGCTCGCGTACCCGCGCAC
The DNA here is from genome assembly GCA_036785185.1 of Paratrypauchen microcephalus. NCBI lineage: Eukaryota > Metazoa > Chordata > Actinopteri > Gobiiformes > Gobiidae > Paratrypauchen > Paratrypauchen microcephalus. Next base: position 1,441,129 of record JAVJIX010000106.1, on the reverse strand, counting down.
GAACGCGTGAAATAAAACACTGTCCTGTTCAATGTTTTTTTTTTTTTCCTTTTCTCATGAAAGCACACATTCCCGATCGTGTACCATGACAATCTGCACATCAAATGAAACCTTGCAGTCTCCTCTTTTTGACTATGCAAGTCATTTCCCGGCACAACAATCCCTCCCCGAGCACATGGGGCTTTTATACGGAAAAGCACAAAACGAGGTTTGTTACTTTGCTTACCTTTGAAGGCTCTGGACAGGTCAAACTCAGTATTTCACCATAAGCTTGGTCTCAATCTGTCCGTAAGGATCCAGCGAATAAAATCCAGTAAAACAATTTTGTCCAAAACACGTGTTAGATCCATTACGACGTGTGATCCAGCAACATGCTTGTCGTTGTTTATCTAAACGCGTACTATCTTGTTGTGTGAAAACCACGAGCCTTGCCGAAGGCGAAGGCGGAGCCCAAATGTCCTTCTGTGGCTCTCGTAATCAAAATGGCTGCCTCTATATGGGGAAGATCCCCCTTTTATGCAGGTATATCTAAGTCCAACAGAATACTTTAATTTCATGATGGAAGTGGATTTTTGAATGGGTATCTTCAATTTTGGTAATTAACGGGTTAAAATCTTACACACTGTCCCTTTAATGTCATACTGTGGAACATTCCAGGCAGAGCAATGACATTTCCATAGAAACAAGCAGGTGACAGACCCCCAACCAAAAAGTTACATAGTGCACATTTAATCTGCCCACAGAGAAATGAGCATTCTTCATATGACCCCTCCTTTAACGCCGGGCTGGGGCAGTGACCACAGAGCAGCGCCCAGGGGCCCATCTCCATCTGCACCTGGAGGTTTTCCTATTTACACGTTTTAGGTCAGAGGTTAAACCTATCCAGACACGGGGAGAACATGCAAGCAGCAACAGCTCATTTTCATACATAATACATGAACATTTTATTTAAAAGGAGCACTAACTGACTTTTTTCCTGATATTAGATCTTTAGGAACACATTGCTTTGCCCAGAATGGCAAAAGGAGAAATTAAATTTGTCAAATGGATAAAAGTTTATTTGGTTGAAGACGTTTCGCAGCTCATTCAAGCTGCTTCTTCAGTTCTGGTCAAACGCTGATGGACACTGCCTATATCTGCCTGAAGGGAGGAGCTAACTACAATGAAACTACCACACCTACTTGTTTACAGTTTGTGTTAGTTAGGTGGGCCTATTAGATCTGCAGTGGGATTTCATGTTGTCTGAAAATCCCCTGTAGTTTTTCAGAAATGCCGGCCAAGTAAGGGAATAGTTACACCCTTTCTCCTGGGTTCTGGTTTTTCAGAATATTATGAGCAATAAAAACACATGTAACTGAATAAATGCAAGATACAAAAGTTTAATGCAACTCTGTGGAACATTCCATGCAAAGCAATAGAATCTCTATGGAGACAAGCACTAGAAAAGTTACATAATGCATCTTAACCCATAAGAACCCAGACCTATTTTTCTATCCATCCATCTATCCATCTTCTTCCGCTTCTCCATAAAGGACAATTATGTGGAATATACCACAGACCAGACCAGAGTATTGTCCATGACCATGACCGTGTTATTGTGACAAATCGGCCACATTGGGTTTTTCATTCTTATTTTATATGTTATAGCGATATTTCTGTAACTGATTTGATATTACTTTCTTCAACAAATATGGTGAGATGAGGTTGAATGTGATATAGAACATGTTATCAAAGTGTTGGAACTGTTAAATGTGTTTGAAATGACCTATAGTATCAAAAAACAACAACAACAACAAAAAAAAAACAGCTTTTTGAAATTAGCTGCTTCCTTGAAATTTGCACACAGGATATAGCAGCATTTTGGAGAGCCCACTTCCTGTTAGGGTCACATGACTGTCACATGGTCATACCAGGATGTTTAGCCGTGTCTCAATTCGCAGCGTGCACAGTTCGGAGTGTGGTTTTAACAGCGCATACGTCACTTCCGGCGCGACAACTGCTGTCCCATTTCTTTTTTGTCCCATGCACACTTAAAATGCACCCTGAAAACTGCATTTGTTTCCATGGAAATCGGGGCGTGAACCAACTGTGCATCCATGCACACTTCGCGCACTCATATATCCCAGCATGCACCGCGTGCTACTTCATCTACGGGAGAAAATGGAGTCGGCGGCTGCATCTGGTAGTTGCGGGACCTGTACCATTTCGCCGACACCCATGCGGTCCGCGGAGCGCCCTTAAAACCACACTCCAAACTGTGCACAGTGCGAATTGAGACACGGCTAATGAGTTAGTGCTTTGCGAATGTTATTGTGGTGTTAAAATATGTATTATTATGTACCTAAAGTATGTGTTATTATGTACCTTGAAATAATAAGCTTTATATGGAAAAGACTAGGGCATTAAAAGTGTTTGTTACACTTGTGTCACCGTGTTTTTTTTTTTTTTATCTCTGTTATATTTTCTCATCTCAAACATACCTGGAATTGTGTTTTGTTTTATTCACATGTTTAACACACAAAACCTGCATATTTAGAGTTCTTCTCTCAAACCAAAAACACAAGTTGGAAGAGCAATTTGAGCTTTGTAGGTAGACAGATGAATAATAAAGGGTTACTCAACATGTGAATGAAGCAAAACACAACTCCAGGTCTATTATTGAGGAGGAAACACTGTTATAACACGGCAAGGCCCACAAGAGTTAATTTTGTGTAATACAGGACCTTTAAATCCAAAAACATTTAAAGAAACAATAAAGCACTTTTATTTTTGCTGAATTTGAATAGAAATATGCACTAAAATATATCTTTCAAATAATAAGCCAGCTAAAGAAGGAGCTGGTGCATGGTGAGAGGCAGACTCATGGGTCCAGTGTGGAGGAGGTCTGAGACACAGACATCAGATGAACGCTGCGTTGGCTCTGGAATAAAGTAAAGCCAGTCTATATCCAATTTCAAAGTCGTATCATTCAATAAACCATAAGAGCAGAAATGTAAATATTGAGTTGGCAGCAATAACAGAAAGAATGCAACAACAAAAGTCCAGACTGAAATAAATACAAATGTGATTACTCTGTGAATGAAATATCTGTTTCCCTCTGCTGCCAAAGCTTGTATAAGAATGTCATAAGAGGAGACAGCCATGGAATTGAGTGTGCCATAGTTACTGGACTCCAATGCACAATACACAGTCGATATTATGAATTACTGCTATATAATATCAAATGTAAATAGTGAGTCCAATTTTGCTAGGCTTTAGGGAGGCAGGAGTTCTACTTGCATGTGTAGAGAGTCTGTTAAATTGTCCTTTTGGTGCTCTTCAGTGTAGGGAACGGTCTCAAATACAAAGCTGGAAAAGCTGGGGCACTCAAAAAGTCCAAAATAATTAACTCATTCAGTGCCGGCCTGTTTTCAGAATTCTAACCCCAGAGTGCCACAGGTTTCAGTAGAATTTCACTGATTTTCCAAGACCCACAGAATACTGAGTTCTTTGACTATATAAACATGGGACACATCAAAATAAAGTGTCGACTCTCTTCTTTCACCTGGAAAAAAAATTATGTTTCTAACCTTTTCGGTTCTCAAATAACTGATAGTAGAACATAGGGAAGTTTCAGCAAAAACACTGGTTTTTGAGCAAGAAATGGAGAAAACGACCGTTTAGTTCAGAGAAGGATTTCGAGCAGATCAGTGACTTTGACATCAATATTTATCGATTTAGTGACACCTCAAACATCTAAAATAACAGAGAAAGAGATTTTTGATGACAAAGTACATTTTTTATTTACAAATATAAGAATATAAGGCTCTGTGAATTGAAAATGCGTTCAAATCAATAGTGCCAAGAGATGTTTACAGGATATAATATCTTTTCCTATAAAATAGAACTTTGTTGAGGATTTGTCTGAGGCCCAGAGTACAGACCCATAATAAAAACTAACACACACACACACACACACACACACACACACACACACACACACACACACACATACATATATATGTACATACACACAAGCCCATGCATAAACCTTTACACACACACATCTACACACGCGCACGCACACGCGCGCACGCACACACGCACGCACGCACGCACACACACACACACACACACACAACTTCATTCATTACAATTACCATACACTGCTCACTGCTCCAAGTCAGTAAACTTCTTCTCTGGAGCTGTCGTAGTTCTGAAGAGACTCCCTGATCCGTGCAGCGCACACAGGACACGCCCCCTCCTCGGGCACAGCAGATCTCTGCTCAGACCTCGCTGCTTGATCCGGCTTGTCTCTGCGATCCTCTGATCCAGGATCCTGGGTCCCAAGAGCGATCTGATCGCTCCATAGGCGCTGATCAACAGTTATCTGCTTTTCCGGGTTCTATGGCCTCGCCATCTTACTACTCTGGCCAATACACCATACACACGCTGCACTCCTCCTTTCTTCCCCGGCTCTGATCGGCTAATAATGATACAACATCGCCATCTACAGGTTGAGAGATGTGAATTACACCTCAAAAGTTGCTCCAGGCCGTAACCTAGCAACCCCCACTGAAAAAAGCAATTGACGTCTATAGACGTCACGGCACTCAACGGTTGGATTCGAGGGGACGTCAATAGACGTCTCCGGCACTGAATGAGTTAAAAGGCTTTAAAGGTCCCATGGCATGAAATTTTCACTTTCTGAGGTTTTTGAACATGTGAGCTCCCCCTACCCTGCGAAATGTGTAAACTGAGCAATTGCGATCCTTTTCCGCATTTGAACAAAGACAGCGATTTTGGACAAGGGAGTTTTCTGACGTCACACTCGGGGAAAGGTTTCCACCCCCCGTCTGGATGTCCATCCGTCTCTGGAAATCACACCCAGAGAATTTGGATTGCAAAACGAGCTACGAGATACGTTTTTGTTTTGTTTTTTGCCTGGAGACACGTGAGAGTGTTTCCAAGCTCAGATGTCCTTTATCCGAACCTCCGAACCTCTGAAACAGCAGTGGTTTAATTTTATTTTCTGTGGAAATTTGTATAAGAGTGCTTTTTTTCCTATCTTCCTTCCCTTAAAACACGGAAGTAGGCACGGCGCACATCACACAGCTAATCCAGGAAACAGTGGCGTATTTGGCCACGCCCCCACCCGCTGCACTGGCCTGTTTCTGTCCTCCTCATTTGCGTTCAAGCAACAATGCCCAGAATAAAGCGTTTCAGAGACATATTTCTATGTAGACAGTCTAAATAGGACTGTCTCCAAGAGGCTCTCTCATGTACTGAGGCTTGATTTTGGAGAAGGATTCATTTACAGTATTAGGGAACCATTAAGGTAAACCATTAAAGGAGAAGTGATAACAGGAGAAGTTCAATTTGTCAACTGGACAAAGTTTGTTTGGTTGAAAACGTTTCGCCGCTCATCCGAGAGGCTTCGTCAGCTTCTCGGATGAGCGGCTTCTCGGATGAGCGGCGAAACGTTTTCAACCAAACAAACTTTGTCCAGTTGACAAATTGAACTTCTCCTGTTATCATGGATTCTACCTGGACGACTGAGGGACTTTTCACGCATTAAAGGAGAAGTAACGTTTTTTACAATTTGAGCCTTATTTCGGTAATAAAACAAGTTGTTTTACTCACCCATAGCACTTTGGTGTCATATGGAGCATTTCCGGAGATGTTTTGGATTTGCGTTAGCCTAGCGCGAGTTCTAGCCATAGCTCGGGGCATATAATATATTCTCCGAGCATGTAATATGCCCTGTGCGGTCTCCAAATAACACAAACTTTAGCACTTTTCAAATCATAGAAGCTCTATGTCTTAGTCTACGATTTCGTTTGAGTCAAAAGTGGCCTGTAACCCGAGATTTAGCCATAAATTACAGCTTTGCATTTCATGTTTGGGTCCCGCGAGCTGAGAGTGAAATAAACAGTGACTCCGCACATGCGCACTGTCCTCCTCATCTACTCGAAACTATGGATAAATCTCGGATTACAGGCCACTTTTAACCAAACGAAATCGTAGACTAAGACATCGAGCTTCTATGATTTGAAAAGTGCTAAAGTTTGTGTTATTTGGAGACCGCAAACATATGCCCCGAGAACTCACATTATAGAGATCGCAAATCTAAAACATCTCTTGAAGTGCTCCATATGACACCAAAGTGCTATGGGGGAGTAAAACAACTTGTTTTATTACTGAAATAAGGCTCAGATCGTAAAAATTGTTACTTCTCCTTTAATATAAAAGCATCAAGAAGTACCATGTCATGGGAAGTTTAATACCACATGGCAGATAACACAGCTTTATCAGGGCAAACTCCATATGGCTGTCACAGATTTATAGTAATAGGTGTTCAAAGTGGGCTGGCACACAGTCACCTGGTGCATGATAGGATATGTAGGCTGAACAGATTTTAGCCAGAAGCCATTTAAACTACAAGATACAAATTACAAGTTGAATTCCCAACAACCAATACATAATAGAAAAACAGACAGTGTAAACATATACAATGCAAACAATTAGGGGTGTCAGTTTAACGTGTTAATTAGATTAATTAATTATACTGCAAATTAACATGTTATAAAAATTAACGCAATTAATTATGAGCGGCAATTCAATGCTCACATTTTAAATTTGGTGTGCGGCGAGCAAATCGCTGCCAGGGCCTTTGACCGGCGAGTTTGTTTATAAAAAGAACGAAGACAAGATCAACAAGAACGGCATGATTTGTAGCTTTTGTCAAAAAGAATTTTTCGATCACCGAAGCTGCTCCAGCCTGACGGATCATTTGAACGATAAACACGTCCGGACAAGTTCCAATGTTACTGGTGATAGAGCGAGCGTGAGCGAACTTCAACAAACCACGCTGCAGAATTTGGGAAACAAATGAAAGATAACAGGAGAAGTTCAATTTGTCAACTGGACAAAGTTTGTTTGGTTGAAAACGTTTCGCCGCTCATCCGAGAGGCTTCGTCAGCTCCTTAATGGTTCCCTAATACTGTAAATGAATCATTCTTCATGAGCTCTCGGATGAGCGGCGAAACGTTTTCAACCAAACAAACTTTGTCCAGTTGACAAATTGAACTTCTCCTGTTATCATGGATTCTACCTGGACGACTGAGGGACTTTTCACGAAACAAATGAAAGGAAGTCTGGGAGTCCCTGCTTAAACTGTTGCCCCCACGACCCGGCCCCGGAAAAACTGAAGAAAATGGATGGATGGAAATACTCAAACATGCACGAATCACACTAAAACAGCTTCTAGGGGGTGGAGGAGCTCTGAAAAGTCCATTTCGCCCAACAGGGCTGCTTTAATGGAGATGATTTGCCTTGAATATACAGTGAACCCTCGTTTATCGCGGGGGTTAGGTTCCAGAAATAGCCCGCAATAAGTGAAATCCGCGAAGTAGGACAATTTTATATTTTACAATTATTCTACATGTTTTAAGGCTGAAAACGCTTCACCAGACACATTATACACCTTTCTGAGACTGGTATTAACATTTTCTCACATTTTTCTCTTGTTTAAACACTCAAACTTTTGTAGATTTTCATTAAAATATATTAATAGTGGGGGCGGGGGCACGTGACACGCGGACACGTGCGCGCGGGCACGTGCGCGCGGACACGTGTGTTTGTTTTGGTACCACATATCCATGCCATGTGCGAAAGTCGAGTGGAAAGCGACCTGGATATCATTTTGGGCAAGACTCAAGCCACTGCTAACAGTGCCGAACCGCTAACAGACGCCTCTGAGCACCACAAGACCAGGTAAGACTAACCTGCGCTCACAAGAGTTGGTTGCATTTCACCCCGGCTCCAAAATCAGACCGCTATCAATGCGTCGCCAATACTCCACAGCTCTCTAGGACGGGGTCGGGGTTCGTCCTCTCGTCCTCTCACGGGGAAGAGCCACTGTCTCCACAGTGCGCGCGAGTGTCCTCTCCCCGCTGCGGCTCCCCCGGACGCCGCAGCGGGCCCGTCCATGTTGATTCTTGGAAGAGTCCATGTTGATTCTTGGCTCTTCCATGGTCCGGCTCGCACTCTCTTCCATGGCTCGTGCAAGTAAACAAAGGCCACACCCCCTGTCACCCAGGCGCTCTCGTGAAGGAAATCTGAGACTCTGTCCCTACCATCCCTGGTCTAGACCTGGTTTAGTCCTGGTTTAGACCTGGTTTAGTCCTGGTTTAGACCTGCTTTAGACCTGGTTTAGTCCTGGTCTAGTCTCTTAGCTAATCAGGGCGCAGGACAGAATGTTACACTGTAAAAAAAAAGTTACACTATAAAAAAAAATTGAAAAAAAAAAAAAAAAAAAATTGGAAAAAAAAATCCGCGAAACAGCGAGGCCGCGAAGAGTGAACCGCGATACAGCGAGGGTTCACTGTAATAGTATATTTTAAGGCCAAAGCTCCAAACATAACATGACATCAAACCAACCTTTTATATGACTCAAAGTGAGCAAAAGTGCTCGCTCTCTGATCCAGAGATTGCCAGTTTTGGAACTTTTTCACTCATCATTGTGTTCTTGAGCAACACACCAACCTCACCATCAGTGTTTTGCACCCTGGTGTATGAATGTGCATGTGAATATGTGGGTAGTTCACTGATGTAACGATGGCTTTAGGGTGGAAAAGCTTTATATATATGAATGAAACTATTTCAAAGTGGTGAGTCACCTCAAAGAAAAGAATGGCCATTCCTTGCATTTCTCACACAGTGCCTATACATTTTTCCATTTTTGATTTGACCCAGGTGCAAATATTTTCTACATTAAAAGCACTGTACCTGTGCCGTCTTTAAAACCAACAGAACTAGTTCATTTTAAACGGTTTGCATGGTCCAAACTTCATCCTGACTTAAAGGGATAGTGCATTTTTTAAAATGTTAATCTGTATGGGTTTCCTTCTAAAAGTTAAGTGTGTTGACATCGGCTTACCTCTGACAGTCTCAGCTGATCCCGGTTCGGCTCGCTTTCTGGAGCCCACGTAAGTAGGTCCGGTAACTTCCCTGGAACATGAAATAAAGCTTGTTTTTCTTCTCAAAACAAAACATTTGTCCGAAAGGTGATATATTTGCATCCCAAACATCCACGAAGCCTGTTCACTTGTAAACTTCCCCTTACGGCGGACCGCATCTGCCGTACACTTCTGCTAAAGGTTAACAGGCTAATACAGCTAATATGCACGCAGTGATACGAATCGAGACAATACACAATACGCAAATGCAATCTACGCTGCTGGATGTTTCGTGGACAACTGTTTGGGACGCAAATATATCACCAAATGTTTTGTTTTGAAAAGAAAAACAAGCTTTATTTCATGTTCCAGGGAAGTTACCGGACCTACTTACGTGGGCTCCAGAAATCGAGCCGAACCAGGATCAGCTGAGACTGTCAGAGGTAAGCCGGTGTCAACACACGTAACTTTTAGAAGGAAACCCATACAGATTAACATAAAAAACAAACAAAACGCACTGTCCCTTTAACCTTCTGCATTCAGAGCATCCTGATTATTCACCTTTTATGCGTTTAAAAGCACTTTTCACAACCTTTCAGACCTGAGACCAGAACAGTTTTTTCAGTCTTCACAGTAATAACAATTTGCATACTAATAGCCCACTTCCTGATTCTCAAACTATAAAAACGCAGTATAATTACATACAGACAGTAGACGGTGGACATATTTTGAACTGCTTCTATCTATTTATCTATCTGTACTGGGGCTAGTGTTGTCACGATACTAAAACCCGATGGTGATACTGATACTAAGGAATAGATCCAATACTTAATACAGTTACTTTCTTTAGACAATAGAATATGATTTTCAACATTAAATGGTAGTACTTTGTTTTATTTAATCCCTCAGTTGTCAAGGTATAGTCTAGTCTGCCCAATATAGATCTGTGCTCGTAAATTTGTTCTGATACAGCTCAAGATCATTCTAAAGCGATTCAGGAAAGGTCCATTTCTGTCCTGTCAAGTATCAATAACATACAAAAAAATTGCTAGTTTTGATACTAGTTTTCTGATTTTCAATACTTCTGACAACCCTAACTGGAGTCTATCTATGTAATATTGTTGTTTCCTTATCACAGACATTTTTATTTATTTATTATCCTTTATTATCATACCTGGAGTTGTGTTTTGTTTTATTCAACACACAAACCTGCACATTTAGGCTAGAGTTCTTCTCTCAAACTGAAAACACTCTGTTCCACCTTGTGATGTCACTTGGCAATACAGAAAGTGCTCCATTGTGTCTTTAAATTCCATACAACTTCACTAGAATCATTTGGTAAATTTCAGGCTGGAACTGAAACAAAACACAACTCCACTATGCTCACCTAAGAATCCGTTCACATTCTGTACACAAGCTCCAGAGAAAGTTTCTGGCGACGTGAACGTGTCCCGTTCTCCTTACTTGTTACGTAGAATTTACAGTCAAAGTTACAGATTTTCTCTATTTCACTGTCCTTATCCTCTTCAAATGTTACTGTAGATCAACAATTTGATAACTTCAGCTCCTCTGTGCGAGGCCGACAGAACGGCGTCCGGTAAAACAGCCATGATTCAGCTCATCCGCAAAACATTACAGCCGTGTCCCAATTCCCAGAGTGCACAGTTCGGAGCGTGGTTTGAAGGGGGCTCAGACCGCAGTCAAGGCTGTGCATACTTGCATACTAGCAGACCGCATGGGTGTCGGCGAAGAAGAAGCGCGTGGTGCATGCCATGACTGCGCGAAGCATGCTTTTTCACGCCCGGTCCACGCCCCGATTTCCATGGAAACGACTGCGGTCTTCAGCTTGCGTGCAACTGTGCATGGGACAAAAAAGAAATGGGACAGCAGTCGTCGCGCTGGATGTGACGCACATGCCCTTCAAACCACACTCTGAACCGTGCACTCTGAGAATTGGGACATGGCTTACATCTTTACATGCAGCTACGCAGCTTAAGCAGCCACGAAGTTTGCTTCTTGCACACAGCTGATTGGCGGAAAAAGAAAACAAAAGAGAGCTAATCGTCACGTGAATGGCCAGTAGCACCAGTGTGGCAATTACGGTAATTTACACACGCCCCGATTCTTTCCGAAAAACTAGCCAATTTCAAAGACAAAATGTTTTTAAAGATCCCATGACATGGTACTTCTTGATGCTTTTATATGGCTCCTTAATGGTTCCCTAATACTGTAAATGAATCATTCTTCAAAATCAACACTCAGTGCATGAGAAACAGAGATAAGATGAGAAAGAGTCATAAATATCTCTCTCAAACTCTTTATTCTGGGCGTTGTTGCTTGAATGCAAATGAGGAGAAAAAAGATGGCCTATAGTAGAGGGTGGGGGCGTGGCCAAACTCCGCTCAGAGCTCAGAGCCCACAGCTGATCCATTTCCTTGTTTTTGCACGGGGGGAGAGATTTGAAGCGTTCCATTGAAAAATAAACACATTTCCACATAAAATAAAATTAAACCACTGCTGTTCAAAGGTCCAGAGGCTCAGATAAAGGACGTCCGAGCTTAGAAACACTCGGACGTGCCTCCAGGCAAATAAAAAAACGCATTTTGCATTGCCTAGCGCATTCGCAGTCCAAACTCTCTGGGCGTGATTTACAGAGATGCCGAGTACAGACAGACGGGGGTGGAACTGCATTTGCATTTCTTTTTTCGATCTGACGTCAATAAGGTGCCTTGTTCAAACTCGCCCGTTTGAGCTCCGATTTTTTTGTAACGCAGAAAAGGATCGCAAATGCTCAGTTTAGACATTTCACAACTTTTAACCATGGGGGGGCTAAACAGGGTAGGGGAGCTCACATTAACGTTCAAAAACCTCAGAAAGTGAAAATTTCATGCCATGGGACCTTTAAAGCAACCAATACTGTTATCTGAAACATGGAGTGGTTTCTTCATGATCTCAACTCACATATTTGGCAAAAAAAAAAAAAAAAAAAAATCACAAATTTTGGGGAAAAAAAAAAAAAAAGTTTCTAACGCAATTTTCTCCTATTCAACCTGGGCGACTTGTGGCGGGTTTTGCCGGGGTTGGTCACATATTCTAACATGGCCTAAAGCTCACAAGAGTCCTTTTTGTTTATTATAGGACATTTAAGTGAGTTCTGCATATGAACTAACTGTGTAGTGTTTGGCTGGTTGTAGGGGCGTTACTGACTGCTCCCTCTGCATATGCTCAGAGTCTGTGTAGCGATCAGGAGCTGTAAAAAGATAATTGGATTGAGCAGTGAGCGGTTGTTTTATTATTGACAGCTCTGTTAAGGAGAGCTCAAACTATCTCCTCCCTCCATACACTGTCTTTAATTAGCACAGCGCTTATGCTATTGGCAGCCCCATAGATTTCCTATAGGAGCCTGTGTTCTCCTGTCTCATCTGAAACAACACGGCAAACTCATGTACATGTGGAACTGAAGCAGAGTGCAGAGTTATTTGGAATCTGGTTTATGGAATTTTAGGAGCTGGCATATTATGAAAAACTGAAGACTGAACCATATTATTAAAATGGTCTTCCTTCATTATTATTCTGTCTACTACTTGAATTTCAAATGATGTGTGCACGTTTGAGTGATCTAAATGTTTCGCAGTGGTCCAAAGTTATTCCTCACTTACCTTATGCATTCTGAACATTCTGAACATCTTAATTATTCATCGCAGTGAGTTTATAAGAGCTTTTCCAAACATTTAGTTGTTTCGCGACAGCACTAAAACAGTTTATCGCCGTGTGATAAATTAAGTTCTGATGCTAAATGAACATTAGTGAGCGGGATACGTCTTAATGACCCGTTTGTGTTAAATGCAGGTGAGGCGTAAATATGACCCGCCACGTGAAAAACCGCCACATGACGGTATTAGTGAAACCGAGATAATCCTTTTTGAACTTTTTTTTTTTTTTGCAGAATGTGCTAGTTGAGATCATAAAGAAGCCACTCCATGTTTCAGATAACAGCATTGGCTGCTTAAAAGTATTTTGTCTGTGAAATTGGCTTGTTTTTCAGAAAGAATCAAGGCGTGTCTAAATTACCATCCTACTGCTGCGGACCAATCACGTGACATTAGCGCTCTTTTGTTTTCTTTTTCCGCCTATCAGCTGTAAGCAGCTCGTGAATATGTAGCTGTATTTCAACAGGATCCGTAACTTAAAAAAATCTGTAACTTTGACTGTAAATGCTACATAAGAAGGAAGGAGTCTCTCCTCGGGACATGGGACATGTTTGGGACATGTCCGTTTCTCCAAAGCTTATGTACAGAATGCGACCGGATACTTTACTGGCTAAAGACCGTGGATACGCAAATAATTGGGCAATGAGGCAAACAACGAGGCAAGTAAGTGTCCCCGATGATGTTTGCAGGAACACATTCACTTTACAGACTTTAAGACATGCTTAAATACTAATGCAGCTTTTGTGTGGGTCACATTTCATGACGGCCGCTGCGGTCAGCGATAAACTTTAACCAGTGTGCAGGACCGCGCGGGGCTTCTCACTGCAGCCTAGCCTATTTCTGCTAGGACTAATCCAGGACTAAAACAGGACTAAACCAGGACTAAAACAGGACTAATACAGGACTAAACCGGGACTAAACCAGGACTAAGACAGGACTAAAACTGGACTAAAACAGGACTAAGGTGAGCATGTGTGTCTAGAGAATATGTGTGTGTATGTGTGTGTAGTGTCCTATACTATTTTGTATTGTATTAAATTCACAATACAGGTGATTTTTAACTTAACATATCCTGTGTATTATTGATTATTGAATGTCTATATGGATTTTTGTTATAAAAGCATTTCCATCTTAACAAAGTACCTTCTAATTCTGATCTACCCTGAAACACCACACCACAGTGATGTCAGTGATGGGGGAGGGCTTAGCTTAATGTCAGGCAAATGATTTCTGAAGGCCTGGACTACAGGATCTTTAACGCGGCTTTTCTTAGCTCCTTGATTTCCGAATGTGCTGCTTTCAAATGGCCACAAATTCTTCAAATGTTCTCAGATTTCCATGTGTAAGGCATCATTGGAAAGCTTAGAATATACACTTTCAGAATCTGTGAATAACTCAAAACGCCTCCGGGACGACTTGTGTCTGTTTTTCCTGTGACCAGTCACAAATGACGAGGAGAAACGTCTCAAACTTCAGTAGCCGGACATCCACTCATACCTGATCGATACACCTATCCCCGCCCCCGGGATAGCCTGAAATCTGTTGAAATCTTACAAGATGCTGACATGATACAAGACAGGACAACAGCTCTTTCTGCACAGTTGAGCATGAAGTGATGTAGTCTGATAATCCCTCTATACCATGCTTACACATTTTCCACAAATACATGAAAAAACAGATACAGTGCTCCCTCGTATATCGTGGTGGTTACGTTCTGAAAATAACCCGCAATAGGCGAAATCCGCAAAGTATTCTACATGTTTTAAGGCTGTAAACGCCTCACCACACACATTATACACTTTTCTCAGACTGGCATTAACATTTTCTCACATTTCTCTCTTGTTTAAACACTCAAACATTCATAGATTTTCAACAACAACAACAAAAAAGTATAGTATATGGTAAAAAATAGTGACGCATGTATTTCACAGTTCCTCTGGCGCCGCTCCGCCTGGGTGCAGGCATCTTTTTCCGAGTGAAGAACATGGTTATGGGTAGTTGTTGGCACTCTTTTTTCTTTTGGGCGAGAAGATTCTTATAAACAGACATACCACCTTCGATTATATTTGAGTACGTTTCGTCGACATTAAGGGTTTTGTTGGGGAGAAAACTTGCAAACATACAGCGCTCCAGAGTCACACTGCGATTGAACATTTATTTAAATTTAGCAAACTGAACCCATTTTGTACTGTACAGGAGACATGGCTCGGAGGAGAATGACAAATCGGCAAAGGTCTACAGTCCCTTAGCCCAGTGTTTCCCAACCTTTTTTGTCTTGTGTACCTCCTGAGCCTTTTTTGTCATACCTCGAGTACCCCCTGACTCATACGTGTTGATAATTCTCCAAAGGTAGAACCTGACACAACAGATTATTAAATGAAAATCATTTTATTTCATCTCCTTAATTTGAAAATTTAATTCTCAGGCATTTTCTCTTTTCTTTAAGTCAAATTTACTCAAATTAGAATAAAAAAATTCAAAAAAAATCTCCCCCTGCGCCTGACAGCGACACTGCCGAGTACCCCCTGCAGTGTGCTCGCGTACCCCTAGGGGTACTTGTACCGCTGGTTGGGAAACAATGCCTTAGCCAATCAGGATGCAGAACACAATGCACGTTGATACACTATAAAAAAAACTGGAATAAAAAAATCGGCGAAACAGCGAGGCCGCGAAAGGTGAACCGCGTTATAGCGAGGGACCACTGTACTGGATGTTTTAAAGGAACCATAGGTAAGATTTTGATTTAAAATTGTAAACATGGCCTAACTGTCCCTGATACGAAGTAAACATGTTTTTATTTATAACGACTGTAATGCTGATTTATTCATATTTACAAAAACATTGGACACGATTTCCCATTTATTTGGTGTTTTGCAGCCCTCTCCAGGGAGGGAATTCTAGAGATTCTGAGTTTCACGTTAGGCCTGTCCATATACTGAGAATGAGACGAACTTAAATGTGTCTATCTGCAGGTCAAAGCTGTGGTAAATTCTAATTTTGTTCGAATCTAATAATAAAGGATTTTCATGGGGGACCTGATTTTTATCTCCACAATGTGATAAATACGCACTCACACACAGGTTCATTTTCACAGCAGAGTTGTGGCATCAGTCTGTCGAGTGCACAAAGCTGCCACAGTGTAAAAGATCAGGTCTGCTGGAGACAGTGCAAAGGAAACTGTGGAAAAGTCCAAAAAAATAACCATATCTGCTCTCATTTATCAACACTGCAGTGAGGAGGCTGTTTACATGGGCACAAGGTGAATGAAATGCCCAGTCGCTAAAGGACTAGAAAAGCTAGGCATTTATGCGATAAGTGTGAGAAATGTACTACAACCAGAATAGAGCCTTACCCAGACCTCTGAACCAGCGGAGAACAGCTTTGGTTTAGCCCGCCAGGACTCAGGGCCGTCTGTGGAGACCAGGGGCCCTCAAACTTGTCTAAATAACAGTGTGTTTCTTTAGTATTTTGATATCTGAGTTCCACATGTCATCACAACATAAACCTAGGCAGGTGAAATCACTGTTGTTAAAATGCAGATTTGTGTAGTAAATCAGTGATTATAATAATAGAAAAGATCAGATATGATATTTGTGATTTTACATTTTGAATGTGGCAAAAGTACAGTATTGTCAATATCCCTTCCCCCAGTCCTGACAGGAGTTGAGTGCGAGCACTAGCCACACTCTCTATGTGTTTTATCATCTGCATGCTCTGCCTGTGTCGCAGTCAAATAAATCAATACAAATAAATGTGAGAGAACGACATCATCATCATCATAAAGAATCTGAAATCTCCAGGTGTGAAAAACAGAACAGTTCATTTTAAACTGTTTGCAGTGGTCCAGAGTTATTCCTCTCTCACCTTATGCATTTTGAGCAATCTTAGATGAAGCTAACAAAAACTAGCATGCTTACACGCACTTCCTGATAATCGGACAATCAAATGCTGGATAATTAGATGCAGACAGCACACAGTAGATATAGATTTATAGAAGTGTTAAACAATGTAGGTGTGTGTGTGTAGAAGTGTATGTGTGTATGTATGTACATATGTAGGTTTGTGTGGGTTTATGTATGTAGGAGTGTGTAGGTGTGTGTGTAGAAGTGTATATATGTATGTACATAAATAGGTGTGTATGTAGGTTAGTATGTAGTTGTGTATATGTATGTAGGTGTGTGTAGGTGGAGGTGTGTGTGTTTAACCGGCTGGTTAGCTCAACTGGTAAGTCACTGACTTTCTCCCCGGGGTTTGTGGGTTCAAATCCCCCCCGGCAATGAGCTAACCAGTGTGGGTCCTTGGGCAAGACCCTTTGCGGTACTGCCCCCCGGGCGCCGAAAAAGATGGCTGCTCACTGCTCCTGAAAAGGATGGGTCAAATGCAGAAGTCAAATTTCTCCAATGTGTCACTGTGTGTCATTGTGTGTGAGACCAATAAAGGCTTAATCTTAATCTTAATCTATGTAGGTGTGTTTAGGTGTGTGTGTGGAGGTGTATATAGGTGTATGTAGGTGTATGTAGATGTGTGTCTAGGTGTATGTTTGTGTAGGTGTGCGTAGATATGCGTAAGTGTGTGTAAGTGTGTGTGCGTAGGTATGTGTAGGTGGAGGTGTGTGTTTATGTATGTATGTATAGGTTTATGTAGGTGTGTCTGTGTTTATGTATGTATGTATGTATGTGTATGTATGTGTGTGTGTGTGTGTGCGTGCGTGTGTGCGTGTGTATGTGTGTGTGTGCAGGTGTATGTAGGTGTGTGTGTGTGTGTGTAGGTGGAGGTGTGTGCGTTTATGTATGTATGTATGTATACGTCTATGTAGGTGTGTGTGTGTTTATGTATGTATGTAGGTGTGTGTAGGTGGAGGTGTGTGTGCGTTTATGTATGTATGTATGTAAGTGTGTGTAGGTGTGTGTAGGTGTGTGTGCGTAGGTGTGTGTAGGTAGAGGTGTGTGTTTATGCATGTATAGGTCTATGTAGGGGTGTGTGTGTGTTTGTGTGTTTATGTATGTATGTAGGTGTGTGTAGGTGGAGGTGTGTGTGTGTTTATGTATGTATGTAGGTGTATGTACGTGTGTATAGTTGTGTGTAGGTGTATGTAGGTGTGTGTGTGTAGGTGTATGTAGGTGTATGTACGTGTGTTTAGTTGTGTGTAGGCGATACAAACACTCTTCTCTGCATCAGTACAGCTGCTGCTCCAGTTCTCGCGTTGGAGTTTTTCTGCTCTGCTGGTTCACGTGGAAAAACCCTGTACAGTTGTTTTCGCCTTCGGGCTCGGCACTTCCACGGTTCAGTGCGACATTAACTAACCGTGTCCCTCCCCCTCCTCACCTCTGCCCCCTCCCCCCTCCCCTATCTCCCATGAGGCCTCGGGGCATCAGCACCATATGGATCGTGTCCATTAGCGGCCACTTTAGCTGCAGTTATGTTAATGCTGATGCGATCGATGGTATAGAGCCGGTCATTTTAAACGCCGCCTTAATCAGACCTTGACCCCGATTTCAAGTGCAGCAGGATCAGGGTAAAGCCCAGGATTAAGAACCAGACCAGGCCCAGCTCCTCCAGGGTTCAACAACTACAGCTCTGGAAAAAAAAAAAAGAGACCACTGCAAAATGATCAGTTTTTCTGATTTTACTACTTATAGGTCTGTGTTTGGGCAAAAGCAACATTTTTTTTTTGAGTCTATAAACTACTGACAACATTTCCCCCAAATTCCAAATAAAAATATTATCGTTTAGCAAAGAAACAAGATCAAATTCATTTTAAAACAACATAATACTAATGTTTACACTTAAGAAGAGTTCAGAAATCAATATTTGGTGCAATAACCCTTATTTTTAATCACAGCTTTCATGCGTCTTGGCATGCTCTCCACAAGTCTTTCACATTGTTCTTGGGTGACTTTATTCCACTCCTGGTGCAAGAACTGAAGTAGCTCAGCTTTGTGTTTGTGTTGGAATTCAACAGACGCTGGAATAGAAAGGGTGTACAGTGAACCCTCGCTGTATCGCGGTTCACTCTTCGCGGCCTCGCTGTTTCGCGGATTTTTTTTTCCAATTTTTTTTTTTTTTTCCTTCAATTTTTTTTATAGTGTAACTTTTTTTTACAGTGTAACATTCTGTCCTGCGCCCTGATTAGCTAAGAGACTAGACCAGGACTAAACCAGGTCTAAAGCAGGTCTAAACCAGGACTAAACCAGGTCTAAACCAGGACTAAACCAGGACTAAACCAGGTCTAAACCAGGACTAAACCAGGTCTAAACCAGGACTAAACCAGGTCTAGACCAGGGATGGTAGGGACAGAGTCTCAGATGTCCTTCACGAGAGCGCCTGGGTGACAGGAGGTGTGGCCTTTGTTTACTTGCACGAGCCATGGAAGAGACTGAGTGCGAGCCGGACAAATGGAAGAGCCAAGAATCAACATGGACGGGCCTGGCGCCTGGCCGCACGGCGTCCGGGGGAGCCGCAGCGGGGAGAGCCACATTCGAGGGAGCCGCAGCGGGGGGAGGACACTCGCGCGCACAGAGGAGACAGTGGCTCTTCCCCGTCACGCTGAGAGAACGAACCCGACCCCGTCCTAGAGAGCTGTGGAGTATTGGCGACGCATTGATAGCGGTCTGATTTTGGAGCCGGGGTGAAATGCAACCAACTCTTGTGAGCGCAGGTTAGTCTTACCTGGTCTTGTGGTGAGGACTGGTGCTCAGAGGCGTCTGTTAGCGGTTTGGCACTGTTAGCAGTGGCTTGAGTCTTGCCCAAAATGATGTCCAGGTCGCTTTCCACTCGACTTTCGCACGTGGCATGGATATGTGGTACCAAAACAAACACACGTGTCCGCGCGCACGTGTCCGCGTGTCACGTGCCCCCCCCCCCCCACACTATTAATATATTTTAATGAAAATCTACAAAAGTTTGAGTGTTTAAACAAGAGAAAAATGTTAATACCAGTCTCAGAAAGGTGTATAATGTGTCTGGTGAAGCGTTTTCAGCCTTAAAACATGTAGAATAATTGTAAAATATAAAATTGTCCTACTTCGCGGATTTCACTTATTGCGGGCTATTTCTGGAACCTAACCCCCGCGATAAACGAGGGTTCACTGTAATACATGTAGAGATGCTGATTTCAGAAAAAAATGTAGTGGTCTCTTATTTTTTTCCAGACTTGTATGAGTCTGAGTGTGATTGACAGGTGTATTAGCCAATCAGGTACCACTTTATAATAACCACACCTTAATAAGCCAAAAAATGGTGCACTATGTAACTTTAATTGTGGAGGGACTGTCAAAGGCTTTTCTCCATGGAGATGTTATTACTTTGTCTGGAATGTTTAACAGTATGGAATTAAACTTTTACATCGTCATGGAGACTAAACCAGACCAAGTTACAGGTCAGATCTGTGGAGAGGCAACTCCGCTCAAAGTCTGCCTGTTTTTTTTTTTTTAGCAATAGAAACACCTGTATTTGAGTAGAGCTGTTTAATGTCATACTGTGGAACATTCTACGCAGAGCAGTGACATTTCCGTAAAAACAAGCAGGTGACGGACCCTCAAACAAAAAGTTACAGTCATTATCAGTAGTTTCCAAGACTGAATCATTCTTAAACTATTTGTTCATTATGGATGGAGTATATGCTTATGTTTTATTAGGGTTTGAATAAGTGTTATCGTCAGTGAGGGATATACATGGTCCGTCTGTGTGAAAACAAATAAGTATTAAACTCATTAGTCAGGGATGCGCATGGTCCATCTGTGTCAAAACAAATAAGTACTAAACTCATCAGTGAGGGATGCGCATGGTCCGTCTGTGTCAAAATACAAATATGGCTGCTTATGAGGCGAAAAGAAATCACAGGGGACGGAAAAACATGGAGGATTTCTGCAGAATCAGTGACAGAAGTACTAGTTTCTTTGTCTCACATGGGTCACTGAAATGAACCATCTGTTTTAATAGTAATGGTAGTATTAGTAGTAGTAGTATTCTGTTCAGAGTATAGTTAAGTCCATCCAGAAGAATCAACATTTGGGAGAAGAGTGAAACTGAGCTGCTAAACTAATATGAAAAACACATGTATTTCAGAACATGTTTGTAGAGGTCAGAACTACAGGGTGAGCAGCTTTTCGAATGAGGCTGTTTTCGGTGTTATTTGCAGTCTAACCGAGCGCTCTTTTATACACAAATGAGAATATGAATACCCTCTTCATTTACTCACATCATTGCTTACTCACATCAGTTCAGCGTTACACAATACACAAACTCTCCTGTATAATGATCCCTAAGGCCGCCGCTCAGTGCAACCCTGGACTATTGATGTGTTTGTGTGCACCCAAGGACTCCCCATCCCCCTGAATCTAGACACCACACACACCAGCAAACAACGTTTGAAGGAGAGGGCCAAGGATGGTTTTGCTACTGCAGTGTGTATGCTGGATATGGTGTTTTAAGTATTATCGATTGTTCTGAGTAAATTCTTTAGCAATTTGAGTGCAAAGTTCAAAGTTCAAAGTCAGCTTTATTGTCAAAAATCATATGTACAGGTTGCACACACAGGATTTGAAATTGCAGCGCCCCCTAGGCCCACAGTGAACCTAAAACATCTGATAAACAAGACAACAAACACCATGACTAAAACATCACATATACCCGTAGCAAAAGTACAGTAAACGTGTATATAATACAAATAAGTAAAACACACAATGTGTAGCGTAATAAAGCTCAAGTGGTGTCATTTAAGCAGCAGTGTCAGTGTCATTTAAGTGTTATTTAAGCAGCAGTGTCAGTGTCCTTTAAGTGTCATTTAAGCAGCAGTGCCAATGTCATTTAAGCAGCAGTGCCAGTGTCATTTAAGTGTCATGTAAGCAGCAGTATCAGTGTCATTTAAGTGCAATTTAAGCAGCAGTGTCAATGTAATTTAAGTGTAATTTAAGCAGCAGTGTCAGTGTCATTAAAGTGTCATTTAAGCAGCAGTGCCAATGTCATTTAAGCAGCAGTGTCAGTGTCATTTAAGTGTAATTTAAGCAGCAGTGTCAGTGTCATTAAAGTGTCATTTAAGCAGCAGTGCCAATGTCATTTAAGCAGCAGTGTCAGTGTCATTTAAGTATAATTTAAGCAGCAATGTCAGTGTCATTTAAGCAGCAGTGTCAATGCCATTTAAGTGTCATTTAAGCAGCAGTGTCAGTGCCATTTAAGTGTCATTTAAGCAGCAGTGTCAGTGTCATTCAAGCAGCAGTGTCAGTGTCACTTAAGTGTCATTTAAACAGCAGTGTCAGTGTCATTTAAGTGTCATTTAAACAGCAGTGTCAGTGTCATTTAAGTGTCATTTAAGCAGCAGTGTCAGTTGGCAAAGTGGAACATTTCCAGCTCTTTGGTCAAAAACACCTAAATCTGTCTGGATTGGCCTCTGCAGTTTCGAGGGGGGTGGCAGTAGCTCAGTTGGTAGAGCCTTTGTAGAGCACCCTGAAATTGAATCCGAATTGGTGGTTCGAATCCCGCTCTCAACAAAAATGTTATTGGTTGACAGATGAATGCTGTCGTTGTGTGGACAAGACACCTCACGTACACTGGTGTATGAGTGTGTGCGAGTGGGAGAGTGGTTCCTTGTTATAAAGTGCTTTGAGTGCCTTGAAGGTGGAAAAGTGCTGTATCACTGTGCCCTTTAGTCCTCCATTAGCCTTGATTCTTGGCTAATGATGTGGCGCTTCTTTGTCGGATCACAGACTTTTGGATCCATCCATATCAAAAAGCCATTTGAAAGAATCGTGAGAACTCGACTCATCCGCACACTCCTCTCAGAGAAATTACCAAGACTCAGATTAGTTTAAAGTAGTTCAAAACTCAGAGTGGGAGTGTGTTTACCCTTTGAAAGCATGGATTCTAAATAAATAGTTACACAACAATAATAATAATTTAAAACCAAGTAAATTAGTATGCCAAATATGTTATTTGTGCACAAAGCTCTCACTCCTGTTGCCTACTCTGCTTCTGAGCTAATTCTTGTTTTGGTTCATGGTTAATCAGTGTAAAACTGCATATATATATATTTTTTTTAAATTGAGATTCAGATCCAACCGTTCACATTAAGGAACCATTCAAGAGAGCTGATTCATGCACAAGTCACATCATTATTCTGGGCTAACATGACTAAGTCGGGGGTGTTCTTGCTGCTTCTTCATAAATAAACATGGAAAATGGGGAAAATGTGTTGTTCTAATGGGCCATTGTAAACGGTTCACCAAACTGTTATTTGTAAAGTTCTGCGTGGAAAGATTGGGTTTATTCAAAGAGTTGGCAGATTTTTGGTTTACATTTTTTTGATTAAAGACATGATTTTGGTCTGGGTGTAGTTCAGGAATGTTTGATAAAGATCTAATGACGTGCCTCCTGTCCAGCAGCATTATGGAATCATTAGGAAAAAAACAATGATTCTTGGAGCCTGATGGGAAAAGAAGATGTGATCCTGGAATCAGTTTACGTCTTGGTATATTTACACACTCAAGTTATTTCTTATTTGGAGTTTTTTACTACATGATGTTTGATATAAAGAGCAGAGTATCTTTACATGGATAAATAAAAAGGTACAGGCCCTTTAAACATCATATATTACATAAAATTTAGCTTTAAGTCATGTTTGAATGTTCTTAGCTACGGAAGCCGACAGAGGCCATGTTCGTAATGATTATTTTCCACCTTAATATCGAGAAAATTAACTCGAGATCTCAAGTAAACGACACAATTAATTTGTGATCTCGAGAAAACAAAACAGTTATTTCGAGATTTCGAGAAAACAAAGAGTTATTCCGTGATCTTGAGAAAACAAATAGTTATTCCGTGATCTTGAGAAAACAAAGAGTTATTCCGTGATCTCGAAAAAACAAATAGTTATTCCGTGATCTCGGGAAAACCAAACATTTATTCCGTGATCTCGAGAAAACAAAACTGTTATTTCGAGATCTCGAGAAAACAAAGAGTTATTCCGTGATCTTGAAAAAACAAACAGTTATTCCGTGATCTCGAGAAAACACTGTATCTCCGTCGGTATAGACGACAGATGACAGTCTTCTGAGGAGGTGCCGCGGACTAATCTTGAAATTATCCAGAATTAAAAGATGTAATCCAATCTCCCCCTGTGTCAACCCCTGATCAAAATATTGCCTTATCAGCTGATCGATTATTATTCCAGACATTCTAATGACCAAAAACGCGTCTATTCAGAATGAGAAATAGCCCCGAAGTCAGCCTGTCACAACGTGGCCGTAGACACTTCAGTTATTTTCTCGAGATCACGGAATAATTGTGTTGTTTTCTCGAGATCTCAAATTAATTATCTCGTTATCTCGGGATAACAAGGAAGAAAAAATATTGCTTATGACTTCTGTACTTATCTCATCAAAAACTCTTTATTATTATTTTGTCTATGTCTCCAGAGCTCAAAATGCTCTGTTCCACCTTGCGATGTCATGAAGCAGTAGTACTTTTGTTCAGTAGAGATCAGCAATTCCAGGGCTTAAATCATCCAAATGACTCTAGTGAACATGTACAGAGTTTAAAAACACAGTGGAGCACTTCCCACACCACACCACCACTTCACCACACGACAAGGTGAATGTTTTCCGTTTGAGGGAAGAACTCAGCCTAAGTATGCAGAGTTTGAATGAACCAAAACACAACTCCAGGTCTGTTTGTGATGAGGAAATAATATTAGAACAGAGATCAGAAAATGGCGTAATATTGGACCTCGCAGCAATACAACGTTTAAGTAGACGAGTCTGCTGTTTACATTGCTTTGAATGTTGCATGGCACATCTGAAAATGCATAATACTGAAATGGTTGTTTTGATGTTGTGAAAAGGTGGAACATTGACTCTATAATCATCAATAGAAAAGTGGAAATGAAAAGTGAATGCGTTGTGGATATTCAAGTAACTATGGCCCAGCTCTAAAATAAAATGGTTGAAATAAGATGAAAGACACACTGTTAGTACGAGGGCTGTTGTCACGATTGATTAAATTGTCAAAAGTTGTACACTTTAGTATCTTTATGATCTGACTAGGTACTATTGCAGTGACGTGCGGTCAGGGGAGGCAGGTAAGGCCGTGCCACAGAGAAAAAAAGGTAAAATTAAAAAATAAATGATTATATTTATCCAATGATTTGATTTGATTTAATTTTTTTTAATTCAAAATCACTGAATTTTCACTTTTACTGTTCAAATACCGAGCAGAGACGTGTGGAGAGGCTCCAGCTGTTGGTGCCTCACATGGACTGACTGTGCTGTAGCTCAGCAGTGACAGATTCTGCGCTAAAGCGGCGGTGAAAAGGCGCCGGGTGAGGTCCGTAGTTACCTGGCCTCATGGTAGAGGCACTCGTGAGCCCAGGGATTCTTCTGCAACTCCTGGAGCAGCAGATTAGAATAAGTGACACAAGATACAATTTAGAGTTAGCAAGTCAAGTTTGGCAATCCGTTCACTTTTTTCTTCTTGTCTGGCCCGACTTTTTAAATGGAGGAGGATTTCATATTAAAGCTCAAGCAGTTTTCTAAACTGGACTTTGGGTCGAAGCAGGAGGTTATAATTAAAGGAATATTAACGTTTTTTACAATCTGAACCTTATTTTGGTAATAAAACAAGTTGTTTTACTCACCCATAGACCGCTTTACTGTTAGTAAGCAAACGTGACGTCACTGGCATGAGCGCGCATGCCCGACTCAGAAAAATCATCGCAGACCATAGCGGAGTATAGGGTAAGCTACATTCAAGAGCTCACGTTGAGCAACGGGGTTCGACTACCAGATCCTTATGCAATCACGGAGTGGCAGTACGACCGCAGAAAGTGGCCAGATTTACAGTGGCCAGATATCCACTGTTATTTAGTCGAGAAGCCCAAGTTCGCGCATACAAATCCATGGATGCCTACCAGTTTGCCGTGTGTGGCCATGTACAGGAGGTAAAATACCACGATATCGATGGGGAGTTTTGCGTGTTGGCATCTGATGTTCTCCCCAGTCAAAGACAAGGCCACAAGACGACCCTGTACAATGCTTGGGCTATCATCAACAAGCACGAGGACTACGTTCTGACCGCCAACTGCACTTGCGTTGCGGGGTAAGTAACATACTACGACTTAATTCACGAGTCACAGATGTGATCTCAGTCATGTCAAATGCCATTTATGATGGTCATGCGAAAACTTATCATGCCTTTTAACAAAGTTATTCGTGTTCATTTACATGTGTCTGTCGTAGAGGTTGCCCGGTTAATATGTCTGTGAGCTTTGCGGTGTCCTGTGCTTGCTAGTTAATCAGCATGATTAAACACCATTGAACATCTGGGCAAATTACCCTAAACAAGCAGCAGGTGTTCACTTGTGTGTATGTCACTTGAATGGTATGAACTATCATTTATTCCATCTGTTTCTCTTTATTTGAGTTCTTCTCTTCTATATCTTCGCTGGGGTTTTATGGCAGCGGTGGCTTTGTTTTGAGTCGGAACTGCGCGCGCACTCAGTGATGACGTAGCTTTGAAACTGGTCTATAGTACTTTGGTGTCATATGGAGCAGTTTCGTAGATGTTGTAATTTAGCGATATCCGTTAACGTGGGGGCAGGCGATTGCAGTCACCAAATAACACAATTTATCACTTTTCAAATTACAGAAGCTCAATGTCTTAGTCTAGACTTTCGTTTAAGTCAAAAGTGGCCTCTAATCCGAGATTTAAACAGAATGGATACGGAAAGAATGAAGCGGAGACAGTTTTAGGAGCAGCGTAGGGAACAGCCATCAGTATTGCATTACTTCTCAGAATCGTGTGCTGAATCCGCTGGCCTTCTTTCTTTTCCTTTGCTGGTAAAGAATCGTCCTGACTGAAGTGGGTACTGCAAACACGATGGTCCAAACGTCTTACATCTTTGCATTTCATGTTTGGGTCCCGAGAGCTGAGAGCGAAATCAGCTGTGACTGAGCGCATGCGCACTGCCCTCCTCATCTACTCGAAACTATGGCTAAATCTCGGATTAGAGGCCACTTTTGACTCAAACGAAAGTCTAGACTAAGACATTGAGCTTCTGTAATTTGAAAAGTGATAAAGTTTGTGTTATTTGGTGACTGCAATTGCCTGCCCCAAGCACTCACGTTAACGGATATCGTGAAACTACAACATCTACGAAACTGCTCCATATGACACCAAAGTACTATGGGTGAGTAAAACAACTTGTTTTATTACAGAAATAAGGGTCAGATTGTAAAAAAAAAAAACGTTAACATTCCTTTAAAGGAAGACCAACGCCGGAGCTGAAGGGTTTGCTCCAGACTACGGGACGAAAGACTCGCTCTTTTCAAACAGTGTGGTAAGAAATCGTCTTTTCTGCTTTTCATGCCTGCTTTTCTCAACCTGTCTGGACTCAGATCAGATATTGATATTATTACAGATATTATTCTCTTATTCACTTATTTTATTACTTATTTTATTATTATTATGATTACTTATCTTGTCTGCATGCACTTTCTTGTTCAAACTTGCTTTTACACTAAGCTGCCTGGAGCTAATGTGGCAAGTGAATTTCTCCTATGTGAGATCAATAAAGTCTTATCTTATCTTACCTTATCTTATATTGTGACCTGAACAATTTGCAAAGAAGTGAGCGGTCCACCACTCACATTCAGAGCCAGATCGCGCTAAAAACTTCGCTATTTTAATGTATGACGCTACTCGTGCGCTCTGGAAAATGCGCTGAACAATAATAATTAATTTTCAACTTTCAACTTTCAATTTTTTAACTTGCCGACACCTGGTTCGCATATTTGTAAATCTGATTGTGACGACGTCAGTGCTTCATCAGCCACGACCCTCACCGCACGTCACTGACAACTAGCAGGGTAACAGCACACTTCCTCATTCTCTAAAGCCCTTTATAATTAGCTTCAGACAGTTCACACAGGACTTATTTGGACTTCAAGAGCTGCTTATATGATATATCTGTACTGGAGCTACATGTTTTGCTTTTATACATGGGAAAAAACAAGTAGAGGGCCTTTAATCGTGCCACATTTGCATACTTATTACACTTCACCTTTTGAAAACCTAAACCTTGCATTAATTTTATGTCTATCAATCATTCAGGAGAACAAAACCCGTCAATTCCAACCTATTTCTACGTCTCTCCTCTCTCCAATCAAACGCTAAGTGGTAACAATTGAGCATAATTGTTTTCTGTGTGTGGAGATTAGAACGTGCTCCCCTGAGTGAGGCCCCCGGCTCTTATTGCATTAGGCGCGAGATGGAAAGAGCGTCTGCCTGTACCCGGCCCTCCATCCGGCCCCTGCCATCCCATCCCCCCTTCTGTCCGCCCCCATCACATCTGTTGACTTTGGAAATAGCTGATCGTGACGCCGATAGCCATTTGAGAGCGTGAGTGCGAGCGTGCCGGAGGGTATGAACAGCAGGACCGGCCCCAGAGGGAGAGGGGCACTTAGGGAGTGTGTGGGGGAAAATGTGCACAAACAAAACATATATCTAGGTCTATATATATATATCTTTATTATTTTTATCTTTATTGATGTTACATGTCTGAAGAGTTTTTTTTTTTTTTATGTATTTAGGAGATTTTCCAACTCCATCTCCATCAAAGAATTTGTGTCCCAGACAGAAATAAGAAAAACAAAAATATGTTTGTCATTTTTTTTAAATTCATGCTGCACTTACTAGACACAAAGACGAACTTACAAAAAATTATGATAGATAAATTGCTATTTTTATTATTTTTATTTATTTTTATATTGAGTGTTTTTGCTATATGTCCCTTGTCCCGTGGCCAGGTTTTGGACTCTCATTCCCTTATAAGACTGAAATTAAATTTGATTCAACAGTAACTTCATTGACAAATGGCACAGAAATTCCTTATTTTAATGAAAAATATCATGTGCTTGAAAGATATATTTGTATATTTTTTTTTTCATAAAAAGAACACGTCACTGTCATTTCCACCACAAAATGTAACTTTTTACTTTTTTTTTTTAAACCTTTGTCTACTTGAACCACATCAGTTGTGATGTGACAGGAGCTCATGTTAGCATAGCAGCGTTAGCTCCATGGAAGGAAGGGAAACGAGAACAAAATCAAGGTCAAGTTTTACAAAGCCAAGAGTAGGTTTATTGGTCTTCATTTCCAAACACCTCATATTTTCTTTGAATGTACAAATAATGAGGAAAATACCATTTGATATTGTGTATTTTGAGTATATTTTATGCTAACTCTAAAACAGAGATTAGCATGCTAATATGTCATGAGATTTTAAAAGAAATGCCAAACATTGTCATTTCCACAACAGTCATTTCCATCACTTTATTTATTGTTATTGTTTATTATTATTTATTTCATATTTATGTAATTTCATTACAGCCGCTATCAGTTCATGTTTCTACACATTGTGATGAAGTAGAACAAATCAAAATATTTCTAAAAATATGTGTTGGATTTTCTGAAAAATATCATGATCAAATTTGACTGTAGTTGGAGAATCACCCATATGTATTTATCAGGTCAAGTTAAGTCCAATCAATGTACAAAAAGAAGGTAAGGTTGTTGTTTTTTTTTGTGGTGGAAGGAGTTTTGTCACTTATTTACATTTTTTACAGTTTTAAATACAGATGAAACAATGAATTTTAATCTACTTAAAACGATGCATTCGGATTTGTCCAGTGATTCAGGAAGCTTATGACATCAACTGACCTTTTCCCCATAAAATTTAAACCACCCCCCGCCCACCCTGGTCCTACATAGACAAGCATATAGACTTTCATTACTACAATAATGTTACAAAGACTTTTTCTGAAGGTTTTAGATGTTGTTTATGCATGTTTGAGCATTTTTGCAACCTCTCCTGGGCCATATTTGAACCCTCCTTAGAGTTAGCTGTAAGATTCTGGGCTCTGCTCCTACAACAAACCTACACTGCCCTTGCTCCTCCGTGACAATACAAAAACATGATACAAAACTGATAAATGTCTGAAGAAGGGCTTGACCTGAACGTCATATTGTTATTGTTACATTAAAATGGAAATTTGAGAGCTTCAAACATCACCTTTGTCCCTGTACACTCACCTTAATTTCATATTATTTTTTCCATACTCGACTAAACTACTAAATATAACTATCGGGGGTTTGTTTTATTTAGTTTTGTTTAGTTCTGTTAGGTTAATCACCACATAAGCAATGATGTTTTTGTGACCTGGTTTGTACTGAACCTTAAAACAAAATGGTTGCAGAGACAAATACCATCTAGTAATACGAGCATTAGTGTCCTTCATTTTATGTATGCATTGCAATGCACAGTGGTCAGTTTTACCAATGATCATTTGATTTTGAGTATCTTCCGATACCGAGTCCCAATCCGATACTTACATAATACAGTGGTACCTTACCTTACGAAAGATCCTACATACAAAAAATACAAGTTACGAAACGCCCTCACGTTAAATTTTGGTCTTTAGATATGAAAGAAAATTCAAGTTACGAAACGCGAAATCTCAAAAATTCGAATAATGCACCCTGCTGTTATCCCCGCTCAAAGAGCACCTTTCTCGGCCTCTTAGCTCTAGCGCCGAACACGCAAGATTTTCAACAAAATGTATTAAATAGTGAAGCGTGGGGGGAGACACGACTCCGGAAGCAGCGCGGAGACATGAACGCGAGGAGCACGGCACCGCGCGGCGAGGAGCGCGGCGAGGAGCGCGGCACCGCGCGGCGAGGAGCACCCCTAGCCCTGGTCTGCATGACCGGCACTGGGGCTGCGAGCACAAGATAGAACCGCGGCGCCCGGACCGCGTCCTCTGGAGCCCGAGCCACAAACCAGCCGCACGAAACCAGCAAAGAGCGGCACGTGGTAGTTTAATCCTGGTCCAGTTCTGGTTTAGTCCAGGTCCAGTCCAGGTTTAGACCTGGTCTAGACCTGGTTTAGTTCTGGTCTAGACCTGGTTTAGTCCACGTTTAGTCCTGGTCTAGTCTCTTAGCCAATCAGGACGCAGAACCAATGTTACACTATAAAAAAAAATGTTACACTATAAAAAAAAAACAAAAAACGAAACCACTTCTGGAACGAATTAATTTCGTAAGGTGAGGTACCACTGTACATAAAAAAGTACACTTATATTTATTATTATTACTATTATTATTATTATTATTATTATTATTATTATTATTATTATTATTATAGTACACTTATTACTTATTATTTATCTTTCTGGGTGTCACGGATGTAGGACATGTAGTTTGTCAGAAATGTGTGAAGAATCCCTCAGTCGTCCAGGTAGAATCCATGGTAAAAGGAGAAATTCAGTTTGTCAACTGGACAAAGTTTATTTGGTCGAAAACGTTTCGCAACTCATCCGAGTTGCTTCGTCACTTCTGGTTTGAGTGCTGATGGACACTGCTTATATCTCGCTGCAGGGAGGAGCTAACGATACTGAAATTATTCTGAAACTATCCCACCTCTTTGTTTTCAGCTTTCTGTCTTTTGTTTTTTTAGTTTCTCTCTGGTGTCTAGTTTAGCATACCCATTCAAACCCTAATGGATGTTTTCACACCTCTGGACCTGACCTGGCTGCCCTATTGTTTCCTTTGTTTGTTTTGATTTAGCTTTGAGAATGAAATTATATGGGAGACAAATTGTGTCTGACTGCCCCATTCCTGTTTAAAGAAGGATTCTCTTTTTTGACAAAAATAGCCTCTTTAACTCCCCTCTCAAACTAGTTCTTTTACCTGGCTAAGATCTGAGGACAGTGAGGTTCAGACAAATTGAATTTCTCCTTTTACCTTTGTCAGAAATGTTCTTATAACGAGCTACAGAGCTTTGTCGGTGAAAGAGTGGCGAGATGGCACTTCAAATCGAGGTTCGACGTGCTCCATAAGGCGAATGGTAGGTCACTCATTGCCATCATTTGTGCTATTCTGGCTGTTGTCTCCTGTGCCTTCGCACTGTCAAGGGGCATATTTTCCTCTCCTTTTCAAACCCTCCTGCAGCATGAGCTGACTCGTCTTTGGCTGGGTTGTGTCGGGTGTTTGTTGTGTTAAATGTTGCCCTTTCCTTTCCACCCCTTGCAATCCCAAGTTTACATATCCCACAGTTTGCTATGGCAATGTTGTTGTCATCATCAACTTTATAGTATTTTCAGACCGCAGACATACTCGACAAACATTATAGCGTTCTTATAGTGCTCATTATAGCGCTCTTCTTATCTCCTCTCTGTACTCGTGCTTTTTGCTTCGAGCTGCTTCCGTGTATTTAACCAATAGCGTGTCATGCCGCACGCGTTGATGTTTCTGTCTGAAGGCTCACTCTGTGCCACCGCATAACCATAGATCTCATCTAGGGTATGTTAAAAAATAATATATAGATATACATATATATCCGATACTGAATGGGAGGTAACGACCGATTCCGATCCGAAACCATCGGGGCCGATTTCCAATCACGTGATCGGATCGGGAGATCCCTAATGCAAATCTGCACTTCCGGATTAGAAAGGATTTTACTGTGCAATAATTACATACAGATAGCAAGTAGCAGACTTATATTGACCTCAGGAGTTGCTCATACAATATATCTGTACTTAGGGCTGGACAGTATACTGCTTCATATCAAATACCGTTTTTTTATGATATTAATATTTCATATATTATATATGGTATATCCCAATACCGGTGAGTGTGTGTGTACAAAACGTGGGGAACACAGAGTGGAGGAACGTGGAGCCGCAGAACATTGTTTGAGAGGGGGAGCGGTGGAAGCTCAGTGTGTGTTGAGCGGTGAACAGCATGGACGGAGAAAATGTTACAGACACAGAGGAACTTATACCGAAAAGAGGAGCCGTGTCAGTTGTGTGGAAGTACTTCGGCTTTAAAAAATCTGACGCC
This sequence comes from Paratrypauchen microcephalus, assembly GCA_036785185.1. NCBI lineage: Eukaryota > Metazoa > Chordata > Actinopteri > Gobiiformes > Gobiidae > Paratrypauchen > Paratrypauchen microcephalus. Next base: position 1,408,587 of record JAVJIX010000106.1, on the reverse strand, counting down.
GATCAAACAACCTAAAGTTGTAGCCGAAGGAGGCGACACGAGCGATCTGCTTCACCACCTTCGTCACAAACACGTCCTGGAATATGAAGAATGCACGAAACTAAGATCTGCATCCTCTTCCACGTCTGCAGGGAACGTTCAAGTCGGCGCCGCGACACAAAACGTCACTCAGACGTCACTCAAAGACGCATTTGCTAAAGGGACCGCCTACGACAAGAAAAGCAAACGGTGGAACGATATTACCAACGCTGTTACTACCCACTTCGCACATGGTACCACTTAGTACATAAAAAAAAAAAAATACTGTCAAATACCGTGACACCAATATAATTTTGAAAAATACTGTAATATCAATTTATCAATGCATGATAAATACATGGAAAGAATGGAGAAGTAGACCTTTAAGTGGGAAATGTAACACTGATCTACAAGCAAAATTCTTCCTGAACAAAAGTACAGTGGTACCTCACCTTACGAAATGAATTCGTTCCAGAAGTGGATTCGTAACGTGAATTTTTCGTAAGTTGAGTAGCTATTTCAATGGAAAAGGCCTGATCCGTTCCAAGGTTGTTTTTTTTATAGTGTAACATTTTTTTATAGTGTAACATTGGTTCTGCGTCCTGATTGGCTAAGAGACTAGACCAGGACTAAACGTGGACTAAACCAGGTCTAGACCAGAACTAAACCAGGTCTAGACCAGGTCTAAACCTGGACTGGACCTGGACTAAACCAGGACTGGACCAGGTCTAGACCTGGACTAAACCCTGATTAAACTACCACGTGCCGCTCTTTGCTGGTTTCGTGCGGCTGGTTTGTGGCTCGTGCTCCAGAGGACGTGGTCCGGGCGCCGCGGTTCTATCTTGTGCTCGCAGCCCCGGTGCCGGTCGTGCAGACCAGGACTAGGGGTGCTCCTCGTGCGGTGCGTGCTCCTTGCGCGGTGCGTGCTCCTCGCGCGGTGCGTTCATGTCTCCGCGCTGCTTCCGGAGTCGTGTTTCCCCCCACGCTTCACTATTTATTCTGAGCGCGCATTATTTGAATTTTTGAGATTTCGCGTTTGGTAACTTGAATTTTCTTTCGTATCTAGAGACCAAAATTTAACGTGAAGGCATTTCGTAACTTGGATTTTTCGTATGTAGGGTCTTTCGTAAGGTGAGGTACCACTGCAGTGAAATGTTTCTTGGTTTAGGTCACTAATAAAGAAAAAGTAAGTCAGAAGTGCTGATTGGCTATAGTTTCCAAGATATAGTATTGGGTCAAAATAGGAAATTTATGCAAAATAAGGCAAAAACGGTAGTTTATCAGAAGGTACAGTGTGTCTACAAGCACCAGTTCTATCTGAAAGCCTGTCTGCACATTCACATACATTCATTTTAATATGTCCAGAGTTTTAACATATATCAATACATATAATATATACAGTAGTACCTCACCTTAGGAAATTAATTCGTTCCAGAAGTGGTTTTGTAACGTGAAAAATTCGTAAGTTGAGTAGCTATTTCAATGGAAAAAGCCTGATTCGTTCCAAGGCCCCGATCCAATTTTTTTTATTTTATAGTGTAACTTTTTTTTATAGTGTAACATTGTGTTCTGCATCCTGATTGGTTTCTCAGACTGGATTTAAACTTTTCTCACATTTGTCTCTCGTTTAAACACACAAACTTTCATAGATTTTCAACAAAATTATTAATAGTGAAGTGTGGGGGGAAGGGGGAGGGGGGAGAAGACTGCGCGCGGACACGTGTGATAGCGCAGCATGACCCGGCGCGGGGCTGCCAGCAGGTCTAGACCTGGATTAACCAGGACTGGACCAGGACTAAACCTGGACTAAACCAGGACTAAACCAGGACTAGACCAGGACTAGATCAGGTGGATTAAAGCGCCGTGCACGGGTCTATTTCCTGGTTTCGTTTCGAGTCACAGCTGAGGGGAGCAGAGAGGGGGACCGCACGCAGTCTGAGCGCATGAACGAGACCCGTGCTCAAACCGTGCCTCCTCTAGACCTCCTCTAGACCTGCAGGTCTAGACCACCCCGGCTCTTGCATGCGTTCATGGATCTCGTTCATGCGCTCAGACTGCGTGCAGTCCCCTCCTCGCTGCTCCCCTCAGCTGTGACTCGAAACGAAACCAGGAAATAGACCCGCGCGTGGCGCTTTAATCCACCTGGTCTAGTCCTGGTCTAGTCCTGGTCTAGTCCTGGTTTAGTCCAGGTTTAGTCCTGGTTTAGTCCAGGTTTAGTCCTGGTCCAGTCCTGGTTTAATCCAGGTCTAGACCTGCTGGCAGTGCCGCGCCGGGTCATGCTGCGCTATCACACGTGTCCACGCGCGGTTTTCTCCCCCCTCCCCCTTCCCCCCACACTTCACTATTAATAATTTTGTTGAAAATCGATGAAAGTTTGAGTGTTTAAACGAGAGACAAATGTGAGAAAAGTTTAAATCCAGTCTGAGAAAAGCGTATAATGTGTGTGGCTGAGCGCGCATTATTTGAATTTTTGAGATTTCCCGTTTGGTAACTTGAATTTTCTTTCGTATCTAGAGACCAAAATTTACCGTGAAGGCGTTTCGTAACTTGAAATTTTCGTTTGTTGGGTCATTCGTAAGGTGAAGTACCACTGTATTATTATTATATCATTAAATATCTTTAATACATTAGCTAACCAGCACAGTTATCAAATTTCAGTTAATCTTATTAATATAAATGAGATTTAGCCACTTTTATCCAAAACTTTGTAGACCAGTGTAATCAATATGTGCAGCTGAGGACAGACTTGGAGTCAGAAGATAAAATGCTTCCTCACAGTTTGGGCGGGAGGACGAAGAGATCTCCAACCCACTCGAGACAAAAACGTGCACATGTTCAAAATAACGAGCAAAAAGTGTTGAGTGTTTATTTTAACCACTGCTCATAGGTCCGGTCAGTCGTGTGTGGAACCACTCACTTGAACGAAGAAGAATTACCCGGCTCCTCCTGGAGGGAATGAAAAGATTTTGGCCGTTCAGCATAAATGTCAACAGTGAAGGATGTAACCACCAGGCTCTTCTGTCTGTGACAAACGCAGTGGGCACGGGGAGGCAGGACCAGCGCTGCTCGTGAACACTCCACTCATGCTCTGTGAGATCTTCACTGTTGGTGTTTTTATTCATTTAATCTGTGAGGCAACAAGATGGATAGATGATACTTTATTCATTCAAGAGTTGAGTTCAAATTCCGGATTTACACAGTCACATCCAATAAATAAAAGTTGTTAGAGCCAGAGGTGTAATAAATAAGATTGAAACACAGGCCCATGTCTCTAAAGTGCCTGTTATTCATTTAGTAGCCTAATATCTGCTGGGAGAGAACACTTCCTGAATGGCTCTGTTCTTCAGTGGAGTTGACGGCCAGCATCACCTCACACTGACTCCACTCTGCCTCCTCGCACCGACCCAGCCTACTGCGACACTTTCCCCAACACACAACGTCAAAAAAAAGCACTTGCTCCAACAGAACGAAAGAACGCGTACAGCATATCAGAACAGACATCGATGATCTCAGAGAAAACTGTAATCTCTGTCCTGTTTTGCACAGATTCTGGATGTTTTCTGTCAAGGAGAACGATGCCAGAGTAGATATAAACCATAGCCCCACGCATATTTCACTAGACCCTGGACACTGACATTTACGAAACACATTAAGTGCCTCACAAAAATTATTCATATTAAATTGAATTTTAGACAGGCAAGATCCTTTATGACTCTATATGTGGCACGAGTGTTTTACTCCCTGTTAAAGAAAAATGTATATAGTCCCTTTAATGAATTATCAAAGTGTTATATTCTTCCTTGTTCTGATTCATCTTGTATGGTGCAACCTTAGAATGTGATAGGACCAGACTGATTAACTACTTAGATAAACAACCACATGTTGACTCTTGCAACATGTATAGACTGAATCTTGGGAACTGCTGATTAAGGGATGTATGTATGTTAAAGATCCCATGACATGGTACTTCTTGATGCTTTTATATGGCTCCTTAATGGTTCCGTAATACTGTAAATGAATCCTTCTTCAAAATCAACACTCAGTGCATGAGAAACAGAGATAAGATGAGAAAGAGTCATAAATATCTCTCTCACTTTATTCTGGGCGTTGTTGCTTGAATGCAAATGAGGAGAAAAGAGCTGGCCTATAGTAGAGGGTGGGGGCGTGGCCAAACTCTCCGCTTTCGGCTCTGAGCCCTCAGCTGATCCATTTCCGTGTTTTTGCACGGGGGGAGAGATTTGAAGCGTTCCATTGAAAAATAAACACATTTCCACAGAAAATAAAATTAAACCACTGCTGTTCAAAGGTCCAGAGGCTCAGATAAAGGACTTCCGAGCCTAGAAACACTCGGACGTGCCTCCAGGCAAATAAAAAAACGCATTTCGCATTGCCTAGCGCATTCGCAGTCCAAACTCTCTGGGCGTGATTTACAGAGACGCTGAGTACAGACAGACGGGGGTGGAACTGCATTTGCATTTCTTTTTTCGATCTGACGTCAATAAGGTGCCTTGTTCAAACTCGCCCGTTTGAGCTCCGATTTTTTGTAACGCAGAAAAGGATCGCAAATGCTCAGTTTAGACATTTCGCAACTTTTAACCATGGGGGGGTGAAAATTTCATGCCATGGGAGCTTTAAAGATTAACTTGAACTGGTTGAACTGGGAATTTTCCTTTACGCCTATGTGTTTAACAATAAAAGGAGGCTGCGAGGAGGTGTCCTTTGAGAAGGAGTGTGTGGCCTGGGAAGAGGCAGAGGCGGCTCTGCTTAAAGGTACAGTGTGTAGGATTCGTGGCGCATAGGTGGATGGTGGCTATTGCACTTCCTGTTTTAGCTACAGCAGACCTCGAGGGTCACCCGGGCGCGCCGTAACGCGGACAGCTCGCGTAACCGCGCACGAACCGCGCGCCTCTACTTTATAAATAAAACGCGGTCCCGTTCACTGTTTTTTTTTTCTTTTCGCATGAAAGCACGCATTCCCGATCGTGTACCATGACAATCTACACATCAAATGAAACCTTACAGTCTCCTCTTTTTGACTATGCAATTCATTTCCCGGCACAACAATCACTCCCCGAGCACATGGGACTTTTATACGGAAAAGCACAAAACGAGGTTTGTTACTTAGCTTACCTTTGAAGGCTCTGGACAGATCAAACTCAGTATTTCACCATAAGCTTGGTCTCAATCTGTCCGTAAGGATCCAGCTAATAAAATCCAGTAAAACAATTTAGTCCAAAACGCGTGTTAGATCCATTACGACGTGTGATCCGACAGCATGCTTGTCGTTGTTTACCCAAAACCACAAGCCTTGCCGAAGGCGAAGGCGGAGCCCAAATGTCCTTCTCTCGTAGTTAAAATGGCTGCCTCTACATGGGGTCAATCCCCCTTTTATGTGACTATATCAAAGTCCAAAATAATACTTTGATTTCATGATGGAAGTGAAAAGGCTTGGAAAACAATGTATTTTTGAATGGGTATCTTCAATTTCGGTAATTAACGGGTAAAAATCTTACACACTGTCCCTTTAAAGGAGAATTAATGTTTTTTACAATCTGAGCCTTATTTCGGTAATAAAACAAGTTGTTTTACTCACCCATCGCACTTTGGTGTCATATGGAGCACTTCCAGAGATGTTTTAGATTTGCGATAGCCGTAGCGCGAGTTCTATCCATAGCTCAGGGCATATAATATATGCCCCGAGCATGTAATATATGTAGGGTTACCAACTCCCTGAAAAAAAAAAAAAGGGACACCTCATCGGCAAGACCGGCCGGCCCGATTGCCTTCACCCTTCATGGTGTAGTGAACCTTTTTAGCCCTTTTTTGTATGTGTGAAGCGATTTTTTAAACTATTTGACTCAAACCTGAATTTAATTAGATGCATATTTGAGTGATATGAACACATGGAAAATAAATAATTATGAGGATTTTTTTGTTTAATATTAAATAACAAAATTAACAGAATAAAATATCTGTCCTGCTTAACTTAAAACTGTATAAATTAATATAAACAGGGATGAAAGTGACCAGTAATGAAAAAAGCTGAAAGTCACTGAAAAGCTAGAGTGGTCCCCCCCCGGAAAAATTTTGAACTCTAGATGCTCTGAGATGCAATCTGGGGTCATTCCAGCCAATAAAAACTAAGATGTCAACCACCCATTTTGGGGGGAAGGGAATTCCCTTTCCCTCTTGATGATCCCACTTTGCACTACCTTCTCACAAAATTTGACTTACACTGAAAGGAATCAGCTCAGGATGTGTAGTCTGGACAGTAGCTGCTGACAGCCAGACTCAAGCACATTTCTAATTGATCATCAGTCATGGTGGAACAATACTTGGGCTTAATGATCTTCATGTGGGAAAAGGCTGACTCACATAAATAAGTACAAATGATGCATCTTCTATCTAACTATCTCTATATCTGAACTTGTAAGAAATGTGTAAGGTTACAGTATATTATGTATTCTTTATTATTGATCTATGTATTAATTTTATGCATTATTTATCTATTGAATGTACTAGTCTAGCAATTGTACTTGTTTATTACACAGCAAATAATATTATATTTCTCCATACAATTCATATTCACATCCATTGTACTTTCCCATATTAACCTTAACCAGAGGTAAAAAAAATAAAATAAAATAAAAATCTTACTTTACATACCATATCTGCCTCTGGTGGACAATAAATTGGTCAATGGTTCTCCTAGTTTCGGTGCCCCTAATGTTCCTTTTTATGCCCACCACTGGAAGCATGTTGATTCAGGTCCATTAGTCCACCATGGGCTATGGAAAAAGTCCTCCGGCAGACAGTGCAGTGCGCTTTATAGACGATTATATATATTATTATATAGATTATATAGATTATCGCGCACTTTTTCCAGCCAACTTTTGCCTTCTTCCCATTCCGCTCTGTATTTTTGCAATCTTTTCCTTTTTTTTCTCGGAGGAGTAGTTGCATTGCTGCTAGTCGAAGGTGTATCGGCTTGTAAATCGCTGTCGGAGTCATTGCTGCCGTCCATGCTGCTTTGTTGTTTCCCGGTACCTTTTTCGCAATGCAATAGCACCTTGACCAATGAAATGAGTGGTATGTGAGTGTGCTGTCAGCTCATTGGTCACAGAGCAGGAGAGGGCGGCTGAGAATGTTTACCGTAAGTTTTCTTATAAAGCGCAATGTATTAATTAATTCAGTTGACATTTTACACAATATTTTTGATTCTCACGAAAATACGGGACAAAGTGCGTCCCTTTTAAGATCAATACGGGACGCGGGACACTTGCTTCTGAATACGGGACGATTCCGTTTTTCAAGGGACGGTTGGCAACCCTAAATATATGCCCCGTGCGGTCTCCAAATAACACAAACTTTAGCACTTTTCAAATCATAGAAGCTCGATGTCTTAGTCTACGCTGTTGTTTGAGTCAAAAGTGGCCTGTAATCCGAGATTTATCCATAATTTACAGCTTTGCGTTTCATGTTTGGGTCCCCGGAGCTGAGAGCGAAATAAACTGTGACTCCGCACATGCGCACTGGCGTCCTCATCTACTCGAAACTATGGCTAAATCTCGGATTACAGGCCACTTTTGACTCAAACGAAATAAAACAACTTGTTTTATTACCGAAATAAGGCTCAGATTGTAAAAAACGTTAATTCTCCTTTAACACATGCTACACCTCATTCTCCCTCGTTACAAGTATATTACTTCTGTGTCTGCTTTGTCATTTGTTCCCTTTGTTGATTTTTATTAGGAAAAATCCCTGACACTCTCCATGACTTTGTCTCATATAGAGATCTGCAGAACCACATGGCCACAACACTCACACCAGTTGAATCACTTAAAAAAAAAAAAAAAAAAAAAAAAGCTGTAAAAATATTGGACAAGAAACCATTCTCAGTTCACCACTGCACTGTTTTAGACAAGTACAACTTGCTTAATTTTAATAATTTTTTTCATTTCAAATATAGAAGTTTTATATTCTCCTGAGACCCAGCCCATTCATTTGTGTCCTTTATAGTGGACATTGAGTTAAAGGGATATTCCAGGATTTTTGACATGGGGGCTCATTTCCGAGTTAGCCAGAGTGCTGCAGAGATGTGGAGACACTTTTTAGCGAATTTCATGCAGTCCTTCCAGCTGCAGAGTTTTCAGATGCTAGGCTAGCGCAAGTCAATGGTAAATGGTAGCCGGATTTTAATCAGGCTTACCCACTCCATAGTGCACCCAAAACAAGTCAACTATAACGGCAGACTGTCGATGTAAATGTCTGTGTTGATGGAACAATTTTAGAAATAAAATTTAGAAAATTTAGAAATATAATCAACCTTGTAATTTAAAGTATTTATGTCCTTATGCAACAGCGCGTTTTCCCCCCGATCTAGCTAGGCATGGGCGGAGTGATATCACCTTGCAGTTAGGTTTCCAGCTGATATTTGTTTACCTTCAGCTGTCGTCGTTAGCCGTAGAGTACAGTAGCCTGCCCTGTTCTACAAACCAGACATTGCCACGTTTGGAGGTCTCCCCGATGCTTGGAATATACAGACGAAGAGTTGAGAGAGATGGATGTTGAAAGGGCAGAACGCGAGAGAGTGTCGGTGAGTTAGCCCCCGCTACAGCTACAGAAAACCGGGTTGTTGCATTGTTTGTTGGAATGAACGATCAATGCGGGGCTGTCTTTTCAGTTCCGTGCTCAACATGAATGTTCACGGGCTAGCAACAACTTTATGAGCGTGCATGCCTTTTGACCAGCAGGCTAACATAACGACAGGAGCAAGCTTGGGTAAAAAAGGTATAAACCTGTTCTTCATCACGGGATCTTGCGCTTGGAAAGACAGATGGTACTGCATTGGTTGTCAGACTAGGCTTTCCAAGGGATTTGGTGTAGTAGTCTGATCCGAAATGATCACTGCAAATCTTCTGTTTATGTAGCGTCTCCACCGGTGTGTTGATGTCTAAGCCAGCAGCTACAAGCCACAGTCGAGTTGTTTCTCGATCATGCACTGGAAAGCTGTGAAAACTTTGTGGTGCCCGCTTTATTTGTACATTTTCGAAATGCACACTGAAAAACCATTTTGCCCGGTAGTTCTTTTAAAATTCACCTCTTCACTCTGTGGTCTTCCTTACTACGTCTTTTCTCGCTTCTCTGTTTACGTGATTGGTCACTTCACAACCAACTAGAGTAAAGTAAAATTCCGCTGCTGCTGCGAAGCTAGTCCCTCAGATATGGAATGATTCATGCTATTCGCAGTCAGTTTGATTTCAAAAATTACTCAATCAACATATATTTACATCGACAGTCTGCTGTTATAATTGACTTGTTTTGGGTGCACTATGGAGTGGGTAAGCCTTATTTAAATCCGGCTACCATTTACCGTTGACTTGCGCTAGCCTAGCATCTGAAAACTCTGCAGCTGGAAGGACTGCATGAAATTCGCTAAAAAGTGTCTCCACATCTCTGCAGCACTCTGGCTAACTCGGAAATGAGCCCCCATGTCAAAAATCCTGGAATATCCCTTTAACCAGTCTGTCTTTTAAGTGTTTTGGCTGCACTATGATTAAAAAAATTATAAATAAATAATAATACATACAAAAATAAAAAATACACAAATAAATACATAAATAAGTAAATAAATACATACATAAATAAATGCATACATACACAAATAAATAAATAAATAAGAAATTAAAAGGGAATTTAAAAACTTTTTAGGTGACTGTAGAAGACCTGTGGACACTTTTAATGTTTAACTGCTGCTATTGTCACTTGTTGTTGTTTTGTTGTTTTTGCTGTGGTGTCACCTGCCCAGGGACGACAGATGGAAATGAGCATTTTTGCTGTAATCTGGCGTATTTACACTGCGATGTTGTAGATGTTCATTAATATGCACTGTCCCTATTAAAGAAAAGAGTAAATAAAAAATAGATTACATCGTCACGTCAGCTTCTGGTGACACATAATCTTGAAACAACATGACTTAAAACAACAAACCTGCATGTCAAGTTTAAATATATGTTTTCATTTGCTCTGGACTGTAAGGAAATGTTTCACAACATTGCAATAAAATGACCTTTCTCCATGGAGATAAGCAGGTCGCACTGTCACTGGTATCGATGGTGAGGCGAGGCCACTCACACCACAAAGTCATGTGTTTAGCTATAAAACACTTGTAATCAAAAGATATGTTTAATGCTATACTGTGGAACAATACAAGCAATTATATCAAAGTTCAAATCCAGCTGTATTGTCAAAAACATATGTACAGGTTGCACACACAGGATTTGAAATTGCAGCGCCCCCTAGACCCACAGTGAACATAAAACATCTGATAAACAAGACAATAAACACCATGACTAAAACATCACATATACCTGTAGTAAAAGTGCAGTAAACTTGTATATATTACAAATAGGTAAAACACACAATGTGTAGCATAATGAAGCTCAAATGGTGTCATTTAAGCAGCATTATCAGTGTCATTTAAGTGTCATTTAAGCAGCAGTGTCAGTGTCATTTAAGTGTCATTTGAGCAGCAATATCAGTGTCATTTAAGTGTCATTTAAGCAGCAGTATCAGTGTCATTTAAGTGCCATTTAAGCAGCAGTGTCAGTGTCATTTAAGTGTCATTTAAGCAGCAGTGTCAGCCACTTAAGTGTCATTTAAGCAGCAGTGTCAGCCACTTAAGTGTCATTTAATCAGCAGTGTCAGTGTCATTTAAGTGCCATTTAAGCAGCAGTGTCAGTGTCATTTAAGTGTCATTTAAGCAGCAGTGTCAGTGTCATTTAAGTGTCATTTAAGCAGCAGTGTCAGAGTAATTTAATCAGCAGTGTCAGTGTCATTTAAGTGTCATTTAAGCAGCAGTGTCAGTGTCATTTGAGCAGCAGTGTCAGTGTAATTTAATCAGCAGTGTCAGTGTCATTTAAGTGTAATTTAATCAGCAGTGTCAGTGTCATTTAAGTGTCATTTAAGCAGCAGTGTCAGTGTCATTTAAGTGTCATTTAAGCAGCAGTGTCTCCATTGAGGCCAGCAGGTGGTGGATACAAAGTTCATCTCTAAACAACATTGGTGAGGTGACCCATCAGCATTGAAGGATGGGTCAAATGCAGAGGACAATAAAGTGTACCTGAACCTTAACCTTTTCAATATCAGCCTATGAATTCTTTTGGATTGGACATCTTGCTGTGGACCTCCCGCACGTCTGTTGACTTTGCAAATGGCAGATCCCAGAGCCGATAGGAGGGGGGGGTGAGAGCAGGGGGAGGAACAGCCGGGTGGCCTCCAGGGAAGAGCACCACTCAGGCTCCGTCTGAAGGGACGTGTGCTGACGTGTGTGTGGATTGGTTTTCATCACTCTGTGGGAACTAAAAACTGTACACACTCAGGGGGATCTTAGACTTAGACTAACTTTATTGATCCACAAGGGAAATTATTATTATTATATACAGCAGAGGGTAACAAAAAAATTGATGGAATAGCAAAAAAAGAGCAATAGATCGGTGTCAAATGAGACATAATTATAAAAATAAAAAAAATAATACGTGTATATGTACAAATCAGAATAAAATAGAAAAATAAGTAATAAAATATCAACTTAAATATCCAATCACAGCTATACACAGTTGTGGGAGTATTATCTGTCCCTCTATGGTCTGGTGCAGTGGGTGAGCAGGAGTGTCCATGATGGAGAGCAGTTTGTCCATTGTCCTCCTGTCCCTCACTGTGACAAATGTCAGTTTGTCAATCTGTCCAGTGTCCCTTTTACTGGTGCTGCTCCCCCAGCAGACCACAGCGAAGTCCAGGGGCTGGCCTCCACAGACTGGTAGAAGATCTGCCTCCCTTATGGGGACAGAAATCAGATCCATGACCTTTCTGATTAGATCAATGTGGTGTAAAGTCAGCATGAGCTGTTCTTTTGTCAGACAAGGGAGGATTAAAAGAACACTCATTACTTAAGGCCAAATGGACCTTTACCAAAGAACCTGGTTGTTCTTTGTTCAGTTCTGGGTTAAGGTAAGCCAAGTAGTGACAGTGATTAAGTCACCATCAGTGTCCAGGAAATGAATGTGATTTGTGGCGCTGATCACACACCTGTGTGTGATCAGGTGATTCAAATGTCATGGGCACAGTTTTGTCTCACTGTAATAATCTGATTTTGTTGTGATTGTTCACACCCGTGCAGATTTGGGCAAAATTAGGCAGAAAAAAAAGTCAAACTAATGTGGCAAAGACGAAAATGAAATAGAGAAATTCCTTGTACTTTGTCTTTCATGAAAAAAAATAAAATAAATAAATAAATAAATAAATAAATAAATAAATAAATAAATAAATAAATAAATAAATAAACATGTAAAGGGGCCTATACTCAATTTCTTCCATGTATTAGAGCAAAATTTAGTATAAGCAGTGGTCAAAATAAGTCTGTGTATATACTATAAAGCATTTTATTCAGGAAGTGCACTGTTAGCATGCTCTGGTCTCTGAAAGTTGTTAAAAAAAATGTGTATTTAAAGGTACACTTTACCGTATTGTCTTTAAAAAAGAACCCAAGAAGTTAAAGTACATAAAAAGACAAAGAGAGCATCTTCGGTTTGTTAAAAAAGTTTATAAATCAATATCGTGAACAGTTCAGTAAAAAACGTCCATAATAATAATTTTAAAAATGTATATATCTATTTATTTGCAACAAAGTTACATATTGGAGCTTTAAATGTAATTATATGATTATTATACAGTGTGTGCAGTTCACAGGGACGAAGTTAAGGACTATTTTCTGATTTGAGAAGTTTGTGTTTCCTGTATCCATGGCCTTGTTTAAATATGCTAACCAGCTCGCTCTGAAAGGCTAGAGACCTTTTACAATAACAGCAACAACAATGGACTTTTACACCAAATAAGCCTTAAGATGTTCCAGGGGAAATGTCCCGTCTTAACACCGACCAAAACAGCAGAGCAGAGTGAGCGGCTGAGGATTTCCTGTTGTGTTGTCTTCACCTGGGGACTCCCTCTGGGGACCGCTGTGACTCTGCTGGACACAGAAGATGGACATTTTTGTCCTGAGGGTTGTTACTCACCTGTTTTGGGTTTCCTGTTATTATTGTATTTTATTGCTCGATGTGCTTAAATTGCTCTTTGGGGATGTATAAAGTGATGTTGATTTAATTTGATTTGTAGTTTTCTGATTTTTACTGTGCCCAATGTAAAGTCCCCAAAAGTGTGTGTGTGTGTGTGTGTGTGTGCATGTGTGTATATGTGTGTGTGTCTCTGTATATGTGTATGTGTGTATATGTATGTGTCTGTGTGTGCATGTGTGTATATGTATGTGTGTGCGTGTATGTGCGTGTGTGTATATGCGTGTATATGTATGTCTGTATATGTATGTGTGTATATGTATGTGTGTATGTGTGTGTCTGTGTGTGCGTGTGTGTGTGTATGTGTATGTATATATGTGTGTGTGTGCATGGGTGTATATATGTGTGTGTGTGTGTGTGTGTGCATGTGTATGTGTGTGTGTATATGTATGTGTGTGTGTATATGTATGTGTGTGTGTATATGTATGCGTGTATGTGTGTGTATATGTATGTGTGTGTCTGTATGTGTGTGTGTGTGTCTGTGTGTATGTGTGTGTGTGCATGTGTGTATATGTATGCGTGTATGTGTGTGTGTGTATGTGTGTGTATGTGTGTGTGTATGTGTATGTGCGTGTGTGTATATGCGTGTATATGTATGTGTGTATATGTATGTGTGTATGTGTGTGTGTATGTGTGTGTGTGTCTGTGTGTATGTGTGTGTGCATGTGTGTATATGTATGCGTGTATGTGTGTGTGTATGTGTGTGTGTGTGCATGTGTATGTGTGTGTGTATATGTATGTGTGTGTGTGTATATGTATGCGTGTATGCGTGTATGTGTGTGTGTGCATATGTGTGTGTGTGTGTGTGTGCATGTGTGTATATGTATGTGTGTAAATGTATATGTGCATGTATATGTGTGTGTGTCTGTATGTGTGTGTATATGTGTGTGTGTGTGTGTGTGTGTCTGTGTGTGTGTCTGTATATGTGTGTGTGTATATGTATGTGTGTGCGTTCCTGAGTGCTTCAGTTGTGTAGACATGACCTGAGGGCCGGTGTTCTCAAACGGTGCTTTTCCCAAACAGCCCGGGGGAGGGTTCTCGTGGTTCTTGTGGGACTCTCGTCGGCGGAGCCCGTCTGACAGCTGCACTGTGAGCTTCATCTCTCTGTGACCGACAAGGCAGGGCTTTAAGGAGGACGAGTGCTCTTCTAAAGTGGCTTTCAGAAAACTTTTGATGGGTGGAAATATGGAAAGCAGCTCAGAGTTGTAACTTGGCAAAAGTGCAGTGAGATACTGAAGGGTTTTACCTGTCTCATCGGAGCTGCACATCTGACTGTACAAGTGCAGTCAGAGTGGAACATTTAGAGAAAAATGACTCATGAACACACATAAAACGACAAGTGAAAGCTTTAGAAATAGTTCCTTGTTCTATAGGACACATAGTTTGAGACTCTGCCTTATCTTGCCGAGAACAGATGGATGTGACTGACAGGCAAATTAATCAAGCAGAGAAATAATCTATTATTCATTTTTATCAAACCAGATATGGAGTTTATACAAGATATAATCCCTGTAAAAACAAAAACGGAATAAGATCCAGTGGCACATGGACAGATAAAGAGTACAAACTTGTGCAGAATGAACAGGTGAAGCTCTCTGCAGACTCCACACATGAACATCCTCTGAACATCTGAACATGTTCCTGTGCTCGTTCTCTTCCTGAAGTGACCCAAATCCAATTTTATCACTCCTGTGCGACCTGTATCTGATCTTTTAATGACAGTCTGAACGACACAGATCTGATTTTTTCAAATGCATCCCAGGCCACTTGGATATGTGGTCCTAAAACCGATACATATCCGATCTTTTGACATGCGACTTCAGTCTGAACGGACAGGTGGCATTCATCTGACCTACACGTCATCAACAAGTGAGAGTGGTACAAGTAGGAGCTCACAAATGTACACAAACGTTCTTCTAGTCATAAGAAAATTGTGTATGAAGTCCATGTCAGTGAAGCAGCAAAGCACCAACGCATTCCTTTCTACGGACGTTGCTGCCACTGCCCCACAAAACGCCAAGGCGAAAAACCTTCTCCTTCTCAATCTCTTCCTTGAAACAAATAAGTTGTACATGTTCTGGCTCTGGTACGACAGCAACTTTAAAATCTCCAGGCGCTCAATGCTAGCGTCCATGTTTAGGCGACTTCCATAAACACTGAGCACGCTCGCTGCATGTGACGTCGTCGTGTCCTCCAAGGCGCATGCATGCAGGACACTTTTGGGGCGCTTAAAGTTCGCACTGGAGATCACATACAAGTCGTGTTTAATTGGAACTGTGAACGCTGTCGCATAAAAATCCGAATTGAGCTTTAAGTCCTGCAGTCTGAGCGTCGCCTAAGACACGACTCCTGAGTTCACATCGTTTACGTTCAACTAGAGGCAGCGTGACAATACCGTAAGTTGTGGGAGAAACACATTGTCTGAACTCAGTAGAAAATTTGACTTTTTTTTGTGCGTGCATGAATGTGTGTTTGCTTTTTTACTTCTTCGACTTTTGTAACGTATGTCAAACAACACTCTTTCAAGTGTAGCGGCATGACATCTGTGGTCTGAAAAGAGCAATAACAAGCTACCAAGCTAACATTGCTTTATTTATCAAAGAGCTTCAGTTTGACAAACGGAGCACAGACACTGAGTAAAACTGAGGCAAGGCAGCACGAGGATCACACCAGAGTCAACTGTAAATCACCTTAGATTTACTGAAATACTGGGGCCCTTCCACAGACGCAAAGTTCTGCCAAAGGTAGTGATTTAACTGAGCAATGTGCAATATGTTTCCAGTTTGGACCTGGATTTTCCCCACGGTCTGGAGACAGGAGGAGCTGCTCAGGGGAACGATCCAACTCAGGCTGACAGGAGGGTTTGGACAAGAGGAGGCCTGGAGAGCGTCAGACCTCCTCAGATAAGAGCTAGAGCCAAGATGGATGTGTACACTGCGGAGGAGGAAATTCATCTGATTAAAAACTGAACGGTGGACCAAAGAAGGTAAAGAGAGAAAGGACTGTAAGAAATATACGAGTAAAAAGTCAAAAGTCATGACGTTTTGGAAGTTTTAAAAAGTTGTACCTGCATGGGCTAGGGATGGGAATCGAGAACCGGTTCTGTGTGTTTCAATTCCACGGAATCGATTAGCAGTTTATCTAACGATTCTCTTAACGATTCCAGCCAGCACGAATTACGCACAAAAGTGGTGATACGGAGTTTATATTCTATTTTCGCATGACGAGAAGAACGAGAAGAGCTTGTTTTTCGGAAAGAAACGGGGCGTGTATAAATCAACAGATTTCCCCACGCTCGAGCGCCAGCTAATCCCGTTGCGAGAAGCGCCGAAGGGGTTTCCCCTGTTTGCGTATCAGCTGTGAGCAGCTCGTGCATATGTAAGCGGCACTGCAGGACACTAAAGGACATGAAAATGGATTTTTAACTTCTACTTGGACACATGACACGTTCAGGAGACCTTCGGGACACGTTCGGGACACGTCCGTTTCTCCGGAGCTCGTGTAGCTACAGAGTGCGATTTAGCTCCGAAACACACGATATGCGTTTATACGTGGAGATACACAAATGATCCGAAAACACTGCAACACGGGGTGAGTCATAATTATTATCATATTTCTGCATCAAATGGAGATATTAGGTGAAAGCAGCAGCTTGTGTCAACATTAGCCTGTGCACTAAACCGGGACTAAACCAGGACTAAAACAGAACTAAAGCAGGACTAGACCAGGACTAGACCAGGACTAAACCGGGACTAAACCAGGACTAAAACAGAACTAAAGCAGGACTAAACCAGGACTAGACCAGGACTAAATCAGGACTAAACCAGGACTAGACCAGGACTAAACCAGGACTAAACCAGGACTAAATCAGGACTAAAACAGAACTAAAGCAAGACTAGACCAGGACTAGACCAGGACTAAACCAGGACTAGACCAGGACTAATTCAGCACTAGAACAGGACTAAGCCAGGACTAGACCAGGACTAAACCAGGACTAAACCAGGACTAGACCAGGACTAAACCAGGACTAGACCAGGACTAAACCAGGACTAGAACAGGACTAATTCAGGACTAGAACAGGACTAAACCAGGACTAGACCAGGACTAGACCAGGACTAAACCAGGACTAAACCAGGACTAGAACAGGACTAATTCAGGATATGGGAATGATATGGCTCTGTTGTATGCTGTCTGACCGGATGGTATTTAGTTGCACCGGGCACTACTCGGGAGAACCTGATGATAATAATAATAATAATACATTTTATGATGATGCTGTAGAGGCAAAACGCATTATAACGCTCTAGCCTCATAAAGAATAAAGTCAAGCAAGTGTGCGGTAAACATCTTTTTTTGGAAGTGCACTATCTGTCTATCTACAGCTCTGGAAAAAAATATGAGACCACAGCAAAATGATCAGTTTTTCTGATTTTACTACTTATAGGTATGTGTTTGGGCAAAAGGAACATTTTTGTTTGAGTCTATAAACTACTGACAACATTTCTCCCAAATTCCAAATAAAATATTACATTTATACATTTATTTGCAGAAAATGACAAATGGTCAAAATAACATAAAAAAGATCCATGTTTTCAGACCTCAAACAATGCAAAGAAACAAGATCAAATTCATTTTAAAACAACATAATACTAATGTTTACACTTAAAGGAGAATTAACGTTTTTTTTTTTTACAATCTGAGCCTTATTTCGATAATAAAACAAGTTGTTTTACTCACCCATAGCACTTTGGTGTCATTCGGAGCATTTCCGGAGATGTTTTAGTTTAGCGATATCCGTAACGTGAGTTCTCGGGGCACATGTTTGCGGTCTCCAAATAACACAAACTTTAGCACTTTTCAAATCATAGAAGCTCAATGTCTTAGTCTACACTTTCGTTTGAGTCAAAAGTGGCCTCTAATCCGGGATTTGTCCATAATTTACAGCTTTGCGTTTCATGTTTGGGTCCCGAGAGCTGAGAGCGAAATAAACTGTGACTCCGCACATGCGCACTGGCGTCCTCATCTACTCGAAACTATGGATAAATCTCGGATTACAGGCCACTTTTGACTCAAACCAAAGTGTAGACTGAGACATTGAGCTTCTTCACCTATCCCTTTAAGTATCTGCCGATATTACCCGATAACAAAGTAGAGACTGAAAATATAATTCAGTGATAATAGAAACACAGAATAACAAAAGAGATGCAAGATTAATTTTATGAGGTGTTTTGGGGCACTAGCCAATAAATCCTCTTATTACACCAATTTAATGACCAAAATGAGATATCGGCAGAACTGATGTCTGATCCATTTTAATATCAGTGCCAATATCTGATACCAATATCATATTGGTGCATCCCTTGTTTAGGTTGAAACAAAATGAGCCACAATGCGTCATTTGGGATCCGAGTTCCGATGCTGAACGTCTGATCTGGGACACGGCGGTTTGCAAGGTGTGCTCATCATTTGTCATTTCTGTGGCGTGTGTTTTATTGGACGGATGAAAGAATTCTGTGTATTTTAACTTTGATATTTTTCCAATGTGTTCTGTGTACTGGAAATGACAGATAAACTGAAACAGAAATCCAGTTGGTTTAAACCTAAAATGCCTCTCTCTGATCTGAACGGTCACTACCTAAACCTGCAGAACCTGCAGCCAGTCATGAATCAGTGCTAGTGCAGCCTTTGCAGCTCAGGGAGGGAATTCTGGAGGTTCCGAGCTTCCAGAAACTGAGAATGAGACAAACCTGGATGTGTCTCTATCTGCAGGTTAAGGCTCTGGAGACACAGATTCAGTTGTGGTTGTAGTATCTTTTACAAAACTGTAAGAGCACAGGCTGCATACGGTTGTTTTTAAAAGGGCCCATATTAGGCAATTTCCTTTGTGGATCAATAAAGTTTGTATTTTCTGATCTGCTGTTTCCTCATCACAAGCATAACTGCAGTTGTTTTGTTTCACACACAATCCTGCATATTTAATCTGAATTCTTCTCGCAAAAAAAAAAAAAAACCCTCTCGATTCCATGTGGTGATGTCATGTGATAATACACTGTGCTCCCCTGTGTTTTTAAACTCCATACATCTTCACTCAAATTATTTGGATGATTTCAGCCCTGGGATTGCCAATCTTCACTGAACTAAAGGTAAGAGGAGCTGTTCACTTGAAAACTAGCACTTCATGACATCACAAGGTGGAACAGAGCATTTATGGCTATGGAAATGTAGACGGACCAATAATAGTGTTACTCAAACATGTGTGAATGTGAAAAAAAAAACAAAAAACACAACTCCAGGTATGTTTTTGATGAGGAAACAACATTATAATATGGTTTAAAGTTCACCAGAGTCAATTTGGTGTAATATAGGACTTTTATTTTTATCTTTTACCTCACCTTTATGAAAATGTGTCTCTGTGTTTTGGCACTATCCTTTAATGCTACTGCTACTGTTTCTGAAATCAGCATCTCTACATGTATTCCAGCCATTTCATTCCAGCGTCTGTTGAATTCCAACACAAACACAAAGCTGAGCTACTTCAGTTCTTGCACCAGGAGTGGAATAAAGTCACCCAAGAACAATGTGAAAGACTTGTGGAGAGCATGCCAAGACGCATGAAAGCTGTGATTAAAAATAAGGGTTATTGCACCAAATATTGATTTCTGAACTCTTCTTAAGTGTAAACATTAGTATTATGTTGTTTTAAAATGAATTTGATCTTGTTTCTTTGCATTGTTTGAGGTCTGAAAACATGGATCTTTTTTGGTATTTTGACCATTTGTCATTTTCTGTAAATAAATGCTCTTAACCTGGGGTGTCAAACTCATTTTGGTCCGGGGGCCATATCCAACCTACTTTGATCCCAAAGGGGCCAGATCAGAAAACTCATGGCATATATACTCCAAAAATAGCAATAAGTCCAAATATTTGTGCAGAGAAATGTAAATCTATTTATTTGATGAACTCTTTCTTTTACAACATATTATAATATTATGAACAACCTGAAACTTTATGCATTTCACAGAATTTAGTCATGCTTTCTTTTTGCTGCTGAAACTTGGCATCTTTCAGCCTGCACAAGTGCATCAATATCAGGCACCATGCCCTGAGTAGCTAAAATATAATTAAAATATTTTAATAGAAAATCAGCCGAGGGCCAGATTGAAGGTCTTGGAGGGCCATATCCAGCCCCCAGGCCGCATGTTTGACACCCCTGCTCTAAACGATCATATTTTTATTTGGAATTTGGGGGAAATGTTGTCAGTAGTTTATAGACTCAAACAAAAATGTTCCTTTTGCCCAAACACATACTTATAAGCAGTAAAATCAGAAAAACTGATCATTTTGCAGTGGTCTGTTTTTTCCAGAGCTGTATACAAAATAACATTTGCTCGTATTAATGTTTTAGAAAAGAAATGCAACAGCGCACAAATTCTTTTTTTTTTTTTTTGATACAAATTTGAGCTTTTTGACTTTGGATGTTGTGTTTTTGTATTCCAGCAGAAGGGCACTCCGGTCTGCCTCCGTGTGCTCAAACACCGGCTAAGGATCCATTTTGGGACTTGTCTGTATTCCACAAACATACCACAAAGCCACTATTTGTCTGTTTTGCAGTTTTCGCCGAGTGCTGTTTGCTTCATTCTCTGTCGATTCTCATTTAGCCTGGAGTGCTGTTAGCTACAAATAGCTTGTTCCAGCATGAATAATGGCTGCCACAATGGAGGAGCAGAACAAAAGGCAAACCCCGGCTCCAAATATTCCACATAAAACACATCCAGAGTTGTACGGCTTTCACAGGAGAAGAGTGGTGCTGGTTCAAGCATGACCAGAGGAAGTCCCAGAGACACTTCTAACTGTGTGTGTGTGTGTGGGGGGGGGCAGGAGTTGAGAGCAAAAATGAGGAGGAGGTGAACAGGGGTGAGATAAGGAAGCAGTATAAAACTATTTGGTGAAAATACATTTGAAAGGGCCAATATTTTCATATAGGACCTGTAAGAGAGAGAGAGACAGAGATACTTTATTGATTCTGAGTGAAATTCAAGTTTTGTTGCCTGTCTCAGTGTCCTTTGTGTCTCAGTCAAAGGTCTTGGTGCAGTTTAACAGAAGGTCTGGTCAGGGAGGGTCAAAAGATCCTCCTCAGTGTCCTGCAACACCACAGCAGCCTACAGGGGGAGCCAGGTGAACAGGAAAGGCCTTGTTCTTACTCCGCTATGGTGTTTCAGTTGGTCTGTTCTCTCAGAGTATTTCCTCTGGAAGGTCTTCATACATAGTCCATAGCTAGCTCCTTGTGGATCAATTAAATTTGTCTAAGTCTAAGGCTACGTTTATATGATGACGGTCTGAACAGAAGACGTAAAAGTGGCGTTGCGTCTTCACTTTTTATTCCGTGTTTAGAGGAGCGTTTTCAGGAGGAAATCTGCGTGCATACGGTGACGCAAAAGTGTGTGGAATTCGATTGGGTATGCATGCCAGGCGGCTAGGTGGCGCTGTGACACATTATCACTATGTCCGTGCACATGCGTAGAATCTTCCTTCTTCTCATCTGCGCCGCGAAAAGCAAAGTGAAACATGGCTACCGTAGCAAAAAAAAAATTGTGTGGTCAGACGAAGAAGTTCAACTATTGCTTCAGACCACGTTAGACTACAAAGCAACGAAGGCGTAACAAGGTGTGGACTGGGAGTCCTGCCAAACAAAGTACACTGATATATGGACCGATGTGACGTAAACGCGTACGCAACGTCAGCAGATTTGACCAGAGTTTCGCGTCTTGGGCAGTGTAGACGAAAACGCTACGGCGGAGCGTATTCAAGTTTTCCGCTTTGGAGGGCGGTTTCAGTTTTTTGCGTTTCTAAGCCCCCAAAACGCCGTCACGTCTAAACGAAAGGCACTTCTGATCAAACATTTTGTCGCTTTTACCCGTAAGCATTCTTGTGTAAACAGGCCCTTAGTCTAAGTCTAACTCCATTAAAGTGCAGATTACAGGTCGGTAGTTTAATGCAAATCCCATCCAGACAGACTATTTGATTTATGTTTCTTATTTCTTTCCATAATTAATCTCCAACATTTTTCCTCCAGTGAGCTACCTTTACAAAACAAAAATGCCACACAGCTACTCATTTCCGCGGTTGCAAAACACTGATTAAACATACAGTAAGAGCCTGAGCCACAGGTTGGAGACTCCTGATTTACAATGTAGATTTTCACTGAAATCATCAAAACTATGAATGTCACATACGAAACATAAAATAAACGTATATTTTACTCTTTGCTTTGATCAGTGCTTTGGACACTAGGCACTTTTAGGCACTAGGCTGTGAAGTAAAAACCATTTCAGGAGACATCATTATGAAGCTGATTGAGAGAAGGCCAAGGGATTGTTGCTTTGAGTTGTTGTTTTTTTTCTTTGTTACATAATTCTATATATCTTGCTGATGTCTTCTGTATGTATAGAAAATATAAAATCATCGCATGTCAAAAGTTAGTTAGTATAGTTAATAGTTTCAAATTATATTCAAATTATCTTGTTTTCCCTTCACTTCTGTGTATTTGAAGTGTGGTTGTAGTGGCAGTGTCCTTTACTACACTTTTCTGGTCACTGAGAAAACTGCAACAACCGCGGTTCAGAGCATCCCATTAACATTAACTTTGGAGCGCGGCTTTCTACATGCACTTTTCATGGATCCATTACAACCGCAGAGGCCAGCCAGTTGTTTTAGAGGGTTGCTCATGTGTACTGAAGACCACAACCGGCTCAAACAGAACTGAATAAACCCATATCATAGATCCATGGGAATCGGAGATGTGCGGCAATTCCAAGTGAGTGCGTATTTGCAGCAGCGCTAACGTTCAACATAAGTGTATAAAAATAACTTATTTTTAGCGACAAGTCATTGTGTTTGTAATAATTAGATGTTAGTTTGAAATACAGGCCAAAATACTGCTGTTGCACGCAGCGGAGTGGGAGAAGTGCAGGTCCGAACGGAATGAAAATAACCACCGTCCAGTCCCTAAAACATTTTCGAACTGTTTGCAGTATGATAAGCACGGCCTACGACGGAAGGCAATCACACACGCTGTTGTATGTTTTACCAAAAACATGATGTATGTTGTAAAAGACATGGTGCCCATATATACTGTGGAAAAGCCCGGATTCATTAACATGGTGAAAGTTTTGGACCCGAAGTATGTGCTACCAAGAGGCAAATATTTTTCTTGTGTTGCCACAGCTGTATACAGACTGCACAAGCTAACATACATGAACACAGACAGTGGCTTTTCTGCATCACTCGAGGAAAAACTAAAACACAACACTCCCCACTCCAGTCCATCGTTCCCACAATCAGGGAATAATTTAGCTCCATAAAATGCTTCTTTATAAAAGAAAGATATTTATATAACTGTTATTATTGTTATATATATTTTGTTGTAATATAATTTTGAGTTGATAAGGGGCAGATATTATAAGCTTATGCTTCTTTCTGTTCCCTTTTCATTCATATTTAAATTATAATTGTATAGATGCAATTGTGTTGCATCTGTTATTTTTGTTTTGCTTTAATGAATGAAATAAATAAATAAATGAAAATGAAATTATATATATATATATATATTTTTTTTTAAACAATAACAGCTTAATTGATGCTAGGTGTAATGTATTTGTTTTATAAAAGAACGTTGCATTGTTTTGAGCCATTTGTCTGTCATCTGTTATTTGTTTTTGAGTAGGGCAGAGAAAAATCGATTAAAATTGGAAATCGGATTTTTTTTTTTTTTAATGGGAGATTTTATTTTTAGGCCATATCGCCCAGCTCTACAACTAGGGTATTTTATTTTCTGTTTAGACCCATATAAGGAAGTGTCAGAACTAAAAAGAAGTTCTGGATTGCTTCCTAGATGTAGAGGTGATGGTATAATAAAAACAGATAAGTAGATTGTGGGTGAATTCTTTTATAGCAAAAATAAAGAATATTCTGCTTAGGATGGATAATGGACAGACAAAAAACCAAGGCACTCTTCATTTAAACATGACTTATTTAATAGAAAAATGCTGATTCTTTAGTTTTGTCACAAGTACATTTTTCAAAGTTTTGGAGCTGAGGACGTATGGGCAGTCATCCAAGAAGCTTTTTCAGTTCTGATCCAATACTCGCTGTTACCCAATAGTCACTGTTTTATCTGTCTGAAGGGAGGAGCTATAACTGCACTGAAACTATCACACCCTAGTTGTTAGCAAAACGTTAGTTGTGGATTTTCCTGCTCTCAGATGTTTGATGTTCTTCCTGATCTGCTGTTTAGGGGTCACTGTCCTGAAGTCTCTGATGCAGTACTGAGTGTTATAGGAAGAGCTTTGTTCCTTCAGCAGCTCCTCATGAACAAATCGTAGCACTTTATCCTTCTGTTCAAACAGGGCCAGGGAGAGATCGCTAGATTAAACAAACATAATGTGGATGACATAGGACACCTCTTCAGGCATGTTTTTGATGAGGGAACATTATAACATGGTAGAAAGCTCAGTCAAAAAGTGAATTTGGCATAATACCCCTGTGTAACCATAAACCAGGTCAAAACATTTACAATCAGACAGAATTGTAAATGTAAATTGTTAAAAAAAAAATGTTTATGTGAATCTGTATGGCTTCCCCTTCAACAGTGTCCTGAGATTAACACTGGTCGTTTTCACACCAGGAAAGTCCGATAGTTCACTTGCTTTGGTCCGGACCAAATTAAAAAAAAAAAAAAATTTGGTGCGGTTCGCTTTCACACTGCACTTTTTCCCCAAGCGAACTAACATCTATAAACAAAAGCACGTGTGCTGAGGTCGCTCAGTCATTGGACAGAAATGAGCCCTGTCCAAATGCGGTGTCCAAACCCGGAAGGAGGAGAATAATGCTATTTTCAATCTAGCCTTAGCGATATGGTTTGCTCAGTTTTTACATTTCGCACAAATGTTTGAGCAGCGTCGTGAGGTTTACACTATTTTACAATCAATTTCCAAGCGACAAAGTCACAGGGCAAGACGGACACGGAGGACAGCGCTGGTGCGCGCATCAAGTTCTGACTCTTGCTCTTCACGCAAAACGTAAGTAAGCCTTGTTTAGTTTCGTTTCTTTTTGTTTCGTCAGCCTCGGTTTCCCATAATGCTCGACATACGACGGGAGCTCATTAAGTACAAAAAGCCAACTTGTGTCGGACCGAGTCCGGTCAGCATTCTCACCTCAAACGAACCGCACCAGAGGTCGTATGGAACCGTGCCGAGACGGACCTTTTTAGCTTCATTCAATAGGGTCTCAGATTTCTGATCCATCCATCTGAAATTTCCGACCGGCACCTCTCTCCCTCTCTCCTTCTCTCCCTCTCGCACGCGGCACTTCCTGGTCTTGCGAGAAAAAGCGCAGAGTGGTGCGCTAAAGGGGGCCACATTAAAGGGGGAATCACTAATGTTAATTTGTGGGTTTATTTTGTTTTCTTAAGTCTCTTTTAATTTAAGTCATACCATATGGGGGTTATTTAAGTATTTCTTTATTCTGTTGAATTGCAGGTGTTTTATCATTATGGGGACCGTTATTTGTAGTTGGATAAGGATGTGAAATTGGATATGAAGATGGAATCTAACACATGGTTTGATTGTTAAAACTGATATAATAATTGCTGTCTATGGTTCTATATGGGCTTTGGCAATGATATTGAAAAATAATAGCTCGCAGCAATGTATGGAAAAAAAAAAAGAACTATGAACTAGTTTTTTGGAACTATGAATGAACTACTAACTATAAACAATTATGAACTATGAACAAACTAGTTCATTTTGAAATGTGTGAACTGAACTTTGAACTAGTTCATGTAGAAAATGAACTTTCCCAACACTGCAGTTAATAAAGCTTGTTTTTTTTCTCAAAACAACATTTGTCCAAAAAGTGATATATTTGCGTCACAAACAGTTGTCCACGAAAAATTCAGCAACCTAATTCACACTGGGGTTATTTTCTCGTGAGTTGTATCACGGCGCGCAGATTATCTTATTAGCCTGTTCACTTGAAAGCGGATGTTTACGTTGGATGCTATACAAATACAAGTACACTTTTTGGACAAATGTTGTTTGGAGAAGAAAAACAAGCTTTATTAACTGTCCCCACTAACTTACCGGAACTACCTTCACGAGCTACCGAACCGGAGCAGAACTGGGCACAGATCACGCTGTTATCGGTAAATCAGTGTTAATCTCACGACACTGTTGAAGGGGGCGCCATACAGATTCACATAAAAAAAAAAAGCACTATCTCTTTAACTTCTTGGGTTCTTTTTAAAGACAATACTTTAACGTGTATATAGTTGACATGTTTCAGCTGCTAGCTTAGACTTAGACAAGTTTTATTGATCCACAAGGGAAATTATTTGGCTCAAGCCATCTTCAGATCTGTCACCGGTGTTGGTGGTGATGCTTCGTTTATCAGCTGTTGTTACTTAGGAAAACCTAAAATCCGCCATATCAGATCACTGTAAAAGAAATAACCACATTATGGACTGGGACGGGGCACAGGTCATTGGATCGGAATACAACAAATTCAAACGCTGGATCAGGGAGGCCACTGAAATCAAGAAACAAGGCATGGGTAGCATGAACCGATGACAGAGCGTTCCTCCTTTCACACACCTGGAACACCTTCCTCCAGAGAGCACCGGGCGACGGGAGGCGTGGACACTCTGAGTGACCTGCCAGGTCCATCAGGCTGACCACGCCTACAGGAAGTAACAACAGCTCATATACAACACGTCACCACCAACAGAAGGGACAGTTGTGAAGATAACTTGCAGCTAGCAGCCAAAACATGTCAACAATGTAAATACACTTTACTGTAAGACAACAGAGAATCAGAACCCAGGAGAAAGGGTGTAAATATTCCTTACTTGGCCGGCATTTCTGAAAAAACTAAAACACACTCCACTCCAACTGCAGATCTAATAGGCCCACCTAACTAACAGAAACTGTAAACAAGTAGGTGTGGTAGTTTCAGATATAGGCAGCGTCCACCAGCGTCTGACCAGAACTGAAGAAGCAGCTTGGATGAGCTACACAACGTTTTCGACCAAATAAACTTTTGTCCAGTTGACAAATTGAATTTCTCCTTTTGCCACTTTACTGTATCGTGTTTACAAAAGAACCCAAGAAGCCCCCCTAGTGTTTGGGGGGGCCCTCTGCCTTTACACAGCCTCTCAGTGTAACGCCCCTGGGATGTTTTAGCAGATAAACTTGAAAGTCTACACCACCTCTGTGCTTATGATATTGATTGCTGGTATGCATGTCATAGATCAGATCATAGACAGAGAAGCCGCAGACGCCTGTGATATTAATAATGCATGTGTGCTTTATGGACCTGGCTCTTTTGAACGGCTTCTTGACGTGAACGCTTGGAATTGGATCTCATTTTTTTAAAGAACCTAATCTTTGTTTTCTTTTTTGTTAATTTTAATGCATTTTTACACTGATTTAAGCTGAACCGACATAAGAATCGACACATAAAACATACATTTTTTAAATTATTATCATTGTAGTGCAACATTTTATTCGGAATTTCCGTGATTTCCAAGGGTAAACACACTGCCACTGCATTTAGAACCATTTTATACGAATCAGACCATTGTATCATCAGTAGGCTTCTCTGCTGGTTCTTGGGGCATCAGCAGCAGCAGGTGTTTGAGCTGTGTCCGAGGAAGAGGAGGGAAAGATGGAGGGATGGAGGGGGGATGTCAGGTGTTTTGCCGTGCTGTGATACAGAATGGCCTTGGGCACTGGTGAACCATGTCATCATTAATGGACATGCCGAGCGGGAGTAACAACAGGAAGGAGACCTGCTGTGACCACGCTGCACCGCTGGCTCCAATTAGCGGAATGTTGAAGGTTTGTGTGGCCTGGACCAGAGAGGGAGGAGTCAGGTTTCATTTCATCTGCAGGTGTTTTTTTATTTTTTTATTTTTATTTTTTTCACAAGTAGGTGGCAGATGTGAGACCTCACGTAACTGACCTCCATCCACATGTCCCTAAAAGTAAATACAGCAGCCATGCCAAAAGTTTGTGGCCATACCTGCTTGTCAAATCCTGATCTCGTCAGATCTAAGAAGCTAAGCAAGGCAGGGCCTGGTTAGTACTTGGATGGGAGACCGCTGGGAAATCCACGTGCCACAGGAGGTGGCGCCAGTCGCAAAAAAAACAAAAAAAACAAACAACTGCTGTTGTGGCCATAGGCAATGTGGGTGCCCAATGTGGGTGGAAGAGAAGAAGTGACTTCATTTATTTATTGATCTCACACTGGAAAAATTCTTCTCTTCATTTAACCCATCCTGTTATTAGGAGCAGTGGGCAGCACAGTGGGGACCATCTCCATGATCTTCTTGCTTCGGCTTGGTCAGGACCTAAGCTGGAGGATTTTACCTGGTGCATGTTTTGGGTTGATGGGGGAAACCGGAGTGCCTGGAGGAAACCCACCCAGACACGGGGAGAACATGCAAACTCCACACAGAAAGGCTCAGGCGACCCGGGGATCGAACCCAGACCATGCATGCAAACTCCACACAGAACACACACAGAAAGGCCTGGGCGACCCGCGGATCGAACCCGTGCTGTGAAGCATGAGCGCTAGCCACTCAGCCACTGTGCCGCCAATGCCTGATGTGGGCTCTGTGTGTACTGCACATGCACACAGTGACATATAATGACATATCAGGAAACAAGTCATGACGTATCAGGAAGAAGGAGGGTTTTCCTAGCCAATTCGGGCACTGTCGTGAAACCCGTACAACAATACGAACAGAGACGTATTTTGACAGGGTTAGGGGGTTAGGGTTAGGGTTAGGGTTAGGCATAAACCAACTGCAAGGGACGAATCAGGCACTGTCGTGAAACCCGTACAACAATACACAAACTGCACATGTGCAAACACAGAGCCCACATCAGGTACTTCCGCCCACATTGGATACTAACAGGCAAGACAATTCACCCACATTGCCTAGTATGAAAGTGGAGTGTGCGTGAGTGTTGGAGGTGGTCGGAGGGGCCGATGGCGCAGATTGGCAGCGACGCTTCCGTCAGTCTGCCCCAGGGCAGCTGTGGCTACAAAAAAGTAGCTTACCACCACCAAGTGTGGAGTGAATGAACAATGAACTGTAAAGCGCTTTGGGTATCATGAAAGACGCTATATAAATGCAATTAAGTATTATTATTAATTATTATTTATAAGATAAGATAAGCCTTTATTGATCTCACACAGGAGAAATTTACTCGCCACAGTAGCTCCAGGACAATTGGACAAGAGGGAAAAAGTGCATGCAGGCAGGGAGGGTATAAAGTAAGTAATAAATAATACAAATAGTAATACGTAATAATAATAATAATAATAATAATGGAAAATAGTAATAATGATAATAGTAACAACAAGCATCAACATGAAAAAGGAGGATATTGCACGTCTGGCCTATATGTTAGAATTATACAGTCTGATGGCGGTGGGGATGAAGGATCTGCGGTAGCGCTCCTTCTTGCACTGGGGGTGCCTCAGTCGGCTGCTAAAGGAGCTGCTCAGCTCCTCTACAGTCCGGTGCAGAGGGTGAGAGGTGTCGTCCTTAATGGGCATGAATTTGGCCAGTACCCTCCTCTCAGCCACCTCCTCTACACGGTCCAGAGGACAGCCCAGGACAGAGCTGGCCCTCTTAACCAGCTTATTCAGTCTTTTTCTGTCCCGTTCTGTGCTGCTCGGGGCCCAGCAGACGACAGCGTAGAGGAGAGCAGAGGCCACCACAGAGTCATAAAAAGTCTTGAGCAGAGGCCTGCTCACTCCAAAGGACCTCAGTCTCCTCAGATCGCCAATGTCCACAGTTTCCCCACTGTTTTAATGTAAAGTCTGGTTTATGGTCCATTGTCAAATCTACACCCCTGACAGAGCTGTGTTTGGTCTGAAAAGTTAATACACTAAATTTTAGCAGAGCTCGACCCCTTTTCCTAACCTTACCCATCACAGACTTGTGCTTAATCTTAACCAAAAACAAGGCCTATGCCAACACATTCACAGACAAATTACAACTAATATGTTGTGTGACATATTTGTTCTTTGTTTGAGTGTCACTGCCCCGTCCTGGCTCCCCCTTGTGCAGGTGGAGCTGGAAGTGCCACCCAACGACCCACCTACAGACAATCACTCAGGGTGGCTCACTCCACCTCCACCCCTGCGCCATTTACTTTATTTTCTCTAATTTACCTTATGCCTTACAACATGCTCTGTGACTATCGCACACCTACACTCTGACATTTTCACACCTCATTAAAACACTTTAAAGTATGAATTCATTTTCTAAATAAATACTCATTTAAAAATTCTCAACTGTTGTTTGGTTTATTTTTGGGTCATAGCTTAAAGCCATCCAATGACAGTGACAATGTTTTAAAGTGCAAACCTACACAAACAGAGGAGAGACAACACGAAGCTAGTTAATTTCAATAACAATAATAATAATAATACATTTTATTTATATTGTAATTTACATTTCAAGGAAATCTCATCATGCTGCACAGAAACTAGAAATGAAATCTGTTAATGATTAACTGTCTTTAAAGTGCTTCAATCTAAATAGTTTGAAAAGGGCTTTATCACATTTAATGACCTGATAGAAAATATCATTATGTCATTTATAAAATAAACTCAACAGAGGCAGGTTGGACAATCAAATTACACATGGCAGTTTTAAAGGAGACATTATTCTCAATTGACTTAAAAATTCACATGTTATGGCAGGCAAAATCAGCATTGCAGTTTGTGGAACTCAACAATTCTAAGCATTTTTTATATATATACTATATATCTTGAATAGCACTGTCTACCTGTTAGACCAATCACACTGTTTCCAAGACTCCCGCCCTTATTCTCCTCCAGATACTGTCCAGTCTAGCAGCTTTATTTAAAATGTGGTTTTGGGCAGAATTTAGATCGAAGATCAATGATTCTGTTTAAAGATCCCATGACATGGTACTTCTTGATGCTTTTATATGGCTCCTTTATGGTTCCCTAATACTGTAAATGAATCCTTCTTCAAAATCAACACTCAGTGCATGAGAAACAGAGATAAGATGAGAAAGAGTTTTTTTTTTTTTCTCTCTGAACAGTCTATAATGGGCGTTGTTGCTTGAATGCAAATGAGGAGAAAAGAGATGGCCAATAGTAGAGGGTGGGGGCGTGGCCAAACTCTCCGCTCTTGGCTCTGAGCTGTCAGCTGTGCTCTCTGATCCGTTTCCGTGTTTTTGCACGGGGGGAGAGATTTGAAGCGTTCCATTGAAAAATAAACACATTTCCACATAAAATAAAATTAAACCACTGCTGTTCAAAGGTCCAGAGGCTCAGATAAAGGACTTCCGAGCCTAGAAACACTCGGACGTGCCTCCCTCCGGGCAAATAAAAAAACGCATTTCGCATTGCCTAGCGCATTCGCAGTCCAAACTCTCTGGGCGTGATTTACAGAGACGCTGAGTACAGACAGACGGGGGTGGAACTGCATTTGCATTTCTTTTTTCGATCTGACGTCAATAAGGTGCCTTGTTCAAAATCGCCCGTTTGAGCTCCGATTTTTTGTGACGCAGAAAAGGATCGCAAATGCTCAGTTTAGACATTTCGCAACTTTTAACCATGGGGGGGCTAAACAGGGTAGGGGAGCTCACATTAACGTACCTCAGAAAGTGAAAATTTCATGCCATGGGACCTTTAAATCTTTAAGTTATTTTAGATCACTCTTATCTCTAAAATGTAAAATAAAAATAATAATCTGTATGGATCATAGTGTATCGCTTAGCACCAAAACAAAGCAATAATGTTCCAGAGTATAGCATTAAACAGTCCCTGTCAGATCGGTAGAGAAGTGACTCCACTCACAGTTCCACAGTTCCTATTGAACACTTTATAAACTTCAAAATGTATGAATAAGAGAGGGAATACCATGTTTTTTCCTGGTTTCAGTGGCAAGTTTTGTATATCAGACTAAAGCACAGAACCTGTTCATCCAACTGGCACAAAATGTAGAGCTGCTTTCACAGAGGGCACTGCTCATTCACACGTGTGTGTGTGTGATGTGATTTAAGCAGAAGAATATCTAAAGAAGTTATCCCAAACTCAGCGACTTTTACACGAGAACGCTTAAGGATAAAAACAACAAAATATTTAATCGGAAGTGCCTTTCATTTAGGCGGTGATAGCGTTTTGGGGGCTTAAAAACGCAAAAAAAACTGAAACTGCCCTGTAAAGTGGAAAACTTGAATACTCTCCGCCGTAGCGTTTTCGTCTACACTGCCCAAGACGCAAAACTCTGGTCAAATCTGCTGACGTCGCGTATGCGTTTACTTCACATCGGTCCATACATCAGTGTACTTTGTTTGGCAGGACTCTAACTCCATATCTTGTTGCGCCTTCGTTGCTTTGTAGTCTAACGAGGTCTAAAGCAATAGTTTAACTTCTTCATCTGACCACACAAATTTTTTTGCTACCGGTAGCCATGTTTTGTTTTGCTTTTCGCGGTGCAGATAAGAAGAAGGAAGATTCTACGCATGTGTGCGGACACAGTAATGATGTATCACAGCACCACCTAGTCGCCTGGCATGCATACCCAATCGAATTCCACACACTTTTGCGTCACCGTATGCACGCAGATTTCCTCCCGAAAACGCTCATCTAAACATGGAATAAAAAGTGAAGACGCGACACCACTTCTGCGTCTTCTGTTCAGACCGTCATCATATAAACGTAGCCTCAATGTTCACTTCAAATGTTCAAAATGTCTTGCAATCCAACTTGTTTGCTGAGAACTCTCATTTGACTTTCACACTTGACGTCACAACTCGGGTAATCTCTGCTGCTTCCACAATGCACATTTTGTGACTTGGGCAAATGCAGTGATCATGTACAACTGCTGCTCGGAAAATCGTATTGATGGTTTATCCGACACGTCATGGAAGCGATGCACTCACATCCGATAATTTCAAAATAAAAATGGCATTCCTCTGTTAAAGAATAAAGAGCCCTTGAACATAATTAATTTTGTGAGATGACTTAATGATGATTAATTACAAGTTTATTGTAATTAGTGTGATAACCTTGAGCACCACCTCTCCATATTTATTTACATAGTCAGGCAATACGAGACGTTTTAGTAAATAAAGATCCTTGACAGGTTCCTGGTCAGGGTCTCTGCTCCTGCTCTGACTTATGTTTATGGATCTATAAGTGCATAGAACCTGCAGAAACCTGAATCGGCCAGAGCTGGTACCTCCAGACCTCCAGGGAGCAGAGTCTGGAGAAGATCCATACCAGATCCTGTTTCATGTCCACATCTGCAGCTCCGATGACTCATGTAGAGGTAATGGAATCTCAATGTTGGTACTACACACAGTGAAATGAGATCGGTTTTACTGTTTAAATGCACAACATAGGAGATTTTGGTAGGTTTTGGTTTTAGTAGTGGCATTTCTGTTTTTCCTAAGTATTTTTATTGACTTAAAAACAAAAAACCCTGAGCCGTACATACAATTCTCACAATCTAAAAACCTTATATTACGCTAAATTGACTCTTGTGAGCTTTTAGCCATGTTAGAACATTGTTACCTCATCAAAAACAGACCCGGAGTTGTGTTTTGTTTCATTCACACATGTTTGAGAAACACTTATTATTAATCTGTCTACATCTCCAAAGCTTAAAATGCCCAGTTCCACCTTGTGATGTCATGCAGTGGTAGTTTTCAAGTGAAAAGCTACATTTTAAATAAAGTTAGATTTTACCATTTGAATAGAACACTGCAAAAAAGCTTGTCCAAAATTTAAGATATAAACACATAAATCTATTAGAAAATTACTTAAAAGTAGTGAAATTATCTACTGAGCCCTGGAAGTGTCATAGGTGAATAAATAATAATTATAAGGCGTGCGCACAAGTTGTAACCCGTGTACACGAGTTATAACTTAAACCACGAGTTATAACTCGTGCGCACGAGTTACGTTTCGTCACTCTGTCTTAAGTTTAGTTTTCGTCACACTTCTAATCAGATTCATATCTGGTCTTCAACTACCATGTACTGGTCACAAAGTGCAACAGCACCACAATAAAGCCAAAATAAAAGACAGAGCTCATAACAGGGCAACAAAAAGACAGAAGATGAGGGGTACACTACAAATGCATTACTTTTTGCTGTAACGCAGTAATGTAAGGCATTACACTACTTTTGCCTTACAATGGTCCCTCGCTATATCGCGGTTCACTTTTTGCGGCCACAAGTTATAACCCGTGTGCACGAGTTATAACCCGTGCGCATGAGTTATAACCTGTGCGCACGGGTTATAAGTCGTGCCCACGCTTTATTACTTTATTTATTCACCTATGACACGTCCATGGCTCCGTAATTATCTGTCCTTGCAGCAAGATAATATTACTTGACAAGTTATCTTAAAATAAACTACCTCTACACTAGAATTAAGCAGTTTCTGAACTAGTAAGTAGAATAATAATAATAATAATAAATCTGAAAACAAGATTAATAACCAGGATAGGAGTTTTAAAATCTTGGCCAGATCAGAGAATTTGCAGTGTATACATTGGAAATCCCAGGGCATACTTTTACTTTTTAGTCGTTAAGTACATTTTAAATGGGTAGTTGAATGCTTTTGCACGTTTTATTTTATTTATTTATTTTTTTTTTTCCATGTGACACTTTTACTTCAGTATTTTTTGCTCTGGTGTCTGTACTTAAATAACAAAGTTGAGTACTTCATCCGCTACTGCCTGTTCCTGATTTATTTAGTTTTTCAAGATAAATCCTCCTTTTCCAAGAGTAACTACAAAGCAAGACCATGAGTATAATAAAACAACTGCTATCCTAGACAGTACTAGTCCATCACAAAAATTAGAATATCATATCAAATATCAAAAAGTTCAGTATTTTTTTTTCAGAAAGTCCAACCCATGACTCATGACTCATAGAGTGAAGGAGTTTTTTATGATTGTGGCTTACAGATAATGAAAACTCAAAATCCTGTATCTCAGAAAAATAAGATTACATAAAATCAAGTAAAAAATATATTAAACAGAAATGTCAGGTTTGTGAAAAGTCTGTTCATTTCTATTTCTACTCAGTGCTTAGCTGGGCCTCCCTTGGCATGAATTACTTCAGCAGAGTGTCGTGGCAGGGAGGAAATCACCCTGTGGCACTGCTCAGGTGGAATGGAAGCTCAGGTTGCTTTTATAGTCTTCAGGTCATCTGTGTTGTGGCTCTGGTGTCTTTCATCTTCCTCTTGACAGTATTGTAGAGATTCTCAATGAGGTCCAGGTCAGGAGAGTTTGCAGGCCAATCAAACAGAGTAACATCATGGTCAGAGAGCCATCTTTTAGTACCGTTGTGGGCAGGTGCTGCATCCTGCTGGAAAATGAAATCAGCTTCTCCATAAAGTTCATCAGCAGAAGGAAGCATGGAGTGTTTAAAAATGTCCTGGTAGATGTCTGCTTTGACTGTGGACTTCAGAAACCACAGCGGACCAACAGCAGCGGATGACATGGCAGCTCAAATCGCCACTGACTGTGGAAACTTCACACTGGACTTCAAGCGGCCTTTCTGTGTGGAGTTTGCATGTTCTCCCCGTGTCTGGGTGGGTTTCCTCCGGGCACTCCGGTTTCCCCCATCAACCCAAAACATGCACCATAGGTAAAATCCTCCAGCTTAGGTCCTGACCAAACCGAAGCAAGAAGATCATGGAGATGGTCCCCGGGCGCAGTAATGTGCTGCCCACTGCTCCTAATAACAGGATGGGTTAAATGCAGAGAAGAATTTCTTCTGTGTGAGATCAATAAAGTCACTTCTTCTTCTTCTGTGCTTCTTCACTCTTCCTCCAAACTCTGGGACCTTGATTTACAAAAGATTTACAAAATGTACTTCCTGTACTGAAAAGAGGACATTGTGTCACTAAGCAACAGTCCAGTTTTTTCTCCACAGCCCAGGGAAGACTCTTCTGACATTGTCTAATGTCCCATACAGGCTCTTGATGCACTGACTCCAGCCTCAGCCCATTTCCTATGAAGCTCCCGCAAATTCTTGAGTGGATTTTGTTGCCAATCCCTTCAAGGCAAGGCAATTTTTTTTTCTTTCATTCATCCATCCATTTTCTTCTGCTTATCTGGGGCCAGGTCATGGGGTCAACAGTCTAAGCAGAGAGTTCTTTCTCCCCGGGCACTTCCTCCAGCTCCTCCGGGGGGACCCCAAGGCGTTCCCAGGCCAGCCGGGAGACATAGTCCCTCCAGCGTGTCCTGGGTCTTCCCCGGGCCCAAGGGAGGCGTCCAGGAGGCATCCGGAATAGATGCCCGAGCCACCTCCGCTGCTCCTCTTGACATGGAGGAGCAGCGGCTCTACTCCAAGCTCCTCCCATGAGATTGAGCTCCTCACCCTATCTCTAAGGGAGCGCCCAGCCACTCTGCGGAGGAAACTCATTTCGACCGCTTGTATCCGCGATCTTTTCCTTTCGGTCATTATCCAAAGCTCATGACCATTTTCTTTCACTCAAGTTTTTATGAATATTTTTGGATACAGCACTCTGAACAACCAGCTTCTTTAGCAATGACCTTTCTCATTGCGGAGGGTGTCAGGGACTGTCTTCTGCCCAGTCAGCAGCCTTCCCGATGATTGTGCAGCTCCCTGACCCAGACTAAGGTGTGACTCCATAGCTATCTAATATTGTACTTTTTCACAGTATTCAAATGAGACACAGAACTTTTGTTTTTCATTATATATAAGCCACAATCATAAAAATTCAAGAAAAAAATTCATGAAAGCTACACTATGTGGGTCTGACTTTCTGAAAGGACTGTATTCTAATTATTTGTGATGCATTAGTAGTTTCTGTGTCATGGTGCAACATCCCAGCTGCAGAAAGGAGTAAGTGGGTGGTGCTAAAAGTTCAAACTAAAACATGTTCCTGATTAATGGTTTGAAATCAGGGATAGCTCCTTAAAATAGATTTATTCCACGCAGCTGTACAAACTGAATCGGTAGATGTAGTGTGCGAACCTGTCACTCTCTTGTGTATGTCCCTGTGCGCTTTTGTTGTGTTTGCAGCTGTTTGTACTCCATTTTCCTCTGGGACATGAATAAAGTAAATTCTGATTGTGTTTGCAGTTTTTCCCCAAGCAGGAGAGAGAGAAGATGACATTTGTTTCATTCACTCACTCACAGTAGCTCTGCTTTTTCCTCCAACAATGTGAAAGAGGGCTACATCGTTTAGCAGGAGCAAGGCTCATATGAACTTTTCCCCTTTGTTTTGTTTTTCTCTGAATATAAGACAAACAACTTGCCATTTTCTACTGTACCACATACAGTGACTAACAATGCTAATACCAATATACAGTATCTGTTCTGGTCTACTAGTGTTACTTCATTGTACATGAAACCAGGGGTAGCTCAGCAGGTAAGTCACTGACTTTCCCCCGGGGGGGCTGGGTTCAAAAAGGATGGGTCAAATGCAGAAGTCAAATTTCTCCCGTGTGTCATTAGCCGTTTCCCAATTTAGCGAGTGCATGGTTCTGAGCTTCCTTGGAGGGGGATGTGCATCATATCCGGCGTGACAACCGCCGTTCCATTCGGTTTTTGTCCCCTGCACAGTTAAGACATGGTCTGAACAGCGCAGTCGTTTCCATGGAAATAGGGGCGTGGACCAAGCGTGCAAACTTGCACGCTTCGCACACTTAAAAGCCCCAGCATGCACAGCGCGGCAGGATATATGACTACAAAGATGGACTCACCAGCAACATCCACATGTGACAGCTGCAACTTCACTATAAAACTTCACTACAACTATGCTACATGAAACTCTTCATAAACTACACTAAACACGTGTGACGGTAGCCGTAACGGCATAGATCACGGCACCTGTATTACCGTTCACATGCTTTTTTCCTTACACTTCTATATTTCCTTTGCTGTTGTAATGCTGTATATTCTACAGTGTAGCCATGTCCAACGTTTACTCTAAGCTGCGCGCCTGCACAATTGCGCACTGCTCGCACATTCTCAGCACACAAGAAAACCTATGCAGCGCACTGTAAATCAGGGATGAAAGAGCTTTTAGCTCAGCCGCGGGGTAATTTTTTTTATATCTGCAAAGTGTGAGATGCGCGGGGGGTCGTGCACAGGGATCCAAGGAGCTCTCAGGGAGTTAGTGTGTTTGCTC
Source organism: Paratrypauchen microcephalus (assembly GCA_036785185.1). Lineage (NCBI taxonomy): Eukaryota > Metazoa > Chordata > Actinopteri > Gobiiformes > Gobiidae > Paratrypauchen > Paratrypauchen microcephalus. The sequence goes on along the minus strand of JAVJIX010000106.1, from coordinate 1,370,212 downwards.
AGACACATTAAAAATTAGGGGGAACATTGGCCATGTCCCAATTCCAAGTATTACTAGTTGCAATAGAATAATATTTTTGTCTTTAGGGGACAAGGAGCAGAGCACCCGGCTCATTGAGCTGAGGCGGGACCTGTTCCATTTCGCAGACGCCCATGTGATCCACGGACTGCACTCAGGGTTCAGCGAGTATGCACCGCCTCGACTGCAGACTGAGACCACACTCCGAACCGTGCACTCGCTGAATTGGGAAAGGGCTAGAGTGTGTGAGACCAAATAAAAGCTTAATCTTAATCTTAAGGCACCTGTACCTGATTTTAAACCATCGGGGAGGCATGTTTTAGGTTGAACTTTTAGCACCACCCACTTAGTAATTTCTGATTTCTGAAACTAGTGTCTGTGATAGAGTCTGTTGCCATGTCTCAATTTGCAGTGTGCACAGTTCGGAGTGTGGTTTTAAGTGTACTCAGGACTGTGCAAGTATGCAGTCCGCGGACCGCATGGGCATCGGCGAAATGGGACAGGTCTCGCAACTACCAGATGCAACTCCATTTTCTCCCATAGAAGACGTAGCGCGCTGGGATATATGAGTGCGCGAAGTGTGCATGGATGCACAGTTGGTCCATGCCCCCAATTTCCATGGAAACGACTGCTGTTTTCAGGGTGCATTTTAACTGTGCATGGGACAAAAACTAAATGGGACAGCAGTTGTCGCGCCAGAAGTGACGTATGCGCCGTTAAAACCACACTCCGAACTGTGCACACTGCGAATTGAGACACGGCCTGTTTGTTTTTAATTCATCACTCTTTGCTTCCTTATTGTGATATTTAATCAGTCTAGAATATGGACCATGACCAAGAAACATGTGTCTGTGATACTGTTCAGTGTAAAGTGAAGTACTTTTTAATATTACATTTAATAGATTATGTATTATTATTATTATTATTATTATTATTATTATTATTATTATTATTATTATTATTATTATTATTATTATCAGAATCAGAATCAGAAAGGTTTTTATTGCCATATGAGTGAACAGGTTCACAACATTAGGAACTTGCTTCGATACCTAGAGCGGACAGACACTCCGAGCACCAGGGCTGCCATTCGCGGCGCCAACTTAGTTGCAGAGTAGAAAAAGATGCAGTACAATCAGTGACAATTTAACAACATGTAATGACAGAAAAACAATTGGAGATATAACATAAGGTGATCTTTTTTGTTGGTAACATAGGGAAGGATGCGGGGGGGGTCAGATTGGAAATCGATGAAATTGATTGAAGAGAGCAGAGGAGAGACCTTTCTAAAGACAGGGATTTTCTACTATATTTCTAGATAACAAACCACAGTTTGTGGCCTTGGAAGTGTTCATGCAGGGAGGCGAAGTCAAAACACAGATAACTGTTGGAGCCAGACAAGATTTTCACAGGAGAGAACATAATTATCCAGGGGGGTTAATTTAGCATGATGAAATACATTTTTAGAGACCCAGGTAAATAATTTAGACTGGGCTCGAGTTGTGCCAGACCCCCATCTTCATATCGCCATGAAGATTCATGAGAGATCTCATTAGTTCCTCTTGGCGCACAGACTGCGCTGCGTTGGCTTTACACAGTTCTGTCACCATGCCCGAGATGATATCCAAACGTCGAGATGTTTCCTTCGGTTGAAATCCTTCCAAAAGGACCTCAACCTGTCCCACTTTCTGATGTAATCCTTTCACGAGATCCCCCACTGCTTCACAATGGCTCGAAATTTCTGCAGACAGCTTAGGGGACTCTTTACTAGCTGCCAGCTTACAAATCTTGCGATAGATCATGGACAATCCCAGGCCAATTAACAGATGTCCAGCTATCAGAAATCCGAATACGTAAATATCCTCCACATCCTCCAGGTACATTGGTGCCAAACATACGACTTGCCACGCACGATACGAGTCCCTCGCATATCCAGCAGCAAAAGTACCATCTGGACACGCCGCTTCTCCCGGAGCGGCACTCCTCCGTGAAAAAAGAGTATCAATAGTGCTGAGGGTCCAACTGATCACATCCATCTTTTTAGAATTTGGAAAATCTGCTCCAAAAAGCGAGAAAATGACGAAAACAAGAGAGGCACGCAGACAACAGGAGCAATAGATAAGAGAGGAAAAAGAGAGACATCTGCTCGCTCTCAGGGTCAGAACTATTATTATTATTATTATCATTATTTCAGTATGATCATTACTACTTTACAGTTTATTTTTCTGGTCATTAGTGAATCTCAGTGACACTGCCCATGGTCTGTGTAGAAAAATAAAACTCGGGCGACAGAAAGACATGGCAGATTTCTGTAGAATCAATGAGCAAACCACTTTATGTAATTTCATTTATAAATGATTTGTAACCAATGATCTCCTACATTCGATCACATATGGACATGACACACTGAGACATACAGCTCTGGAAAAAAAAAAAAAAAAAGAGACCACTGCATTTTTTTCTGAAATCAGCATCTCTACATGTATTACAGCCATTCCATTCCAGCGTCTGTTGAATTCCAACACAAACACAAAGCTGAGCTACTTCAGTTCTTGCACCAGGAGTGGAATAAAGTCACCCAAGAACAATGTGAAAGACTTGTGGAGACGCATGAAAGCTGTGATTAAAAATAAGGCTTATTGCACCAAATATTGATTTCTGAAGTGTAAACATTAGTATTATGTTGTTTTAAAATGAATTTGATCTTGTTTCTTTGCATTGTTCGAGGTCTGAAAACATGTAGCTTTTTTTGTTATTTTGTTATTTGAAATTTGGGGGAAATGTTGTCAGTACCGTATTTTCCACACTATAAGGCGCACCTAAAAGCCTTCAATTTTCTCAAAAGCCGACAGTGCGCCTTATAATCCGATGCGCCTTAAATATGGATCAATATTGGTTAATCATGCCTACTGTAATCAGCCACTACTGTAGCTTCTATTCTATGCGCCTTATAATGCAGTGCGCCCTATATATGAAAACTGTTTGAAAATAGGCCATTCACTGATGGTGCGCCTTATAATGCGGAAAATACAGTAGTTCATAGACTCAAACAAAAATGTTCCTTTTGCCCAAACACATACCTATAAGTAGTAAAATCAGAAAAACTGATCATTTTGCAGTGTTATCAGATATATGAGATATCAGTCTGGATTTGTCAGGCAAATGCAAGGCAAGATGTTAAAAGAAACAGGCTTTTTAATATGCTCTTTTTTGTTTTGTTTTGCTGTTTTTTTAGAAGGTCTAAGCACCATCAAAATAATGCAGTCCCCAGTAAGAGCCAGCGGCCTCTGTTCAGTGTACAGTAAGTCTTCAAATATCAAACGTATGCTTTTGATCCGCAGCATATTGAGTGTGGTCTGTGGTAATTGGTCCAGAGCCTCACTGGGAGAGCACTGCAGACTGTGGCCGTGAATCTTTTATAAGTTCAAATGGAGATGTTGTGCTGCTGTTAAAAATTCACAGTCTGCTTTAGAATGAACACAGAGACTGGAATAAGGGATACGAAGGGAAACCTGGGAAGACATAAGGAGAAAAGAACATGTCACGTGGAGCGGAGAGGTGGAGAAGTGGATTTGGAAGCAATAAAAAGCTGTGTGTACCTATACCGTATGTGCTCATGTATATTACAATTCTAATGGTAAGTCCTCTCAGGCGCTCTGCCTGGGTTTTACAGTCTTACAAATGTGAAAATCAGAACTCGTTCATTTAAAATGGTTCGCAGTGGTGCAACGTTTTCCATATTTAGCCTACCGTATGCCTTCCTACTCTCAGCAACAAGCAGTGGAGTTTTGTATTCACAGTAATTCTAATAACAAATAGCATGTAAATGTGCACTGCCTGATTAGAGCAGTAGTCCCCAACCACTGGGCCATGGACCGGTACCGGGCCATGGGCCCTTTGGTACCGGGCCACGGCGACTCCCCCACCCCTTCATTTTGAGTGGCCCGTGTTCCGAAAAGAGCACGTTGACTTTCATGTGCGCACGAGGCTTGTCTTAGGCACGTGATACATTAACGCTAATATTAAACCCATAAGCAGCAAAATGAGTAAAAAACAGACGTCTTTGGAAAGTTTCTTTGCAAAGGGGAAAAGGCCCAGTGAGGAGACAGAAGAAGAGCCTACGCAGCTTTTGGAAAGCGATGACGTCGCAATGCAGTAATCATCCGCTTTGGCAGGACTCCCAGTCGATGTTCTACTGATACTGACATGTTTTGTAATCCAACGTAACTCATAGAAGTAACTCCACTTCGTCGTTGGTCGGTCCAAATCGGTTTTTGTATGTGTGTTCGCCATCATTATTATCTTCCTGTGTTTGTTTGCAGAAGAGAAAGGACTTTATGTACATGTGATCTTTGTAGTATTGCGTTTCCAGTGGCTCTGGCTGTTTTTACATATCGGTGTGGCGTATGTATTACATCATTTTCACTCAGTGCTCCGTTTTCTTCTGGACGCAATTATTTACTGACAATACCAGGAGACCTGCTTAAAATATAATATCGCAACAGGCGATTCCCACGCACCAAGCCCGCTCTGCATGACATGCGGCGACCAGCTCTCCAATGGGACGGCCTTAAAAGTAGACTGGACATAAGCAACACACTTCCATTACGCCTAGATGCGACCATCTCATAGCAGAGAAACGAGCTCAGGGCTCTCATTGATTCAGCGTTATGGTGAGTTATATTTTTCATGTATATTATATTTGTCTTATTTTGAAGGCATACTGAAGTTGTGACTCTTGTTATGTTGTTAGCGCATGTCATGAGGATGCTGTTATTAATGTTACATACAAGTACACAGTGGATTCACATTTATTATTATATTTACAACATACCACAGTTCTTGTGTTGTTTGTATAATTTTATTTTGTGGTATTTATCCACCGATATCCACGCGCCCCACCCCCCCTCCACCCCCCCACCGGTCCGTGAAAATGTTTGGGTGAAATTAACCAGTCCATGGCGTTAAAAAGGTTGGGGACCACTGGATTAGAGGACAATACAGCGATTCACACAGCAGACTTTTTTAGACCTGAAGAGCTGCTTATATAATATACAGCTCTGGAAAAAAATAAGAGACCACTGCAAAATGTTCAGTTTTTCTGATTTTACTACTTATAGGTATGTGTTTGGGCAAAAGGAACATTTTTGTTTGAGTCTATAAACTACTGACAACATTTCCCCCAAATTCCAAATAAAAATATTATCGTTAGAGCATTTATTTGCAGAAAATGACAAATGGTCAAAATAACAAAAAAGATACATGTATTCAGACCTCAAACAAGATCAAATTCATTTTAAAACAACATAATACTAATGTTTACACTTAAGAAGAGTTCAGAAATCAATATTTGGTGCAATAAGCCTTATTTTTAATCACAGCTTTCATGCGTCTTGGCATGCTCTCCACAAGTCTTTCACATTGTTCTTGGGTGATTTTATTCCACTCCTGGTGCAAGAACTGAAGTAGCTCAGCTTTGTGTTTATGTTGGAATTCAACAGACGCTGGAATGGAATGGCTGGAATACATGTAGAGATGCTGATTTCAGAAAAAAAAAATGCAGTGGTCTCTTATTTTTTTCCAGAGCTGTATGTTAGTGCAACATTCTCTAAAAGTGTATGTAGCTGTCCTCACTGACATACACATAAACATATACAGACAATACAGGAGCAAAACACCACTGTGTATGTTATCTCTGAGCTGCACCTCACTAACGAGCAGCAGAGGAGCCTGAGCTGCTACAGGCTCTCACCGCACACGTAAATGCACAGAATAAACATGCAGCTCCTTTAACTTAAACAGAAACTCCATGTAGTCTGTACTCTTCTTTTACTATGAAATACAATCACAACTGACCTGGATTGCCAGTGTCTAGGGCTACGTTCAGACTGCAGCCTGAAGTGACCCAAATCAGATTTTTTTTTGCCCCTATGCGACCTGTATCTGATCTTTTAATGACAGTCTGAAAGACACTGATCCAATTTTTTCAAATGCGACCCAGGCCACTTGGATATGTGATACATATCCGATCTTTTGGCATGCGGCTTCAGTCTGAACGGCCAGGAGGTCGCGTTCATCCGACCTACACGTCATCAGCAACCGAGAGTGGTACAAGTAGGCGTTCACAAATGTACACAAACGTTCTTCTCGTCATATAAAAATTGTGTATGAAGTCCATGTCAGTGAAGCAGCAAAGCACACAGCAATCCTACCACTCTCAGCACTAACACGTTCCTTTCTACGGACGTTGCTGCCACTGCCCCACAAAACGCAAAGGCCAAAAACCTTCTCCTTCTCAGTCTCTTCCTTAAAATAAATAAGTTGTACATCTTCTGGCTCTGGTACGACGGCAACTTTAAAATCTCCAGGTGCTCAATGCTCGTGTCCATGTTTAGGCGACTTCCGTAAACACTGAGCACGATCGCTGCGTGTGACCTCGTCGTGTCCTCCAAGGCGCATGCGGGACACTTTTGGGGAGTTTAAAGTTCAAACTGGAGATCACATACAAGTCACATTTAAAGGAAAAGTAACGTTTTTTACTATTTGAGCCTTATTTCGGTAATAAAACAAGTTGTTTTACTCACCCATATCACTTTGGTGTCATATGGAGCATTTCCGGAGATGTTTTAGATTAGCGTTAGGCTAACGCCGTTAGCCTAGCGCGACTTATAGCCATAGCTCGGGGCATTCCCCAAGCATGTAATATGCCCCGTGCGGGCTCCAAATAACACAAACTTTAGCACTTTTCAAATCATAGAAGCTCGATGTCTTTAGTCTACGATTTTGTTTGGTCAAAAGTGGCCTGTAATCCGAGATTTAGCCATAGTTTCGAGTAGATGAGGACGCCAGTGCGCATGCGCGGAGTGTGCTCTCAGCTCCCGGGACCCAAACATGGAACGCATAGCTGTAAACTATGGATAAATCTCGGATTACAGGCCACTTTTGATTCAAACGAAATCGTAGACTAAAGACATCGAGCTTCTATGATTTGAAAAGTGCTAAAGTTTGTGTTATTTGGAGCCCGCACGGGGCATATTACATGCTCGGGGAATGCCCCGAGCTGTGGCTATAAGTCGCGCTAGGCTAACGGCGTTAGCCTAACGCTAATCTAAAACATCTCCGGAAATGCTCCATATGACACCAAAGTGCTATGGGTGAGTAAAACAACTTGTTTTATTACCGAAATAAGGCTCAAATTGTAAAAAAAAAAACGTTACTTTTCCTTTAACTGGAAATGTGAACAACCTCGCAAAAAAATTGGATTTCACAAAAAAAAAAAAATCCGAATTGAGCTTTAAGCCCCGCAGTCTGAACGTCGCCTTAGATACATTTCTGTCCCAGTGTGGTAGTTACAAGTCTCTACATGGAGTGTTTTCGGTACAACTGCTCAGATAACGAGGCGTAACCCTGTCATGCCTGTGACAAATGTAAAGACACAGATCTTGTCCCTTTGTTTCATTCTCAGTATCTGGACAGTATGTGCTCTTTTTGATCGGACACAGCAGTAGGACACAGCAGGACAGCGTGGACATGCCTGAGGCGGGGTTCTGCTCTCTGCTCCGTGTACACTGTTTCCACAAACCGCCAGCTCATTCAGAATCAGAGGCATGCGTGGCTCTCGGTCTGACTCACTGTTGCTATGATTTATACACAGGGCAGGTCTGAATATGCACAGCCAATTAAACATGGACAGAGCACACCGTGATGGACTGGTCGTTAGCCGACGGTTAATTAGACACAGACAAATCTACTGACCTCATTTACATACAGTGCTTAGCTTTGTTTATGTTTAAAGCTCCACGACCTTTCTGGTGGAGGGTCTGTTACCTCACAAAAACACATGTATTTCAATAAACGCAAGACAGATGAAATGAGACAAAATATGATTTCACTGTAGTCTATGTTCGTTTAAAGAGGGGGTATTTATTTATTTATTTTTTTACTATGGGGTATTAATTGCTAACAACATTTAAATCATGTTTCCTTTTACTGTTTTGAAAATGCTCTTAAATGTTCACCTAAAACAACTACGTTTATAAGTTTCACGCCCCTCTCTTTGCTCTCTATGCTAAGTCACTCCCCCTTCACAACACAATCAGCTAATGAAACCACTGAACAATACATCAGTGGCTGTGTACAGTTTTGTTTCATATTTTTGTATATTTATGGAGAATTGCTATGTGGGAGCATGGCTGACGTAGGCTTGTAGCAATGGACAGAATCTTACAGGTAACTGTATGGCGCATTTGAATAGGGCCTGGGAGAGATCGCTAAATTACTGGATGACACCTCAATCCTCTTTAAACAGCTTTTGATGAAGGAACACTGTTATAACATGTATTTTTGCTAGTCATGGTGTTCATTGTCTTGTTTATCAGATCTTTTATGTTTACTGTGGGCCTAGGGGGCACTGAAATTTTCAAATCTACAGCAAACTGTACATGGTTTTTGACAATAAAAGTGACTTTGAACTTTGAACATTAATGGTGGTATGCACATAGTGTACAGAAATCTGTGCAGAGTACAGGCTGGAGACCCCAAAGTCAAGGTGGGAAACACCTCCAAAGGTTGCGGAGAATGACCGAGCCAAGATCCTGTGGGACTTCCAGATACAGACTGACAGAATGGTGATGGCGAACCAACCAGCCATAGTGATGGTGGATAAGCAGCAGAGCAGAGCCGTGGTGGTGGACATTGCAATACCAAGCGACGGTAACATCAGGAAAAAGGAACACGAGAAACTAGAGAAATACCAGGGGCTCAAGGAAGAGCTGGAGAAGGCCTGGAAGGTGAAGGCATCAGTGGTGCCCCGTGGTGATCGGAGCACTTGGGACTGTAACCCCCAAACTGGAGGAGTGGCTACAACAGATCCCAGGAAAAACATCAGACATCTCAGTCCAGAAAAGTGCAGTACTAGGAAGAGCAAAGATACTCCGCAGAGCTCTCAAGCTCCCAGGCCTCTGGTAGAGGACCCGAGCTGGATGAGAGTGAGAGACCAACCACCGTGGAAGGTGAGGAGCACATATATATATAATTGCATAATTCCTCCTTAAATAATAGCCCGTAACAGATGCATTAAAATGTGTGAGACTATTTAGCCCGACAGAGTCATTACAGCAGTATAAGACCTTCAGTATAAAAATAAAACTGGTCTGTGTTGACTCATCTGATTGTTGTTATTATTGCCTGACCCCCCTCCTCTGCCCTGACCACTGCTCTGGCCTCTGCTGTGTGTGTGTGTGTGTGTGTGTACACAATCACACAGTCTGTTTGATGCCTCGCAGCTGGCTCCTTGTTCATTCTATTATCTTTTTCACGCTTTCAGCACAAACATGAGCAATGCCTTAAGCTAGTTTGTATTAAATATAAAAATATATAAGTTTGCTTGTTATGATATAACTTCTTTCCAACTTCTCATTTGCACATCCACAGATGCATAATATAATGACTTTGTTTTGGCCCCGGTATACCTTGAGTCCAAACATGATCATGAATTAGTCATTGAGCGGCTAGCTTCAAAGCTAGCTTAGCGCTGTAATAAAATAATGAAATCTGTGTGTTGCAGCGCACCAGGAGCTCAGATCAAACACCAGCTCTGACCTGGACCTAATATCTGATATACTTTATGAGTTCAGGAAGCACTGGACTGTAAACATATACATCTTCCTGCACAAAAATAACTATAGTTAAATATATAGTTTATTTATGTACATTTGTTTATTATTACTTAGTTATTTATTTTTGGATGATTATAAATGGTTCACCTGTAGAGAGCGGCACTTTTTCCAGTTATTTTTCAGATTTGTAGGAGCTTATTTTCAGCTCAATTACCTGCCCAGCCATTTTTCCAACTTGAACTCTTTGAACTTGAAACCACCCGGACTGTTTCAGAGTTAAAAGCTGTTGACAAACAACTACCTCACACTCCTTGTGGTACTCCATTGCCGTTACAAGCTCCAGAAACCTTATGGCCACAGCTCTGAGCAGCCACCTCCACACGAGAACTTTGGAGAACATGGTTCAACCTGGTCTCCCAACTCAGTCATACCTCACCTTACGAAAGACCCAACTAAGGAATAATCCAAGTTACGAAACGCGTTTACATAAAATTTTCGTCTCTGAATACGAAAGAAAATTCAAGTTACGAAACGGGAAATCTCAAAAATTCAAATAATGCGCGCTCGGCTTCGCAGCCGCCCGAATCCCCCATTGCGACTCTACTTACGAAAAAATCACGTTACAGAACCACTTCTGGAACAAATTAATTTCGTAAGGTGAGGTATGAATATACTACATAATTCCACATGTTTTGCATCATATATTTGGTGTCTTCTGTGTGTATATAAAATGTAGAAAGTAGCAAACATAAATAAAATATGAGTAGGTGAGTCTAAACTTTTGACTGGTGTCTATGGGGCAATGTATGTGGTGCACTGATGTGCGGTGATCGTCACAATCAGATTTACAAATATTAAACCAGGGCCAGTTTCTCTCCCTGTAAGTGACTAAAGCTCGGAATATTTTTGATGTGAATCTGAAAATTAATTATTATTGTTGAGTGCATTTTCCAGAGCACACCGAGTAGCATCATAAATTAAAATAGTGATGTTTTTAGCGCGATCTGGCTCTGAATGTGAGTGGTGGACCGCTCATGTTTAACGAGGCTTCTTTGCAAAATTTTCAGGTCACAATATCCATCTGAGTCAGACACTGGTCACAGCAGTTTGACAAAAGAAGGACATCCACACAGCCTTTTCGCGTGAACCACGCTGTTTGAAACGAGCGAGTCTTTCGTCCCGTAGTCTGGAGCAAACCCTTTAGCTCCCCCGTTGGTCTTCCTTTAATTCCTTTAATATGAAATCTTCCTCCATTTAAAAAGTCAGGCCAGAGAAGAAGAAAAAAGTGAATGGATTGCTAAACTTGACTTGCTAACTCTAAACTGTATCTTGTGTCACTTATTCTAATCTGCTGCTCCAGGAGTTGCAGAAGAATCCCTGGGCTCACGAGTGCCTCTACCATGAGGCCAGGTAACTACGAGCCTCACCTGGCGCCTTTTCACCGCCGCTTTAGCGCAGAATCTGTAACTGCTGAGCTACAGCACAGTCAGTCCACGTGAGCGATTTTGAATTAAAAACAGAATTAAAATGCAAAGTTAAATAGAAAAGAAGTTTATAGTACAAATCACTGGATAAATATAACCTTTTTTTTGTTTCATTTTACTTATTTTTTTTCTCTGTGATGACAGTAGAGGTACGGCCTCCCCTGCCTCCCCTGACCTCACGTCACTGATGTGGGTGTATATGTTGCCTGCCATTTGAAATTATAACATCATTACATTCTTGAAAGTGAACACATCTATTGTGAGAATCAAATCAAAATATAAATACTTTAAAGTACTAGACTTACATTTTGTTCACAGTATGAAGCAGTAAGTACTCAGGTAGTGGGAGGAGAGAAGAAGAGAGGGTGATTGGTTGGATTGTTTTACCTGGTGGACATCCAGGATTTGATGCACAGCTCATGTAATTACCGACTTCTGTGGCTCCGACCGACTTTGTGCAATCAGCCTTCCTCCTTTTATAAACCATTTCAAACACATAGACTCAAACGGACGAGCTTGTTAGATGTAACGTAACAGTTTGGCCCTTTGTCTGCATCTGCATTCTGTACAAATGTTTGCTTTATTGTAGAGTAATTGGTGACAGTGGTGGTGGGGGGGCAGGAACAAGGTAATTATTGTCTGTAGTTTAGTTTCATTGTGGTGAAGAACAGAACTATAATAAGGGGTTCAGCAGAATAATTGAAGTCTGTGTTTGATGTTGGCCTTGCATTGTGTCCTTGGGCAATGTATTTGAACCATTTCACTTATATAAGAGTGTGTGCGTGTGCGTGTGTGTGCTTGTATTCCTATCACTATGGGGGCAGTCATCTGTTTACACAGTCACGCTGTGGGGACCTCTGACACCATGAGGACCAAAATAAGGTAATGCCTTTTAAATGACTGCACGAGCCGTTCTGAAGGTGCCTGTGAACTTTTTAGCTTTGGCCCATAAGTGATGTTTTTCCATCACGACACACTCACACTGATCCCTCACTATCGCCCCCTAAAGGTCCCCATCTAGTATTGCACTCCGTTGTCCTCACACACACATCTTCCATACATGGAAGATGTGAATTCATAGTGTGTTAAGGTAACAATTGATGAGGTTTATACACATTTACAAAACACGTCGGGACAAACAGATGCATTTGTGAAGTTTTATGAGGCAAAATTCAACCACATGTTGCTGTAAAGCAGGCGCTTTGTGCTGTAGACCTGCTCTGTGCTGTAGGCCTGTGTTGTAGACCCACTCTATGCTGTAGACCTGCTCTGTGCGGTCACTGTAACATAAATTTAGATTAGTTTTTGCTTTGCTAAAATTGATTCACAAATTCACAAACCAAAATATGGTCACCCTAACTCAGGGCTCTCAAGTCTCACGCTTTGAGAGTGTGACACACACAATTCGCCACACATGGTATTTCTCACGCTGAAATTTAGTTACGCAATTCAAGCGCAGTGCACAGCGCTTCTGTGCCCAGAAAATAGGTTAGATAATGCAGGCACCGCGCGTTTTCAGTGAAAAAAAGTCGTCGTCCCCCCCCCCCCCCCCCCCGTCACTCGCAACTCGATTTATTTATTTATTTATTTATTTATTCAAACAATTGTTCTTTTTGTTTGAAGGCTATTAGCCAAGGAAAGTTAACCTTAGCATATTAGCAACTGTGCTCAAGTCAGGTAGCAAAGTTTTCGAGTACCAGGGTGGATTCAGTTGATATAAAAGTCGGCACAAATGTAGCAGCACAGAGTAAACGTACAATGTTAGAAGCCATATAGAGAGTGTGAAGTTGACGTTACACCGTGTTAAATGCGTGTTGAGGAGGGTGCTCTGGCTTAGCAATGTGGCTTAGCAAGAGAAAGTGTCGAATAGCCGTGCACGTGGACAACATGCTGTTACTTTATGCTTTCGTGGGCTACAGTAATCTACTGAGACCAGCAAATAATTTTCTGAGACCAGCTTAAGTTTTTTATAGCCAGGTTCTCCATAGACTGTAGGCTTCTTCAAGTTGTAGTGCACCTTGGCTGGTGAGGGCCAGAGCGCACATGACAGCAGCGCCCCGGCATTAACTTTAATTATGTGTACACCTCCTTGTAAATCAACCTCAAATAAATTCTTATTGAATCAATTTCAACTGATTGTTCAATCAATTTCAAATAACCGCTGTTTTGTACTCAGAACAAAATCTTTCCAATCTAGCAAAAATAGGTAATACAGTGAACCCTCGTTTATCGCGGGGGTTAGGTTCCAGAAATAGCCCGCAATCAGTGAAATCCGCGAAGTAGGACAATTTTATATTTTACAATTATTCTACATGTTTTAAGGCTCAAAACGCTTCACCAGACACATTATACACCTTTCTGAGACTGGTATTAACATTTTCTCACATTTTTCTCTTGTTTAAACACTCAAACTTTTGTAGATTTTCATTAAAATATATTAATAGTGGGGGGGGGGGCACGTGACACGCGGACACGTGCGCGCGGACACGTGCGCGCGGACACGTGTGTTTGTTTTGGTACCACATATCCATGCCATGTGCGAAAGTCGAGTGGAAAGCGACCTGGATATCATTTTGGGCAGGGCTCTCAAGGCTCACGCATTGAGAGTGTGACACACGCAATTCGACGTATTCACACGCGCACACGCCACACATGGCATTTCTCACGCTGATTAGTGTTTTGTTTTTTGTTTTTTTTGTGCCCAGAAAATCGGTCTGTGTGGCTTAGTTTATGCAGGCTCCGCGCGTTTTCAGCGCCGCCCCCTCCCCCTGCTCGGGGGGGGGGGACGGCGCGTCTGCTCGCCGTCCCCCGGGCACGTCCTGAGCCTCAGTCCCGGTGCCGTGGGCCAGAGCCGAACTGCCCATGGTGAGTCGCGGTGAGACGCGATGAAACGCGGTGAGACGCGGGCCCGGTGCATTGACCAGACTCTTACATGAATCCGTTAAAAATGTCCCGCTCCCCCCCGCCCCGGTCCCTCCTCCCCGCCCCTCTCAGCGCGCACTGACAAAGTGCGGTGATGATAAAACAAACTGAGAACCATCAGGTAATAACTTCATTTATATAACTCTCATTAGTTGCTTTGTAGTTTAAGTTTGCTCTTTAGACAAACAGGGCTCTCGACATTTCTCACGCAATTCAAGCGCCAAAAATTGTTCACTCGCACCCCCCCCCCCCGGTCCTCGGAAATTACAGTCACACGCACGACCCCGCTCAAAACTTGAGAGCCCTGTTTTGGGCAAGACTCAAGCCAATGCTAACAGTGCCGAACCGCTAACAGACGCCTCTGAGCACCAGTCCTCACCACAAGACCAGGTAAGACCAACCTGCGCTCACAAGAGTTGGTTGCATTTCACCCCGGGTCCAAAATCAGACCGCTATCAATGCATCGCCAATACTCCACAGCTCTCTAGGACGGGGTCGGGTTCGTCCTCTCGTCCTCTCACGGGGAAGAGCCACTGTCTCCTCTGTGCGCGCGAGTGTCCTCCCCCCGCTGCGGCTCCCTCGAATGTGGCTCCCCCGGACGCCGCGCGGCCAGGCGCCAGGCCCGTCCATGTTGATTCTTGGCTCTTCCATGGTCCGGCTCGCACTCTCTTCCATGGCTCGTGCAAGTAAACAAAGGCCACACCTCCTGTCACCCAGGCGCTCTCGTGAAGGACATCTGAGACTCTGTCCCTACCATCCCTGGTCTAGACCTGGTTTAGTCCTGGTTTAGACCTGGTTTAGTCCTGGTTTAGACCTGCTTTAGACCTGGTTTAGTCCTGGTCTAGTCTCTTAGCTAATCAGGGCGCAGGACAGAATGTTACACTGTAAAAAAAAAAGTTACACTATAAAAAAAATTGAAAAAAAAAAAAAGAAATTGGAAAAAAAAATCTGCGAAACAGTGAGGCCGCGAACAGTGAACCGCGATACAGCGAGGGTTCACTGTATATAATTATAAATACGTTTCTAAATAATAATTAAAATATTCTCTTGATGATTAGTTAATTTGAAGGGCTTCTTTGTCAACAGACAAGGTGCTGTCCAGGTGCTGTCCATAGTGCACATATATAAATAATACCAGTGCAAATGAGATCCCAATGATTTTTCACAAGAATATATCATAGAAGACAAGAGAAAGTATGCTATATGTTAAGTAAACGGATCAGTGCTTGAGAAGAGTTTTTTGTGTGTTTCACCTTAAAGGGATAGTTCAGCTTTTTTGAAGTGGGTTTGGATGAGCTACAAATGCCCTTAAGTACACGAGGAGGGTCAGTCTGCAGCGTGGGCGTTCCAGACGTGCCACAGAAACTCCCCAATGGGCGTTCCCGTAGTGTTTAATCAACCATTCAGGAACTCGCACTCACTCACACTCGCAGAAACCTGCACTCTTCCACTTTCCGGTTTCTTTCAATCCAAAGTCGGCAAAACGTTTTAATATCGTTTGTCTCATGGGAGATTATGTCCGTAAGTATCATTAATTTGTATAGTTTGAACAATTCCAGCGTCATCATAAATGTTCATAAACAACAATTTGATTAGACCCTCTCCGGCGACAACGAAAGCACCAAGTTAACAAGTTGGTTAGCGATAGCCTGGCAAGAGATTTGACGGAGCTATTGATAGGCTGCATAGCCGTAGTTCTACAGCTAGACAGGGGTTTATGTTTTATGTTTATGTACACGTACTTAGTAACTTAATTGGTTGGCAATGGGAAACTGCATTGAAACCAACAAAGATGCTAAGTTACCAACTATGCTTTCGGGAAACTAGCCACACGGAGGAATAGATATTTTAGATTAGTTTTATTTCAATGTTTGCTTAGAGTAAGTTAAATACTTACAAAACTTGGCATCGTGTTTTGGTCACGTATCACAACACACATTTGTTTCTTTCCATCTAAACCTCATTCAAAGTGAAGATGTAAAGCACATTACGCATCCGTGTTGCTTGTTTGTTTAACACATTAACGCAGCAAATTCAAGCAGCAGTAAGTAAGATGGTATAAGAATACATTTGAGTTTGGTCACTGTTCTCCATATGTCTTCCTTTCACTGTAGTTCCATTGTTCAACACTGCCCAGCGGTCAGAAGCTGCTTTTACAAAGATGCGAGGACCAGGGGGGCAACACACTGCTCCACTGCCCTTTCTGTCCACAGTACAAGGGTGACTATGCCAGGGTGGAAACCCACATGCAAAGCCATCTAAAAACTGTTGTACATCATGGACAGTGCTCTCAAGTCTGACGCATTGAGAGTGTGACACACGCAATTCGACGTGTTCACACGCTCACACATGGCATTTCTCACGCTGATTTTTTTTGCGTTTTTTTGTTTTGGTGCCCAGAAAATCGGTCTGTGTGGCTCAGTTTATGCAGGCACCGCGCGTTTTCAGCGAAAAAAAACTCCCCACCCTCCTCCCCGCCCCGCTCCCCGAAAAAAAATCTCAGTTAGCAGGTGTCCCTGTGTCTCCTCCTCTGTCTCCCCTGCTGTCTCCTCCTCTTCCCCGGTCTGTCAGCGGACCCTCAGCCCGCGGTGAGCTGGGAAAGGCGCTCGGAGCCCGGTGTACTGTACCGGCTGTGCTGCGGACACACGGAGCGACCTGCAGCTCCGAACAGGTGAGTCACTCCCCGGACCGGTCCTGGTTTGGTCCTGATCTAGTCCTGGTTTAGTCCTTGTTTCAGTCCTGGTTTAGTCTTGGTCTAGTCCTGGTTTAGTCCTGGCTTAGTCTTGGTATTCTATGTAGATGAATTTTTGTAATCCGATATTTGGCCTACAATAATAACGGATATTTCCTGTTTAAATTGACCCCCCCGCTCCTCGGAAATTACGCAGTCTCACGCACGACCCCGCTCAAAACTTGAGAGCCCTGGTCATGGAGGTATGTTTTAGACTGACCGATAAGCCTTTGTTGTTAGGCATGGGTACATACACATAAAATCATGTTTACACACTATAAGCAAAAGGCATGCATATCAGAGAGAAGTATTCAAGTAACGCACAATCCACGATCTGCATCACAATCACAAGTGTTCATCTTCTATTGCAGACTGCCTCATTACCTCATGTACTGCACACAGCCTACAACATCCTGCATATCCTATATCATGGCCTTCCTTTAAATATTGTCCCATCAGTATAGTAAATCAATAAATTAATGCAGACACTCAAACACACACACATAGACCACATATCCCTCCACCAATTAGGCGTCATAAGATTCTCCCCATCTGTGTGATACAAAATCCACAAATCTGCATCACTTCATTATAAGCCCATGAAGTTATAAAGAGTTTATTCTATATTGCACACTAACTCATGCATTGTACACAGCCTGCCACGTATATTGCACTGTGCCTTATGTTTTTCATTTTTGTCCATGTTTTTCTTGTGTGTGTACTGATGGTGTGTTATTCTTCAAATAGAAAAGAGAAATGTGACACAAACATGTTTATTTAAATAAAGTTCAATTACGTTTACTACATGAAATAAATCGTCTTTGTGTTTTTATTGAAAATATCCACATTCAGCCAACTTTAGTGTGTGTAAACTATGTGAACTATGTGTGAACTATGCTGTCTGATTGTGAATAAATGCTTCTTTCAATTTAAACTAATTTGCTCAATGCCCAGGTGATATTAAAATTAATACTTCAAGTCAGTCATTGTTGGAATATACACAGGAAATATTCTGAAATGTCATTGTCAGATGCAAAGACAGGCCTGGGCCTAATAGACGTTGGCCTGTGACATTCAGTGAAAGGTATAAGGTTAGGTTTGTGGGTCGGTGCATTGTGGAGATTAATTAAAGTCCTGAATGCAAAGCAGTGTCTGACCCACAGATTGACAGTTATGCTTCCCCTGCTTATCTGTGACTGATGAAATTAACAGGAAAACAGTACTGCAATATTTTCATGTCCAAAATACTGCATTGTGGAGTATGCCCAAGTACAGTGGTAACACTTGTATTTGTTATGAATGCAGTTTCTTCGTATCCAAATGGTTGCACTTGCACTTGATTGCTCTGTGCTGGAAATACTTTTTGTAAGGGGACATGTAAACCATTTGATAAGTAAAACAATGCACTGCACAACCCAACATTTTACTGAGATGTTTGGTAGCGGGCTTAGCGTTAAAAGAAAAGTTCTTGCTTTTCTACTCGGAGCAATGCTTTTCTACTTGGAACAATGCTAACGCAATGTACAACTCTTATTTTGACATATGTTAGACCCAGGGCTCTCAAGTCTCACACATTGAGAGTGTGACACACGCAATTCGACGTGGTCACACGCTCACACGCCACACATGGTATTTCTCACGCTTTCTCACGCTTCCTCCTCGCCCCGCTCCCTCCTCCCCGCGCCGCTCAGCGAGTGTCTAAGCGCGCACTGGGGTGACCACCGGCATGAAACAGGAAAGGAGGACACTTGTGTCCAAAAAGGAGGACAAAGGGCCTAAAGTGTTTTTTTTTCCCTTGGGGGGGGCTGTTGTAATGCTGGATATTACAACATGGATATAGCCATGTCCAACGTTTACTGTAAATCAGGGATGAAAGAGCTTTTAGCGGATCTCCGCTTTTTATTCAGCCGCGGGGTCATTTTTTAAATATCTGCAAAGTGCGAGCCACGCGGTGGGGGCGCGGGGGGGCCGGATGTCGCGCACAGGGCTCCAAGGAGCGCTCAGGGAGTTAGTGTGTTTGCTCAGACACATTAAAAATTAGGGGGAACATTGGCGATGTCCCAATTCCAAGTATTACTAGTCGCAATAGTATAATATTTTTGTCTTTAGGGTACAAGGAGCAGACCACCCGGCTCACTGAGCTGAGGCGGGACTTGTTCCATTTCGCAGACGCCCATGTGATCCCCGGACTGCACTCAGGACTCAGCGAGTATGCATCGCCTCAACTGCAGACTGAAACCACACTCCGAACCGTGCATTAGCTGAATTGGGAAACGGCGAACATCGCAGAGTAGCAAGTGTAAATAATGGGTGGGGATTTATGACGATTTATGCAACGGTGGCCGACGAGGGTCCGAAAGGAGGACAAAATGTAAAAAAGGAGGACACGTGACAGACGGCCGGACAGACAGCTCTAAAACCGGACTGTCCGGACGAAATCTGGACGAATGGTCACCCTAGCTGTCAGTGAACGACAAAACGGAGAACCATCAGGTAATAACTTCATTTATATATATCTCATTAGTTGCTTTGTAGTTTAAGTTTGCTCTTTAGACAAACATAGCTATGCTAACAACCCCCCCCCCCCACTCCCACTACATATTGAATAGGCTTACTTAACTAACAGAAACTCTAAACAAATGGGTGTGATAGTTTCATAGCAGTTTCATTATAGTTAGCTCCTCCCTGCAGGCAGTTTTAAGCAGTGTCCACCAGCGCTCTAGCCAGAACTGAAGAAGCAGCTTGGGTGAGCTTCGAAACGTATTTGACTAAATAAACTTTTGTCCAGTTGACAAATTGAATTTCTCCTTTTGCCTTATTTAAGTTGTAATTACACCCTCACGCCAGTAGGTGGCACGTGACTCTGACATGGTATTGTGAGGTCAGAGGCCTCTGCTCCAATAAGCGAGGCAAAGACAAATTTCACGGTCGCCTGTCTCATTCTTTCCCTGTGTTTGACAGGAAACATTTAATCTGCCCAACAGGCCCAGAACCTGAGTCGTCTTCCCAGAACCCAGGTCTATAGCATCACAATCGATGTGCATCCTGTTAATTGCTCTACAGCACATCGTATAAGCTTTGTCAGCTTCTTGGGTAACTTGCTATGAATAAAATATAGTTTTAGTCATACACATAAATGTTCAACTACCTTATTTTAAGTGCGCCTTATAGTCCGAAAAATACAGTAGTCCATCTCAGGAACATGAATTACTGAAGTGATATGAAAATCAGGTAAAACTGCTCTTAATAATAATAATAATAATAATACATTTTATTTATAAAGCGCTTTTCAAGACACTCAAAGACACTTAACATCACCATTCCAGTCCTGCTTAGATCTAAACACAAGTTGGGCAAATGACTTCACTTTGATAGTGCAGACAAAATTCATAAATGGGTTTTAACTTCTTTCAAACTATGGTGCCATTTTGAAGACACTGATCATTTAAAAGGTATAGTATGTTTTTGAATTGTTAATTGCTAAACATGATTGTAGCTTTTCATCATTCTGAAATCCATGAATATTTGGAGATCTGAAACATGGTAGTAAGTGCATGGTACTTGCAGTTTTAGGCAGTTTGTGAAGAAAAAATGCACAAATATTTAAGAGTAGGACTGAGCGATAACACACTCTATGGAGTAATTTTCCCATTCATATTGTTCTCCTGTCCTTCACTTCTGACAGCACATTGCATTCACATGTTAAATTTGCATGTACATTTCACATTTCCCAGGAATTCCTACAGTCATACACACACGCATAACATAAATCCTATATTTGCTCACAACACACTTTGTACAGCTAACAGTTATGAATTAAAAGAGCATTGTGACTCAATATTAGTTTTTAGTTTTTTTTCATATTTCTGTTCACAGCGTTCCGGCCAACTACATGTGGAGAGTCGTTGAGAGCACATGTGAGAGTCCATAGGCCGATCTGATGAGCTGTCTATTTCCTCTTATGCCACACTGGCTGCTGTATATGATGAGAAAAGCTTGTTGGATCTCAAATGTCCATAGCTTCTTAACCCTAGAACATTTTCGCTATAAAAAGTAACGGGTAATTTTTACCCGATATAATATACCCAACAAGAAGTACTTGTCGTGAAAAACAGATCAAAATATGACAACACATAATAAATTAGAGTGGTTTTCTTTTATTTCCAACTGTGGTATGTGTAACAAAATGAAAAAAAAACAAAAAAAAAAACATAGGAAGACCCTAAAAACATGCTCCAAAATTACTGAAAAATTTGGAATTTGAGAATTAAAAAACTCCTAAAATTAATAATAATAATAATAATAATAATAATAATAATAATAATAATAATAATAATAATAATGGAAACTTGGTGTTTGGTCCACACGGACAGCTGCAGGAGAGAGGAACAAAAAATTGTATTTTTTCAGTGGGTAAAAATGACCAGTTGACTAAAATATTGTTTTCACCATAAGAATTCCCTTTGAAATCACCACTTTGTGATATTTATTCATAACCACTGCACTAAATAAGGATAGATACACATTCCAGGACCACTCTTACTTACCTATTCCTTACATCCTCTTACATTAAATTCATTACATTCTTACATTCCTATTTCACTGTTGCCGGGTGAAAATCACCCGAAAGCCTGTAGGAAAAAGTGGGCTTTGGGGTAGGGAAACACCTACATCTTCAAAGATGTCAAAAACAATGGTGAAGCTCCCCAGGGACCCATGACACTCAGAAAAATGCAACATATTGAAAATCATGTAAATAGTTTTGCTCGGGTGAAAATCACCCAGTGATAGTGCTCTAGGGTGAATGAGCCTCTTGCATAGTTTCCACTGATACAGGAAAAACAAACAGTGAATCACTTAATTTTAATTCTCTTTACTTGTGTCCTTTAAACTGCACATACTGCACTTCATGAAATTATTTTTTTTTTTATTTATGTATTTATTTATTTTGGGCAAGAAAGCAATTTACATTAGTACAATCATCACAGATACTGTATAACAAAAACATTTGCCCAAAAAGGAGTGGGAAGAAGAAAACTTATTTAATACCACCCCCTCATTATGACAAAAACTAAGCTCAAAATACAAAAAGTTTCAAAAACTGCACAGTGTGAGAGCCATGGGATTAATGGATGAAAATAAAACTTGATATGGTCCATTTACAGAAATATTCATAAATGTACACTGTCCCTGCCGAATAAATAAACAAGCAGTAGAGCTGACCAAAATCATCACCCATAAAAAAATGAACTCCGTTAAATATAGGAATTGAATATTATGAAAATATTTTGCAGCAATATTAAATTAGCACATTTTCCGCCTATCATTTTGAACAAAGTGATGTTTCTCTCACCTCAGATTAGTGATTTAGTGTTTTGATTTGGACCAACCATGCATGAACTCTGGGAGATCCCAGGAACTTACATATGTACTGTATAAATAGATTTGCACAATTTTAGTGACAAGCAGTTCAGTAATTACGCCCAAACATTTGTGGTTAGCTCACTGGGTCTCATTTATTCCATCCCATTTATTCTACCCTGGAGTCGAGTCCATTGAGACACTTAGAATTATTGAATAGAAAACAAAGTGTGGATGGCTGATGCAGCTTGACAGACTCGTCCGTAACAGTTTGACATCTGAAGAAATTAAAAAATCGATATGTTAGCGAGCGTCTGGCTTTAGCTGATGAGAGGCCCGTGGACTCGTAACACTGACCTCCACAACAGAGATGGAAAAATGCTGCGTTTATCCCAGGGTCCTGCAAGTACGAAGAGCAAGACTTGGCTGGGTTTGCAGGGATGGAGGTGGAGGAGAAGTGGGAGCTATAGCCCACCCACACGCGAGCTTTGATCAGCTAACAGGAGAGGCGAACACGGCAGCGCAGCTAAAGTGTACCCGTTGTTGGGAAGTTAATTCAGCAATAAAACAAATGTAAACTTGTGGAACTCAAAAGGCTCCAGGCACAGTGAGAGTTGTGGTTTATAGACTCAGGTCAGTCAAAGAGTGAGAGAGCACAGAAAGAGAGAAGTTTTCTTTGTGGGGTTTATATAAGGATGCTCAGAATGTGTCGGGCACTTAGAAATGTTTTTAGTTACGACTGAATAGCTTATTATTAGGGCTGTCAGTTTAACGCGTTAATTACATTAATTACACTGCAAATTAACGTGTTATAAAAATTAACTCAATTAATTATGAGTGGCAATTCAATGTGCACATATTATAAATTTACCGTGCGGCGAGCAAATCGCTGCCAGGGCCTTTGAACGTCAAGTTTATTTATAAGAATAACGAAAACGGGACGATCAACAAGAACGCCGTGATTTGTAGCTTTTGTCAAAAAGAATTTTCGATCACCGAAGCTGCTCCAGCCTGACGGATCATTTGAACGATAAACACATCCGGACAAGTTCCATCGTTACCGGTGATGGAGCGCACTTCACCAATCCACCAAACCACAAGCGCAGAATTTGGGAAACGAATGAGCAAAGCAACCACATGAAAACTGTCAAACTCAATCGCAAAGTGGGTTCGTTCATTCGCTCTGAAGGAATATCAATAATATAAAGTGACCAAGTGACTTGCTTGAATATCACTTACATTACGTAATGTTTATAGGAAACACTGAAAATACGGATTGTATTGTAAAATACGGAGAATATGGATTGTATTATTTGACCTTGGGAGTTAATGTGTGCCAGGAAGGGAGATAGCGAGGTTGGGGAGTTCTGTGGAATTTATAACAGGAAGGATCTGGTTCTGGTGAGCACGCTGTGGAAGAAGGCAAGACTGGTGCAAAAGAAGACTGGGCGGATGTGGGCCGGAGCAGAAGGCGGATCCTGAATCAACATATTATTTACATATGGTATTTTATCTGTGTGTGAAGGAGGGGCAAGTTGTCAGTTTGCTGCTCCTGGTGTAAGACTTGCTACTGTAAGCTCTAGGGGAGGCTGACCCAGAGCTCTGCTTTAGACTTTTTGTTAGGGAAATAAACTTTGATTAATTTGACATTTTTGAATCTTGGTCGTATTTAGATAAGAACACTTTTTACATTCAACAGCTCGCACGATCAATCGCTCGCTGACTCACTCACTCACAATCTCTCTCTCTATATATCTCTCCCTCTGTCTCTCTCACACTCTGAAAATGTGATTAATTAGATTAATTAATTACAAATCCTGTAATTAATTTGATTTTTTTTTTTTTTTATCGCCTGACAGCACTACTTATTATATTGCTTTTTATTATGTATTCTGGTCTTCTGAATACTCTCACACTGAGCTGACTTTAAAGTACTACATTTTTATGGTTTGTCCTAAAACAGTGAAAAACGAGTTCATTTTAAACAGTTTGCAGTGGTCCAAACTTATCTTATCCATTCTGAGCATCCTGTTTATTCACTTTGAGTGCTTTTCACAGCTCTCATAGACCAGAGCAGAGTTTTGCCATGACAGTAAAGCTAACAACTAACATGCTAAAATGTCCTTCCTGATTATGGGACAATAAAATACTTTGTAACTAGATGTGGACAGTACACTGCCAACTATCAAACTAGACCACCTGGGGCTTCAGACCTCACTGTGTAATTGGCTGCTGGACTTCCTCAGTGAGAGGCCACAGGCAGTGCGGGTCGGCAGAAACACCTCAAGCTGCATTAGACTGAGCACAGGAGCCCCCCAGGGCTGTGTGCTCAGTCCGATGCTCTTCACTCTGCTGACCCACGACTGCTCACCAGCGTTCAGCACCAATCACATAGTGAAGTTTGCGGACGATACGACTGTGGTGGGTCTCATCTCTAATAACGATGAGACAAACTACAGGAGTGAGGTGAGCCTTCTGACCCAGTGGTGCAGCAATAACAATCTCCTTCTTAATGTTGAAAAGACCAAGGAGATTGTTGTTGACTTCCGGAGAGGCCCCACCCAGCACCCCCACTGTCCATCAATGGTGCTGCTGTAGAGAGGGTGAGCAGCACCAAATTCCTGGGGGTGCACATCAGTGAGGACCTCTCCTGGACAGTGAATACTGTATCACTGGCAAAGAGGGCTCAGAAGCGCCTCTATTTCCTCCGCAAACTGAGGAGAGCTGGAGCCCCTCCACCCATTATGACCACCTTCTACCGAGGCACCATTGAGAGCGTCCTGACCAGCTGCATCACTGTGTGGTACGGGAGCTGCACTGAACAGAACAGGAAAGCTCTGCAGCGCATAGTGAATGCAGCTGGGAGGATCGCTGGTGTCTCTCTCCCCTCCCTCCTAGATATTTTTAACACCCGGCTCACCCGCAGAGCGTCCAGCATTGTGGGTGACCCGAGCCACCCCGCACATAGCCTGTTCAGCCTCCTGCCCTCGGGGAGAAGGTACCGGAGTCTCCGGGCCCACTCCACCAGGCTTTCAAACAGCTTCATCCACCAGGCTGTCAGGAGGCTGAACTCACACCCGAACTCACACCCGAACTCCCACCTTACCCATCTCCCACCCCCACCCCCCATATTGGCATAACCTGTATTCCATAAAAAGACCTATCACTCTAGACACTTAAAAAAAAAAAAAAAAAAAAAACTGCTGCTAAGGACTACTGTTGCACTGTTGCACATTTACATTTATTACTGGATTTTACTCCTGTTGCACTGTTGTTTACTACTGTTATTGCACACTTACATTTACTACTGGAATTTTTAGTACTGTTGTTTACTCCTGTTATTGAATTTTACCCCCGTTGCACTGTTGTTTACTACTGTTATTGCACATTGACTACTGGAATTTTAGTACTGTTGTTTACTCCTGTTACTGCACTAGAATTACTACTGTTGCACATTTATTTTTATTTTATCTTAACTCCTATGCACATTCTACTGCACATGACCAAGTCACTGCTGTATCTTCCATTGCACATTTTTGATGCACACTGCACACTTTGGAAATCTGTATATAGTATAGTTTATTTATTATGTTGCACTGTTTTAAGATTTTAGACCGTAGACTTTAGTTTTAACTTAGATCTCTGTCTTAGATAGTTTTTTGTTGTGTTTTGTCTTCATATTGTATTTTTGTACACTGTCTTTTTGCACTACCTGGCCAGAGAGAAACAAAATTTCGATTCACTGTATGTTGAACACATATGGCAGAATTGACAATAAAGCTGACTTTGAACTTTTTGAACTTTGAACTTATTTTAACACCAAGAGCTGCTTCTACAACATAACTGTACTGGGGCAAGACACATTCTGCTTCTAGAAACTATTTTGATGCCACCAAATAGAAAAGTAATTGTACCATTACTCAAAATGAAGTATTCTTTGTTGTACATGCATATAGTCACTTCCCAACACTACTTCCCTACACTCAAAAGGGAAAATAAGCCCAGTGAATGCTATGCCATATGTGACCAGCCGTGGCAAATTCAGGCACAAGTCGTCCCGGAGGCGTTTTGAGTTATTCACAGATTCCTAAAGTGTAGCTTTTAAGCTTTCCAACAATGCCTTACACATGGAAATCTGAGAACATCTGAAGAATTTGTGGCCATTTGAAAGCAGCACATCTAAAAAGAACAAGCTGAGAAAAGACATGTTAAAGATTCTCTTCTCCAGGCCTTCAGAGCTCATTTGCATGACATTAAGCTAAGACATCCCCCATCACTGACATCACTGTGGTGTTTACATTCAGGAAAGAAGAAGTTGAAGAAGAATGACTTTATTGATCTCACACAGGAGAAATTGTTCTCTGCATTTAACCCATCCTTATTATAAGGAGCAGTGGGCAGCACATGACTGCGCCCGGGGACCATCTTGTTCTTGATCATCTTGATCATCTCCATGATCTTGTTGGTTCGGTTTGGTCAGGACCTAAGCTGGAGGATTTTTACCTATGATGCATGTTTTTGGGTTGGAAAGGTCAGAATTAGAAGGTACTCTGTTAAAATGGAAATACTTTTATAACAAAAAGTCCATATAATCTTATAATAATTCAATAATACACAGGATAATGTGTTATCACACACGTACACACACACACACACACACACACCTTAGTCCTGGTTCAGACCTGGTTCAGACCTGGTTTAGACCTGTTTTAGTCCTGGTTTGGACCTGGTTTAGTACTGGTTTAGTCCTGGTTTAGACCTGGTTTAGACCTGGTTTAGTCCTGGTTTAGATCTGGTTTAGTCCTGGTTTAGTCCTGTTTAGACCTGGTGTAGTCCCGGTTTAGTCCCGGTTTAGTTCTGGTTTAGTCCTGTACACACACGCTGACATAAGGCCCCTGCTGTCAGCTAATATCTTCCTTTGATGCACAAATAATCTGATAAATTGACTCACCCCATAAGAACGCATCAGCTCCGTTGTAACAGTGTGCCCTGTTGTCTGATAATTCACGTATCCACGTGTATGCGCATATCGCGTATATCTGACTTTCAGCAGCTAAAGTATCCGGAGCTCCGGAGAAACGGACGTATCCTGAACGTGTTCCATGTCCCGAGGAGAAAGTTCCTTCTTATGTAGCATTAACATAGCAAGTTAAGGATTTTCTCCAGTTTCACTGTCCTTATTCTCTTGAAATGATGCATACATATTCACGAGGCTGATTGGTGAACAGCCGCAAACACAACAGCACTAATCGTCATGATCGGTGGGTAATTATGGTGATTTATACACGCCCCCTTTTCTTTCCGAAAAACAAGCCATTTTAAAATACAAAATGTATGCTTTATCTGAAACATGGAGTGGCTTCTTCATGATCTCAACTAGCACATTCTGCAAAAAAACGAAAATCACAAATTTTTAAAAAAACAAAAAACTATAAACGTAATTTTCTCAGTTTCACAAATGCCGAGTTGTAGCGGTTTTTCACGTGGCCAGACACATATGTTCACTGTGAACACAATTTAACTCGAGTCCAGTGATAATTCTTGGACTTAAAATTCTGTATTTTTACGTGTGCTGCAACAATTCATGTAAAATGTGAACAAACACATTACAGAAGTCAATAGTGATGCAGGAATGTGATTCCAGGAAGTCATTGTAAATGGTTTAGAGACTTGTGAACGATGAATTTAGATCTGTACTAGAGATGCCAGAGTGCTCAGGCTCTGTCAGAGTGTGAAGACTTATTCTGACCAGAGCACTATCCACCATGGAGAAGGCAACAGGATTAACACCACCAGACTCTGTGTGTGTTTCCAAACCCTCCCTCCCCCGGCCTGTGTCAGATTGGCTGTAAGATTCCCCTGTTTGTCTCTCCACAGAGGGGTACGATATATCTGTACACGCCTGAGCCCCAAAAGTCCTCCTCTCAGCTCCAGCCTGGTGGGAGGCTGATGGTCACAGCACCCAGCAGTGGACCCAGTGGTGTGAGCCACTGAGGCAACTGTCCGAGTTTATGGTCTTCAGAAGGCTCCCTGGGGTATGTCAGAATCACAAAGCACTACAGCTCAGCGTCGGTAAAGCCAACGTTTTGTGTTTTATTGTTTAAGTAATTTGATTAGACCAAAATGGGGTGGGGATTTTTAAATGTATTTTTGAAATGATTTCATTATCACAATTAGTAGCTCAGTTGGTAGAGCGTTTGTCCACTGATCCAAAGGTTGGCGGTTTGAATCCCGCTCTTGGCATAAAAAACATCAGTTGTTGAGCGGTCAGATCTACAAACACACAGGTTGGCTAGGCTGGTATGATTCCAGCTTCCACAGATGAATGCTGCCGTTGTGTCCTTGGGCAAGACACTTAACCCACCTCGCCCCCAGTGTCTGCGTTCACTGGTGTGTGAATGGGTGAGTGGTTCCTTGTTGTAAAGCGCTTTGGGTGCCTTGAAGGTGGAAAAGCGCTGTATAAAAATGTGACCATTCACGCTGAAGCCTGCTCCATTGGCCTCCTAATTAAACTGAGGAAGGACACTTTTCTTGAATTGGAAGAAAGTAGCCATGTCCCAATTCCCAGAGTGCACGGTTCGGAGTTTGAAGGGGGCTCAGACTGCAGTCAAGGCGGTGGATACTTGCTCAGCTCTGAGTGCAGTCCGCGGACCACATGGCTGTCTGCGAAATGGGACAGGTCTCGCAACTACGGGAAGCAGCCGCCGACTCCATTTTCTCCCGTAGAAGAAGTAGCGCGCGGTGCATGCGAGGGATATATGCATTTTCACACGCTTAGTCCACGTCCCGATTTCCATGGAAACGACAGCGGTCTTCGGACCGCGTGTTAACTGTGCATGGGACAAAAAAGAAATGAGACAGCAGTCGTCGCGCCGGATGTGACGCACATGCCCTTAAAACCACGCTCCGAACCGTGCACTCTGGGAATTGGGATACAGCTATAGATTTTGGAGGAACCCACCACCAATGCAAGATACCCCATTCATTCACTGAGCTGCAGAGGCTGCACTAGCACCTGCAGGAGCTGGGGTTTAGGTAGTGACCGTTCAAATCAGAGAAGCCTATTAGTTTAAAACCAAATGGATTTCAGCTTTGAAACTGGCAATCCAAATGAGAGACCCATCCTGCTTTTTAACTGAATAATTCTCTTCAGAACACCAAATTATAGCATCAACAACTCGTCCATCATGTCCAATGTTTTTTCACTAAGAAAAAATTAACATTACATTTGTCATCACTAAAAGTTACACGCACTCCCTTAAATTGCTATGGCATTTCCCCAGAGTACACCGCTCCTCTGCTGCTGACTAGTTGAAATTTTCTAGTTTTTCTTTTTCATTCTCCTTAATTAGATAAAAGCCAATTCCTAGAGCAAAAATGTCAACAGCAAAAAAGAAACTTAAAAACTCAACTACAGCGTGTTTATTTGCGACATGGAAGCCTCTTTTCAGTCAGTACAGCTTGTACTTTGTCAGTTCAGCATTAGTCTGTTCATTTACATAACACGGAGGGAGGGGGAATGGCAGTATTGGTGCGCTGAAAGTAATGGACAAAAAGCACTGCTGAACAAGAAACTCTTCACTCTTTTAGGCTCCAGCTGCAGTGCCCCGGCCCCTGTGGCATTAGCCTGTTTATAGATTTCACACTAAAGCTCTGTAAAGCATTGATCCAAACTCCAAACTTACTGTTACAGAGGAAATTATATCTCCTCTTGTGAAATGTATCTGTCTGAGAGTTAGACAAATCCACCCTTGTCTGTAAAAGAGAAACAAAACCTGGCTAACACGCGGCAATTCTAACATTAAAGGGCCCGTATTCTGCATTGTTCTGATCTACTATGTTATGTTTCCTCATCACAAACATACCTGGAGTTGTGTTTTGTTTCATTAATACTAGTGCTGTCAGGTGATTTAAAAAATAATCTAATTAATTCAAGGATTTGTAATTAATTAATATAATTAATTGCATTTAAATCTCTTGAGAGAGAGACATTGAGAGACATTGAGAGAGATTGAGAGAGAGAGAGAGAGAGAGAGAGAGAGAGAGAGATTGAGGGAGAGCAAGACATTGAGAGAGATTTTGAGAGAGAGATTAAGAGAGAGATTGAGTGAGAGACTGAGAGAGATTGAAAGAGAGAGAGATTGAGAGAGATTGAGAGAGAGATTGAGAGAGAGATATTGAGAGAGAGCAAGAGATTGAGTGAGAGATTGAGAGAGAGATTGAGAGAGAGATATTGAGAGAGAGCAAGAGATTGAGTGAGAGATTGAGAGAGAGATTGAGAGAAAGAGAGAGAGAGAAAAAGAGAGAGGGATTGAGAGAGAGAGGCAACCCACTTTGCGATTGATTTTGTCAGTTTTTCTGTGGTTGCTTTGCTCATTCGTTTCCCAAACTTTGAGAGTGTTGTTTGTTGGTTTGTTGTTTTGTTGAAGTGCGCTCACGCTTGCACTATCACCGGTAACAATAAAACTTGTCCGGACGTGTTTGTCATTCAAATGATCCGTCAGGCTGGAGCAGCTTTGGTGATCGTAAAATTCTTTTTTTACAAAAGCCTCAAATCACTGCGTTCTTGTTGATTGTTCTTTTTATAAATAAACTTGCAGTTCAAAGGCCCTGGCAGCGATTTGCTCGCCGCACGCCAAATTTAAAATGCATTTTAACACACAAATCTTGCATCCTTCTCCCAAACTGAAAACATCTTGTCATGTGATAATACAGGAAGTGCTTCACTGTGTTTTAATACCCCTTTATGCCTTCACTACAATCAAATCATTTCAGCCCTGGAATTGCCAATCTCTACTGACCAAAAGGTAAAAGCTGTGCGCTTCATGACATCACAAGGTTGAACAGAGCATTTTAGTTTCAGAGATGTAGACAAACTGATAATAAAGGGTAAGGAGGTAACAGTCCACCATCCCCCCCACAGTCCTTGCCTCAAGTGGAGGAGTTCAAGTATCTCGGGGTCTTGTTCATGAGTGAGGGGGAGGATAGAGCGTGAGATTGACAGGTGGATCGGCGCAGCGTTGGCAGTGATGTGGTCACTGTACCGGACCGTTGCGGTGAAGAGGGAGCTGAGCTGAAAGGCAAAGCTCTCAATTTACCGTCAATCTACATTCCTTCCCTCAACTAAGGTCATGAGCTTTAGGTAACGACCGAAAGGACAAGATCGCGGATACAAGCGGCCGAAATGAGTTTCCTCCGCAGAGTGGCTGGGCGCTCCCTTAGAGATAGGGTGAGGAGCTCAGTCACACGGGAGGAGCTCGGAGTAGAGCCACTGCTCCTCCACGTCGAGAGGAGCAGCTGAGGTGGCTCGGGCATCTGTTCCAGATGCCTCCTGGACGCCTCCCTCAGGAGGTGTTCCGGGCATGTCCCACCGGGAGGAGGCCCTGGGGAAGACCCAGGACACGCTGGAGGGACTATGTCTCCCGGCTGGCCTGGGAACGCCTCGGGGTCCCCCGGAGGAGGTGAAGGAAGTTGGCCCCGGATAAGCGGAAGAATATGGATGGATGCAGGTAACAGTATACAACAAGGATAAAAGCTTAAAAGAAACATTTTTGACTAATATTGGACCTTTAAGATCACCATGTTACCTTTAATGCTCAGAGTGACAAACTACAGCACATTGTATCAGGTTTGTGAAGTTGTAGTGAGTAGTAGTTGTATCCTGTTCTTATATTCATGAAAAATGTCCATGTGGGACCAACTGTCAAGTGTCAAGTACAGGTACTGGAATTTAATTGAGTATAATCAAGATAAATGCTCTTTAAATTATGTGCTACAGTATATGATAATAGCTGCTAAACATGAAGTGGACCCAGTGGTGTGAGCCAGTGAGAAAACTGAGTTTATGGTCTTCAGAAGGCTCCCTGGGATATGTCAGAATCACAAAGCACTACAGCTCACAGTTAGTAAAGCCAACGTTTTGTGTTTTATTGTTTAAGTAATTTGATTGGACCATGCCAAAATGGGGTGGGGATTTTTAAATGTATTTTTTAATGATTTCATTATCACAAAAGAGGATAATATTTCTTTTTCTTTTTTTTCTGCACTGTGGCAGAAAACACTGCCTTTATCGCTGTGGTGGGTAAGAACAGATTGACATCATTTTGGGGTCTGAACAAATATGTTTGTATGTGGACAGTATCAATTGGTAGGATCTTGATCTCGAAGTGAGCAATCTCGGTGAAATTAGTACAATATAGGGATCGATTTGAAAGGGGAAGTTGTTGGAGACAGTGTAAATACACTCACCTTAGGAAGAAAAATCCAGTAGGAAATGGTAATGCACTTTCTTTTGAGGCCAACTGCCATAAAACCCCAAAAAGAACAAGAAGAAGGCTTTCCTGTTGTGTCTTCAGAGTTCACATGGCTCCCCCTGGACTCTGCTGTGATGATGCAGGACACAGAGGACACAGAGGAGGGACACTTTTGTCCTAGGGGCTGTTACTCTTCAATAACTGCCCTGACACTGGATCTGATGACTCTTGTTTGAGCTTTTCTTATTATTATTGTATTTGACTGCTCAGTGTGATGAATTATTTGTTTGGCAGCACGGTGGCTGAGTAGCTAGCACTCACGCTTCACAGCAAGAAGGTTCCAGGTTCGATCCGCGGGTCACCCAGGCCTTTTTGTGTGTGTTCTGTGTGGAGTTTGCATGCATGGTCTGGGTTCGATCCCTGGGTCGCCCGGGCCTTTCTGTGTGGAGTTTGCATGTTCTCCCCGTGTCTGGGTGGGTTTTCTTCGGGCACTCTGGTTTTCCCCATCAACCCAAAACATGCACCATAGAAATCCTCCAGCTTAGGTCCTGACCAAGCCTAAGCAACAAGATCATGGAGATGGTCCCCGGGTGCAGTAATGTGCTGCCCACTGCTCTTAATAACAGGATGGGTTAAATGCAGAGAAGAATTTTCTCCTGTGTGAGATCAATAAAGTCGTCATTCTTCTTCTTCTTCTTCTTCTGGTATTCTTTCAATTCCAAATATTTATATCTTCTCGTTCACGCTGAAGCCAGTTCCACTGACCTCCTAATCAAACTGAGGAAGGACACTTTTCTTGAATTGGGAGAAAGTGATTTTGGAGGAACCCACCACCAATGCCAGACACCTCATTCACTCACTGAGCTGCAAAGGCTGCACTAGCACCTGCAGGAGCTGGGGTTTAGGTAGTGACCGTTCAAATCAGAGAACCCTATTAGTTTAAAACCAAATGGATTTCAGCTTTGAAACTGGCAATCCAAATGAGAGACCCATCCTGCTTTTTAACTGAATCATTCTCTTCAGAACACCAAATCAAAGCATCAACAACTCGTCCATCATGTCCAATGTTTTTGTCACTAAGAAAAAAATTTACATTAACAAAATTAAAATATGAAATACATTGAGAGAAAATATAACCTTCTCAAGTCACACAGTATTTTCTCAGATGTAATACAGATGTTACTGACAGCATTCCAACTCAGTAAAGCAATAATTTTGTTAGTTATGTTTTGGAAGACAGGGGTGGGATTCAACAAGTTTTCGTCTTCTTCCCACTCCTTTTCAAGCAAAAAAAAAAAAAGGTTACATGTATTTATTTCCTTGTGTTGACCTGCTCGATATGAATAAATGAATGTAATTATTGTAATTAAATGAAAAGAGGATTGTGGGGAGCAATCTTCTTGACACTCTTCCACTCCATGAATAATTACCATCATAGATCCACATAAGTGTATTTGAAAAGTGTAAGAAAACACAAAATCATGCTCCACAAAAACATGCTCCAGAGGTAAAATCCTCCAGCTGAGGTCCTGACCAAAGCCGAGCAATAAGATCATGGAGATGGGTCCCCGGGCGCCTGGAAGATGTGCTGCCCGCTGCTCCTGAAAGGATGGGTCAAATGCAGAGGGATAATTTCCCTACAGGGATAAATAAAGGATAATTTAAAAAAGAAAAAGAAAAAAGAAACACTAGAGTCTGAGATTATCCCACTGCAGCATTCTACCATGCCATAATGTCCCCTCATCAAAAACATGCCTGAAGAGGTTTTAGATGTCATCCATGCATGTTTGAGTAATTTAGTGATCTCTCCCGGGCCCTATTCAAACCGTCCTTATGGTTAACTGTGAGATTTGTCAATTTTACATTAATATACAAAGACATGATGCAAAACTGTACACAGCGACTTGACAAACTGATGAGATGTGCGGTCTGAAGGCGGTGACTTTAAAGCAGGGAGCAAATTGGGGGGAGGACTATGGCTGCGTCCCATTTCTCTGTCTTACCCCTTCGTCTTACCCCTACCCCTTGGTTTTGCGCATTCATGTGAGGGCAAGGGGTGTCCAGATTCTAATTTTGATCAAGGGCTTGGGCCACGACCTCGGGCTACATACCCCTTGAAAAGAAGTAAACTCTCGACCAGACTTGAATCGAAGGGGTACGCCTACAAGCTCAGGCAGGTTTTGGGATCAGGATGGCAGCGTCACATCGACCAGCCAAGGAGTCTCATAAATGTATTTTCAGCAGTTGTAATTATCGATTAACAGTTTAGCAGGTTTACAATTATGATGCTTATGTTCTACATTACTTTTAATGAACTGTTGTTGCGGTTTTAATTGTAGTGATGTCTCTTTAGCCAATATTATCCTTTTCATCGAACATTCATGTATAAACAAGCTAGTTTTTGTCGAGCTGAGGTACCCGATAATCTTTGACATATGTTTACGTTTGTTTGCGTCAGTTGTTGTCGCCTCTGTAGACGTAGCAGCCAGGTAGAGGCAAGGGATGACGACGCAAACGGTAATCGAGTGGTGTCCCATTTCTTAGGGGAACATTCGTACCCCGAGCCCTCTCAGCTCGGTATCGAGGGGCAAGACAAAGACGTAGATAAAGGGGAAGGGGAAGGGGTAAGACAGAGTAATGGGATGCTGCCTAAGTGAGCTTTCTACCATGCCATAATGTCTCCTCAAGGTTTTAGATGTCATCCATGCATGTTTGAGTAATTTAGTGATCTCTCCCAGGCCCTGTTCAAACCCTCCTTATGGTTAACTGTGAGATTCTGCCCAACGCTCCCCCCACAAATCTCAGGCACGTCAATTTTCCATTAATATACAAAAACATGATGCAAAACTGTACACAGCGACTTGACAAACTGATGAGACGTGCGCTCTGAAGAGGGTGACTTAAAGCAGGGAGCAAATTGAGGGAAGGACTATATCTGTTTTAAAACCATAACAGGTAACACGGCAGCAGTTAATACCCCATAGAAGTAAAATCCCCTCTTCTTAACCAGACTCTTCACATTGGGAGTTGTACTGTTTCCCGTCACTCCACCCATACGAATTCTCCACACTGCTGTGAGTTCAAAGTTCACGTAGTCCCCTATATTTGGAGATGTTCTGATTCACTGCATGTAACTGACTGCAGCTGCCACCTCTGCCTTTAATATCGTCAAATGCACAAATCATTCTCACATCTCTATTCCATAAGCGTGCACCTTCTCCGCTTCACAAATCCTTCCGACCCATAACTGCCACTCACACTCAGAGATCGCTCCCAGACTTTATCGGCTTTTCACGTGGAGTGGAAACAAATTAAAGATGCTTTGAAGTATATCTGAGGATAAGATGTATTTTTCTTGCTATCAATTTGTCATAAGCGAGAACTACTGCTACCATGGATACAACTGCTACTATATTGCAGCAGCATAAGTAATGCAATGCTAATGTCTTTTTATAGTGGAGGGTAAGGCTGCGTCCCATTACTCTGTCTTAACACTTGCCCTTCCCCTACCCCTTTATCTACGTCTTTGTCTTGCCCCTTGATACCGAGCTGAGAGGGCTCTGGGTACGAATGTTCCCCTAAGAAATGGGACGCCACTCAATAACCGTTTGCGTCATCATCCCTTGCCTCTACCTGGCTGCTACGGCTACAGAGGCGACGACAACTGATGCAAACAAATGTAAACAAATGTCAAGGATTATCGGGTACCTCAGCTCGACAAAAAAACTAGCTTGTTTATACATGAAAGTTAATCAATAATTACAACTGCTGAAAATACATTCATGAGACTCCTTGGCTGGTCGATGTGACGCTGCCATCCTGATCCCAAAACCTGCCTGAGCTTGTAGGTGTACCCCTTCGTTTCATTGTTTCAAGTCTGGTCGAGAGTTTACTTCGTTTCAAGGGGTATGTAGCCCGAGGCCGTGGCCCGAGCCCTTGATCAAAATTAGAATCGGGACACCCCTTGCCCTCACAGGAACGAGCAAAACCAAGGGGTAGGGGTAAAACGAAGGGGTAAGACAGAGAAATGGGACGCAGCCTAAGTCACCCGGTTGTCTCTATAGAGGTGTAACAGCCTTGTTCATAATGTATGGCACAGAGTATGGCATTGACATACGCAACCCCGGTCACAATAAGAACGCATGTTTTTTTAGACATACAGTTTTTGTTTAGGCAATATAAATATTTGTAATTGAAAGAATACCAGATAACAAATCAATCAAACCACATTATTTGTCTAAGCACACTGAGCAGTCAAATACAGTAATACAGCGGTCCCTCGTTTATCGCGGTGGTTACGTTCTAAAAATAACCCGCAATTGGCGAAATCCGCGAAGTCGTCAGTTTTATATTTTACAATTATTATACATGTTTTAAGGCTGTAAACGCCTCACCACACACATTCTACACTTTTCTCAGACTGGCATTAACATTTTCTCACATTTCTCTCTCGTTTAAACACTCAAACTTTTGTCGATTTTCAATTTAAAAAAGCATAGTATTATATAGGGCTGTCAGTTTAACGCGTTAATTAGATTAATTAATTACACTGCTAATTAACGCGTTATAAAAATTAACGCAATTAATTATGAGCGGCAATTCAATGCGTGCGCATTTTAAATTTGGCGTGCGGGGCCTTTGAACGGTGAGTTTATTGATAGAAACGTGACGGAGCAGGTCCCTCTTGTCCCTGGACAGCGATGACGCGATGAGAAATGCCGTGCTACCATTGGTCGGCACAGAGACGAATGCACTTCTAATAGGGGAGAGCATGTGAAGACGAACGAGCCCGTTTCCCTATCCCTAACCATTTTCAATTCCCATAACCTCTCCAGCGTGTCCTGCCGCGACTAAGGGCGCACACTTAGAAGTTTTGCCCATCACGCTAAATCACGCTAAACCCGATCATTTACTCACCCCGCGCTGCTGCCTCCTCCCTCCTCCCGTGGTGCGATGGTCCGGACACATCCACACCGGGAGTTTAAATCCTCCTCACGGGTCCCGGGGCTCATGTGAGCCATGAGTAATTTTCACGGGCAATTATTTGTATTCTCTGTATATTTGAAGCCTTGTATATTGTAATGACTCCAGGCTTCTCTTATTCTCCAATGAACTTTATTAAACAGAACACTCACTCAACATTAACAGTCCAGCACATGCAGCAGCGTAACTCTCCTCTTTTCCTCTCTCACACCCACACCTGTCCCACGCATGCGCCCAACAGCCAACCCCTTAAAGGCACAGACACCATTAACCCAGGTCATTACAATATTATTTATTGACATTGCATGAAAGCTGCTGTACGTGCTCACCTTTTGGCACCAGAAATATTTGCCATGTATTAGTGGAATGGTGTAAATGAGCTTTCCAATGAATGTTACGTAATGTGGGAGGGGGAATGGGGGTCTTTGGAGACAAAGAGAGTGAGTGAAAAACTTAGACTTAAAGGGGAAGTCTGCAGTCTTTTCACTGTACCACTATAAATCACACGTTTGACACCTTTTTTGCACTGTGGGAGAGCACAATAAACCACCTAAAAAAATTATTTAAAAAATGCGATTAATTAGATTAATTAATTACAAATCCTGTAATTAATTAGATTAATTTTTTTAATCGCCTGACAGCACTAGTATTATAGAATGAAACCAAAAATCAAAACCTGTTTTCAGACCCTAAACCGTCTTTGGTGCAGAACGTTTCGTCGACATTGTGGGTTTTGTCGGGGAGAAAACTTGCAAACATACAGCACTTCAGAGTCACACTGCTCGCCAATGAACATTTATATAAATTTGGCAAACTGAATGCATTCTGTACTGTACAGGAGACACAACACAAGGAGAATAACTGACAAATCGGCAAAGGTTTACAGTCCCTTAGCCAATCAGGACACAGAACACAATGCGCGTTGATACACTATTTAAAAAATTTGAATTAAAAAAATCCACGAAACAACGAGGCCGAGAAAGGTAAACTGTGTTATAGTGAGGGACCACTGTAATAAGAAAAGCTCAAACAAGAGTCATCAGATCCAGTGTCAGGGCAGTTAGAGAAGAGTAACAGCCCCTAGGACAAAAGTGTCTCTCCTCTGTGTCCTTTGTGTCCTGCATCATCACAGCAGAGTCCAGGGGGAGCCATGTGAACTCTGAAAACACAACAGGAAACCCTGCTTCTTGTTCTTTTTGGGGTTTTATGGCAGTTGGTCTCAAAAGAAAGTGCATTACCATTTCCTACTGGATTTTTCTTCCTAAGGTGAGTGTATTTACATTGTCTCCCAACAAGTTCCCCTTTCAAATCGATCCCTATATAGTACTAATTTCACCGAGATTGCCTTGTAGATCCTTCTCTCACTGCGAGATCAAGATCCTACCAACTGATACTGTCCACATTCAAACATATTTGTGCAGCCCCCAAAATGATGTCAATCTGTTCTTACCCACCACGGCAATAAAGGCCAATCGATCGAACCACTGCAATGTTTTCTGCCACAGTGCAGATCCACACTCTTCTCCACACTCTTAGGCACAGTCACCCTTTCCACAACTACAGCACACCGCGGCATACACCAGATACATGGCCATGTTCTTGACAGGCACAGCAACTGATTCTTCTCATAGGACATGAAGTGGTAGCGTAAATAATCCCAAAAACACTTTCTCTGTCAAGTCACAAAAAGACAAACAAAGTCAAGTGTCGTGTCTTTGGTAAGTCACCGACTTTCCCCGGCGGGATGTGGGTTCAAATCCCCCCCGGCAACGAGCAAACCAGTGTGGGTCCTTGGGCAAGGCCCTTCACGGTACTGCCCCCCGGGTGCCGAAAGATGGCTGCTCACTGCTCCTGAAAAGGATGGGTCAAATGCAGAAGTCAAATTTCTCCCGTGTGTCATTGTGTGTGAGACCAAATAAAGACTTAAATCTTAAATCTAATCTTAAAGTCTTGTACTGTTGTAGAAACGCTTTAAACGTGTAGCTTCAGTAACATCAGCAACATCTCACAGAATTGGCTCAAATCGAGAAAAAAAACAACGTTTATCACACTTTTCAGTTTCTGAAAACTATCTTCAAGGTCTTCTTTTGCTTTTCTGACAGACATTCTATTATGACAAACCCACTTCAGGTTATTTGAACAGAACACACTGGGCTCAGTTGGTCATTCACAAACCATTCCACCTCATGAGGGTCTTTAAACATTCCATTTACATGAGTAACAGAAGTCATTTCCACAAAATAAACAATTGTTCACTCAAATCGCTGGAGGAGCTTTGCTTTTTATCCATTTTCAGCTCCATTCGTTTTGAAATTTCAATTTCACTCACAGAATTTTGCTCCATTGTCATTTCTGCCATGTTCCTTCCAAAGGAAAGCCTCATCTAATTCTCACTCTTCCTTCTCTATTGGTTGAGTCAGTGATCAGACAGGACGTTTCTTTTGGAATGTCTTCTCCCATACTTGTTGTAGAAAGTCTTTTGCATTGTTTTAAAACTTTTGTAGCATTTCAGAGCTAGCTGAGTAGCACTCAATCCAAGAGTCGTTAACTTCTGTCCTCTGAACTGCACATGCTGCACTTCTTTGATGGTCAAAATGTCCAAATATTGAGTAAAAAAAAAAAAAAAAAGCTCAGTGTGCCAGTCAGTCAGCCACAGGAGCAGCCAACAACGACCATTGCAAACATCAAAAGAAAGATAAGTTTAAGGGTGTAGTACATCTAGAAAATACCCACTCTCTTTTGTTCTATTTTTTTTTTTTTGTGTGTGTCAATTTGCAGCCCCTGTATGTATCATCTGGGTCAGCTGATTCATGCAGGTTTGGCGCTGTCTTGAGGCAGGATGACAGTGCCTTTCCTGAATGACACTTCTACAGGATCTGCTGACCCTCCCTGACCAGTCCTCCTCCTCCTCCTCCTGTTAAACTGCCTTAGACCTTTGACTGAGACACAAAGGAGAGAGACACGCAGTGGAAATGTTGCTGTAGCAAAACTTGAATTTCCCTCAGGATCAATAATATCTTTGGATCAGCGGACAAACACACTGATCACCAACTGAGCCACCGTCACCCCTGTTAACGATGAAGGATCTAAACTGGATTATTTCTCCATTACCATCACTATCATTTTTTATTACAGCTACTTTTTCCATAGTCCTTTTTAATCACCAAGAAACTGCTAAACAAATACACGTTTCTGTTAAACTAGTTCTACTACAGCGATACCACCACTACTGCTGCTACTACTATACCTCTACTACTACTACTACTACTACTACTACTACTACTACTACTGCTACTACTGATATACCACCGGTACTACTATACCTCTACTACTACTACTACTACTGCTACTACTACTACTAATACTACTATTACTACTGATATACCTCTACTACTACTAATACTACTACTGATATACCTGTACCACTACTACTACTACTACTGCTACTACTACTACTACTAATAATAATACTATTACTACTGATATACCTCTACTACTACTAATACTACTACTGATATACCTGTACCACTACTACTACTACTACTGCAATATCACCATTCCCGCTACTACTATACTTCTACTACTACTACTACTACTGATATACCTCTACTACTACTACTATAGAAGAAGAAGAAGAAGAAGAAGAAGAAGAAGAAGAAGTGACTTTATTGATCTCACACTGGAGAAATTCTTCTCTGCATTTTAACCCATCCTATATATATATACATATATTAGGAGCAGTGGGCAGCACATTACTGCGCCCGGGGACCATCTCCATGATCTTCTTGCTTCGGTTTGGTCAGGACCTAAGCTGGAGGTACCTATGGTGCATGTTTTGGGTTGATGGGGGAAACCGGAGTGCCCGGAGAAAACCCATCCAGACACGGGGAGAAACATGCAAACTCCACACAGAAAGGCCCAGGCGACCCGGGGATCGAACCCAGACCATGCATGCAAACTCCACACAGAACACACACAGAAAGGCCTGGGCGACCCGGGGCTCGACCCTTCTTGGAACCTTCTTGCTGTGAAGCAAGAGCGCTAACCACTCAGCTACCGTGCCGCCAGGTATACCTATACCTATACCTATACCTCTACTGCTACTACTGATATACCTCTACCACTGCTACTACAACTACTACTGCGATACCATCACTACCGCTACTACTATAACTCTACTACTTCTACTACTACTACTACTACTACTGCTATACCACCACTGCCGCTACTACTATACCTCTACTACTACTACTACTACTAGTGATATTCCACTAGTACTAGTATACCTCTGCTGCTATTACTACTACTACTGATATACAGTACTTATACCTCTACTACTACTACTACTACTGATATACCACCGGTACTATGATACCTCTACTACTACTGCTATTACTACTGATATACCACCGGTACTATGATACCTCTACTGCTACTACTACTTCTACTGATATACCACCGGTACTATGATACCTCTACTGCTACTACTACTTCTACTGATATACCACCACTACCACTACTACTACTACAACAACTACTACTTCTACTGATATACCACCTCTACCGCTACTACTGCTACTACTACAACTACTAATACTACTACTACTACTGATATTCCCCTAGTACTAGTATACCTCTACTACTACTACTACTACTACTACTACTACTGATATACCACCAGTACTATGATACCTCTACTACTACTACTTCTACTGATATACCACCACTACCGCTACTACTATACCACTACTACTACTACTGCTGATATACCACTACTACCACTATAATATGTCTATGACTACTACTACCACTATAATATGTCTACTACTACTATAATATGTCTACTACTTCTACTACTACTACTAGTAGTAGTACTATACCACTTCTACTACAAATCATGGTTAGCTGTAATACCACTACTGTATCTTTACTACCACAACTATCACTACCATACCTTTACTACTACTTCTGTACCTCTACGACTGCTACTACAAACAAATACTACTACTACGACTGCTACTACAAACAAATACTCCTGGATCACACGTTTTGTTTATATTGTTGTCATGTCGGTTGAATGGCACTAATCCTGCTCAGAGTTGGAGTCTTCGTCGTTTGTGGCGCTCTGTGTGCTGCTGTACGAGAATGACAATAGAAACACAGAATCGGGTTAAATTATCTTTGGGATCAGATGAGCACAAAGCCTGGCTCACGCTCAGAGCTGGTTTATATTTCTCTCTAAGTACTTCACTGTGGAGTTTGGGAAGAGAATAAAGGGGGGGAGGAGGGTACTGTAGCTGAGAGCCAAAGAGCAAAATACACTTTTATTATGGTTTAATGCCAAGAGATAAATCGTCCGAGTGCTCACTGCTAATATATTGTAAGATTGGTTTTATACTTATTGCAGGGCGGGTTTGGCACGTATATCGATACTTTACAGTTTATGTCATCAACATTCCCTGAGAGTGTGAAGCGAACTGTTGGCAGCTGTCTGAGGCTTCGTGAGACTTTAATCTGATCTTTGTTTGAACACAATCTGACCAGAAAGAACTGATTTAGAACTGATGATCGTGATCCACCAGTCAATCGCAGGCCGAGTGTCAGTCGATCGCATATGGCTACGTTCAGACTGCAGGGCTTAATGCTCAATTCTGATTTTTTTGTGAAATCCGATTTTATCGCGAGGTCATTCACATTTCCAATTAAATGCAACTTGTATGTGATCTTCAGTGTGAGCTTTAAACGCCCCAAAAGTGTCCCGTATGCGCCTTGGAGGACACGACGTCACGTGCCGTGAGCGTGCTCAATGTTTACGGAAGTAGCTTAAAGTTGCTGTCGTACTGGAACCAATACATGTACAGCTTATTTGTTTTAAGGAGGAGACGGAGAAAGAGAAGGACAAGGTTTTTTTTGGCCATGGTGTTTTGTGGGGCAGTGACAGCAACGTCTACAGAAAGGAACGTGTTGGTGCGGAGTCGCAGCCAAGAGTGGTGGGATTGCTACGTGCTTCGCCGCTTCACTGACACGGAGTTTATATACTATTTTCGCATGACAAGAAGAACGTTTGTGTACATTTGTGAGCGCCTACTTGTACCACTCTCACTGCAGGAAACACCCCCAGGTCGGATGAATGACCTGGCTGTTCAGACTGAAGTCGTATGCCAAAAGATCGGATATGTATCAGTTTTAGGACCACATATCTTGGGCAACGTTCACACTGTAGCCTGAAGTAACCCAAATCCGATTTTTTCGCTGACTTTAAAAATAATCACACTCCAAAAGCCCATATTTGCCATGTCTAACAGGTCATTCTAAAATGGACTAGAATGCAAGAAATCACATCTAAACACCCCCCATCCAGACTCTCCCTCTTGGTAGATCTCGGCTCCATCAACCTCAAAAGTAGATCTCAGTTAAAAAAAAGGTTGAGCACCCCGATCTAACCTATCTAACCTGAATCTAACCTGTATGTGTCCTGAATCTGCAGGTTAAGGCAGGTTCAAAATGGAAAAACTCCTCTCTGGCCTCTGAAAGGTGTGTGAATAATTAGTGAATAATTAGGATTCTCTGAATGGTAAGGTAAGTTTGGACCACCACAAACTGTTTAAAACGAGCTTCGCGAATCATCCATAAAGTTGGATTTTTAGGACACATCTGTCTCACCAACTTCTTTATTAAATCCAAGCTCCTAAAGATTCCTGACCTTGTAAAATATTATACACTGATAATATTATTTAAAGCATTCAACAGTTTACTACCAAGTCATTTACAAAACTTGTCTATAGCTGGTGTAAAACATAAATTCAAGTTGTTCTATAAACATATGGTCTGGTCACAGTTTATAGAGAGTGGGTCTGAATATTAGAACAAACCGCCTTCTGTAGAGCTGCTTTATGTTTGTTGTTTCCGCACCATTGTCGGTTTGTTATGTCCATCACATTACTGTATCTCCGTCTCTTTACATTGTTGGTTTCCTTATGCAAATAGCTCAAGTCTAATATAAAATGTCCGAAAAATGCAAAAGAAAGCTCATTATGCTAAATTAGAAGAGGGGGTGGGATTAATTACATTTTCTTTTCTTTTTTTTTAAGTTGCTTACTTACGGAGCCATGGAAGTGTCATAAATGAATAAATAATAACAAACTGTGGGAACGACTTAACAAAGCGTGGGAACGACTTATAAGGCATGCAGATGCTTTATAAGTCATGCGCACGCCTGATAACTTATTCCCACGCTTTATAACTTGTG
This sequence comes from Paratrypauchen microcephalus, assembly GCA_036785185.1. Taxonomy (NCBI): domain Eukaryota; kingdom Metazoa; phylum Chordata; class Actinopteri; order Gobiiformes; family Gobiidae; genus Paratrypauchen; species Paratrypauchen microcephalus. The sequence goes on along the minus strand of JAVJIX010000106.1, from coordinate 1,325,594 downwards.
CGCACGCTTTATAAGTCATTCTCATGCTTTATAACCCGTGCACAGGCCTTATAAGTCATTCCCACGCTTTATAACTTGTGGTCACGCCTTATAAGTCTTTCCCACGCTTTATAACTCATGCACACACCTTATAAGTCGTTCCCACGCTTTATAACTTGTTGGCACACCTTATAAGTCGTTTCCATGCTTTATAACTCATGCGCACACCTTATAAGTCCTTCCCACGCTTTATAACTCATGCGCACACCTTATAAGTCCTTCCCACGCTTTATAACTCATGCACACGCCTTATAAGTCATTCCTACGCTTTATAACTCGTGCGTACGCCTTATAAGTCGTTCCCACGCTTTGTTATTATTTATTCACCTATGACACTTCCAAGGCTCCGTACTTACTTGTCCAAAATAAATAAATAAATGAATGAATGAAATGAAAATGTTTTACAGTCAAAAGCAGGTACAGCGCCTGGAGCTATAAAACTTGATCACCAGTGTGTCCATATGTGTTGTAAAACCGTTTCATCGAGCATACTTAGGGAGCTCCAATAATAAAGTAATGCGGTTTACAGTGTTTGTGTGCAGGTGTAAACGACATATGCTGTAGTGTTTATGTTCAGGACTGTGACAGCTCCACTGATACTGAACTGCTTCTGAACTGCTCTGGGAGACTTTGTAACAACAGCCAGGGTGAGGTAGGGACACTGGCAGAGTGGTTAGCTCTTTAGAGAACAATAAAACATAAGTGGACGTCGTGTTGTAATAAATAACAAGTAAAACAGAGGCTCGAGGGGAAGGGGCTTAAATAGTCCATGTTCAGGGTGAGAAGGTCAGGTCCTGGAGAGATGGGAGGCTGCACCTTCTCAGCAGACCCACAATGCTTTGCTGCAGTGTGTGGTCCTGGTACTGGCTCCGGCACACTCTCCTGATGAGAGAGCTGATGGTTTGGATTTGATGGCTGCGTTCACACTTAGTTTAAGCCAATGCTTCTCAAATAGTGGGGCGGGCCCCCCTGGGGGGGCGTGGCGTGATGCCAGGGGGGGCGCGTATGACCCTGGGAAACATGTTTTTTTGCTGTACTGTACTAGAACTAAGTGTAAATGCACATCAACAATGGTAGTTGGCAGTGGCGTTCTCACATGCGATTTACGCACAGTCTCACCATTAACAGAACATCCTCTGTCACAGAAAAAAACACGTATATTCCACTGAGTCGTGTCCTTTAGTCCGACAGAAGCTGACGCATCAGTGGCACAAGGAGAGAGCGGTTTTTTTTCAGTGCTTTTAGCTTATGCAAATTAGGTGGTTTTAAGTTTCATTTCTGTAAAACGTAAACAAATGTGCGCAAAGCAACACATTAATATTTGAGTCCTCAGTGCAGTCTTTGTTGTAAGTTTTTTTCTTTTTTTTGTTTACAATGTTAATAAAAGGATACAATGGTGTTCTAATAACAATTTTCTAGACAAATAATACTATTTATAGTCGCGCGCAGGAAGGGGGGCGTGAAATTTTTTCTTCTTCCTAGGGGGGGCGTCACAGAAAATAATTGAGAAGCACTGGTTTAAGCTCAGTTTAGTCCTGATGCAGACCTGGTTTGGTCCTAGTTCAATCCTGGTTTATTTTCATTTTAAGTCCCAATTTAAACAGAATTTAAAATAAGTAAATAGAGATAGTGTAGTCAAAAATAAACAAATGCACCCAAGTGAAAGTGTTAAAGGGATATTGTGGGGTTTTTTTATGTGAATCTTGTAAAGTTCCGCTTACGACGGACCGCATCCGCTGTACACATCCGCTAAAAGTTAACAGGCTAACAGAGCTAACGTGGGCGCATTGATACGAATCAGGAGAGAAAATATGCGAATGCGAAATACGCTGCTGAATCTTTAGAGGACAACTGTCTGGGACACAAATACAGTGGTACCTCACCTTACAAAAGACCCAACAAATGAAAATTCCAAGTTACGAAACGCCTTCACGTTAAATTTTGGTCTCTAGATACGAAAGAAAATTCAAGTTACGAAACGCGAAATCTCAAAAATTCAAATAATGCGCGCTCAGCCACACACATTATTTGCTTTTCTCAGACTGGATTTAAACTTTTCTCACATTTCTCTCTCGTTTAAACACTCAAACTTTCATAGATTTTAAACAAAATGTATTAATCGTGAAATGTGGGGGGAAGGGGGAGGGGGAGAAGACTGCGCGCGGACACATGTGTGATAGCGCAGCATGACCCGGCGCGGGGCTGCGAGCACCCTCCTCTAGACCAGGTGTAAACCAGGTGTAAACCAGGTCTAAACCAGGATTAAACCAGGATCAAACCACCGCGGCTCTTGCATGCGTTCGTTCATGCACTCGGACTGCGTGCCGTCCCAAGGGGAGGCACATCTCCTCCCCTCCGCGCTGCTTGCCTCAGCCGTGACTCGTGAGGTACAATGGTGCTGCTGCTAATAGCAGAGCTAGCACGAAACCAGGAAATAGACCTGCACGCGGCACTTTAATCCTGGTGTCCAGTCCTGGTTTAGTCCAGGTTTAGTCCTGGTCCAGTCCAGGTACAGACCTTGTTTAGACCTGGTTTAGTTCACGTTTAGTCCTGGGTCTACAGTCTCTTAGCCAATCAGGACGCAGAACACAGTGTTACACTATAAAAAAAAGTTACACTATAAAAAAAAACTTGGAACGAATCAGGCTTTTTCCATTGAAATAGCTACTCAACTTACGAAAAATTCACGTTACGAAACCACTTCTGGAACGAATTAATTTCGTAAGGTGAGGTACTACTGTATATCACTTTTCGGACAAATGTTGTTTTGAGAAAAAAAACAGCTTTATTAAATTGTCCCTGCGAACTTACCGGAACTATGTTTACGAGCTACGTTACCGGAGGATAACCGGGATCACATCACACTGTCGTGGGTAAATCGGTGTTAATCTCAGGACATTGTTGAAGGGGAATACAGATTAACATTAAAAAAAAAACACACACACACACACACATTATCCCTTTAAAGGGATATGCCACCCCCAGGTCAAATTTGGGCATCTCCCCACAGTCCAGGGAACTATTTTCCAGTGCGTAAGAATACAGCCGTATCACGCACCACGTTGTGCAACAGGGGAACTCCCTTCCCGGTGCGTAACTGGGATTCCCCTGGTAGCGTGCTGCGTGATACGGCTGTATTCTTACGCACTGGAAAATAGTTCCCACCCAAAATGACCAGGTCAAGCTCTCCGTGTTGATTTGCACATTTATTTGCACTCGATATGAATGCGCACTACACACAAAGTAATTGGGAAACGCATCGAGCAAATTAATTCCTTTTGGCCGAAATCTTTCTCTGGCTACGTTAGACTCCATTCTAAGGCGGAGGAGCACCAGATACCGCGGCGGTCAGTGGCGACAGACTCGGACAATGGCTGGGTGAGCAGGAAAACGCTTTCCACCACTTATTTTAGTCTCTGGACTGTGGGGAGATGCCCAAATTTGACCTGGGGGTGGCATATCCCTTTAAGACTTTGAGTTTGAAGTTAAGTTTATTGGTGTCAAGTAAATCTCGGCCTTAAGCTTTAAGTTTCAAGACCAACAAGTTGGTGCACCAAATGATCAAATACAGCTTGTCTTTTGTGATTTTTGTAAATGGTCCTTAAAAATGTCCTGGTCACAATATAGAGAAGTGGGGAGGGACATGTTCCAGTTTGTTCCTGTAAAATTACACTTTCATCTCACAAATTCACACGTCATCTCAAGTTAAGGTAAGTCAATCCAGTCAAGTCTCAGGTCATTCTGTTGAGAAAAATGGCCTTTCTCCCTTGTGTTTGAGTTTCTGCTTAAACAAAGAATACACTTGAAACAGAAATAAAGCCCAGACAAGAGAGTACAAGTTCTTAAAAAGAAGTTACTCAAGTCCATATATATGTACTTTCCACCTCTTCAGGGCATACAGGCTAAATCTGCAGAAAAACTGAAGCATGCACAAATGAAACCATGTTGTGTTTCTGTTTTTCACCAGGAAACAACATGATTCCAAAATGTTAAAAAGTTGTAAAATTACCTTTTTCACAACATAACGCACGGTGTATTTGATGTTTGCTGTGTTCTACCGGGAGTCGTCAGCGCTGTTGTTTACACACGTCTGGTCATATTCTAAGCAGAAGATATACTTTATGAAAACTGGATTTATTCTTCATCATTATGTTGATTACATCTCCCCTAAGAAGTGAGGAGGCGTCTGCAGCCCCAACGTTGTGCTGCTAATTCACTCGCCTGTAGCTAATATTGTAATTACGTTTATGGAGTGAGTACACTTCATTGGCGTATATGCTAATTTACTTGTTTTCACACTTAAGGAAAAGAAAAAAACAAGTTTCATTGTTTTAAATTTGCACAGTGGAAAAATATTTTATATTTTATACAGTTATACAAGGAAGTTAAGTGCTGAACACAATGTAATCATGCAAATACAGTATGTTTTCTATCTAAATGAAACATGCAGGATTAAAAAGGGAATGTTATGCAAAATCCACTTTTTGGATGCTATGTCATAATGTTCATAACATTCCCTCATGGAAAACACTCCTGAAGAGGTTTTAGGGCATATTCACTCCAGAAAAGTCCGATAGTTCACTTGCTTTGGGCCGGACCAATTTTATTTATTTTTTTTGGTGTGGTTCACTTTCACACTGTACTTTTTTTTTTCAACATCTCTAAGCAAAACCACGTGTGCTGAGGTCATTCAGCCATTGGACAGAAATAAGCAGTGTCAAAGCACCTTGTCCAAACATGTAAAGGAGGAGAATCATGGCGCTACGTGCTGTTTTCAGTGTCGTCATAGCGATATGGCTTGCACAGTTTTTACAGTTCGCACAAATGTTTGAGCAGCATCGTGAGGTTTACACTATTGTACAATCAATTTCCAAACGACGAAGACACAGGGCAAGACGGCTACGGAGGACAGCGCTCATGTGCGCGCATCAAGTTGTGACTCTTGCTCTTCACGCAAAACGTAAGTAAGCCTCGTAAGTTTCGTCAGCCTCGGTTTCCCATAATGCTCGACATACAACGGGAGCTTGTTAAGTACAAAAAGCCAACTGTGTCGGATCGAGTCTGGCCTGCATTCTCACCTCAAACGAACCGCACCAGAGTTCAAATGGAACCGTGCCAAGACCAAGCTTTTTAGGTGGTCTCGGTTTGGTTGTTTGCTCCGGATTGAGATTGTTGTTCTTTATTCACACCAGCCCAAAAGGTCCGAATCAAAGGAACAAAGGAACTCTGGGAACGAACCAAAAAAGGCAGGTGTCAGTACACCCTTAGTTCTCATCCATGCATGTTTGAGTATTTTAGTGACCTCTCCTGGGCCATATTTAAACCTTCCTTATGATTAGCAGGAAGATTCTGTACAAGGCTCCGCCCACAAGCCTACATCACCCATGCTCCCACACAATTCTCATAAAAAATTTAAAAAAAAAACATACAGAACAACTTGACAGACCTGATGTGATGTGCACCGATTGTGTTGTGATAGCGCTCTGAAGGAGGAGTGACTTAGCATGGAGAGCAAAACGAGAGGGAACTCTGAACATCAAAAATGAAAATGAAACTTATTTCACATGTTAATATGTTGTTTTTGGTGAATATAACAATAGAAGATAACATGGCGAGCTTAATGATATGTGTAGTAGTGTAGAAGTAAAATATTCCCTCTTTCAATTAAAGTAATTGAAAGTAATTATGAATAAACAAAATTAAATAAAATATGTTTTTAGCAGAACTTATGTTTGGGAGAAAATGATTCATGCTTGGTAAAGTTTTACAAAAGAGACATAACTCATTTTTTCTTCTGCCTCCCATCTGCTGTTGGAGCTAAATGCTAACCATTTACTCAGAACAGAGGAACGTTTGCACTAGTTTGGCACAAAACAAAACAAATAAATGAAGTCTGGAGATTATTTTGGGGCACTCACACTTGCCTTATAATGACACGTCAAAACTGGGACTAAACCTTGCCTGGGATCCAGACTATACACACTTCTGCAATACTTTACAATAATATGTGTCTGATCACCTGTGAATTACACTTGAAATCTTGTGGAGGGAGTGAGGACCAGACTGAAATCATTATGTACAGAAAATATAGACAGATAATAGTCTGGGTTTGCCAGGCAAGACTACAGCTCTGGAAAAAAATAAGAGACCACTGCATTTTTTTCTGAAATCAGCATCTCTACATGTATTACAGCCATTCCAGGGCTGCAGTGGGGCGGCAGTAGCTCAGTTGGTAGAGCGTTTGTCCACTGATCCAAAGGTTGGCGCTCTTGACATAAGAAACATCAGTGGTTGAGCGGTCAGATCTACTGACGCACAGGTTGGCGGTATGATTCCAGCTCCCACAGATCAATGCTGCCTTTGTGTCCTTAAGCAAGACACTTAACCCACCTCGCCCCCAGTGTCTGCGTACACTGGTGTGTGAATGGGTGAGTGGTTCCTTGTTGTAAAGCGCTTTGGGTGCCTTGAAGGTGGAAAAGCGCTATATAAAGATTTGACCATTTTTACCATTCCATTCCAGCGTCTGTTGATTTTTTTTTTTTCTTGGAATATTTGTTTATTTTTCAAGATTCTCAAGATGTACAATATCAAAGTCAAATGAAAAAGGTAGTACAAATATACAAAAGAACAACCAAAATTGTAACGTCCAAGAAGGAGTGGGGGGGAGAAAACTTATTTAACCCGACCCCCATTACTCATCTATACATAATAACACAATTAAAGAAAAATCACTTCCATTTTCCAATGATAATTCTTATCTGTTATGAACTCTTCTTTCTTTTTTACTTGGAGACAAGTAACCATTCCAACACAAACACAAAGCTGAGCTACTTCAGTTCTTGCACCAGGAGTGGAATAAAATCACCCAAGAACAATGTGAAAGACTTGTGGAGAGCATGCCAAGACGCATGAAAGCTGTGATTCAAAATAAGGGTTATTGCACCAAATATTGATTTCTGAACTCTTCTTAAGTGTAAACATTAGTATTATGTTGTTTTAAAATGAATTTGATCTTGTTTCTTTACATTGTTTGAGGTCTGAAAACATGTATCTTTTTTGTTATTTTGACCATTTGTCATTTTCTGCAAATAAATGCTCTAAACGATAATATTTTTATTTGGAATTTGGGGGAAAATGTTGTCAGTAGTTTATTGACTCAAACACAATGTTCCTTTTGCCCAAACACATACATATAATTAGTAAAATCAGAAAAAAATGATAATTTTGCAGTGGTCTCTTATTTTTTCCAGAGCTTTAGACCCAGCATTGAACTGGGCTTCAACCATATAAACATGTAGATTCAACTAGTCTGTGGCGCTCTTTTTGGTGGTCGTGTGGATCAGCTGGAGCTAAAAAGTCATGTGATCAGATACTGGGGGGTAACATGTATGTCTAATAATGCATGTTTGTATGCAGTATCCTCATATACAGGCATACAGACAGTGTACACCGATGAAAGAGTTAAAGTATCTCGGAGTCTTGTTCATGAGTGAGGAGAGGATGGAGCGTGAGATTGACAGTTGGATCGGTGCAGCGTTGGCAGTGATGCGTTCGCTGTATTGGAACGTTGTGATGAAAAAGAGCTGAGCCCAGAGGCAAAGCTCTCAATTTATCGCTCAATCTACGTTCCTAACCTCATCTATTGTCATGAGCTTTGGGTAATGACCAAAAGACTTTACCAACTGCACCTTCATTTATTGCACCTTATATATTTCATTTTTCACCTACATGTTGACCTGTATGTCTTATGTCTATTTATTGTTGATGTCTGTATACACTTAATGTCGATGAGTGTAGCTGTGTGTTTGTGTGCATGTGTGTGTGCGTGTTTTTAGTTTAAATTGCACATTTGGTGTCTGGTGAAATGCAATTTCAGTCCTCTGTGTAATGCCTGTTACATAGTGAATTGACAATAAAGTACACTTTGACTTTGAAGAACAATATCGCGGATACAAGCTGAGAGAGAGGGTAAGTCAGTTACACTGTGGGCGCTCGTAGTAGAGCCGCTGCTCCTCCACATGCAAAGAGTAGCTGAGGGGATGCCTCTTGGACAGGTGTGCCGGACATTTCCCACTGAGAGGATGCCCCGGGGAAGACACAGGACTCACTGGAGGGACTATAGCAACTTTCAGACTGTCAGGCCAAAGCTGAGCCAACAGGGGCGTATCGGGGCTAATTGCTTTCACACGTTGAGGGCCACGTGCTAACAGGGGCTATAGGCCAGGATCTTGGGGATAATGGGCAAAACGATGGGCCAGAGGCAGTTTTGAGGTTGGGACAAAGGTCAGGCGGGGCCAACATTTGGAAGCAAAATAAAGCGTAGATGGCAAAGTATTACCTGTACCATCATTACCGTCACAAAAAAAATAACAAGATGGATCGCCAGTTCTGGTCAGCTGAAGATGTCCTTGCTCGCACGTAGCCTCATCAAACTCCTCATCCTGTCTCCTTCGGAACATGATCATGAGCGCGTGCAGAGGTTCCATAGCGTTCATTATGAGTGTTGTAGTGTTCGTAGTCAGAGGTATCGGCAGTAGTTGTTGGTCTGATACTTCATATTCAAATCATCTTCTGTGATCGTGCTACTGAATCGCCCGCCTATTCTGTTTCACAATAGGCTGTATCAGTGACATTTCCGCAAATGGGGGCGTAACAGGCTGGGGGAGGCTGTTAGCCCAACAGTGAGAACACAACTGGTCTCAGGGGCATGGGACTGGTGGGCTGGGGCTATTAGCACCAAGGTGGCCCTCTAGTGGCCTGGCCTGGCCTGAGAGTCTGAAAGCGGCTTATGTCTCCCTGTGGCCTGAGAATACTTATCACTTACTACTACTACTTATTATGGAATCACTTTTTTCACAATTTTGTATTCATTTAATAACAATCACTTTGTTGAAGATCGCCTGTTTGATTTATGTATTACCAATTGATTATTGCTCACAATATATTACTATTATTACTTAACATCACCAAGAGCAGCTCTCATATTTCTGTATTTGAACAAAGCATTTTCACAAGTAGCTCCAGATTTATGTTTTGTCAGATCTTGTGCACATTTGTAGCTGCTACATTTCTCTTAACATTGCCATTTTACACCTTCAAAACCGAATGTAACACATAGTACAGCAGGTCACCCCAGGGCGGCCTTAGCTTTTATGTATTTATTTTGAAAGGGAAAAGTGACTGTACAAAGCTGTAAGTGGCTGTGCTCTGGCTTTGATGGCTTCCCCTCATCAGATCGCTTCACCTCAGGGTGGCGCTGCAGAGGTGGGCGGATGAAACAGGCACTCGCCGCACTGCACCGGGGTCTGTCAGCGCCCGCCCAGAACCAAGAAGAGCGCCAGGCACGCACGGCCCATAAACACGTCAAATATGGCAGGTCCAAAATGTCAGCAGCAGACTTTAACGTATACTGTCACCAAAAGCTCAGCTCTGTCACGGATGCACTTTTCAATGTGATTTTCCCCCGGAGTTTAGACAGAGGTGGGGGTTAGTTACAGCGTGAGGAAGTAACTAAATACATGTATCAGAAATCTGTATTCAGAATAATCATTTTGTGTAAATGTAGAGGCTCAACAGTAACCACCCACCCACGGTTACATAACGAAAGTTCAAAAGCCTGCTCGGGGATAATCAGCAACATGGCAGCAAATGACCACAAGACCTCTAATTTTACTTTATTGTATTCATTGTTTTAATATTTAACAAAACAAAAAAACATAAATTACAAGATACAGATACAATAATACATAATAAAACCCTCATATAATTTTATTTCAAATCTGTTTCTGAAGCTATATAAACCACATAGTCCCTCCAGAGTGTCCTGGGTCTTCCCCGGGGCCTCCTCCCGGTGGGACATGCCCGGAACACCTCCTGAGGGAGGCGTCCAGGAGGCATCCGGAACAGATGCTCGAGCCACCTCAGCTGCTCCTCTCGACGTGGAGGAGCAGCGGCTCTACTCCGAGCTCCTCCCGTGTGACTGAGCTCCTCACCCTATCTCTAAGGGAGCGCCCAGCCACTCTGCGGAGGAAACTCATTTCGGCCGCTTGTATTCGCGATCTCATCCTTTCGGTCATTACCCAGAGCTCATGACCATAGGTGAGGGGAGGAACGTAGATCGACGGTAAATCGAGAGCTTTGCTTTCGGCTCAGCTCCCTCTTCACCACAACGGTCCGGTACAGCGACCGCATCACTGCCGACGCTGCACTGATCCGCCTGTCAATCTCACGCTCCATCCTCCCCTCACTCATGAACAAGACCCCGAGATATTTGATACCTAGATACCTAACAAGACTGTGAATGGGGTCGCCTCTCCACAGATCTGACCTGTAACTTGGTCAGGTCCAGAGGTGTGAAAACACCCATTATGGTCCTGAATGGTTCTGCTAACAAGACCCACACTCCACTCCCACTGCAGATCTAATAGGCCCACCTAACTAACAGAAACTGAAAACAAGTAGGTGTGGTAGTTTCATAGTAGTTTCATTGTAGTTAGCTCCTCCCTGCAGTTAGATATAAGCAGTGTCCACCAGCGTCTGACCAGAAATTAAAAAGCAGCTTGTATGAGCTGCGAAACATATTCGACCAAATAAACTTTTGTCCAGTTGACAAATTGAATTTCTCCTTTTGCCATGGATTCTACCTGGACGACTGAGGGATTCTACACACTTCACGATACAGATATCATATATATAGACATTTCAATATTTTAGCACACCCCTGTTGCAGTACAGTTACTATTTAATTTGGTAATTTGGTAATTTGGTTATCAGCTACTTTTTTTTTAGCATCAAAAGGATACATGGCAGTATTTGATCATGCAAGTTAAGCTTCAATTAATGAGCTTTTGGCAGAGGTGGGGGTAGTCAGTTAAAAAGTTGAGAAGTACTAACTACATGTATCAGAAATACGTATTCAGAATAATAAGTTGGAGTAAATGTACATATGGTGGTATTCAGAACAGTTTCTTTCCTGTAATCAGTGGGATACACGGCAGTATATATTGGTATTGAAAATATAGTATTGGTATCAAATATCTGCACCAATAATGAAACAGTAGCTGGATTGGGTATAAATTAAGCCGATAATGAGCCCAGAATGTCTAATATAGGAACTTTAATTCATGTTTAGTAGTTATTAGATGGATAAATAATAATTACATAACATTGTCCCTTCACGGGTATTGGTTGATATCGGGTATCGATAGATACTTTGATACTATTGATATCAGAACTGAAAAAGCTGGATTGGTGCAGGTTAAGCTTCCATTGACCCTAACCTTTTCACTGTATTTTCCCTAGAGTTTAGGCAGAGGTGGGGGGGAAATAACATGCATCAGAAATAGAAGTGCTCCACTGTGTTTTTAAACTCCATAAACCTTCACTAGAATCATTTGGATAACTTCAGTGCTTGAATTGCCCATCTCTTCTGAACTAAAGGTAAAAGGTAATTTCATAACATCACAAAGTGGAACAGTTTTGAGATTTGGAGATGTAGACAGACTAATAATAAATGGTGTGAAAGAAAAAACAAACAAAAAAACAACTCCAGGTCTGTTTTTGAGGAGGTAACTACATTATACCACGGCTTAAAGCTCAATTTTGAGAGTCAGTTTTGTGTAATATTCCAGGCAAAGCAAAATTTCCAAGAAGACACAGAAAAGTTACCAATCAAATGACACAGTAAATAAGATATTCAGTGATATTCCACGTACAAAAGGAAAAAATTGTTTGTGCGACACATCAGTTAACACTGATAGAGAGTTATTTCACAGTTTACCTTCTAACAATCCAAGACAATCATTTGTTTCTGTAGCACATGTTACGAACAAAAGCTGTTTACATGGAGCTGCACAAGGTGAAAGAGAATCAACTAAAACAATAAAATTACCTTAAAATGATAAAACGATAAATTAGACTAATAGCTATGAATCAAAACTATGAAAACAAATTAAAAACGCCATAGTTTAGGAACCAAATTTGCTAACTAAGTGGTCATTCATATGATAGTTAGCGTTTTTTCAGTTTACTATTTATAAAACACACACATTTACATCCACAGAGAAATGTGAACATGTTAAAAAGAAAATTCAAATAATCTTTGCCCCAAAACCTGTCTCACTCTTCCCATTTTTCATCAAGGCAAAAAAAAAGCAACAAAATACGTGTGAATGAGGGGCTAAGAGGCATTCAGGGGTGTCTTTTAATTTAGCAAAGCACTAAAACTTTGTAACTCCATCCATCCATTTTCTTCCACTTATCCAGGGCCGGGTCGCGGGGGCAACGGTCTAAGCAGGGACGCCCAGACCTCCTTCACCTCAGACACTTCCTCCAGCTCCTCCGGGGAAACCCCAAGGCGTTCCCAGGCGAGCCGGGAGACATAGTCCCTCCAGCACGTCCTGGGTCTTCCCCGGGGCCTCCTCCCGGTGGGACATGCCCGGAACACCTCCCGAGGGAGGCGTCCAGGAGGCATCCGAAAAAGATGCCCGAGCCACCTCAGCTGGCTCCTCTCGACGTGGAGAAGCAGCGGCTCTACTCCGAGCTCCTCCCGTGTGACTATGCTCCTCACCCTAGTTTGTAACTCTAATTGCTAATAAAAACACTATCATTCAAGATTCAAGATTCAAGATTCAAGATTCAAGATTGTTTATTTGTCATATGCAGGATCAACACAAGGTCAACAATGCAATGAAATGCTTAGGATCAGAAGAACCGTTGACTCGCTAAGATAGTCAAGAAGTACTAATAACATGCAATAATAGTACATGGTAAAAAAAGTGTTGCAAAGTGCAGGGGAAGAAGTAAACAATATAATAAACAATATAATAAAATATGTAATAAAATAAAAAAGCAAGGTACAATGTACAAGGTGCAGGTAGGATTAAATCAAGATCAAATAAGGTGTAAGTATTTCACAGATTGCACATAATATGGTGTAGTATAAGTGTTGCATGTGGATTTCGTATTGCACATAGTATGATATAAATATTGCACATAGGTTATTGCACTGATTATTGCACATGTAACAGTAATTTACAGTGAGGTAGTGACAGACATGATATATTCATATAGAGCAGCAGCAGTAAACATAATTATGCATAATGAAAGGTAGTTTAGTGCAGTATTATTGAGAGTTCAGTATTATTTAGAGTATTACCCAGAGTTCAGTAGTCTGACAGCTTGGGGGTAATAGCTGTCTTTGAGTCTTTTTGTGCGTGCTGGCAGGCTCCTGTATCGTCTACCAGAGGGTAACAGACGGAAGAGTCCTTGTGCCGGATGAGTATGGTCCTTAGTGATGCTGCGTGCTTTACGCAGACCCCTGCTGTGGTAAATGTCCTGGATGGAGGGGAGACTGCTGCCAGTGATGTCCTCTGCCGCTCGCACCACCCTCTGTAGTGCTTTGCGGCTCTGAGCGGTGCAGTTCCCATACCACACTGTGATGCAGCCCGTCAGCAGGCTCTCGATGGTGCACCTGTAGAAGTTTGTGAGGATGCTGGTGTTCATACCAAACTTCCTCAACTTCCTCAGGAAGTAGAGTCTTTGTCGGGCTTTCTTAACCACAGTGTCTGTATGTAGTGTCCAGGACAGATCCTCAGTGATGTGTACCCCAAGGAACTTAAAACTGCTGACCTGCTCCACCTCAGCGTTGTTGATGGAGATGGGGGGATGCTGGTCCGCACGCTGTCTCCTGAAGTCCACGATCATTTCCTTAGTTTTGCTGACGTTCAGAGAGAGGTTATTTTCCTGACACCAGCTGGTCAGTGATTTCACCTCGTCTCTGTAGGCGCTCTCATCGTTGTTGGTGATGAGGCCTAGGATGGTGGTGTCGTCAGCAAACTTGAGGATGGTGTTGGACCTGTGCCTGGCGGTACAGTCGTAGGTGAACAGGGAGTACAGGAGAGGGCTGAGAACACAGCCCTGGGGTGCCCCAGTGCTGAGGACACGTGTGGAGGAGACGTGGCTGCCGATCCTCACCGCCTGTGGCCTGTTGGTGAGGAAGTCCCATATCCAGCAGCAGATGGACGTCCCCAGGCCCAGGGCGGTGAGCTTAGAGACCAGTTTTGAGGGGATTATGGTGTTGAATGCCGAGCTGTAGTCGATGAAGAGCATTCTCACATATGTGTTTCCTCTCTCCAGGTGACTGAGAGAGGTGTGGACTGCTAGAGCAATAGCGTCGTCTGTAGACCTCTTTGCTCTATATGCAAACTGCAGGGGGTCCAGGGTGTCGGGGAGGGAGTCACAGATGTGTCTCTTCATGATTCGTTCAAAGCACTTCATGATGACAGATGTGAGTGCTATGGGCCGATAGTCATTAGGACAGGATGCTGTGGGGGTCTTTGGGATGGGGACTACAGTGGAGGTCTTGAAGATGGTGGGCACGATAGACTGGCTCAGAGACAGGTTGAAGATGTTTGTGAACATCCCGGCGAGTTGGTCAGCACAAGCCCTCAGCACCCGTCCGGGGATGCCGTCGGGTCCTGGTGCTTTGCGGGGATTCACTCTCTTGAACGCCCGTCTCATTGTAGCAGTGTCTATACAAAGCACAGCGTCTTCACTGTCCACATGGGGTCTGGTGACAGGCGTGGTGTTATCTGCATCAAACCGGGCGTAGAAGGTGTTGAGTTCGTCCGGAAATGATGCGCTGGACAGTTCCACGGGCCCGCTCCTCCCCTTATAGTCAGTGATGCAGCGTAGCCCATGCCACACCCGTCTCGGGTCATTGCTCTGCTGGGCAGACTCCACTCTCTCCCTGTAGTCCCTCTGGGAAGTCCTGATGGTCTTTCTGAGGTCGTACTTGGCTGCTTTGTAGGCTTCGGGGTCTCCTGAGTTGAAGGCGGCGGTGCGAGCTTTCAGTTTAGCACGCACCTCCGGTCCCGCCCAGGGTTTCTGATTAGGGTAAGTGCAGATGGAGATTTTGGGCACCGTGTCCTCAATGCACTTCCCTATGTAGCCTACGACAGAGTCTGTGTACGCATTAATGTCACCATCCGCTGCGTCTGCAAACATCTGCCAGTCTGTTGTTTCAAAGCAGTCCTGTAGCACCTCATCAGACATACTGCTCCATTTGTGTATTTGTCTGGGAACCGGTTTTTCCAGTTTAAGCCTTTGTTTGTACGCAGGCAACAGCAAGATGGCGCTATGGTCAGATTTGTCAAAGGCTGGGCGGAGGAGGGGTTTGTAACTGTCTTTAAATGGGGTGTAGCAATGGTCTAAAGTCTGCCCCCCCCTGGTGGGGAGGGATATGTGCTGGTAGTATTTCGGTAGAACCGTTTTCATATTGGCTCTGTTGAAATCCCCCACCACAATGAAAGCTGCATCAGGGTGTGAGTTTTCAAGTCCATTTATAATCCCATACAGTTGTTCTAGGGCTTCTGTTTTATCAGCTTGTGGTGGAATATAGACTACAGTGAGGATTACAGAGCTAAAATCTCTGGGCAGATAGAAGGGTCTAACTTTGATGGTTAGCAGCTCTAGGGCTGGAGTGCAGCGAGTTGTTAAAATACGTGCGTCTGTTGCCCACAAAGAGTTAACCATAAAGCACACACCCCCACCACAAGACTTGCCTGAGTCCTCCGTTCTGTCCTGCCTGTATATAGTGAAATTGTCCGGGGTAACGGCGCTGTCGGGAATGGTTGGGTCCAGCCAGGTTTCCGTAAAGGCAAAAACGCAACAGTTCCTCGTGTCCCGTTCGAAATAAATCCGTGCGCGCAGGTCATCCAGTTTATTCCTCAGAGACTGGACGTTTGCAAGCAGGATAGAGGGAAGAGTAGGTCTGTTGTGTCTCTGGCGGGTTCTCCACAGCACACCGGCTCGTTTCCCTCGCCGCGTTCTCCTCCTCTTACGGCGCCAGAGTAAACAAAGGGGCAGGATGTCCACCGCCGAAGCCTCGAAAACCGGCTTAAAGTCCGCGCTTACTGACGGACGTAGCTCCAAAAGTGAGCTACGGTCATACACATAGCGTGGGAGTGCAGTGCAAGTACAAAAAGTGTGAAAAGTGATTGAAAATAAGATAAAAATAAGATAAAAGGAGCGAGTCGGCACGGAGCGACTGATCAGTGCGTCCATTCTGCGGCGCAACCTGATGACGTATGGTTATCATGCACATAACCACACTTTTGATCATTTATGTATTGAAGAAGAAGTGACGAAGAAGTGACTTTATTGATCTCACACAGGAGAAATTCTTCTCTGCATTTAACCCATCATTATTCGGAGCAGTGAGCAGCACATTACTGCGCCCGGGGACCATCTCCATGATCTTCTTGCTTCGGTTTGGTCAGGACCACAGCTGGAGGATTTTACCTGGAGCATGTTTTGGGTTGCATTTACATTGAGCGTTTGACTTTCAGACGAACTGCTACGAACTGTGTTACTCACAAGATATTTGCTCTTCACAGAACAAATAAGTTTTATGTAGAATCCCCCAGTCGTCCAGTTTTTTGGTCGAATACGTTTCGCAGCTCATCCAAGTTGCTTCTTTAGTTCTGGTCAGACGCTGGTGGTGTTAAGCTGGGGAACTCCACCTCGTCCGCTGCCCCCTTGCACTGTGGAGTCCCCCAGGGGACCTGTTTTATTTATGTTGTACCTTTTACCTCTTGGCCAACTCCTACATAAATATGGTGTGTCGTATCACTTTTATGCAGACGACACACAGATTTATCTGCCCTTGAAAAAAAGCAGCAGCAGCTCCCTGACACCCCTGCTTGAGTGCCTTAAAGGGATATGCCACCCCCAGGTCAAATTTGGGCATCTCCCCACAGTCCAGAGACTAAAATAAGTGGTGGAAAGCGTTTTCCTGCTCACCCAGCCATTGTCCGAGTCTGTGGCCACTGACCGCCGCGGTAACTGGTGCTCCTCCGCCTTAGACTGGAGTCTAACGTAGCCAGAGAAAGATTTCGGCCAAAAGGAATTAATTTGCTCGATGCGTTTCCCAATTACTTTGTGTGTAGTGCGCATTCATATCGAGTGCAAATAAATGTGCAAATCAACACGGAGAGCTTGCCTTGGTCATTTTGGGTGGGAACTATTTTCCAGTGCGTAAGAATACAGGCGTATCACGCACCACGTTGTGCAACAGGGGAACTCCCTTCCCGGTGCGTAACAGGGATTCCCCTGGTAGCGTGCTGCGTGATACGACTGTATTCTTACGCACTGGAAAATAGTTCCCACCCAAAATGACCAAGGCAAGCTCTCCGTGTTGATTTGCACATTTATTTGCACTCGATATGAATGCGCACTACACACAAAGTAATTGGGAAACGCATCGAGCAAATTAATTCCTTTTGGCCGAAATCTTTCTCTGGCGACGTTAGACTCCAGTCTAAGGCGGAGGAGCACCAGTTACCGCGGCGGTCAGTGGCGACAGACTCGGACAATGGCTGGGTGAGCAGGAAAACGCTTTCCACCACTTATTTTAGTCTCTGGACTGTGGGGAGATGCCCAAATTTGACCTGGGGGTGGCATATCCCTTTAATGACGTCAAGGTTTGGTTGGCTCAAAATTTCTTGAACCTCAAAGAGACCAAGACTGAGGTGATAGTGTGCGGGCCCGGTGGCAGTGCCAGCTCTGTCTGACTTGGGTCCTCTCAGACAGCACATTTATTATTATCACTTTATTTATTGCTTTTTTAGTAATGTTTTTATAATTGCTTTTGTTTTTAGTTATTTTATTATTATCACTTTATTTATTGCTATTTTAGTAATGATTTAATTAAGTTCTATTGATTTTATGTGCAGCACTTTGGAAACTGTCTCTGTTTATAAAATGTGTTATAGAAATAAAGTTGGATTGGATTGGATTGGACACTGCCTATATCTGCCTGAAGGGTGGAGCTAACTACAATGAAATTACTATGAAACTACCACACCTACGTGTTTACAGTTTCTGTTAGTTAGGTAGGTCTATTCAATATGCAGTGGGGAGTGGAGTGTGGGTCTTGTTAACAGAAATGGAGTTTTCACCTCTGGACCTGACCTGCTGCCCTATTTTCTTTGTTTTGATTTAGGTTTGAGGATAGAGTTATAGATGGGAGACAAATGATGTCTGAGACCTCCATTTCTGTTCAAGGAAGGATTCTCTTTCTTGACAAAAATAGCCTCTTTAACTCCCTTTCTTTTCTTTTCTCTGGCCAAGATATGTACCTCACTGTCCACAAAGGAGTGGCCCGTGGCTTTTAGGTGGAGATGTACGGCAGATGAAGGTCCTCTCTGGCTCTCCCGTCTGTGTCGGTACATCCTCTGTTGGAAGTGGCTGTTTTGTTTCTCCAATGTCACGCTCAGTGCTGAGTGTAGTGAAGACTGCAGTGAACCGATGGGAAAGGAGCTGTTAACCTGAAATCTACGTTTTCATGACATAACGAGGTGGAACTGAGCATTTAGAACTTTGTGAGGTGATGAGGTAACAACATTATAACATGGCTTAAACCTCACAAGAACATTTTGCGTAATATAGGACCTTTAAATTACACAAGGCCAATCCAGTTTTCCTGGTGTTAAGGTAAAAGTACTGCTAAAACTGCTAATGAACACTAGTTTAGCTGGACTAAAATAATGAAGGAAATTAGATTTAAAAAAGCAATAATAAGTAATTTATACATACTAACAGAGATTAATCTAATTAAGTGCTCGTTATGCCTCTCCGTGTTAGTCATCTATTAATAACCCATGTGATCTCGATACTAAAGTGTTACCAAACAAACCCATAGAAGACAACAAGAGGAGCACACAACAAGGCAGTGTTCAAAGCCAAAGAGTATTAAAAAAAATACAAATAAACAAGCCAGAGAACATGAGAGGATCTTAAAGGCTCTGTATCTAATTTAAAAACAAGAAAAAAAAGAACTACTTCATTTCATCCGGCTTTCCACAACCCTCAGAGACCAGTGCGGGGACCAGTAAAGCACTTATAGGACAATGCAACGCTTTATAATTATATACAGACAGTACACAGCATAGTGCACATAAAATATAGCTAATGGGGTAAGTATATGTGAAGAATTTGGGTACAGGCCCTTTTAATTTCCCATCCCATTTCTCTGCCACCTCTTCGTCTTACCCCTACCCCTTGGTTTTGCTCGTTCATGTGAGGACAAGGGGTGTCCCGATTCTAATTTTGATCAAGGGCTCGGGCTACGACCTCGAGCTACATACCCCTTGAAACGAAGTAAACTCTCGACCAGACGTGGAACGAAGGGGTACGACTACAAGCTCAGGCAGGTTTTGGGATCAGGATGGCAGCGTCACATCCACCAGCCAAGGAGTCTCATAAATGTATTTTTAGCAGTTGTAATTATCGATTAACAGTTTAGCAGGTTTACAATTATGACGCTTATGTTCTACGTTACTTTTAGTGAACTGTTGTTGTGGTTTTAATTGTAGTGATGTCTGTTTAGCCGACGTTATCGTTTTCATCGAACTTTCATGTATAAACAAGCTAGTTTTTTGTTGAGCTGAGGTAGCCGATAATCCTTGACATGGCAAGGGATGACGACGCAAACAATAATCGAGTGGTGTTCTATTTCATAGGGGAATATTCGTACCCCGAGCCCTCTCAGCTCGGTATCGAGGGGCAAGACAAAGACATAGATAAAGGGGAAGAGGAAGGTGTAAGACAGAATAATGGGACGCAGCCTTAAGCCACGTTAGAATGCTCTTACCTCATCAAAAACATACCTGGATTTGTGTTTTGTTTCATTCACACAAGCTTGAGTAACCCTTTATTATTAATCTGTCTACATCTCCAAAGCTCCAAATGCTCTGTTCCACCTTGTGATGTCATCAGCAGCAGATTTCAACTGCTCCTTTTACCTAATTTAATTCAATAGAGTTTGGCAATTCCAGAACTGAAATCATCCAAATGCTTCTAGTGAAGGTGTACGGAGTTTAAAAACACAGTGGAGCACTTCACATCACAAGGTGTAAAATAGTGATTTCTGTTTTAGAGAAGCACTCAGTCTAAATATGTAGGTTTGTGTGTTAAACATGTGAGAGTGAGACAAAACACAAGTCCAGGTGTGTTTGAGATGTGGAAACTATATTATAACGTAGATCAGAAAATAGTGTAATATGGACTCTTTAACAATCTCGACTGAACAAAAGGCCCTTTAACACGTCGATCGTCTAAGGCTCAGGGCTTTTTTCACTCAGGACGGAGTGAGCCAGTCTTCTCGCTCCCAGGATGTTCCAGGGTTGCCATTGCAAATCCATTACTTTCCTTAACAAGCCTTCCTGACCCAGCACAGAATAATGAATACACAGAAGACAACTAAGACAGGAGTGTGTTATGTTCTCTTACAGTGGCACAACTTATTACAGATATTTTTATTTTTTTATTTTGGGCAAGTAAGCAAGTTACATTTTTTAAAAAGTGCAATAACCGAAATAACAATAAACAGAAATTTAAAAAAAAGAAAAACATTTGCCCAAAAAGGAGTGGGGAAGAAGAAAACTTTTTTAATCCCATCCCCTCTTCTAATTTAGCATAATGAGCTTCTATTGTATTTTTCAGAAATTTTCATTTCATTTATTGGTTTATTAGGACAGTGTACAATTAAATCAAGCACAGTGGCAGAGATGTTTGTAACAGATTGTAGATCATAGCTACAATAGACTTGAACAGTGTAGAATCCCTCAGTCGTCCAGGTAGAATCCTTGCCTGGTTTACACCAGACCATATCACACGTGATATATGGTCTGGTAGCCACCTACTGAATATCTCGTAGCGGAGGTGTGGTTTACGATCGCCAACAGCCGTTTATTGGGCGTTACGAATGTCTATCATTTGGCGTATACGTAGTCCATAGCCAATCATGTCAGTTGTCAGTTCAAACTACAAGTTTCCGTTTGTCATGTAGTACGTGTCACCGTCTTTACACCCCTCCCCGCTCTCTGATTGAATCCCAAAATCAGGAGAGCTCACTTAGCCCCGTTGCCAGGCTGTTTTTCAGATCGGAACGAACAAAAGCAGCCTGGGATTTCCCAGGTTAGTAGAATCCACGGCAAAAGGAGAAATTTGTCAACTGGACAAAAGTTTATTTGGGCGAATACATTTCGCAGCTCATCCAAGCTGCTTCTTCAGTTCTGGTCAGATGTTGGTGGACACTGCCTATATCTCCCTGAAGGAAGGAATGAACTACAATGAAATTACTCGGAAACTACCACACCTACGTGTTTACAGTTTTGTTTTCAGGTTCTGTTAGTTAGGTGGGCCCACCTAACTAACAGAACCTGAAAACAAAACTAAAAAAATAAACTTGTCCAGTTGGGAAATTTAATTTCTCTTTTTGCCATTAGACTTTAACTATTTACAAAAGGAAATCAACAATGGTAAAGAAATTAAGGAAACCAACAATGGAAACAAACGCAGATACAAGTTATGTAATGAACAGAACAAACCAACAATGGTGCGGAAACGACAAACATAAAGCAGCTCTACAGAAGGCAGTTTGTTCTAATATTCACACCCACTCTCTATAAACTGTGACCAGACCATATGTTTATAGAACAACTTGAATTTATGGATATTTTGGCATTTCTTGAGACGTGTATCCAGACTGAGTTTTACACCACATGTAGACACAGAGACATTTAGTAGTAGTAGTTCGAACATTTGGCAATTTGAAATTTATGCCTTTTAAATTATGAGTTCTCTCTCTCATTTTGAACAAGTTTTGTAGATTACTTGGTAGTAAATTGTTGAGTGCTTTAAATAATATTATCAGTGTATAATATTTTACAAGGTCAGGAATCTTTAAGAAATACTACCCCCTATGCACGGTAAAAAAATATATATATTAGGGGTGTGAATCTTTCACTCACAAAACGGTTCGATTCGAATCTCGATTCACAGGCTACGATTCGATTCAGGGACGATTCATAAAATTAGTAAACGATCCGGTACGATTCGATTCGATACGATTCGATCCGATCCGGTTCGGTTAATTTAGATTCAGTACAAAGGTAGATAAGGTAGATATCAAAAATAAACAAGCAAGTTGCCTATTAAAGGCAAAAATCTGAATGAATCAGAATTAGTGCTTCAGTCACAGTTTCAGTAACTGTATAAAAGTGCAACATATCACTGACAAGAAGATAGATATTACTAGGCAGTTATAGAAAACACTAGCATGTTAAATCCAACATGTCTTTTTATGCCTGTAATTAACTTTTCTTAACAAAAAAAAAGAAAATCAGAGAGAGCTCTTAACACTGAATAATACTTCTCCATCTCATAACATTACCTCAGTCTCCTTTGAGACAAAAATCATCTGTGTGTGTGAAGTATGTTTCTATACACACAAATCATAAGTATTTAATACAGAAATGCACCAATTCTGATTATACATTGTATTTTCCACACAAAAGTAAATTAGCCAAGTCAATTTTAGCCCAAATCAAATATACATTGCCAATACATGAATGTTGTCTAAATAAATCACCCAATCCACTAACCGTGACAATAAAACCGCTAGTGTCATGCAATTGTTATGGTCTACTGCAGACTACTGAGCCGATAGTGAAACATCAGACCGACAGTGAAAGTTTTATCAACGCGACACAACAATGGCACAAAAGTTAACCACGTATAGGAACCATGTCCATAAATAGCGGTAGCCCACCAAATTAATTTAACCACAGCTCAATAAAAGGAAACTTAGCTTAGCTTACCCATAGAGTAGATCTCCTGACGAGACGAGGCGGCGGGAAACCCGCCCTCCGCACAATGCGAATTGGGACACGGCTATACAGTGCAAACATTTTGTGCTCGCTTCCGCATATAGCCCGCGCCGCTCGCATGATTGGCAGTTAACCGGCCAATAAGCTTCAACCCCAGGTAAGTGAACCACCCACCGTTCGCGAAAGAACGCAAACACACACAGCGCGGCTTCTGCGCCATGAGAGAGACCACTCAGGAGCCGAGAACCGATTCTTGGCCGTAAATCCGGTGCATCGGACCTTTCGTAGTGAATTTGGACTAGGGATGGGCGATACCAGTTATTTTTGTTTCGATACGATACCAAGTAATACCAGGGTTAGAATCGCGATATCGATACCGATACCGATACTTTCATACATTTTTTAATACTACAGAAAAACACTAACCTGGCTCTAACTAGATACCTTGGCTTTGCAAAGCTCCACCAGGGGGCTTAGCTCCACACATTCTAACACCAGATATCTGAAAAAAAATCTTTGATGAAATGAAAATGGCAATGCAGACATCAAATGTGACCACTAGACTTTTGTTTGTGCTGCTTGTATTGCACGTTGTATTTTTATGTATTTGCCTGCCTAGGGACTGCGGATGAAAACTAGCTTTGTAGCTAAAATTCGGCATATTTACATTTGTTTTATACTTATGTTCATTAATGTGCATTGTCCCTATCAAATAAATAAATAAATCTATTGTAAGTTGGGCACTTGCAGCCTATGAAAAAAGACAACAAATGAAGTATCACTATTCTCACTCTCACATACATACATTCTCCTCACATACTCTACTCTTAGTCTTCTACATGGTTGATGGTTCCCTGGATTCTCCCTCTCTCAAACGCCTCGGCAGCTGACCTCTGTCGTACTGCTGTTGCTGCTGTGCTGGAGGGAGCTGCCTGACTCGCCTCCTGTCGTCGTTTGGTCAGTAGCATTTCGTCATGTTGAGGTTTATGATTTACGATCAAGTGTTTATTTAAATTTGTGGTATTGCCACAATATCGGATCATTTTTTGGCACACACTGCACTTTTGTCATCCACGGTGTGGAAGTAACTCCACACCACACTTCGCTTGCGGTCTCCCATGGCTCCTGCAGCCCCGCGCCGCTTTGACTGAAATCTCACAGCAGTGAGTCTATCGCGGGATGACGTACTACCCCACGTTTGGTGAGAACGCGGAAGGAAAAGTAGTGCCTGACAACTGGCAATGGTTGAATAATGAACAAAACACATATGAATTTGAACTAAATAAACTGAAAGTTAAGTCAGTAAGAAAACATGACTTGGTATCGATATTTTAATACCAGGATCGATGCATATTCAATACCCCATCAGGATCGATATATCGATACTTTGGTATCGATCCGCCTATCACTAATTTGGACCGATCCGGGCTCCGCTGATCGGTACACTCAGATCGCAGAGGTCACAGACCGATAACCGATCCAAATCGGTTAATCTTTACACCCCTAATATATATATAATAATTCTGATCTATGTTAAAATGTTCATCACAAACAGACCTGGAGTTGTGTTTTGTTTTATTCACACATGTTTAACGCACAAACCCTGCATATTTAGGCTTCTGAAAACTGAAAACCTGTGATGTCATGTGGTATTACAGGAAGCTCCACTGTGGTTTTTATACTCCATACAACTCCATACTGGAATCACTTGGATAATTTCAGCCCTGGAATTTGTAATGTCTTCAAAACAAAAGGTAAAAGGAGGTGTTTCAGCTTTGGAGATGTAGACAGCCGAATAATAAAGGGTTATTCAAGCGTGTGTGAATGAAACAAAACACAACTCCGGGTAGTTTTTTGATTATCACATGGATTAAAGCTCACAAGACAACATTTTGTATAATATAGGACCTTTAACAATTAAAAACAACGCATTATGTTACAGGGAAAAGTCCTCAAAATGTTGCCTGTAACAGCAAGCCGAAACCCATGGAGACCACTTACTTCTCCTCAGCACACTTTAGTTTACCCTTAATCCAAGTTTGGGGGATTCCTCACCAACGAGCCCAGACTTTAAATGCAAATACTCCATCAGCTAGTTAAAGAACTGTTTTTAAAATAGTCTGAAAATGATCAGTGCATAAGTCCAGCGTTTCCGAGGCAGATTTTTGTGTGCACACGATTGGGCCCAGAGGGAGTTATTAACAAACTGCATCACGTACCTGAAACTGGCCCAGCTTCTGTCTGAAAAGAAAACAACTACAGCAGATGTTCGTAAATGTTTACATCCCACGGCGCTAGCTTTAGCCAAACCACACATACACAGCAGGCTAATTGGATGCATGATTTAATTAAATAGTGATATGATAATGTAAGAATGAGGCCTGGGGAGAAAAAACAGTGGAGATGGTGGTTTTAAAGCCGCGTTCTTGTCCTTTGTAGTTTATGGCTGGTCAAAGCGCGACCAGGTTCGGTGGCGTTTAAACGAGACGGGGATTGAGGTTTTTACTAAACTGCCATTGTCAAAAACATTCCTGGAGTTAAAAGTGGTCAATGTGCCAAAAATGTGTATAACTTTTTTTTTCTTTAATAGTTGTAAAGAGGCAACTAAAGCTATTTACTGTTTTGTGATTGGTTAAATCCACCTGTCACTCACACAGAGCATGATGGAGGTTGATCAATAGTAGGAGAGGGTGGGGAAAGAATTTTTGACCATAGAGATGCATGAAACATGGAGTGGTCCCAGGCAAACCATATGCTCCAGAACACTGACAAGACCAAGGAACTGGTGGAGAAAGAGGACACCAGTGGAGCTTGTTGCCCTCCAGGGTCATGATGTGGAAATAGTGGATTACTACAAGTACCTCGGCGTCCACGTGAACAACAGGCTGGACTGGAGGGACAACTGTAATGCTGTGTACAAGAAGAGCATGAGCAGACTCTTCTTCAGGGGCGCCCAACCAGTCGACCACGGTTGACTGGTCGATCGGGGGCCAAGTGTCAGTCGATCGCCAGGGCTTAAAGCTCAATTCCGATTTTTTTGTGAAATCCGATTTTTTGCGCATGCGCCCCGGAGGACACGACCAGGTCATGCGCAGTGAGCGTGCTCAGTGTTTATGGAAGTAGCCTAAAGTTGCTGGAGACAGAGAAGGACAAGGTTTTTGGCCACAGCGTTTTGCGGGTCAGTCCGTTTTGCGGGGCAGTTGCCGCTTCACTGCAGGCATGAAAATCCCTCACCTTTTGGCGAAACTCGCCGAAACGTTCGGGTGAGTCATATTATCATATTATTTCTACATCAAAGGGACAGATTATCTGACATCAGGGGCCTGGGACTAAACCGGGACTAAACCAGGTCTAAACCAGGTCTAAACCAGGACTAAACCAGGTCTAAACCAGGTCTAAACCAGGACTAAACCGGGACCAAACCAGGATTAAACCAAGACTAAACCAGGTCTAAACCAGGACTAAACCAGATCTAAACCAGGACTAAACCAGGACTAAACCAGGTCTAAACCAGGTCTGAATCAGGACTAAGGTGTGTATGTGTGTGTGTGTGTGTGTGTGTGGGGGGGGGGGTTTACCACCCCTGCTCTAAGATCAGGTCTTTCAATGTGTGCAGTAAGTTACTGGAGATCTTCTCCCAGTCTGATAGATAATCTGTCCCTTTGACAGATTATCTGACATCAGGGGCCTGGGACTAAACCGGGACTAAACCAGGTCTAAACCAGGACTAAACCAGGTCTAAACCAGGTCTAAACCAGGACTAAACCAGGCCTAAACCAGGTCTAAACCAGGACTAAACCAGGTCTAAACCAGGACTAAACCGGGACCAAACCAGGATTAAACCAAGACTAAACCAGGTCTAAACCAGGACTAAACCAGATCTAAACCAGGACTAAACCAGGACTAAACAGACTAAACCAGGTCTAAACCAGGACTAAACCAGGTCTAAACCAGGTCTGAATCAGGACTAAGGTGTGTATGTGTGTGTGTGTGTGTGTGTGTGTGTGTGTGTCTTTCAATGTGTGCAGTAAATTACTGGAGATCTTCTCCCAGTCTGTGGAGGCCAGAGCCCTGGACTTCGCTGTGGTCTGCTGGGGGAGCAGCACCAGTTAAGAGACACTGGACGGATTGACAAACTGATCCGCAAAACTGGTCACGTGATCGGCGGTGAGCTGGAGACATTTGTCACAGTGGGAGACAGGAGGACACTGGACAAACTGCTCTCCATCATGGACACTCCTGCTCACCCACTGCACCAGACCATGGAGGGACAGATATGTATATAGCTGGGATTTGATGTTTTATTTGATATTTTATTGCTTATTTTTCTAGTTTATTCTAATTTGTACATATACACTTTATTTCCATGTATTCTATGTTTTGTTCCCCTCTGTTATATTTATATTTGATGAGTGAGCTACTGTACCCAAATAATTTCCCTTGTGGATCAATAAAGTTTGTCTCAGTCCAAGTCTAAACAGAAAAGCTCAGAATCATGATATGGCCAGGGCAGAATGTCACAAGAATGAGAATCAGAATTCCATTTTTACCATCAGTTTTCCCGTTTTATTCATTTTAACTTTCTATGTTGTGTCTCTTAAAACAAAATCTGCAATCGATATATTAGCAAATTAATAAAGAAATAAGGCAGTACACATTAGTTGATATGACAGATGAAAATATGTACGAAAGTTGTCGTGGGCACTGATATTGTCATTGAGGTTGTAATAGGTGGTGAAGGCGGCTGCAGGCGGACAGTGCACGACGGTTGGATTTGTGTCCAAGATTCCCCTGACCTCACTCCGCTGTGCTCTGGTGCAGCCTCTACGTCGGTCTCGGTGATCTCAAGACGATCTTGTGAGAGTCTGAGCCAGGCAGTGTGCTTTTAGAGCTGGGTGGTATGTCCAAAAATTGATATCACGGTATTTTTAAAAATTAGATCAGTCTCATGTTGTTGTTTTTTTTCATGTACTAAGTGGTACCATGTCTTTGGCGATGGTAATATCGTTCCAGTATTTGCTTTTCTTGTCGTAGGTAGTCGTTAGCAAACGTGTCTTTGAGTGACGCCTGAGTGGCGTTTTGTGTTGCGGCGCCAACTTGAACGTTCCCTGCAGACGTGGAAGAGGATGCAGATCTTAGTTTCGTGCATTCTTCATATTCCAGGACATGTTTGAGACGGAGGTGGTGAAGCAGATCGCTCGTGTCGCCTTCTGTGGCTACAGCTAACCGCGGCGCCCGGAATGCGTAGTCTCAGCCCGAGCCACAAACCAGCCGCACGAAACCAGCAGCGGCACGTGGCGGTTTAATCCTGGTTTAGTCCAGGTTTAGACCTGGTTTAGACCTGGTTTAGTTCTGGTCTAGACCTTGTTTAGTCCATGTTTATTCCTGGTCTAGTCTCTTAGCCAATCAGGATGCAGAACACAATGTTACACTATAAAAAAAAATGTTACACTATAAAAAAAAAAATTGGGAAAAAATAAATAAATCCGCGAACCGCGATAGAGCGAGGGATTACTGTATTTTGTTATTCAGCATTAATATATTTGTCTGCTTTTTACTAAGGAATAATTAATTGAGGAATATACAATATAATAATACTATGATATATTTATGACTCAGTGTTATGTATACTATAGCTTATATTCTTAAAGACCCTATTGAAACACTAAAATTCAGGTGAAAAACGCTGCTTATCAATTAATCGTAAGTCGATCGATAAGGTCAATCAACTACAGATTAATTAATTAATCGATAATTTGCATCCCTAGTACGCACACACTCACCGGTATTGGGATATATAAAAAATGTATATAATAAAAAATAAAAACACCGGTATTCGGTATGAAGCACTATACTGCCCAGCCCTACGCTTGCTCTTTCCCGACTGTGGCTACCTGCATGAACTACTAACACTAAAGTATGATGAGAACTTATGTCCATGAGCTGATTAAGTCCAAGCCATGTTCTGATCCTACAGTTGGTGAGATAAATTGTAGGCCAGGCAGAATAGGTGTTCCAGTACTTTGCTTTTTTATGACTGGTGCTCTTATTCAGAGCAAGTGTGGAACCAGCTTATTAAATAATGCTCATAGATGTCACCTTGTCATCATTTATTTTTAGAAGACAGATTATTACATCTACAAACAAGAAACATGTCAATGCACTTTTGTCTAATTCCATAGTACATTTGCGGTGCACAAATGATCATATTTTTGCTGCATGTGTTCCCACTCTCTGAGTATTTGTCACATACTGGCAAAAAGGTGAGTTTCATCAGATACCTCTTTTTGGGTGTCAAAAGTTATATGTAAAAAGTTAAAGTGAAATATCTGATTTTATTATTATCATTTTTTTTTTTTTTTTTGGACAAATAGGTAATTGTGTTCCATTTTCCTTTCTAGTTGTCATTCTCCAAATCCTCCAAATGCTCCACACATTTTCAATTTGTGGATTGATTTATGTTGTGCCACATTCAGCTTTACGGTTGTAATGTGCTGTGGTATGATTATTATTCATAATAATAAATGTTGATTAATGATGCAGCAAACCCAGCCCCAGCGATAGGGCAAAAGCTTGTCGGCAAGTAAAGGTCTCTAGATGGAGACTGATTTATTTAGTATTAATGAACTCATATTCAGTAAACACAAGCTAGGCTGGAGTAGCTGGTACACGTATTTGGCCCCAGTCTGAGCCATCCTAGTCTGGACCATGCCAGCCTGAACCGCCTTGCACAATCAAAGGTCCTGAAGAAGAGACACTACTGTACAGGAGATGCACCAGGTTCATGCTGAGCACCAAACAGCAGCCCCAGAACACTGTCCTGTTCACTTACATGCTAGGATTAATAACTGCACTAACTGACCTCTCCAGGCCATGAACGTGCAAAAAGATGAAAGTCTTTGGCATAGAACCTGATAGAACTAAGATTCCAAGTGTATATTATACAGGTCCCCACACCCTATGTGCATAGCAAAAATGGCAGCGATATCTAGTGTTGTTTTCCCCACAATTTACGTTTATAGGTCCACCTCTGCCCTATGGCTTATTTGCATTAGGCTCCGCCAGAAGTGATGAGGCTGCCCTGGCAACAGCACTCGAGCCCCCAGTGGGCTCTCCGCCTTCTGGTCTAGTAGTCCTCCTCCCCCTCCTAGTAGTCCTTGTCCTCCTCAAAGTTTTGGACATGTTGAAGAAGAAGAAGAAGAAGAAGAAGAAGAAGAAGAAGAAGAAGAAGAAGAAGAAGAAGAAGACACGCTTTATTCATCCCTGTAGGGAAATTATTTCTCTGCATTTGACCCATCCTTCAGGAGCAGTGGGCAGCTCATCTTTCAGGCGCCCGGGGACCCATCTCCATGATCTTATTGCTCGGCTTGGTCAGGACCTAAGCTGGAGGATTTTACCTGGAGCATGTTTTGGGTTGATGGGGGAACCCGGAGTGCCCGGAGGAAACCCACCCAGACACGGGGAGAACATGCAAACTCCACACAGAAAGGCTCGGGCGACCCGGGGATCGAACCCGGAACCTGTCTGTCTCACCTCTGTAGGATTCTTGATTGGTGAGGGTCCAAACACTGGAGAGAAGTTCAGGTAAAAGGGAATGTTTGTTTGCCGTTGATTGCCGTAATGTGGCCTCAAGTAAAAGCTGAATATTTCCTGAAAAGCAGAAGTTACATCCAAATGGACTAATGAAAGTGGAAAGTGACTGATGAAGTCTCTAAGGCTGTGTAGTGGGACAATGCCCTCGATGAACTACTGGGAATCCTTAGATCTCAATATCAGAGCTTATTTACATTGTTATATAACCTCTTAAATAGTATTGTAAGGTAAGACCCTTGAAACTAATATATTGTACTGTATGTGAGCGATATCAGAGCATGGTTAGAAAACATTAGGCATGAGTACGACCTTTTCATACAATGTTATATACAATGTGATGAAAGTTAGATCTTATAGATATGTAACCAGCAATAATTCTTCATTGTACTTGAAAATTTATTACATCTTGTACTTTTCTGAAGCTCCAGTTCAGTGTATAGGTGAGAAAGCAGTGGTATTTTTCCATCTTTTCTAATATTTTTCATCCATTGTTACAAGAAAGTAAACTCACTAATATTTCTACAGTGGACATTGCAGCTTATTCCACAAATCATTGGCAATTTTGATGTGGTTTCACCTTTACCTTCAGTTCCATCCATTCTGGAATTTCAAACATTCTGAGATCATATTTTAAGGGGTCTAGATGTTATTTACTTTCTCTTAGGCTGTTCTTTCTTGTTGAATCACAGACATCTTCCAACTCTACTTCAACTAGTTCCTCGGCAAAGAGATTAACATTATAAACATTATAGCCTTAACCATCTATACTCAACAAAAATATAAACGCGACACTTTTGTTTTTGCTCCCATTTTTCCTGAGATGGACCCAAAGATCCAAAATTCACTCCAGATACACAACACTACCATTTCTCTCAAACATTGTTCATAAATCTGTCCAAATGTGTGACAGCGAGCACCTCTGCCCCGCCGAGACAATCCACCCCACCTCACAGGTGTGCCACATCAAGATGCCGATCCGACATCATGACCAGTGCACAGGTGCGCCCCAGACTGCCCACAATAAAAGGCCACCCCGAAATGTGCATTTTTTTTTTTTTTTGCTTTATTGGGGGTCTGGGGACTCAGAACCAGTCAGTATCTGGTGTGACCACCATTTGCCTCATGCAGTGCAACACATCTTCTTCGCATAGAGTTTATCAGATTGTCAGTTGTGGCCTGTGGAATGTTGGTCCACTCCTCTTCAATGGCTGTGCGAAGTTGCTGGATATTAGTGGGAGCTGGTACACGCTGTCGTATACGCCGGTCAAGCACATCCCAAACATGCTCAATGGGTGACATGTCCGGTGAGTATGCTGGCCATGCAAGAACTGGGACATTTTCAGCTTCCAAGAATTGTGTACAGATCCTTGCAACATGGGGCCGTGCATTATCTTGCTGAAACATGAGGTGATGTTCATGGCTGTATGGCACAACAATGGGCCTCAGGATCTCATCACGGTATCTCTGTGCATTCAAAATGCCATCAGTAAAATGAACCTGTGTTCTTCGTCCATAACAGCCTTTGAAGAGGAGTGGACCAACATTCCACAGGCCACAATTGACAATCTGATAAACTCTATGCGAAGAAGATGTGTTGCACTGCATGAGGCAAATGGTGGTCACACCAGATACTGACTGGTTCTGAGTCCCCAGACCCCCAATAAAGCAAAAAAAAAAAATGCACATTTCGGGGTGGCCTTTTATTGTGGGCAGTCTGGGGCGCACCTGTGCACTGGTCATGATGTCGGATCGGCATCTTGATGTGGCGCACCTGTGAGGTGGGGTGGATTGTCTCGGCGGGGCAGAGGTGCTCGCTGTCACACATTTGGACAGATTTGTGAACAATGTTTGAGAGAAATGGTAGTGTTGTGTATCTGGAGTGAATTTTGGATCTTTGGGTCCATCTCAGGAAAAATGGGAGCAAAAACAAAAGTGTTGCGTTTATATTTTTGTTGAGTGTAGCTCCTCGATGTGGACAAACTACATCCATATGTCCACAGTTGTCCAACTTGAGGTTTTTTTTCCCCAAGTTTGGCTGCCATCACCAGCTCTCACCAACAAGCCAGTGCACCTCTTAAACCGACCTGTTATTTGGGACTCTCTAAAAGCTTGGCATTTCGTCTGGGGGTGGGACTTAAGATTCTATTGCAACCATGGCAACCCACTTTTGCCTATTCATGTGTTTTCCTATTCACCTGTGCTGCCAGGTCTAAAAAGGACTTTCTGACAAGACAAAAGCAAATTCAAACCTGAAATTGTATCCAAAACACATCCAGTTTTTTCTTTATTTTTTGTTGATGCAGAGGCACCATTTTCTCCAAACACAGTTATGCCAAACAACACACACTTTGGGTTAGTGGTTAGGCTGACAAATATGTCAATACATTTTTTTCACAATCAGGTTAAGTTTAGGATCAGGGTTAGGTTTAGGAACAGGCCATTTTAGAGTTTTGGGATAGGTTTTTGGGATAGGCTAAAGAAAAAAATCACTCATTCTCTACAGAAAATAGATTAAGAGTTTATTGATCTCACACACAGTGACACACAGGAGAAATTCACTTCTGCATTTGACCCAAGTGGGCTGCAGTGGGCAGCTTGTCTTTCCGGCACCCAGGGGGGCAGTACCGTGAAGGGTCTTTTATTAAGATTAT
The DNA here is from genome assembly GCA_036785185.1 of Paratrypauchen microcephalus. NCBI lineage: Eukaryota > Metazoa > Chordata > Actinopteri > Gobiiformes > Gobiidae > Paratrypauchen > Paratrypauchen microcephalus. The sequence goes on along the minus strand of JAVJIX010000106.1, from coordinate 1,292,638 downwards.
TAAGTCTTGCCCAAGGACCCACACTGATTTGCTCATTGCCGGGGGGATGGATTTAAACCCAGGTCCCCCGGGTGAAAGTAAAGTGGCTTACCAGTTGAGCTAGCCAGCCGACTGGACTTAGTGGAGATGCTGGGAATTGAACCCAGGACCTCATACACATGAAGCATGTGCTCACATACAGCCCACAGCAGTTAGTCTGAGTGGCATGGAAGGCAAACCCTTACCCCTGGATGAAATGCAGAGTATTTAGGGAGTCCCTGTATTATTTTATATGGAGCTGCTGGCCTTGACAGGAAATAAGTTCTGTATGGACTACGAAGCCGTTTTAAAGTCGAATCGGTGCAGTGTGACTTGTTGTTCACATGAACATTTTACATAAATCAGCCTATTTAATTTAAGCTGCAAAACTTTCTCAAATTCTGCATTGAAATGAATGTGATTCCTGTTTAAAAAGTAGTGCCACCACAAACAGTGCATTTTAGTTGCATTTAGAGGCAAAATGGGTGGGTCAGTGTCATTGACACTCTCCTGACCCATTAGATTAAAACCAGTTGCAGATTTATTTAAAAAAAAAATGCTTGGGGCAGATCTATTCTTATTATTTAACAAAAGAAATCCCAACATTAATAAAATGTCCACATCGTCAAAGAGACAAAGGCGTTCTCCACAGATTTATGGCTCATTGCCTCAGTGACATCAAAGCTGTGTACAGCTGAATGTGATACTGGTGCAGTTTGTTGTGGATGTGGAGACACAGTGAAGACGACTGATGTAAATGATATTTTCCATTGAGTTACGTGTTGAATAAGCAGATCTGAGCTGTGGGTCTAAGCAACTTTCTAATGTCTCCAATAACACATCTGAATCTATCAATCAATCTATCACATGCATAAAATGTGCTTATTTTGTCATTTTCAGAGCATGTTCTCAGCAGAAACACGGTGGAAACAAAACAAGACAAGTTTTTAGATTATCTGAAAAGTCAAGAAAAAAAAAAAACACAAAGTGGATTTAAACATCTCTAACTGAGCACCCATCAGGTGGATCAACACTTAATAATATGAGGAGGAGCTCAGAGTAGGGCTGATGCTCCTCCACCTGGATACCCATCAATCCATTTAATCGAATAACATTAAACATCAAACATCGTTTGACCATATTACAAAAAAACATCTTAGGTCAAATTCAATCTTAAGTCAGTGAAGTGCAAGAGTCTTAAGTTGATGGATCCAGTGTTCTCTTTAGAGAACCCTGTCTGGGTAGATGTTAGACAGGAGTATTTCCAGACTAAATGGTCATATAGCACTTTTCATCAAGGAACAACTCACCCATTCATACGTCGGTATACACAGACAAAAGGGACTGTCTTGCTCAAGGACATAATGACAAATGACAGCATTCATCTGTGGGAGCTGGAATCACACAATCAAGTGTTTACAAGAGAGAGATTTGCCAACCTTTGGATAAATGGACAAACACTCTGTTGCTGCAGTACTATCTCTAGGGGGCAGTTTTCCATGTTCAAGGCCAATATGTATCTTAAGGAAGAGATGGGAGGGTTAACACAGGGCAGTCCATGTTTTTACATCTAATAGTGCTCCGATGCTCTGTAATATGTACAGTATATACATCCACAGGAGCAGGTGATCATATAGATGACAGATTCTGTATTGCAGGATATGATTCCTCTGATGGGTATTTCTTGTTCAGTGAGAGGATGCTTAAAGCTGTTACAGCACTGACTGCAGCCTCCATATCAGTGAATACCATAAGGCAGACCTGGGCACAAAGGGCCGGTGTGGCTGCATTTTTTATTTTATTTTTTCTAACCAAGCAGCAGCACACCAGACTTGACTCATTTACAGTGAACCCTCGTTTATCGCGGGGGTTAGGTTCCAGAAATAGCCCGCAATAAGTGAAATCCGCGAAGTAGGACAATTTTATATTTTACAATTATTCTACATGTTTTAAGGCTGAAAACGCTTCACCAGACACATTATACACCTTTCTGAGACTGGTATTAACATTTTCTCACATTTTTCTCTTGTTTAAACACTCAAACTTTTGTAGATTTTCATTAAAATATATTAATAGTGGGGCGGGGGCACGTGACACGCGGGCACGTGCGCGCGGGCACGTGCGCGCGGGCACGTGCGCGCGGACACGTGCGCGCGGACACGTGCGTTTGTTTTGGTACCACATATCCATGCCATGTGCGAAAGTCGAGTGGAAAGCGACCTGGATATCATTTTGGGCAAGACTCAAGCCAATGCTAACAGTGCCGAACCGCTAACAGACGCCTCTGAGCACCACAAGACCAGGTAAGACCAACCTGCGCTCACAAGAGTTGGTTGCATTTCACCCCGGCTCCAAAATCAGTCCGCTATCAATGCGTCGCCAATACTCCACAGCTCTCTAGGACGGGGTCGGGTTCGTCCTCTCGTCCTCTCACGGGGAAGAGCCACTGTCTCCTCTGTGCGCGCGAGTGTCCTCTCCCCGCTGCGGCTCCCCCGGACGCCGCGCGGCCAGGCGCCAGGCCCGTCCATGTTGATTCTTGGCTCTTCCATGGTCCGGCTCGCACTCTCTTCCATGGCTCGTGCAAGTAAACAAAGGCCACACCTCCTGTCACCCAGGCGCTCTCGTGAAGGACATCTGAGACTCTGTCCCTACCATCCCTGGTCTAGACCTGGTTTAGTCCTGGTTTAGACCTGGTTTAGTCCTGGTTTAGACCTGCTTTAGACCTGGTTTAGTCCTGGTCTAGTCTCTTAGCTAATCAGGGCGCAGGACAGAATGTTACACTGTAAAAAAAAAGTTACACTATAAAAAAATTGAAAAAAAAAAAAAAAAAAAAAAATGGAAAAAAAAATCCGCGAAACAGCGAGGCCGCGAAGAGTGAACCGCGATACAGCGAGGGTTCACTGTAATCAACTGATCTCAGTCTTCAGACAGTTGAAGGTGTGCTCTTGGTTGGTTGGAACAAAAATCTGCAGTCACACCAGCCATTTGTTGAAAAGTTTGCCCAGGTCTGCCATAAGGGATACCAGTCTGTCTCTGAGGTTTCTTCCTCTTTTGTACACCACTAGGGGGTGCTCTTTAAAAGCCCCACCCAATGAAGAGTCAGTTTTAAGATTAGATTAAGCTTGGGCTTTTAGCCTTTATTGGTCTCACACACAATGACACACAGTGACACACGGGAGAAATTTGACTTCTGCATTTGACCCATCCTTTTTCAGGAGCAGTGAGCAGCCATCTTTTTCGGCGCCCGGGGGGCAGTACCGTGAAGGGTCTTGCCCAAGGACCCACACTGGTTAGCTGGTTTGTAGTATATGCCAATGTTTAGTTTTAATTGTTCTGCTGGTTTTGAATACACAGTTGAGATTTTTTTGGGGGGAGTGACCCCAAGAAAATCAGACTTGGTTTATATTTGATCTTTGCTGCAGCCACATTCAAAATAGATTTCTTATAGTAACTAACTGAACAACTGTTGGCTAATGCTACCTAGCTTTGACTGCAATGTCATTTGAGAGGGACTTGTTTAACAGCAAATAAGTTCACCTGTTGTAGGTCCATCTAAGTTAATTAATTATGGTCAGGTTGTGTTTAACAATCTAAATTAAATAACAGAGCTTCAGACAGAGCAGTGCCTCCAGTTAGCTTCACTCCCAATGTTAACTGCTCCTTGTAATAATTACTAATCAGTCTACTAATTCATATGTGATGGAATATGCACAAGGCGCTCAGTTTCCTTACAAGACAATAAAACCATCTCCTTCCTCATTCATTTATGTTTGAAATTACTGACACTATTTTAGCTCGACTGCCGTGTCCATTTTGATATTTAATAACACAAATGCCTCACACCGGGCATAAACAAAGACATATGTTTTCAGAAGCGATGAAGTCATTTAGCATCATTAGCCGAAGCTGCTCCGCTCTGATCCGTGCCCTTTTGAGCGCGATTGTGTGCACATGAATAATGCACATGTGCTTGTTGACATCCAATTAATTGATAGGATCCGTCCTCCACCCTCCTCCATGACGGGAACCGGGGAGAGGAGATTGAGAGAGGGGAGACAGAGTGAGAGAGAGGAGGACAGTTTTCCTAATAAAGCTTCCTCGAGCGCTAATCTCGTCCTGAGCTATTCCTGATTCGCCGCTGCCTGGGTTGTTGTTATGACACAGAGAGGAAATATTGATTCTGTTGTGCTTATTCAGAACGCTGGAGTGTGTGGATTCATATGGATCTCAGGAAGACAGAAATGAGTTAAACATGAGGTATAGAAACTTGCTATACAGCACCTCTATAGAATGCATTTTTGTGGTTTTGTGAGCTGCTTTTGGACACGTCTTGAAAACCTCGGTCTTTTATAATGTAAATTTTGTACATGTGGAAAACAACTTAGCCAACAAAAAGTACTCCTAGTAAACCAAAGATTGACATATGGCTGTAGATTAAAGGTGCAACTGTGTAACTTTGGGATGGAGGGTCATTACCTACAGAGGCACCATAGAGAGCTTCCTCACCAGCTGCATCACTGTGTGGTATGGCACCTGCACCGTGTCCTGCCAGAAAAAGATACACCGAGTAGTGAGAGCAGCTGCGAGAATCGTGGGTGTCTGTCTCCCCTCCCTGCAGGACATCTACTGCACCCGCCTCACCTGCAAAGCTCTCTGGGTGATCCCACCCACCCATCCAACTGCCTCTTCAGTCTGCTGCCATCAGGAAGGAGACTGAGGAGCCTCAGGGCCAAGACCAGCAGACTGAAAGACAGCTTCATCCACCAAGCTGTCAGGGTGTTTAAAGGTCCCATGGCATGAAATTTTCACTTTCTGAGGTTTTTGAACGTTAATGTGAGCTCCCCTACCCTGTTTAGCCCCCCCCCCATGGTTAAAAGTTGCGAAATGTCTAAACTGAGCATTTGCGATCCTTTTCTGTGTTACAAAAAATCGGAGCTCAAACGGGCGAGTTTGAACAAGGCACCTTATTGACGTCAGATCGAAAAAAGAAATGCAAATGCAGTTCCACCCCCGTCTGTCTGTGCTCAGCGTCTCTGTAAATCACGCCCAGAGAGTTTGGACTGCGAATGCGCTAGGCAATGCGAAATGCGTTTTTTTATTTGCCTGGAGGCACGTCTGAGTGTTTCTAGGCTCGGAAGTCCTTTATCTGAGCCTCTGGACCTTTGAACAGCAGTGGTTTAATTTTATTTTATGTGGAAATGTGTTTATTTTTCAATAAAACACTTCAAATCTCTCCCCCCGTGCAAAAACAAGGAAATGGATCAGCTGCGGGCTGACAGCGGAGAGCGGAGCGTTTGGCCACGCCCCCACCCTCTACTATTGGCCAGCTCTTTTCTCCTCATTTGCATTCAAGCAACAACTCCCGTGTTCAGAATGAGAAAAATTACTCTTTCTCAGCTTATCTCTGTTTCTCATGCACTGAGTGTTGATTTTGAAGAAGGATTCATTTACAGTATTAGGGAACCATTAAGGAGCCATATAAAAGCATCAAGAAGTACCATGTCATGGGACCTTTAACTCTCTCCCAATGACACTGCTGCTTAAATGACACTTAAATGAAACTCACACTGCTGCTTAAATTACACTTAAATGACACCATTTGAGCATTGTGTGTTTTACCTATTTCTAATATACCAGCCTTTTGTACTTATGCTATGGGTATATGTGACCCGCCATGAGAAAAAAACGTTACAACTCGGCATTTGTGAAACTGAGAAAATGACGTTTAGAGGGTTTTTTTTTTGGTTTGTTTGTTTGTTTTTTCCAAATTTGTGGTTTTAATTTTTTTTGCAGAATGTGCTAGTTGAGATCATGAAGAAGCCACTCCATGTTTCAGATAACAGCATTAGTTGCGTTAAAAACATTAAAAAAAAATTATTTCAAATTGGCTTGTAAATCACCATAATTTCCCATGCTCACGCTCCTGCCAATCATGAGCCGAGTAGCGCCGTTGTGTTTTCGCCTGTTCGCCTATCAGCTGTGAGGAGCTCGTGAATATGTACTCTGCATTTCAAGAGGATAAGGACAGTGAAAATGGACTGTACTTTGACACGGGACACGTTCGAGACACATCCGTTTCTCCGGAGCTCATGTACAGAGTGCGGTGATGTTTTAGTCTTGGTGTTTATTGTCTTGTTTATCAGATGTTTTATGTTCACTGTGGGCCTAGGGGGCGCTGCAATTTCAAACCCTGTGTGTGCAACCTGTACATATGGTTTTGACAATAAAGCTGACTTTGAACTTTTGAATTTTTTCAGTAACTTGCCCATCTCCATGGTTATTGCTTCACCTGAAATCACATGGCATTTACATATTTATGTATTTGTTTGGGCCGGTGTATGTTAATGGACATACATGATACACCATGAATGTAAACACAGCCGATTCTAGCCAAAAGCTCTTTTCCGTCCATTATCCCAAAGGGGGTTGAAGCATTAAAGCTGGGTACCTGATTTTCACACTGCAGAAGGAGGAGGTCTATATTTAAATGTGTCAAACTCATGTGTAGCACTCACAAACCCTTTGGCACGTACAATATCCATACATATACCCATAGACTGCATAAAGAAGAGGACTAAGTGAGTGTGACATCACCCATAGTGTTCGCTCCACTCAAATGAAACTCGCTATGCTGACGGTTACAGGAGTGAATTTGAAGCCAGGCTCTATATTAGGAATACAATTTCTTTTATGGAAAAAATAGCAACAACAACAACAAAAAAAATCATGTAGAGGGTTAATATGAACATTTTAAGACCAAAATGACAAGGCTCACAGCAGCAGTTACAGAGAGAGGGGCCACAATATTCCAATTTAAGTCATTAGGAGCCGGAAGAGCTACATGCAAACTTCTTAAACTTAGACTTAGACAAACTTTATTGATCCACAAGGGAAATTATTTGTGACTTTCCTGAAGTCCACAATCATCTCCACTGTCTTCTGGGTGTTGAGATCCTGGTGCAGCAGCAACAACCTGGATGATCGTGGACTTCAGGAAAGTCACAGCCCCCCTGCCTCCTCTCTCCCTGACAGACTCCCCCATCACCACAGTGGACTCCTTCCGGTTCCTGGGCACCTGCATCACTCAGGATCTCAGGTGGGAGCCGGTGTACTGTCAGAATGAGACGCTTTGTCAGTTTAAGACGCCTCCTCCGAGATGAGCGCTACTGCGCATGCGCGCATGATGTAATGGTTTAGAAACAGCTGGGCTACAGCCGTACGCCTCCTCATGCGCGCGCATGCATGACGTGACGTAATCGTATAAATACGCCCATCTTGGCTCCAGAGGCAGAAGTCATTTTGATTTCTACCAAACGAGACAGGAGTCTAGTTATTCTCAACATAACAGGCAAAAGTCGAGTTATTTTCAACAAAACGAGGCGGAAAACAAGGCGGACGTCGAGTTATTCTCAACATAACGAGGCAGAAGTCAATTTTTTTTCAACAGGAGTGGAGTTTTCTACAATTTCAACGCAAGTAAGTAACATTTTAAGAGTGTTTTGGTTTTATTGTATGTTTTAGCATGTAAAGAACGATAATTAGCGCCAGAATACCTACGTCAGATGATAGTGGTTTGTCTTTAACATTTGCTACGTGTCTCGTATTAAACTTATCGTATTAAACCGCGTTAGTGTGCTAGCACACGGCTAGTCTGTAGCCAGAGCTCGTGCAGCTCTTGGCGCACCACCTGTGCATCAAACGCACTCCTGTATGTGTGTATGTATGTATATGTGTGTGTATATATACATATATAATGTATATGTATGTGTGTACGTATGTATATGTGTGTATATATACATATATAATGTATATGTATGTGTGTACGTATGTATATGTGTGTATATATACATATATAGTGTGTATGTATGTATACATATATAATGTGTATGTATATATACATATATAATGTGTATGTATGTATACATATATAATGTGTATGTATGTATACATATATAATGTGTATGTATATATACATATATAATGTGTATGTATGTATACATATATAATGTGTATGTATGTATACATATATAATGTGTATGTATGTATACATATATAATGTGTATGTATGTATACATATATAATGTGTATGTATGTATGTATGTATGTATGTATGTATGTATGTATATATACATATATAATGTGTATGTATGTATATAAATACGGTATGTGAATGTTATGAAATAACATGAATGTGGTAAACATTTATAGATTGTCAACATGGATCCACTGGCTAATGAGAGGAAGTATGCACGCAAGACCCTTCGAAACTGGATGTAAAGTCTGAGGAAAAATTTGAAGTAAAGTTCTTGGTGTTTTGTATGTGATAATGTGTCTAATGTATTGCATATGCTTGTTATGCTTTTCACACAATAATAGGAACTTCTTGAGGATGGCAGGCCGTTCAGTCCCAAGACAGATGGACTCTTCAAACTGTTCCACATGAAATGCAGCAAGATGGCAGTAGCTGTGGCATTTTGGTTTTAAAGGTAAAGATTTCACTGTTTCCACTAATTTCTTTCTCTTATATCTATCCAATTATATGTTACTAAATGCCTAAAATTGCATTTTGAATTTTGCAGAAGAGATTTTGAAACGCCAATCAAGACCGACCCGACAGAAGTCTTGAAGGCTCGACTAGAGGTCACTCGTGCACTCGTAGAGGCCTCATCACTGCGTTAATTTCCTTCAGCAAGATGCCACTAGCTGTGGGATTTTGGAGTGTAAAGGTAAAGTTTTCACTATTTCCACTAATTTCTTATATATAAGTGAATGCCTAAAATTGCATTTTGCAGAAGAGATTTTGAAACGCCAATCAAGACCGACCTGACAGAAGTCTTGAAGGCTCAACTAGATGTCACACGTGCACTCCTAGAGGCCTCATCATAAATATATAAATGTTTCTTCTGTTGTACCTTTTCCTGTCCTCATAAATCATGAATAAGAGACAAGCCCATTGTTTTAAATTCAATTGCATGAAATGTATTTATTTACATATTTATTTATAACGGACAGTGCATGTTGACCAACAGTAACTGTTTAACATGTCAGAATTAGCCAAGAGGCTAGTTTTCATCTGTTGTCCGTTGTCACGGTGTACAGATGGCTCCTTAAAGACATTTGCAGACGTGGTTAAGAAGTAGAAAAGCATTAAGTCTTGAGCAGTGAATCATAGCGAAGACAAATGACAAACAAAATAATTAAAACAGGTTATTAAGAGCAGCTTGCAATTAATAATAGTAAAAGATTATGTTAAAAAAGCACAAGAAAATAACTAAATACTGACCTGTCTGGTTTAATTATTTTGAATGAAAACTATAACGATGCAGTCAAATGTTAAATCCAAACTATTATCATCTGACGTATGTATTCTGGCACAAATCTAACGTTAACATCTCGTTCTTTACATGCTTAATTGGTTAAAACACAATAAAACCAATACTGTTAAAATGTTACTTACGCAGTAGCGCATAAAACTGTCAAAGCGTCTCATTCTGACAGTACAATAAAACTGTCAAAGCGTCTCGCTTTGACAGCCCAGCTGGTTTTAAACCATTATATCATATGCGCAGTAGTGCTCATCTCGAGAAGGCGTCTGAAAGTGAAAGTGTCTTGGTTATCTGACGTAGGTATTCTGCCGCAAATCTAACATTCACATCTCGTTCGTTACATGCTTAATTGGTTAAAACATACAATAAAACCAATAAAAGCGTACGGTGTACTGTCAGAAAGCGTCTCACTCTGACAGTACAACGGCTACCATTACATCATATGCGCTTGCGCAGTAGCGCTCATCTCGGCCCTGTAGCTCAGCTGTTTCTAAACCATTACATCATGCGCGCTTGCGCAGTAGCACTCATCTCGGCGCCTCGGCGCTTGCGCAGTAGCGCTCATCTCGAATTACATCATGCGCGCTTGCGCAGTAGCGCTCCTCTCGGAGGAGGCGTCTCAATCTGACAAAGCGTCTCAATCTGACAGTACACCGGCCATCAACTCCCTCATCAAGAAGGCCCAACAGAGGTTGTACTTCCTGCGGCAGCTAAGGAAAGCCAAGCTGCCAGTCCAGATGATGGTGCAGTTCTACACAGCCATCACTGAGTCCATCTTCACCTCTTCCATCACTGTGTGGTGCCAGGGACAAACAGACACTGCAGCGCATGGTGCGCTCTGCCGAGAAGGTGATTGGCTGCAGCCTTCCATCCATCCAGAACCTGTATGTCTCCAGGACTCGGGGGCGAGCAGGCCGGATAGCAGCTGACACTTTTCACCCTGGACATGGACTATTTGAGCCACTTCCCTCTGGCAGGAGGCTACGGTCCATCGGGACCAGAACCTCCCGTCACAAGAACAGTTTCTTTCCCTCTGCTGTTAGACTCATGAACAATTCATAACATCTGCACAAAGCTGGACACTTCATATCACCAGTCACTTTAATTAAGTCATGTTTGCACTACTGTTCTGATGCTGCTCATCTGAACCTTTTTGTTATTTGGATTGTTTATTATTTTTTACTATATTATAGCTATATTTTAGTTATTATTATTAGCATTATTTAGTGTCTATACTCTAGTTATTACTATTATTATTTAGTGTTTTATGTTTGCACCTTATCACCGTGAATTCTGTTCACTTGACAATGGCAATAAAAGTCTTTCTGATTCTGATACAGTAGCTCACACATCAAATATAATATATAACAGTGGGTAACAATTAATAGATGGAATAGCAAAAAAAGAGCAATAAACCGGTGTCAAATGAGACATAATTATATTTTTAAAAAAGTATATGTACAGATCAGAATAAAATAGAAAAGTAAGTAATAAAATATCCAATCACAGCTATATATAGTTGTAGGGAGTATTATCTGTTACATAAAGTCCTATTCCTATTTCGAATGCGGCAGCTAGCACATTAGCTATGTCCATTTATATATACAGTCTATGTAATATCCACATTTTTTATTTTTTATTATCCTTTATTGATCCCTGTAGGGAAATTATTTCTCTGCATTTGACCCATCCTTTCAGGAGCAGTGGGCAGCTCATCTTTCAGGTGCCCGGGGACCCATCTCCGTGATCTTATTGGTCGGCTTTGGTCAGGACCTCAGCTGGAGGACAATTACAATGATGTCATGAGTCAGTCCTTTTTTTATCTACATTTCTTGGAAACCTCATCCTTTATTTTATGTATTTATTATTATTATTATTATTATTATTACTATTATTATTCGGCACGTGGACTTTTATTTTTGAAAAGTGATTATAAAAATGGCGTACTTTATCAGCATAGAGGGGTCTTATTCGATCAAAGTGTTGATTTTACATGATACTCTACAGATACAGGTCAAGGTCTCTTTTAGGAAGATGTGTTATAGATATGTAATATGTTATTTTCTAAGTATGTATATACAATGATGCTACATACGTGACTTTCCATCTTTCCAAGTTTCTGATCTATAGGCTAAAGACAACTGTAAATGAGTCCAAAAACTGTTGCTGCTGCTTTAAGAGACAAACACATTTAGTTTGTGGACGTTTTGTCAAAGGTGAACCACAGTTGGACCCAAAAGCAAACAGACAAATGCAACGTAATAATTAATTTTGGTAGAGGTAGTCGGACTAAGGAGCGGAGGTGAGTATTAGGAGTGTCAGGACAGGTGCTGCAGGACCGACGAGCAGAGGTGAGTGAGCTGGCTGGCAAAAACTTCAAGATCAGAAACAGATGAAATAATGTACGAGAAAAATACTCCAAAAAAAATAAAAGGCGTGTTCACCGCGGCAAATGACTGAGCGATCTGTCAGACACGTGGAGAAGGGACCATGAATGTCAATCAGACCAAACCTGGAGCACCATCAGACGGCAGAAACATAGATAGCATCTAGTGGTGATATATGAGAATACACCAAGGCATATTTTTGACAATATACAGTCTTCACATAAAACAACTTCACTCAGCTTTTACACTCAGAGGCAATATCTTCTCAAAACTGCCCATTGAAGAATGTCGATCGCAAAATGGCCGCTCCGTGGCGAGAGTAATGGGTGTTGAAGTGGCGAGGAGAGATGGCTCGCAGCTAGCTTTCACTCAAGCATTTTCACAGTGCTCTAGCGAGTGCTAAAAGGTCACATTAGATTTGAGAGTGTGACTACCAGACACAAGTGCGCAAAAGAACCAGAAGTTGCCTTGACAGATGTGGATTTGTTTGGGTGTAAACACTGGCCTGAGGTGAGGAGCGGCCTGCTTTGGCATGGGAGTCACTGCTGTTTAGTTTGAATGTCTCCTCAAGTCAGAAGTTAAAAATAGGAATTTAATGTTAGTATAGTATTTTTCAAGGCATAAATACATTTGTACATTGCACCATCAAAACCATCCGCAGATCCTCAGACCCATTCCATCTGCACTACTCATTAAACAGGTATTTTCTAGCATTTTTTTGTCTAGATTTAACTCATGCTTATAATTTTTTAATATAATAATGTCCACACAGAAGAAAAATGCACCAGCTAGTTACTCAAACATATTATAACATATTAAACAAAAACCCTCTATTTTTATTCTGTCTATATCTCCAAAGCTCAAAATGCTCCTTGTGATGTCATGGAACAGTAGTTTAAGTTAACAGCTCTTTTTACCTTTAATTCAGTAGAGATTGGCAGTTCCAGAGCTGATCCTAGTGAAGGTGCAGTTTAAAAATATAGTGGAGCACTTCCTGTATTACCACAGCATCACATTGTTTGAGTGTTTTCTGTTTGCACGAACACATGTTAATTAAATATGTGAATGCAACAAAACACAACTCCAGGTATGTTTGTGATGGGGAAACTATAATTATAATCAGAAAATAGCGTAATATTTTCCTTTAAACTTGTTCTCTCCGCAAAATCTGCTCGTCTTTGTGGAGCCGTTATTGTTGGAAAATAATATCAATCAATAATAATCAGTTTGTGAATCCTTGGTGAGTTATGAAACAGATCAGTTTCTTGTTGTTACAACAGATGTGGACAGGTCTTAGGCCACAGACTGACCGCCTCCAGACTCCTGTCGGCTCCAGTCTGCCCCCACAGCCTTTGTGTTCTCAGAGCTGAGAACAAAGAAAGTATCCAAATAAAGAAATAATCCAAAAAAATGCAGAATGATCTTTGTTCACAGAGAGGTAAAACAAGAACCTGAACCTTCACAATATCAAAGTTCAAAGTTCAAATTCAGCTTTATTGTCAAAAACCATAGCCGTGTCCCACTTCAGAGAGTGCACGGTTCGGAGCTTGGTTTGAAGGGCATGTGCGTCACATCCGGCGCGACGACTGCAGTCCCATTTCGTTTTTGTCCCATGCACAGTTAACACGCAGTCCGAAGACCGCAGTCGTTTCCATGGAAATCGGGCGTGGACCAAGTCATATAGCACAGTCATATATCCCAGCATGCACCGCGCGCTACTTCTTATATGGGAGAAAATGGAGTCGGCGGCTGCTTCCCATAGTTACGAGACCTGTCGCATTATACAGACGGCCATGCGGTCCACGGACTGCACTCAGGCCTGAGCAAGTATGCACAGTCTTGCTTGCAGTCTGAGCCCCCTTCAAACCACGCTCCGAACCGTGCACGCTCTGAATTGGGACCCGGCTCATATGTACAGGTTGCACACACAGGATGTGAAATTGCAGCGCCCCCTAGGCCCACAATGGACATTAAACATCTGATAAACAAGACAATAAACACAATGACTAAAACAGCCAAAGTATCCAAAAGAAAGTATCCAAATAAAGAAAGAATCTAAATAAATGCAGAATGACCTTTATTCACAGAGTATTCACTTCAGCATTCACAGTATAACATATCTTCCATTTATTTCATAACACTTTTATATGCAGTGGGCACTCTACACCATGCAGAGTGTGTACACAGTTGGCTCTACAAATTAGGCCTCAGACCTCTAACTCTGGCCTGGTGGCATGGCCTCCTTCTCACCATGAACTATTTAAACATGTACTGTATATTATACATGTTTAAATGGGACTAAACAACCACCCCCACACCAACAAACACGTCTCAAATAGAGCTGCTAAACTGAGCTGTACCTGGAGGCGAAAAGCGACAGTCCTGAACCAGACGAGCTTCTGCAAAGCTCATCAAAGCACAGGTGCATTGTGGGAACTGTTTAAATTAACCTACAGTAGTTTGCATCATCAAAAAAGGTCCAGGATTAAAGAATACTATTAAAACAGCATACAGTATGTGAGCAGGTGTGGTGCGTGCAAGAACTCACTGTGATGCAGGGCTTTTCAGTTGTCAGTTACTGCGCAATCCAGTGGTTCTGGCCCCACTTGGACTGAACATTGACAGATAGGCCTATCTTCATGAAAAAGTCAGGCCTTTCTGTGCTGACGAGGCAAAAGACATCACATGCCCAGAGCCATGAGTCACAGCACAGAAGAGTCCACAGAAGATGCGGATGTGATTGCACCAAAATGCACTTACCCTCACACCCTCCAACCAATGCACAGTGCAGACCCCATTGCCTTTTTGCACCATACTGTGTGTGTGTGTGTGTGTGTATATATATATATATATATATTAGGGCTGGGAATATTAACGCGTTAATCGCGATTAATCGCGATAGAGTTTTAATCGCGAACATTTTTTTTAATCGCGATCAGAGTTTGCCAGCATTTTCCGCAATTCTACCATCCATATGCAGCTCATTTGGTTGTATTAATTAAACTCATTGTTGGTTAAACGCGCTATTTTGAGTTTGCTAGTATTTTGTTCCTTCTACGCATCCGTAGGCAGCTCGAGCGGGCTTCAATCATTTATTTACAATTTCTCAAAGTAAGCACTATTACTGGTTCATTGTTACTTTTTCCTTTCTCTGCACTTTTTTGAAATAAAAAAAATGGTGAGAAATACTTTGCATTGTGAGTTTAACTTTAGATTCGAACGGTCTTACTGCAAGATATCAATTTTAAACATGCAAAATAAATTACGATTAATCGCGATTAACTATGAAATTTCTGAGATTAGTTGCGATCAAGAAAATTAATCGTTTGACAGCCCTAATATATATATATATATATATATATATATATATATATATATATATATACATATATATATATTATGTGCAATATGAAATTCATTTGAGGAGTATTACCACCTGTGAAATCCTCTACTTAAAACCTTATTTAATCCTACCTGTACCTTTGTATTTTATTACATATATTTATTAAATTATATTGGTTAATTTTTCCCTTGTATATTTTTTTGCAACACTTTTTTACCATGTACTATTATTGCATGCTATTAGTACTTCCTGACTCTCTTAGCGAGTCAACGGTTCTTCTGATCCTAAGCATTTCATTGCATTGTTGACCTTGTGTTGATCCTGCATATGACAAATAAACAATCTTGAATCTTGAATCCTGGTAGTCTATTAAATTTTGTAGTAAACTTTGACTTAACATATTATCCTGTGTATTATTAAATTATTAAATGATTATATGGACTTTTTTTTTTTATTAAAGCATTTCCATTTTAACAAGGTACATGCTAATTCTGACCTGCCTGAACATGAACGCCACACCACAGTAATGTCAGTGATGATCTGCAGGGGGAGGGTTTAGCTTAATGTCATGCAAATGAGGCAAGAAGGGCTAGAGTGAGCAAACTTTACGAGCTGTTTTCACCCCTTAGCAAAATCCCATGTGCATGCTTTCAAATGGCCACAGCTTCTTCAAATGTTGTCATATTTCCATGTGGAAGGCATCACTGGAAAGCTTAGAATCTACACTTTGAGAATCTGTGAATAACTCAAAATGCCCCTGGGACAATTTGTGTCCTGTTTTGCTGTGGTCAGTCACATTATACTCAATATAGCAATATACAGTTGATGTAGTGTCTAGACTCTAGTTCTACATTTCATTGTTGATTGTTGCATTTTAATACATTTTATAGCTCAATACTTCAGTTATTGTTTGTAGATTCCAGTGATCTTGCAAAGCTTCACACAGAAGTTATATAAACAGGGAGTATTTGACTTCTATGGGAGGTTAACTGCTAACACCATTGCTATGTTCACAGAAAACATGTTTAATATATTTCACCTATTACACTTTGAGTCTTCCCTCCTTATGCAACTCCCCCTTCAGAGCACTCGCACAACACAATCAGCATTTCATCCCACTAATGAAACACATTACTGCTACCGCTACATAACTGGAACATGCATGGATGACATCTAAAACTTCTTAAGGGATGTTTTTGATGAGGGAACAACTTTATAACATGGTAGAAAGCTCCAAAAATACCCCTTCTTTAACCAACAATTAAATAGACGGTCAGTGAAAGAAATGTTTGTCAGTTTGATCTAAAGATGTTTGTTGATACTTCTGCTGTGACGTTAAACTCTACAAAAACAAAGTGAATAGAAATGGAAAGGCAGGCAAAACATCAACAACATTGAAAAACGCGCATATGGAAATGTCTCTAGGAACAGAGCGTATGGGCTTTGGGTCACGCTTTTGTGTTTGGAAGTGGTCGACAGTGGTGCACCGCATGGAGATAGGCTGAATAATAGAAGAGCGTTTTCAATAGTGCAAACTGCGGAGAAGGTCATCTTTGCATTCATACGTGCACGGGGAAGAGTTTGAACAGGTTATAGACATAAAACATAAGAGAAACATGGTTCAAAGAGGTGTTCATTTATAAAGGTATGTAATGATCTGACACTGTGACTTACATTTTATGACGTAATGACATTTTATTACTCGTTTCAACATTAGAAGCTTAAAGTGCATATGTCAGCTTACGTTACTTATTACAATGAAATGGACCTATGCAAAATCGACTTTTCAGAGCTTCCAACCCTGTAATAGTTCTTTCATTTTCCTGTTTTATTTTCTTAATCAGTGATACACGTAGGATTCAGTAGTGTTGGCTAGTCATTTTGGTACACATGAAAGACAAAAAAAAAAAATCCTCTTCTCGCAAGTGTTTAGTTCAGCTATCCATGTGACGATTTGTTGGGATGATCAATACTGTGATTTTAAATGTTCATATAACAATGATCCACAGGCGTTGTAGATTATAACTATAGCAGACACAAGCACAATACGTCTTCTTTAAATGAATTGTATGTAATTTGAGCTCCTACAGTTTGAATAAAGGTCCTACAACCACAACTAAACCTGTGTCTCCAGAGCCTTAACCTGCAGATAGAGATACATCCAAGTTTGTCTCATTCTCAGTGTTTGGACAGGTCTCATGCGAAACTCTGAGATAATGACCATTCAGATCATTTAAGAGACATTTAAGGTTTAAACCAACTGGATTTCAGATTTGGAAAGTGAATTGAGAGACTCATGTGAGGCTCTTACGAACCAGAACTCAAAATTATAACAAACAGCTTGTCCATCAAGACCAGTGTTTTTGGAATTAAGAATAAATGAGCGTTAGAATTGTCAGCTGTTAAAAGCTTTCAAATCTTTGATAGAAGATAAACATGTTAGTTAGGTCAGGTTTATTGAATGGAGGAGTTCAAGTATCTCGGGGTCTTGTTCACAAGTGAGGGGAGGATGGAGCGTGAGATTGACAGGCGGATCGGTGCCGCGTCGGCAGTGATGCGGTCGCTGTACCGGACCGTTGTGGTGAAGAGGGAGCTGAGCTGAAAGGCAAAGCTCTCGATTTACCATCAATATATGTTCCTCCCCTCACCTACGGTCATGAGCTCTGGGTAATGACCGAAAGGACGAGATCGCGGATACAAGCGGCTGAAATGAGTTTCCTCTGCAGAGTGGCTGGGCGCTCCCTTAGAGATGGGGTGAGGAGCTCAGTCACACAGGAGGAGCTCAGAGTAGAGCCACTGCTTCTCCACGTCGAGAGGAGCAGCTGAGGTGGCTCGGGCAGCTGTTCTGGACTCCTCCTGAACATCTCCCTCGGGAGGTATTCCGGGCATGTCCCACCGGGAGGAGGCCCCGGGGAAGACCCAGGACACGCTGGAGGGACTATGTCTCCCGGCTGGCCTGGGAACGCCTTGGGATCCCCCTGAAGGAGCTGGTGGAAGTGTCTGGGGTGAAGGAAATCTTGGAGTCTCTGGTTAGACTGTTACCTCCATGACCTGGCCCCAGATAAGCAGAAGAAAATGGATGGATGGATCTTACATACAGTTCCTTTAACATTATTGTATTTCTAATGTTTTTAATATAAATGTGTTCTTTTCATCATTCTGGTGAAGTTTATAGTTTCCTGGTTGGACATGGATACCATCAGCAGCTGCTATTGTAAGGGGCATGGCCTTGCAGGAGGGAAGCAC
Source organism: Paratrypauchen microcephalus (assembly GCA_036785185.1). Lineage (NCBI taxonomy): Eukaryota > Metazoa > Chordata > Actinopteri > Gobiiformes > Gobiidae > Paratrypauchen > Paratrypauchen microcephalus. The sequence goes on along the minus strand of JAVJIX010000106.1, from coordinate 1,274,318 downwards.
TGTTTTCAATTGGAAATTTGCTCTCTCTTTAAAACATCGTCCAGTGGATTGAAAATGCACGAATAATCAAAGTTGATTAATAACTGAGCCTTGGCAGGCATGGATGTAACAATAGCCCAGAAAAATGAAATAGAGCAGGCTAGCATCGCAGTAGCATAGCACACAGCTTGGAAACATACACAAATTTGGGCCATTTGACAACTTTATTCATATGTTTTCGTGTCTGTATTTGGCACAACATATCCTAAAGTTTGCTTAAATTGTATGGTGCAGTATATCATGACTTTTGATGTTCATTTTCATTTTAATTGTTGTACCTGTGTTAATAAATTCAAAATAAACACTGTTATGTTGCTGTTAATGATGATAAAAATGTGCTTAAAACATGCACATCTTGTTAGTGCTCGTTTAGAGGTGACACATAAACTTGTTCTTGCTGCTTCTTTTTCGGGCTTGTTGTAGTGAGGTGGCGATTGCTTCTAATGGGCTATTTTAAAAGCCTTGGATTCTTGGTTTTCTCTGAAAATCCCCCGGCCCTGATCCGAGCGTTCCCTGGAGATGACGAGCCTGTGCTTAGAATATGGTACATAGAACTCTTTTGAGACGTCTCGCTCTCTTTTTTGCCACCGTTGACTACACATATTATTATCTAGCATTTATCCATGTCTTTGTAATGGCAACACACATGTATGAGTGCCACTTAATCCCATACTGTGCAACATTCCAGGCAAATAGATATTCCCATGGTGACGTTGTGCTTGGCTGCTTTTGTGGGTACCTGTCTCCCAGACCCTCACAGTAAGAATGCTTTTTTTTTTTTTTTTTTTTACTTTTTATGCATTATTAACCCTAGAACACTTTCGCTATAAAAGTAACACCATCACTTTTGCTGAGTAATTTATACCCCCCAAAAAAGTACTTGTCATGAAAAATAGATCAAAATTCGACAACACATAATAAATTAGAGTGGTTTTCTTTTATTTTCAACTGTGGTATGTGTAACAAAATGAAAAAAACAACAACAACAACAACATAAGACCCTAAAAACACGCTCCAAAATTACTGAAAAAATAGGAATTTGAGAACAAAAAATTCCTAAAAAGAAAAATAATGATATTGGAAACTTGGTCTTTGGTCCACCCATTCCTGGGACATGTGAGACTTCCCTGGTGAAGCACAGACTCCTTGACACACGAACAGTTGCAGGAGAGAGGAACAAAAAATAGTATTTTTTCAGTGGGTAAAAATGACCAGTTGACTAAAATATTGTTTTCACCATAAGAATTCCCTTTGAAATCACCACTTTGTGATATTTATTCATAACCACTGCACTAAAGAAGGATAGATACACGTTCCAGGACCACTCTTACTTACCTATTCCTTACATCCTCTTACATTACATTCATTACATTCTTACATTCCTCTTTCACTATCGCCGGGCGAAAATCACCCGAAAGCCTGTAGGAAAAAGTGGGCTTTGGAGTAGGGAAACACCTACACCTTCAAAGATGTCAAAAACAACGGTGAAGCTCCCCAGGGACCCATGACACTCAGAAAAATGCAACATATTAAAAATCATGTAAATACTTTTGTTTGGGCGATAGTGCTTTAGGGTTAAGTGTAATGTGTGATGTTTTAGTCATTGTGTTTATTATCTTGTTTTTTATTCACTTTTGGCCTAGGGGGCGCTGCAATTTCAAATCCTGTGTGTGCAACCTGTACATGTGTTTTTGACAATAAAGCTGACTTTAAATTTAGAATTTTTTTAATACACACAACTAAATGGAAGAAACAAGCTTTTATTTTTTTTTGATTTTTTGGCTAAAAAGTGAAATACTGTGGCTTTAAATGGCAGCAATCAGAGAACAGAGACAAAAGAGTCTTTGTGTCAGTGGATTGAGAAGAATTTATGTTTGATTTCCGTGACACTGAAGATCACCTGTTTTCACCTGAATTCTAAAACTCCAAGCGTTTCGGCAGTGGAGGTGGAGAGGTCCCAGGTGTGAGAATCAGCCGGGTCAAACCAACCTTTTATTCACACCCGTTGTTGCACAGCCATCATCAGACTGTTTGGGATTTTTTTTAAATAATGCATCTATTCATGAACTCTCAAGGCTAGCGTTGGCGTGGCTGCGGGTTAGCAAACGGACATGAGCTTGAGCCTTGTGAAAAACATCAATGTGAGTCCTTGCTCCTCTGATAATGTGCACATCTTAAGAGCATTCCACATTTGAATGCATTTTGTCTTAAAGTAGTTCTAGTTGTATTTTGTACGTTGTGTCATTGTGGGCCCTTTTACAGCATTAAATGTTCAATTATATTATTGCTTCCGTGTCAAAAAACACACCTGGATTTGTATTTTGTCTCATTTACACATGTTTATCACACAAATCTTGCACATTTAGGTTGGGTTCTTCTCTCAAATGGAAAAACTCAACCTTGTGATGAAGTGGTAATACAGGAAGTGCTCCACTGTGTTTTTAAACTCTATACACTTTCACTAGAATCACAGGAGCTATTGAGGGAGACAGAGGAGATCATTCTCCAACAGGCTCCTACAGCTCCGCTCAAACAGTGAGAGATACAGGACTACATTCATACTATAATACTCCCTACAACTGTACAACAACTCAATCTTAAAGGGACAGTGTGTAAGATTTTTACCCGTTAATTACCGAAATTGAAGATACCCATTCAAAAATACATTGTTTTCCAAGCCTTTTCACTTCCATCATGAAATCAAAGTATTCTTTTGGACTTAGATATAGTCACATAAAAGGGGGATCTTCCCCATACAGAAGCAGCCATTTTGAATACGAGAGCCGCAGAAGAACATTTGGGCTCCGCCTTCGCCTTCAGCAAAGCTCGTGGTTTTGGGTAAACAACGACAAGCATGTTGCCGGATCACACGTCGTAATGGATCTAACACGTGTTTTGGACTAAATTGTTTTACTGGATTTTATTCGCTGGATCCTTACGGACAGATTTCAGACCAAGCTTATGGTGAAATGCTGAGTTTGACCTGGGCAGAGCCTTCAAAGGTAAGCTTTGTGCTTTTCCGTTTTGTGCTTTTCCGTATAAAAGCCCCATGTGCTCGGGGAGGGATTGTTGTGCCGGGAAATGAATTGCATAATCAAAAAGAGGAGACTGTAAGGTTTCATTTGATGTGTAGATTGTCATGATACATGATCGGGAATGTGTGTTTTCATGCGAAAAGAAAAAAAAAAGTGAACGGGGGACCGCGTTTTATGTATACAGTAGTGGTGCACGGTTCTTGCGCGGGTACGCGAGCTGTCGGCGCGCCCGGGTGACCCTCGAGGTCTGCCGTAGCTAAAACAGGAAGTGCAATAGCGACTATCCACCTATGCGCCACGAATCCTACATACTGGGGCTTTAAGTAACGGATAAACTTGCTCTGTCAATCAGTACATCATTGTGATTTTATATTTTATTTTATATTTTATTACTTATTCTTCTATTTTATTTTGACTTGTACATATACACTTATTATTATTATTTTTATAATTATGTCTCATGTGACACCAGCCTCTTGCTGTCATTTTCTGCTATTCCATCTATTTTTTGTTACCCTCTGTTATATTATATTTGATAAGTGAGCTACTGTACCCAAATAATTTCCCTTGTGGATCAATAAAGTTTGTCCAAGGCTACATCCACACGACAACGGTCCTGGATTTTTTTTGTTTCATGCGGGTTGAAAAAAATTTGCGTTCACACGTGTCGGATCAGTAAATATTCGCATCCAGACAAAAACAGAGCTGAGTGAAAACGATGTAATACATACGCCACACCGATATGTGGCGCTGTAAACAGGAAACAGCCAGAGCCTCCGGAAACGCAATACTACAAAGAGCGCATGCGTCCTTTCTCTTCCACAAACAAACAAACACAAGAAGATAATAATGATGGCGAACGCACGCACAAAGAGACGAACAGACGAACAGAACAAACTCAGCTCCGTTGTCCGCCATGGTTGTTGTTATCTGGTTGTTACGGGCAAAATTTGCAGAGTTCTCTTTTGGTCACGTGATGATGATGGCGTCACAATGTCATCATTTTCCAAAAGCTGCGTTTTGCTCATCCACAGGACAACGCAACCCCGGCATTTCTCAGATTTCCACTCTGGAACCCGTTTTCAAAAGACACCATTTTCGCCCACCCAAAACGCCGGCGTTGTGTGGACAAAAGGCCAAAACGCATAAAAACGTCTCCATTTTCACCAAAAAATGTTGTTTTGTGGACGGTCCCTAAGTCTAAGTCTAAGAATCATTTAGATAATGTTTGCCCTGGAATTTCCTTTTTCTACTAAACAAATGTCAATAGTAGCTGTTAACTTGAAAACTACTCACAAATGTTTGCATGATATAGGACCTTTGGGTGTTTGGTGATGTGTAGTGCAGCCAAAAATGTGCATTAAAGTCAGGCCATTTAATATTTTAGAATTTAGATTCTTGGCTCGAACCTGAATGTGACCCACTATCACACAGACTCTCTGCAGACGCCGCCCTGAGCACAGACACCATGATCATTTTGTCTCCAGAGAAAATGTTTTAACTCCCGAGTCCATGAAGTGGTGAAAGACGGTATGTGAAGGGAGAAGACGTGTGAATGAAAGTGTGTAGAAGAAAGAAGAGAAAAAAAAGAAGAGAGGCAGAGATGGTGTGGGTCAGTGTGCGGGGGCGAGCACTTCTAGTACAGAAAATACACAGGTTAACACACTAAACACACACAGGCATACTTATTCTGCCAGTAAAAGACTATGTAATGTAAGGCTGTCTTACCCCTTCCCCTACCCATTTATCTACAACTTTGTCTTGCCCCTCGATACCGAGCTGAGAGGGCTCGGGGTACGAATGTTCCCCTAAGAAATTGGACGCCACTCGATTACCGTTTGCGTCTTCGTCCCTTGCCATGTCAAGGATTATCGGGTACCTCAGCTCGACAAAAAAACTAGCTTGTTTATACCTGAACGTTCAATGAAAACGATAACATCGGCTAAACAGACACCGCAACAACAGTTCACTAAAAGTAGCGTAAAACATAAGCGTCATAATTGTTGCAAGATGGCTGCGCACACAGACGCAGCGGCTTACAGCTCTACTTGTGCACCTTTTTGTGTTTTTCGTGTGTTGTGATATGTGCATATGTGTCTTGTTAGAGCATAGTAATTTTGTAGTTTTTCTTAGTACATTGTTTATACTTTTATACTTATACTTTTATACTTTTAAAGGCTTTCTATTCTATTCTAATTGTAAACGATGCTAAACTGTTACTCGATAATTACAACTGCTGAAAATACATTTATGAGACTCCTTGGCTGGTCGATGTGACGCTGCCATCCTGGTCCCAAAACCTGCCTGAGCTTGTAGGCGTACCCCTTCGTTCCAAATCTGGTCGAGAGGTTATTTCGTTTCAAGGGGTATGTAGCCCGAGGTCGTGGCCCGAGCCCTTGATCAATAAGAATAAGAATCGGGACACCCCTTGCCCTCACGTGACCGCGCAATACCAAGGGGTAGGGGTAAGACGAAGGGGTAAGACAGAGAAATGGGACGCAGCATAACTCTGGTTCTATGAGTGGACTCAGGTCAGGCTCATGCACATGACACAAAGCCTCACGGAACACCATAGCAACACCAGTCATACGGTCATTTGGTAGATCTTTATGTCAGTCGGTTATCTATTTTATGTGCCTTTCCACAGTTAAAGTACTCAGGTCCGATCTGAGGTGGTTACCTTCTGGTCAAAGGGATTTTTGTTGTTAAGTTTTGGGTTAAATCCCCTTGCATGGGTGGATGTCTGCTGTAGTTTTAAGACAAGTTAAATCAGGTCACATTTTACTTAATACGATCTAATTCCTTTTAATGAATTCAATTAGCTCTCATCTGCCGGATCATTATTTTTTCACCATCTGCCAACACACAGAGGTTATTTTAAAGGGCTTAGCAAGTTTCACTTTAAGCGGAAATATTTCAGATATACTTCACAGATGGCAAATGATTATTATGAAAAAAAATGTGTGCAGTTCGGTGCTATTATGCAAAATCAACTTTGTGGAGCTTTCTGCCGTGTTTTAACATTCTCTCATCAAAAAACATGCTGGGTAGTCTTATTTTAGACCTGGGTAGTCCTATTTTAGACCTGGGTAGTCCTATTTTAGACCTGGGTAGTCCTATTTTAGACCTGGGTGGTCTTATTTTACACCTGGGTAGTCCTATTTTAGACCTGGGTAGTCTTATTTTAGACCTGGGTGTCCTATTTTAGACCAGGGTAGTCTTATTTTAGACCTGGGTAGTCTTATTTTAGACCTGGGTAGTCTTATTTTAGAACTGGGTAGTCCTATTTTAGATCTGCACAGTCCTATTTTAGACCTATGTAATCTTATTTTAGAAGTGGGTGTCCTATTTTAGACCTGGGTGGTCCTATTTTAGACCTGGGTGGTCCTATTTTAGACATGGGTAGTCCTATTTTAGACCTGGGTAGTCTTATTTTAGACCTGGGTAGTCCTATTTTAGACCTGGGTAGTTTTATTTTAGACCTGGGTAGTCCTATTTTAGACCTGGGTAGTCTTATTTTAGACCTGGGTGTCCTATTTTAGACCTGGGTAGTCTTATTTTAGACCTGGGTAGTCTTATTTTAGACCTGGGTAGTCCTTTTTTAGATCTGGGTGTCCTATTTTAGACCTGGGTAGTCTTATTTTAGACCTGGGTAGTCCTATTTTAGACCTGGGTAGTCTTATTTTAGACCTGGGTAGTGTTATTTTAGACCTGGGTGTCTTATTTTAGACCTGGGTGGTCATATTTTAGACCTGGGTAGTCTTATTTTAGACCTGGGTAGTCCTATTTTAGACCTGGGTAGTCTTATTTTAGACCTGGGTGTCCTATTTTAGACCTGGGTAGTCTTATTTTAGACCTGGGTAGTCTTATTTTAGACCTGGGTAGTCTTATTTTAGACCTGGGTAGTCTTATTTTAGACCTGGGTAGTCCTATTTTAGATCTGGACAGTCCTATTTTAGACCTATGTAATCTTATTTTAGAAGTGGGTGTCCTATTTTAGACCTGGGTGTCCTATTTTAGACCTGGGTAGTCTTATTTTAGACCTGGGTAGTCCTATTTTAGACCTGGGTAGTCTTATTTTAGACCTGGGTAGTCCTATTTTAGACCAGGGTAGTCTTATTTTAGACCTGGGTAGTCCTATTTTAGACCTGGGTGTCCTATTTTAGACCTGGGTAGTCTTATTTTAGACCTGGGTAGTCTTATTTTAGACCTGGGTAGTCCTTTTTTAGATCTGGGTGTCCTATTTTAGACCTGGGTAGTCTTATTTTAGACCTGGGTAGTCCTATTTTAGACCTGGGTAGTCCTATTTTAGACCTGGGTAGTCTTATTTTAGACCTGGGTAGTCTTATTTTAGACCTGGGTAGTCCTATTTTAGACCTGTGTAGTCTTATTTTAGACCTGGGTAGTCTTATTTTAGACCTGAGTAGTCCTATTTTAGACCTGGGTAGTCCTATTTTAGACATGGGTAGTCCTATTTTAGATCTGGGTGTCATATTTTAGACCTATGTAATCTTATTTTAGAAGTGGGTGTCCTATTTTAGACCTGAGTAGTCTTATTTTAGACCTGGGTGGTCCTATTTTAGACCTGGGTAGTCTTATTTTAGACCTGGGTAGTCTTATTTTAGACCTGGGTGGTCCTATTTTAGACCTGGGTAGTCCTATTTTAGAAATGAGTAGTCCTATTTTAGACCTGGTTAGTCTTATTTTAGATATGGGTTGTCCTATTTTAGACCTGGGTGTCCTATTTTAGACCTGGGTAGTCTTATTTTAGACCTGGGTAGTCTTATTTTAGACATGGGTAGTCCTATTTCAGAGCTGGGTAGTCCTATTTTAGACTCAGTATAGATGTGGTGGTACTTGGCATAGACCACGTTTCTTATAAACGCTGTAGCTATAGCACTAGTCTCATTTAAAGGCCCTACCTACTTGTGTCCATGGAGATGTTATTGCTTTGCTGGGAATGTTCCATGGTATGGCATTAAACATATCCATCTAGCATCTAATTATGGACAGGAGTGACTATCCACAGATCTGACCTGTAATCTAGTGTAGTGCTGTAACCTGCTAGTCTCCGTCATAACAAACTTAATTTATACAGTGCAACATTCTAGACAAAGCAGTAAGATTTCCATGGAAACAAGCAGGTGATGGACCCTCCACCAGAGATGTTACACAGTGCAGCTTTAAACTTACTGAAGCTATTCTAATCTGATCACAGGTATCATTTTGGATGATCACAGTTAACAGACGTGTAAAACATGAACAAGTAGTCGCTTTCTCGAGGCATAATTAACAGTTTTAAGAGAAAAAAAAAGAGATGGCAGGTTAAAAATACCAAAACTGTGTGAAACGGTGAGTTCTTGGGTCTACTCACAAATAGAAATGATCAGATTCAACATTTGTGAATTTACTTTTTGGATATTTCATTGCAAAGTACAATGAAATCTGGCCCTTGCCCCATGTCAGGGAGTAAGACATGATCTCATTTTAGAATCTGAAAACTATTATTTTACTTCTATGGGGTATTAACTGCTAACATACCATATTTAGATCTCCATATTACCATGTATTACTTTGAAAATGCTTTATTTTCTGAAAACAACACGTTCAGACTGCAGGACTTAAAGCTCAATTCGGATTTTTTGTGAGGTCGTTCATTTTCCCAATTAAATGCGACATGTATGTGATCTCCAGTGTGATCTTTTAATGTCCCAAAAGTGTCCCGCATGCGCCTTGCAGGACACGACGACGTCACATGCAGCGAGCGTGCTCAGTGTTTACGGAAGTTGCCTAAACATGGATACGAGTATTGCACGCTGAGCGATTTTAAAGTTGCCGTCGTACCAGAGCCAGAACATGTATAACTTATTTGTTTAAAGGAGGAGATTGAGAAGGAGAAAGACAAGGTTTTTGGACTTGGCGTTTCGTGGGGCAGTGGCAGCAACGTCCGGAACGTAATAAAGGAACGTGTTGGTGTTGAGAGTGGTGGGATTGCTATGTGCTTTGCTGCTTCACTTACACGGACTTCATACACAATTTTCATATGACGAGAAGAAAATGTATGTACATTTGTGAGCACCTACTTGTACCACTCTCACTTGTTGATGGTCAGATGAACGCGACCTGGCCGTTCAGACTGAAGTCGCGTATCAAACAATCGGATATGTATCGGTTTTAGGACCACATATCCAAGTTGCCTGGGATGCATTTGAAAAAAAACGGATCTGTGTCGTTCAGACTGTCATTAGAAGATCAGATACAGGTCGCATAGGGGCGAAAAAATCGGATTTGGGTCACTTCAGGCTGCAGTCTGAACGTAGCCATATTAAGACTCCTGTCATGGTTCATGTTTTTTTTGGCTGTTATTTCACATTTTGTGTATTTTATTCCTTTGGTGTGTCCTCAGTGTTTTATTTTGACATTTCTGGTCAGCTTGTTTTAGTTTTACTTCCTGTCTGTTGATTGTTTTCCCCGCCCTGATGTGCTACACCTGTGTCTGTCTGCATTTATACCCCATGTTCTCCTCTGCCCTTTGTTGTTCCATTGTCAATGTCTCGTTACGTTTTGTCATTAGTAGTCATGTCTTGCGTCTTTGGATTTTTGGATTTTGGTCTTTTCTGGATTTTGTTTATTATTAAAGTACTTAAACAGTAGTCCTGCATTTTGGGTCATCCCTCCTGTTTCCTCGTGACAACTCCTCCCTTTGCTCTCCGTGTTAAGTCACTCCCCCTTCAGAGCGCTATCACATCACAATTCAGCGCGCAGCCCGCTAATGAAACTCTCGCACATCGCATCAAGTTTGTCAAGTTGCAGTGTCTTGCTTTGTATCGTGTTTTTGTATATTTCTGGAGAATTGTCGTGTGGGAGCTTGGGTGATGCAGACTTGAGCGAAGCATCGCGCAAACTCGTACAGCTAAGTAAGAGGGCTCGAATAGGGCCCAGGAGAGCTCACTAGATTACTCAGACATGCATGGATGACATCTAAAATCTCTTCAGGCATGTTTTTGATGAGGGAACAACATTATCACATGGTAGAAGGGAGTGTTATGCAAAATCTCCCCTCTGTATGAGTAAAGTGGTTCATAAAGTTATAGTTGGAGCTGAACAATTTGGAAAAAAATATATCAAATTGTGATTTTTCTGACAAGCACTGTGAATAGATTTGCGATTTATATTTTAATAAAAGGATTTTGTTCGAAGTTCCCATTTTAGACATCGAGAATTACAATTAGAATGAACAAAAAACTGAAATCTGAACTGACAAACTAACACAAAAATCACATTTCAGAACATGTTTGTAGATCTAACAGGGATAGCAGTTCTTGTACAGAATAAGAATTGTTAATTTTGAAGGGAATTATGCAGCTCTAATTAGAATACGTATATACTCAAAATCCATACAAAAGTGTCAGATCAGCCTAAGGGTAGCTCCTTTTAGTTAGCAGAGACATATTCTGCTATAGTACACATGGAAGTCAGGAAGGTATTTGAAACTGAATTTAGGAAGTAACAAGGCATCTGACTGGCTGAAGATCTATCCATTGAACTTCAGAAATCCTCATTTTGGGTTAAAAAAAAAAAAATCACACGCAATGGAGCTGTGCCTGTTTACGTTACTTTCAAACCCACTTTTTGCCCTCTTGATGTTTCTTTTTGAGATTATGCCAGCCTGTTTTTTGGTCCATTTGGGCTGCCGTAACCTGCAGGCCGGGACATCTGTGGTGCTGTGCTGTGGATCCAGACCGTTCCTCTTAAGTGTATTTTTTGTACCATCTGCCTCTCCTGCCTTTGAGCAACAGATTAAATACATGAGTGCATTAAATAGTCAAAAACTGGCTGTAGGAACTTGGCTTCACTCCACCTAAGGGCCTAAGCACTTACCAAAAACATCTACTTCTTACTTCTTACTTCTTCTTCCCGTGTCTGGGTGGGTTTCCTCTGGGCACTCCGGTTTCCCCCATCAACACAAAAACATGCTCCATAGGTAAAATCCTCCAGCTGAGGTCCTGACCAAAGCCGACCAATAAGATCATGGAGATGGGTCCCCGGGCGCCTGAAAGATGAGCTGCCCACTGCTCCTGAAGGATGGGTCAAATGCAGAGAAATAAATTCCCTACAGGGATGAATAAAGGATAAAAAAAAAAAATCTCAATGTATATGAACTACACTCAACAAAAATATAAACGCAACACGTTTGTTTTTGCTCCCATTTTTCCTGAGATGGACCCAAAGATCCAAAATTCACTCCAGATACACAACACTACCATTTCTCTCAAACATTGTTCACAAATCTGTCCAAATGTGTGACAGCGAGCACCTCTGCCCCGCCGAGACAATCCACCCCACCTCACAGGTGCACCACATCAAGATGCCGATCCGACATCATGACCAGTGCACAGGTGCGCCCCAGACTGCCCACAATAAAAGGCCACCCCGAAATGTGCATTTTTTTTTGCTTTATTGGGGGTCTGGGGACTCAGAACCAGTCAGTATCCGGTGTGACCACCATTTGCCTCATGCAGTGCAACACATCTTCTTCACATAGAGTTTATCAGATTGTCAGTTGTGGCCTGTGGAATGTTGGTCCACTCCTCTTCAAAGGCTGTTATGGACGAAGAACACAGGTGCATTTTATTGATGGCATTTTGAATGCACAGAGATACCGTGATGAGATCCTGAGGCCCATTGTTGTGCCATACATCCATGAACATCACCTCATGTTTCAGCAAGATAATGCACGGCCCCATGTTGCAAGGATCTGTACACAATTCTTGGAAGCTGAAAATGTCCCAATTCTTGCATGGCCAGCATACTCACCGGACATGTCACCCATTGAGCATGTTTGGGATGTGCTTGACCGGCGTATACGACAGCGTGTACCAGCTCCCACTAATATCCAGCAACTTCGCACAGCCATTGAAGAGGAGTGGACCAACATTCCACAGGCCACAATTGACAATCTGATAAACTCTATGCGAAGAAGATGTGTTGCACTGCATGAGGCAAATGGTGGTCACACCAGATACTGACTGGTTCTGAGTCCCCAGACCCCCAATAAAGCAAAAAAAAATGCACATTTCGGGGTGGCCTTTTATTGTGGGCAGTCTGGGGCGCACCTGTGCACTGGTCATGATGTCGGATCGGCATCTTGATGTGGCGCACCTGTGAGGTGGGGTGGATTGTCTCGGCGGGGCAGAGGTGCTCGCTGTCACACATTTGGACAGATTTGTGAACAATGTTTGAGAGAAATGGTAGTGTTGTGTATCTGGAGTGAATTTTAGATCTTTGGGTCCATCTCATGAAAAATGGGAGCAAAAACAAAAGTGTTGCGTTTATATTTTTGTTGAGTATAATTACACTAGATGTATGGACTGCAGTGGTTTAGTCTGTGAATATAATTTTTTTTTTTCAGTTTCTGACTTGGATTTTATCAATATTATCACAAAGCAGCAACAGATTTATTATTCCTTAAATCACTTGAAGATGTTTAAAGACACTTAAACACTAATAGCCTACAATTGTCAACGTAATAAGTACAGTGAAAAAGAAATCAAACAGTAAAGATGAACTTTACAATGTAATAAATGATGAACTTCTTAGACCTCCAAGAATGAGATATTATCAACAAGTAGACATAAAATAACAGGACTTAATTCGTTAATAAAGATCCACACACTACAGCAGAATTTGCCCGATTTAGGATTAATGAGAAGACTTTATTACTCACCTCTCGTAAAGTTTTTAATAGCATCTCACTGCCAGGCAGTTTCACCAGGGCTTGTGTTGTGGAGGTGATGGTGATGTTTACCCACCAAAAAAGACTTTGTGCAGCTCTGTTCCACGTGAGAGCTGGTTTCAGACATGTTTTGTAATATAAAAAAAATAGTAAAAATAATTGTAATTTAAAATGGTTTGATTATTATAGCGCTTTTCCACCTTCAAGGCCCTCAAAGCATCAAGGATGTGATTCATTTAGGCTACGTTCACACTGCAGCCTGAAACGACCCAAATCCGATTTTTTTGCCTCTATGCGACCTGTATCTGATCTTCTAATGACACTGTGAACAACACAGATCCGATTTTTTCAAATGCGATCCAGGCCACTTGGATATGTGGCCTTAAATCCGATACATATCCGGTCTTTTGACATGCGACTGCAGTCTGAACGGCCAGGTCGCATTCATCCGACCTGAGTGTGTTTCCTCCAATGAGAGTGGTACAAGTAGGCGTTCACAAATGTGCACAAACGTTCTTCTCGTCATGCGAAAATAGTATATAAACTCGTATCAGTGAAGCGGCGAAGCACGGAGCAATCCCACCCCTCCTGCCTGTGACTCCGCACCCACATGTTCCTTTCTGCAGACGTTGCTGCCACTGCCCCGCAAAACGCTGTGGCCAAAAACCTTGTCCTTCTCCTTCTCCGTCTCCTCCTTAAAACAAATAAGCTGTACATGTTTTGGCTCCGGTACGAAAGCAACTTTAGGCTACTTCCGTAAACATTGAGCGCGTTCGCTGCGTGTGACGTCATCGTGTCCTCCAAGGCGCATGCGGGACACTTTTGGGGAGTTTAGCGTTCACACTGGAGATCACATACAATTCGCATTTAACTGGAAATGTGAACGGCCTCGCAAAAAAATCGGATTTCACAAAAAAATCGGAATTGAGCATTAAGCCCTGCAGTGTGAACGTAGCCTTACATAGATAGATAGATAAGCCTTTTATTGTCTCCTTAGAGAAATTTGTCCTCTGCATTTGACCCATCCTGTCATCAGGAGCAGTGGGCTGCACCCGAGGCGCGCCCGGGGACCATCTCCACGATCTTCTTGCTTCGGCTTGGTCAGGACCTTGGCTGGAGAATCCTCCCACAGGTGGCTCACGTCACAACGGGCCTCGATGTATCTTCTGCCATGGGGGCTACCAGTGTCCGCAGACACTGGGGGCGAGGTGGGGTTAAGTGTCTTGCCCAAGGACACAACGGCAGCGCTCATATGTGGGAGCTTGGATCACATGTGGTCCACCCGTCAAGAGCGGGATTTGAACTGCCAACCCCTGGATCACCAGGCAAGCGCTCTACCACTGAGCTACTGCCGCCCCAACATCATCAGCCCTATTCGGACGGGATTAGTTTTCCAGGGGGATGTAGAGTAATGTGGGTTTATCACAGGACCTCTGTAATATAAATGACCCCATTCACACAGGACAAGAAATGTCCGTAATATTCATTTGACATGGGAGGAGTTTGTTTACGGTCTGCCGTCACGTATTCGTTGCCGTGCACGTCATGATTAGCCTATGTGTAATATTAGCGAACTATGCAAATTATTGCCCATAATCAGGACTAATAGAGCATACATGACCTAAAACAAGCAGAAGTTTCATGCCTCTGACGACTGATTTATACCTCTTGGTCTTTTTCATTGGTCGATGTGTGCGTTTGTTTGAGTACCGGTAGATCATTTTGTTTGTCGGCAAAACAAAGCGCTTCAAGCTCCTCCGTGTTTGAAAATTGCGGTAAATTATTTCTTTAAACGGATGTGACGAAATATTACATACATCTTTACCGAGGGTCGCATTCGCACGGGATTAATATTACCTATGGTAATTCCTCCAGACCGTTTTACAGAAGGTGAAAGTCGCTGTAAATTTCACAGACATACTCCGTTATGTTTACGGACATGGCGCGTTCAGACAGGACTAAATTCCCTGGTAATTATTACTTCACCCCATGTCACCCCATAAAACTAATCCCGTCCGAATAGGGCTAAAGATGTAAAGAGTGGCCATGCCAGTTTGTCAAAGCCTGATCCTGACAGATCTCAGAAGCTCAGCAGGTCTGGACCTGGTCAGGACTTGGATGGAGACCGCTGGGAAAATCAGGTGCCACAGCTCCAGTTGCTGTCCATAGGCAAGGCACTTCACACACTTTACCTAGTATGAAAGTGGAGTGTGCGTGACTGTTGGAGGTGGTCGGAGGGGCCGATGGCGCAGATTGGCAGCCTTGCTTCCGTCAGTCTGTCCCAGGGCAGCTGTGGCTACAATAGTAGCTCACCACCATAGTGTAGCGTGAACGAACATTGAACTGTAAAGCGCTTTAGGTGTCTTGAAAGGCATTATATAAATGCTATGATTAATTAAAATTAGGAACCACTCATTTACACACCAGTGCAAACAGACACTTGGGGCAAGATGACAGCATCTGTGGGACCTGGAATCACACTGCCAACCTGTGGGTCACTGGATCTGACCGCACTACCAATGATTATGTCAAGAGCATGTCTATGTAGAATTTCCTGTTCAGAATTTGTGTCAACCTCTAAAAGTGTTACAGTTTGCAACCTGATGGTGAAAACTTGTGCAGCCTCAGCACCATCTGCCCCTCTGACCACGGCCAACACTCCTTCACACACCACATTCATACAAATGTAAGTGAAGGGTCTTGCCTAAGGACACAAAAGAAAACTTGGGCCAAGAGGGAATTGATCCTTTGGCCTTGTGTGATTTTTGCTTTGTCTCAACTGTTCCACAGTGAGTGACAAGAAAGAAAAAAGCTCTTGAACCACGAGACTAGTAATGTTTTGTTTTGATGATAACATTGTGCTGTAAGAGCTTTCATATTCTTCACACTGTCTGATTAAAGTGAATAGAAGTGCGTTGGGTCAGACTGTTTCACTTGAGGACTTCAGTTGTTCTGCTGGAGCGTCAGTTCCAGCCGTAGCCTCAGGCTGCGCTGCTCTAATGTGAATACAGCGTCATCTGAGCCATATGCAATCAGACATTTGCTTGTTCTGCTTTGGTATTTCAACTGAATCAAGGAAAGGCACAGCTCTTTATTTAAATGTCAGTTTAAGGCCAGTGGGCCGACCAAGGCATCTGACACAGCCAATCAGGATGAACCAAATGTCACCGGGCCAGGAGGGCAGAGCGCCAACTAGAGGCCAGTGCAAGAACAGATATTAAGAATATAAAAAGGGAGAATGTCGGCTCATTTAGATGAACATCACTGGATTTGGTTAGCAATATGTGTCCAGCCATGGAAAAAAACAGTCACAAGTCGTCCCGGAGGCGTTTTGAGTTATCCACATATTCTGAAAGTGTAGATTCTAAGCTTTCCAACGATGGCAACTTGGCAAAGAAAAAAATAATGAAAGCAATTTGTTCACAAACTGAATTTCTCCTTTTGCCAATTTGTTCACTAGTTATTTATTCATTTATTTAGTTTGTATTTCATCTTGTATCACTTTTTAAACCTGTGCTCTTTAGCTAATACTAGTGCCTCGTGTTAGTGTGCTGCAGGCCTCTCATTATTCATTCCTTTTCCACATTTGGTTGTGGGATCTTTTTTGGCCACGGCTGCCCTGAGAGACCGATGGAAGAAAGGCATCAATTTGTCAGTTTATTATTTTATAATATACTGTGTATTTTATAATAATAATAATAACATGGATGCGTTTTAAAGAACACTTTTTCAATTGCGCCGGTGCCACACAATACAGGCAGGGTGGTGAAGTGTAGAGAGGCTGGGATATTAAAGGTCCCATGACATGGTACTTCTTGATGCTTTTATATGGCTCCTTAATGGTTCCCTAATACTGTAAATGAATCCTTCTTCAAAATCAACACTCAGTGCATGAGAAACAGAGATAAGATGAGAAAGAGTCATAAATATCTCTCTCAAACTCTTTATTCTGGGCATTGTTGCTTGAATGCAAATGAGGAGAAAAGAGATGGCCAATAGTAGAGGGTGGGGGCGTGGCCAAACTCTCCGCTCAGAGCTTAGAGCCCACAGCTGATCCATTTCCTTGTTTTTGCACGGGGGGAGAGATTTGAAGTGTTCCATTGAAAAATAAACACATTTCCACATAAAATAAAATTAAACCACTGCTGTTCAAAGGTCCAGAGGCTCAGATAAAGGACTTCCGAGCCTAGAAACACTCGGACGTGCCTCCAGGCAAATAAAAAAACGCATTTCGCATTGCCTAGCGCATTCGCAGTCCAAACTCTCTGGGCATGATTTACAGAGACGGGGGTGGAACTGCATTTGCATTTCTTTTTTCGATCTGACGTCAATAAAGTGCCTTGTTCAAACTCGCCCGTTTGAGCTCTGATTTTTTGTAACGCAGAAAAGGATCACAAATGCTCAGTTTAGACATTTCACAACTTTTAACCATGGGGGGGGGGCCCTAAACAGGGTAGGGGAGCTCACATTAACGTTCAAAAACCTCAGAAAGTGAAAATTTCATGCCATGGGACCTTTAACGATTTTCTGGGATTCAGACTGGTTTTCTTTGTATGTTCTCTACAGAAGGTTTTTCCGTGGCGTATGGAAACGGAGGAGCTCATTGGTTATTTACCCTTCTCTCGCCTCAGATTAAAGGGATAGTGTTTTGTTTTTTGTTTTTTTAATGTTAATCTGTATGGGTTTCCTTCTAAAAGTTATGTGTGTTGACACCGGCTTACCTCTGACAGTTTCCGCTCAGCCCGGTTCGGCTCGCGTTCTGGAGCCCACGTAATTAGCTCCGGTAACTTCATGGGGATATGAATTAAAGCTTGTTTTTCTTCTCAAAACAAAACATTTGTCCGAAAGGTGATATATTTGTGTCCGAAACAGAAAATCCACGAAAAATCCAGCATCGTATTTTGCATTCGCGTATTGACTCTCTCGACTCGTATCACTACGCCCACGTTATCTCTATCAGCTTGTTCACCTTTAGCGGATGTCTAAGCCGAAGTTTACAAGTTTTTTTTTTATGTGAATCTGTATGGCGTCCCCTTCAGCAGTGTCGTGCATTAACACTGACTTACCTCTGACAGTGTCCTCTGAGCCGAATTCTGCCCCGGTTCTGGTGCTGATGAAAGTAGGTCCGGCAATTTTGCGGGGACATTTAATAAAGCTTGTTTTTTTCTGTATCTTGTTACAAAGATCATTTTCCATTGTACCTTGTGACCTCATGTTATTTTCCTTGACAACTACAGCAATCCTCTTTACAACACCTCAGCTGTCATACCCTCAAGAACATCCAGAACCTCCATTCAGAGAGCTTGGGTTCACATCACGTCTTCATCTCCACAGGTCAGAAACAAGTTAGCACGAAGGGCAGCAGCGGAGGAGTGGAAACGCATATTACAACCCCCGCCAAAGCTCTGCAAAGCCCCAGGAAACCCACACAGAGCTGGGCTAACCTGCTGGAGGCTTGTAAAAGCACCAAGGTGGACTGGAGCAGGCAGTGTCTGTGTGGCCAACGCTAATGGGTCCCAAAAAAAAGCAGAGGAATTTGCGGTCAATAACTGTTACTTTGCAAATGGTTGAAAGCGTTAAAAAAGTCTGACCTCTGATTCAAAATATGTGTTGAAAGTGCGGTCAATATCTGTCACAACCTGTATGTGGAACTGCAAATGGACAGTGGGCAGCACTAACTTTTTTAAAAATGTGTTTGGAAAAGGGAAGAGGGGGCAGATAACATAAGATAACTCTTCTTTCTGCTCCCTTTCATTCAATATTTTGTATTGTTATCACAAATGTTGATGTCTTTTTATACTTTATGAATGAAATAAACAAACAAATAATAAAATAATAATAAAAATTGACATTTTTCATGGGAATACTTGGAATTTTACTGTGAATAAAATGGGAATTTACATACTGTAATATGGGGCTTCTTAAATCATCTTCAATCATATATACATAGTACAGCACGATAAAAGGAGAAATTCAATTTGTCAACTGGACAAAGTTTATTTGGTCGAAAACGTTTCGCCGCTCAGGCTTTGTCAGTTCTGGTTAGCGTGCTGAAGGACACTGCTTATATCTCGCTGCAGGGAGGAGCTAACTACAATGAAATTATTCTGAAACTATCTTGCCTATTTGTTTTTGAGTTTCCGTCTTTTGTTTCTCTGGCGTCTAGTTTAGCATACCTATTCAACCCCTAAACGACTGTTTTTCACACCTCTGGCCCTGACCTGGCTAGCCCTATTGTTTCTTTTGTTTGTTTTGATTTAGGTTTGAGAATGGAATTATAGATGGGAGACAAATTATGTCTGACTCCACCATTTCTGTTTAAAGAAGGATTCTCTTTTTTGACAAAAATAGCCTTTAACGCCCCTCTCAAACCAATTCTTTTCCCTGGCCAAGATCTGAACCTCACTGTCCTCAAATGAA
This sequence comes from Paratrypauchen microcephalus, assembly GCA_036785185.1. NCBI lineage: Eukaryota > Metazoa > Chordata > Actinopteri > Gobiiformes > Gobiidae > Paratrypauchen > Paratrypauchen microcephalus. The sequence goes on along the minus strand of JAVJIX010000106.1, from coordinate 1,255,088 downwards.
TGGCCCGTGGCTTCTAGGTGAAGATGTAAGAATTGGTTTGAAAAAAAGTCAAATATCATGACACTGATAACATTTTGAAAAATACTGTGATATAAATTATTGGTCATATCGCCCAGCTCTAGAAGTTGGATCCGCGAACAATCCTCATGTACCAGATGAACAGTTTAAAAATGTGAACTAAAGTAAAGTGAACCGTGAAAATAACAGACTCCTCACTCACCTCTGATGGACCAAGTCCAACATTTGAGGAGAAGTCATCGTTCAGGATGTAGGAGCAATGGAGGACACAGACTTGGGACCACAGAAGTGTTTGATTTCTATTCACAAAGAAAAAAGATGCTCTCTTCCACAGAAACTCACAATTTTTTATCAAATATTCAAAATGTTGAACCTTTCACAACTCTATTCAGAGCTGTGATCAAACCATTAGCCACAGGGATGCAAACACAGCACCTATTCACTCTTATTTAGTGCAACCGTCCTGCTCCACTGGACAGATTCTGTGTGTTCTATCTTTTCTAAATAAGTTCCTCTTGTTGCCAATGGAACTGTCTTCTTTGTCCATCTGGGAGTTCTCATTAAATGATATGCACTTTTTGTGTGCACTCACCTGTACCTTGTTCACCACTCCACCGCTCGCACGCCAAAGTGGGAACTGCGTCTCCCTCTCTCCAGATATGGAAAATAAAAATATACCTGCCTCCACTCCACAGCTGCGGCGCCGAGATAACTGCTTTTCACAATCTTGACAGGAGGGCACAAAACCAAGCCATTTATTTCAGTGTGAAAGCAGAGGCAAGCACGGCGGAAGCAAGCGCGGCGGAGGGGCTGCTTCAAAACGTGTGTGTCGGCAACGGCAACGGCTCCAACGCACAGGTAATTAAGCTTTCAAAGTAGTACCGTTCATTTCCGGTTGAGGTAATGTGACAGTACAACGTGGCCACTACAGGAAAGTCGAGGTGTGGAAGGACGAGGTGTCAGAACTTGGAAAATGTTGCTAAAAATGCAGCGTTTCTCTCAGAATAGTCTTGGCTTAAGTGAGGTTTTGCCTTCACAGGGTGTTATTCTCACAGTTTGAAAGTGGAGCTGTTAACTTTATTTGAATATTACTGTAGTAGCAAAGTTTACAGAACAATGAGTTAAACAGGTGTTAAACAGGAGCTACAAGATATTGGTGTGTGGAATGACGAGGGATGTCAATACATACTACCGAAACCAGGGTATGGAACGAAACCAGGGTATGATTTATTTCCTTTAAACACAAACAGCATATGGTCAAAATGATCCAAATGTGTTTTTTTCTGTCATTTAAAGGAATATTAACGTTTTTTTTTTAACAATCTGAACCTTATTTCGGTAATAAAACACGTTGATTTACTCACCAATAGCACTTTAGTAACATTTGGAGCAGTTCCGTAGATTTGGTAGTTTAGCGATATCCGGGTAACGTGAGTGCTCGGGGCAGGCGATTGCAGTCACCAAATAACACAAACTTGCGCGCTGTCCTCTATGATGACGTCATCAAATGAAAATATAGCTGGATATCGGGTTTCGGGCCGCTTTGGACTCCACCGAAACTCTACACTGACACATCGAGTTTCTGTGATTTGAAAAGTGCTAAAGTTTGTGTTATTTGGTGAGTGCAACGTCGTGCCCCGAGAACTTACGTTACCCGGATATCGCTAAACTACCAAATCTACGGAACTGCTCCAAATGTTACTAAAGTGCTATGGGTGAGTAAATCAACGTGTTTTATTACCGAAATAAGGTTCAGATTGTAAAAAATGTTGATATTCCTTTAAGTACTCACAGAACAGGTATGTGAAAATACAAGTTTAATGTTCTGGTCTAACATTGGCCAGTAAATCGTCTTATTGCACCAGTTTACGGACCAAAATGAGATATCGGCGGAACTGATATCTTCGAATATCCAAGTCTGATACCAAAATTGTGTCAGTACATCCCTAGTAGTGACTATAGAGCACTTCAAACCAAGACAATACAGGCATGAATGGATAAAAATAAAAGTGCATGTAATCTGTCATGGAAAACATGACAAACGCTCTGTAATGTCATGGCACCTTTAAGTGAACATGTGATAAAGCCCTCTCTCTGCTGAACTTTTTCTACACACTTATTTTTCCTTCACAGTTGTAGTTTGTTGCCAAGAACTAGCACAAAGGTCAGCAGTTTTCTGGAAATCCATAGAAACACTTTTCCCAGATGCATTCATGTGACGTGTGTTCACAAAAGCAAAGTGTTCCAAAAAGATACTGTTCCCCAGTGCGGAGCCTTATGTTTCCTGTGACTGGGTTCATAGCACTTTTGCCTCACATTAGAAAGGTTCCGTGTTACACCCAGACCCACCCAGGCCTTTCTGTGTGAAGTTTGCATGTTCTTCTGGTGTCTGGGCAGGTTCCCCCATCAGAGGTTCACTTAATTTCCCCATCCAACCTTTTCCTTCATCTTAAATGTGTCATATTTTCATTAGCTTTTAAAGCTACACTATGTAAACTTTATGGTGGAGGGTAGACCACCTGCTTGTTGACAGGGAGATTGCTTTAAAAGTTTCACAGTATGGCATTCTTTTTATCTCCATGGAGACAAACAGGGGGTACCAGTGAGCTAAGTCACAGGTCGGATCTGTGGAGTCACACTTTATGGCAGAGGTCTTCAACAGGGGGGTCGCAACCCCTAGGGGGGTCGCGGCGGTACTGCAGGGCGGGGTCGCGAAATCTTTTGATTTCACTTTAAAATAATATAATTTTATATTTTAATATTTTTAAAAACAATATATTTTTTCATTTTTCCCCAATCAATTTCTCCCTTGTCCCTCCACCCTCTTTGATGTCTTAAAATGCACATTAATGCATACATGGCAAATGGAGAAATAAATAGGCCTGTGTTATATGCAAGTTGTGTTTAAAAATTGCAGTAGCACATCCACCCCGTAGGGCCCATCTTTAAAATAAAAAAAAAACATGAAAATACAGTATTAACCTGTGTTTTATTTCCTTGTATTGGATGTACCATAACGGAGTAGCAATGTTTATACATGACACTAAGCTCAATTTTATATAAAACACAATTCTATGCCGTATATATATATAGTAGGGTGTCCCTGGCCCAGTTCACCATCTGTTTGGGGGTCCCTGGCCTGAAAAACATTGAAGACCCCTGCTTTATGGTATTTAGAATAGTATAAGACAGGCAAATCTTAGAGCTGCAGCTATCTTTTATTTTAGTAATTGAGTAATTTATCAATTACTGACTGTAATTAATCGAGTAATCTATTAATTTTTAACATTCCATAAAATATCCTTAAAAGCACATTAGTTTTTGTTTTTATGGTACATAGTTAAAACAAATAAGTAATTATAGTAATAATTATAGTAATAATTTCCTGCTTTACAACACATTTACTCTTAATTGCACAACACTTGAATATTTATTACTTGTTTACTTGTGAACAGACTCAAACAGGCATTAAATGTGAACTGCAGTTCCAGTTTAGTTTAATAGAAAATAAAGTTTTAACAGTGCTTAAAGGTCCAGTGTGTAGGATTCGTGGCGCATAGGTGGATAGTGGCTATGCACTTCCTGTTTTAGCTACGGCAAACCTCGAGGGTCACCCGGACGCGCCGTAGCGGAGAGCTCGCATACCCGCGCGCGCTCCCGTGCGCGCACCCGCCGCGCACCCGGCCGACAACAACGGTATTAATAAAACGCGGTCTCCCGTTCAGTTTTTTTTTTTCTTTTCGCATGAAAGCACACATTCCCGATCGTGAACCATGATAATCTACATATCAAATGAAACCTTACAGTCTCCTCTTTTTGACTATGCAATTCATTTCCCGGCACAATCACTCCCTGAGCACATGGGGCTTTTATACGAAAAGCACAAAACGAGGTTTGTTACTTAGCTTACCTTTGAAGGCTCTGCACAGGTCAAACTCTGTATTTCACCACAAGCTTGGTATCAATAGGTCCGTAAGGATCCAGCGAATAAAATCCAGTAAAACAATTTAGTCCAAAACATGTGTTAGATCCAATACGACGTGTGATACAGCAGCATGCTTGTTGTTTACCCAAAACCACGAGCCTCCCCCCACCCCACCCGCACCTCTCTCCTTCTCTCCTTCTCTCTTGCGCAGCGCGCCGGAGCCGCCTGCTGCTTTGCCTCCGGTGCTACCACGAGCCTTGCCGAAGGCGAAGGCAGAGCCCAAATGTCCTTCTGCGGCTCTTGTATTCAAAATGGCTGCCTCTATATGGGGAAGATCCCCCTTTTATGTGACTATATCTAAGTCCAAAAGAATACTTTGATTTCATGATGGAAGTGAAAAGGCTTGGAAAACAATGTATTTTTGAATGGGTATCTTCAATTTCAGTAATTAATGGGTAAAAATCTTACACACTGTCCCTTTAAGCACAGCAGGGTTTCAGCACCTAGCAAATTTAATGCCATACTGTGGATTGTTCCAAACAGAGGAATAACATCTCCATGGCAATATGCAGGCTGAGTACCCTCCACCAGAAAACACATAGTGCTGCTTTAAAGCCACGATGACTGTGGCAAAATTGTGGACCCAATTACCTTAAAAAATGATAAGGCTCCAAGTGATGGATTTTCTGTCTTCAGCTGCTGTGAGGGGGCCCTGCACTTAAACGCCTCTGAGAGTTTCTATGGATTTTAGGAAACAGTTTACCTCTGTGATACTGCTAAGAAGCAACAAAACACAGAAAAAAAATACCTTAACATAAGCAGTTCTGATAGAGAAGGCATTTAACTTTGTGCCAGTATTTAGTTTCATGTGCACAGACCAGTAATTACAGAGATACTCACCTTAGGCCAGGTCAAACATCTGCGATTTGACTCATAAAATGTTAATTCCACCAGAGATCTTTTTATCTTTTAGTATATCAGTTATTAAATCTTTTACACAACGTACCAACTAAGGAAATATTTAGTAAATACTACCAGATCTTAACCAGGTAACCAGGCCTGTCTAGGTCTAAAACAGGACTACACCAGTGCTACAGAATACTCCAAAAACACTAAAGGGGGGTCTGCATAGTCAGTAGCACATGCACCACAGTTTGAGAATGGCTGTATTTTACCATCCATATAATTCTCATCATAACCCTTGAAGCAATATTATAATTTCTCTCTCAGTGGCGTCTCTGCTTCAGCCTACATCTGCATAAACACAAACCCACTGTCATGTTTAATATCTCCATCGACCTCCCACAATTGTATTCAAATTAATCCGTTTGGGAGTGATTTTGTTTTTTTGTCAGTAACAATTTCACCCCTCTCTCCTCTCTTTCTAAAAACCCTCCCAGCCAGTTCCCCCAGCTCAGATTAGTCCTGATACCGCACGCTTGTTCCTCCTATCAGATCAAATGTGATGTAATAGATGTTTTGCTCTGATATTTCAGGGCTTGGTTTTATCCATGTTTGTGCCTCCTCCTCTGCCCACCCAGTGTAATAAATGGCCCTATTATAAATCATATCCTCTTTTTTCTCGCGCCCGCTCAGTATGTATGTGGCGTGGCGAGCTGGGCACAGCCCCGCTCATATTTCTGTGGCGCGATGGCGGCATAAATCCTGGTGTACAGTAGCGATTGGGCCCAAGGCTAAAGAGGCACCTGCTCTCTGCTCTGCCCTGGCCCTGACTGGAGATTAAAGGGCCCATGTTACTCTGTTTTGTATCTGTGGTATAACGTTGTTTCCTCATTAAAAACATCCCTGGAGTTCTGTTTTGTTTCATTAATACACATTTAACTCACATTGTATTTGTGTTGTTAGCTGAACAATCTGTCAATGACAAACTATAGCTACATTCAGACTGCAGCCTGAAGTGACCCAAATCCGATTTTTTTGCCCCTATGCGACCTGTATCTGATCTTTTAATGACAGTCTGAACGACACAGATCAATTTTTTTCAAATGCAACCCAGGCCACTTGGATATGTGGTCCTAAAACCGATACATATCCGATCTTTTGACATGCGACTTCAGTCTGCATTCATCCGACCTGGGCGTGTTTCCTCCAGCGAGAGTGGTACAAGTAGGCGCTCACAAATGTACGCAGACGTTCTTCTCGTAATGCGAAAATTGTGTATGAAATCCATGTCAGTGAAGCAGCAAAGCACATAGCAATCCCACCACTTTTAGCACCAGCACGTTCCTTTCTACGGACGTTGCTGCCACTGCCCCACAAAACGCCAAAAACCTTGCTCTTCTCCTTCTTAATCTCCTCTTTAAAAGAAATGTATTGTACATGTGCTGGCTCCAGTAGGACAGCAACTTTAATAAAGCCAGATGCTCACTCATAGTGTCTGTGTTTACTTCCGTAAACACTGAGCACGATCGCTGCATTTGACCTCGTCGTGTCCTCCAAGGCGCATGCGGGATACTTTTGGGGCGTTTAACGTTCACACTGGAGATCACATACAAGTCGTATTTAATTGGAAATGTGAACGACCTCGCAAAAAAATCGGATTTCACAAAAAAAAATCTGAATTGAGCATTAAGCCCTGCAGGATGAATGTAGGGGTTACTTTTCATACCTGTTTCAATGCAGTGGACACTGTGGAGCTCTCCTGCATCATCTTTAAACCACTGTCATTATTTCTGTCATTTTTTTTTTCTGTACAGGGGGTCCTCGGGTTACGACGGTCTCGGGTTGCGACGTTTCGTGGTTACGAACGCGCCCCCATTAAAAAAAATATGTATATATTACGCGTCATTCCGTCTTACGTGGTTTAGCGTGGTAAGAGATGTAAACAAACGCGAACGGCGCGCGGTGCACGGTGGAAGAATACGCTCTGTTGTGGTTGTAGGGCGGAGAAGACAGCCTCGTGTGCGTGCCCAATGTGGGCGGAAGTACCTGATGTGAGCTCTGATCTGCTCCTATGAAAGCGGCAGTGATAACCAAGCAGCGTAGTGGTCTAATTATTGAGATGGAAAGGTTATTGGTGCTTTGGTTGGAAGGTCAAAGGCAAAATCCGGCTTACGACGAAATTCGGGTTACGATGCGTCTTAAGAACGGATCCCGAGTCGTAACCCGAGGACCCCCTGTAATTTGTTAATCTTATTAAATAAGTAATATGAATGCAATTGTCTAGAATCATTTGTGTATTTAGGTATAAACAAATAAAATTTAAGAAAATTTTAAAAAATGTGTAAAAAAATAACAAAATGTGGACATTTTAACACATCTTGTGTGTTGAATCATCTAACACAATCAATGTGTTAAATGTCCCAACACAGTTAAATGTTGTAACCATAGACTGTATGTATTATGGACATAGTGGGTTCCAAACAGGACATTTGTTTGCGGCTCTTTCGGCTCCTACTGACTCTGGCTCCCATTGACTTACATATAATATTGTCTCTCTTTACCTCCTGCTGAGAGCCTTGTCATTTTGGTCTTAAAATGTTCATATTAACCCTCTACATGATCCTGGTGTTTTGTTTTTGCCGTTTTGTTTGTCAAAAAAAAAACAACTATTCATAACATAAAGCTTGGCTCCAAATTCTCCCCTGTAACTGTGAGCATCGCGAGCTTCACCCGAGTGGAGCCGAACGCTGTGGGGGACGTCACACTCGCTTAGTTCACTTTTTATACAGTCTGTGTCTATGTCGTAACACAATGACTGTGTTAAAAACAATACATGTTGTGTTGTCCTTAACTAGACATGTGTTGTGTTATTTTCAACACGTGTTTTGAGAGTGTACCAGACCTAAACCAAGTAACCAGGACAACACCAGGTCTAAACAGGGTCTAAAACAGGTCTACACCAGTGCCACAGACTTTCTAAACAAGACCTAACCCAACAGATGTGACAAATATGAATAAAATGCATCTGGAGTTGTGTTTTGTTTTGTTTCATTCACACACGTTTAACACACAAACCCATTTAGTCAGAAGTTAAAGGTACGTTGTGTAACTTGTCTGGTGGAGGTTCTGACACTTGCTGGTCTCCTCAATGAAAATGTTATTGCTTTGGCTGAATGTTCCACAGTCTGGCATTAAACTCTATCTCAGAGACAAGCAGGTAATGCCACCAGACCAAGTTATAGGTTCAGTTTGCAGAGAGGCAAGCCCACCCTCATGAAGAAAAACGTGTGTATTTCAATGCATATTTTCAGTATATTGATCTATCCAGCTTTTGTTCAAGGTTAATGCCATACTGTGGAACATTCCTGGCAACCGGGCAAACTGATTGCACCTTGCACAGTGTACCTTTAAAGATCCCATGACATGGTACTTCTTGATGCTTTTATATGGCTCCTTAATGGTTCCCTAATACTGTAAATGAATCCTTCTTCAAAATCAACACTCAGTGCATGAGAAACAGAGATAAGATGAGAAAGAGTATTTTTTTTCTCTCTGAACAGGCCATAATGGGCGTTGTTGCTTGAATGCAAGTGAGGAGAAAAGAGATGGCCTATAGTAGATGGTGAGGGCGTGGCCAAACTCTCCGCTCGCCGCTGTCAGCTCTCAGCTGATCCATTTCCGTGTTTTTGCACGGGGGGAGAGATTTGAAGCGTTCCATTGAAAAATAAACACATTTCCACAGAAAATTAAATTAAACCACTGCTGTTCAAAGGTCCAGAGGCTCAGATAAAGGACTTCCGAGCCTAGAAACACTCGGACGTGCCTCCAGGCAAATAAAAAAAATGCATTTCGCATTGCCTAGCGCATTTGCAGTCCAAACTCTCTGGGTGTGATTTACAGAGACGCTGAGTACAGACAGACGGGGGTGGAACTGCATTTGCATTTCTTTTTTCAATCTGACGTCAATCAGGTGCCTTGTTCAAAATCGCCCGTTTGAGCTCCGATTTTTTGTAACGCAGAAAAGGATCGCAAATGCTCAGTTTAGACATTTCGCAACTTTTAACCATGGGGGGGCCTAAACAGGGTAGGGGAGCTCACATTAACGTTCAAAAACCTCAGAAAGTGAAAATTTCATGCCATGGGACCTTTAAGGGAGTTCTTCTCTAAAACAGATAACACTGTTCCACCAAGTATTCCAGTGTGCTTTAAAATTCCACACACCTTCACTAGAATCAGCCCCGGATTCGCCAGTCTCTACTGAACTAAAGATAAAAGGAGCCGTCAAGTTGAAAACTACCGCTTCATGACATCACAAAGTGGAACTGACCATTTTGAGCTTTGGAGATGTAGATGGACTAATAATAAAGGAATCCTTAAACGTGTGAATTTTTTTTTTCCCAAATATACAAAAACAGGATACAAAAGAATCAGTCAGAGAGAGGGATTTTTTTTAATGAATATAACTTTTTCATTTTCAAAACAATTAAAAGTTGTGATCTAAAAACATGGCGATCCAAATATGTTGAGTTAGCAAATAAAAGTAAAAGATAATAATAACATCATAACACCCCTTCTTTAATAACCAGTGGTGGAAAATAACAAAGTGCAACAGTAAAAGTATCACACTTTGATTTTCCAGTAGATATCTTTAGCTTTTACTACATCTGAGAGCAGGTACATGTCCTTTGAACTTCAGTACCGTCCTGAACTGGACTGAACTGAAAACCTCAAAGTCTTTTCCTTTAAGGTTTCTTTGCTGCTGCTCTGACTGAGGGTTCTGCTCTAGCACGTTCTTGGTGATATCCGGCATCGATGTTTTCACTTCACGTCCCAGATTTGTGCAAACAAAATACAGCTCTGGGGGGGAAAAAAATTAGAGACCGCTGCATTTTTTTCTGAAAACAGCATCTCTACATGTATTACAGCCATTCCATTCCAGCGTCTGTTGAATTCCAACACAAACACAAAGCTGAGCTACTTCAGTTCTTGCACCAGGAGTGGAATAAAGTCACCCAAGAACAATCACTGCGTGCACATGGACGAGTGTAATCCGATTGCAAACGGATTGGGATTGTATCGGATTCATGTGCACAGGCTAAGGATCGTAGGGGGATTGGTTTCACAAATCCGATTGGAACCCCTGGCTTAGGCCGATAGTAATCCGCTTGGTGCCGCCTTGTGCATGATATTGGATTGGATTGGCGTACTGCGCATGCGTGGGAATTTTCGCCAGGGATTTCATCCGGAAGTGGCAGGAGGCGCCATCATAAGTAGCGATTGTTGCCGGAAAAGTCAGACGAAATCATGGCTGCGAAGAAAGAATGCACAACACATACACCAATGCTGCTCCGTCAAACTCCTCGAGCGCCGTCTTTGTATCCCGCCACATAGTTTGTTGTGTTTTTATTGAGCAGCCATCACCTGGAAGTAGTTGGACTACAGCGCCACATAGTGTAGCGGAGCCGGCAAGGTCGCTGACCATTGGACGACAGACCACCCGAGTAACGGGATCGGATTTGGAGAAATCCAATCCGATCCTACCATGTGCACGCACTCTATGTGAAAGACTTGTGGAGAGCATGCCAAAACGCATGAAAGCTGTGATTAAAATAAGGGTTATTGCACCAAATATTGATTTCTGAACTCTTCTTAACATTAGGTACCTCACCTTACGAAATTAATTCGTTCCAGAAGTGGTTTCGTAACGTGAAAAATTCGTAAGTTGAGTAGCTATTTCAATGGAAAAAGCCTGATCCGTTCCAAGGTTTTTTTTTATAGTGTAACATTTTTTTTTTATAGTGTAACGTTGTGTTCTGTGTCCTGGCGGGCTAAGAGACTAGACCAGGACTAAAAGAACGTGGAATAAACCAGGTCTGGCCAGAACTAAACCTGGATTGGACCTGTTATTATTATAACATGGCAGTGCCGTTGGATCAGCGCGTTGCTCGTGTCTCCGCGCACCTTGCGGTGCGGGGCGGGCTCTGCTTCTATCTGACCTCCAGAGCCGGGGCGCTGACACTGTGAGCTAACAGGCCGAGGAACACTGTGAGCTAACAGGCCGAGGAAGGTGCTCTATCAGCGGTGTTGTGAGATGTGTCTATCTTGTGTCTATAGCTCAGTGCAGAAGAGAGTCTGCGAGTCTGTGCGCGCGCGCGCTGGATGAACGAGTAGAGGAGACAATAAAGCCCCACTCTGCAGCAAAACTGACTTTTTTTTACTTGCATTCTCCACCACTGTAAGCGCGCGATGTCCACAAGGGAGTTAACCCCGGAGGGAAAGCTATCTCCGGCCCTGGAGAAGACGATCTCCCCTGTGTCTCCCAACCACGGTTAGGAGATGAGAGCAGGAATGGATAACAGCGGGCAAGACCGCGGGGTCTCGCTCGGGTCGGGCGCTGGTTCTATGTGACTTCCAGGTCTAGACCAGAACTAAACCAGGTCTAAACCAGGACCGGAGCAGGAATAAATCACCCCGTGCTCGGCTCGCGCGTGCTCGGCCCCGAGGAGGAGGCACGGCTGCATCCCGCAGCCCCAGCAAAACTGCCTTTTTTTTAAACTTGCATTCTCCACCACTGTAAGCGCGCGATGTCCACAAGGGCCTTGCGCCGTGCCGACGTGATCCTTCGATGTCGGCTCTTCCTATCACTGTGAAGCAGAATTCACCAAGTGTTGCATTGTTCACTCACTAAGGGTTGTGAGCTGGGTTAAGTCGTGAGACAGGTGAGTTTTACCCTACTGATCATGTGTTGTTGTGTCTCCGCTCGTTTCGGGGCGTGCATCTGAGCGCGCATTAATTGAATTTTTGAGATTTGTTGTTTTTAAAGTGCTTTATAAATGAAGTTGGATTGAATTGGATTGGAGATTTCGCGTTTCGTAACTTGAAATTTCATTCGTATCTAGAGACCAAAATTTGACGTGAAGGCGTTTCGTAACTTGAAATTTTCGTTTGTTGGGTCATTCGTAAGGTGAGGTACCACTTTTCAAATGAATTTGATCTTGTTTCTTTGCATTTTTTGAGGTCTGAAAACATGTATTTTTTTTTTGTTATTTTGACCATTTGTCATTTTCTGCAAATAAATGCTCTAAACGATCATATTTTTATTTGGAATTTGGGGGAAATGTTGTCAGTAGTTTATAGACTCAAACAAAAATGCTCCTTTTGCCCAAACACATACCTATAAGTAGTAAAATCTGAAAAACTGGTATTTTTGCAGTGGTCTCTTATTTTCTTCCAGAGCTGTATATGTACATAAAAATAATGAAAGAAATGAAGACATGTTTTCTGTCATTTCTCTTGAAAAAAAAACAGAACAAGATTGCTGCTTTCGACTGAAATCGTTCTCAAAATCAGTGTGAAATGAGGCGACTGTAGCTGAGTGTTGGAGGTTGGATGTTTGCCATTGTGTCCTTAGGCAAGACACTTCACCCGCCCTCCAAACATGTTCTTTTTGCGGAGGACTGTTGTGCTTTTGTGGTCATAAGCTAAGCGCACACTGATCTCGTGTCCTAAGGCAAGACACTTCACCCGTATTGCACTGTATGAATATATTGTGTGCATGAGTAATTGGTCATAATCAGAGAGGCCAATGGTGCAGAGGAAGCCTTGCAAAATAATAAGACTTTTGCATCATCATTACTGAAGGTTCTGAAATAAGTTGACTACCAACCTACGAGTATTACAGTGATTCTACACACTATATATATATTTTTTATTTTCTTTGATTTGTCACATTTGTAACTCTGAAACGATTTGCTTTCATGTGGATCGGTTTGTGTCCCGTGGCGCTGGGAAAGTCACTGTTGCGGGGAGCTTTTTGTACATTAATTTGCGCATTAGCATACCGGGCACAGAAGCTAGAAGGCTAACGCTAGCAAGTTTAATGTGTGGAGCCAGCAGACGCACTGACACTAATGCAATAACAGAGCTTTGAACTCGACAGGGGCCGGCCCTTTGAAAAAAGTGAGGTGCCGTGTCAGAGCTGCCTTAAGGCCATAGGAAATTGTAGTAGTGCTGTGTAGTAGTCAGCTAGTAGTAGAGGTAGTACTAGGTACACGTCCTAATTGCACACATAAAATACTTTGATCATGGAGGTGCTTTGCTTGAGATGTTCCACAGCATGGTTATTAAACTGAACCGTCTTAAGATTAATGATTTATTTATTCACCGTAATGCCTTAATATTGTGAAACTAACCAAGTAAAGCAATAACTACGGTGACAACTATTCTAAATAAATACTACAATAAACTGGCAAAAGGAGCAATTCAATTTGTCAAATGGACAAAAGTTTATTTGGTCGAATATGTCTTCAGGTCTGGTCAGACGCCGGTGGACACTGCCTATATCTGCCTGAAGGGGGCGTTAACTACAATGAAATTACTTTGAAACTATCACACCTACTTGTTTACAGTTTGTGTTAGTTAGGTGGGCCTATTAGATCTGCAGTGGGAGTGGAGTGTGGGTCTTTTTAGCAGAAACATTCAGGGCCATAATAGGTGTTTTCACACCTCTGGACCTGACCTGCTGCATTGTTGTTTTCTTTGTTTTGATTTAGGTTTGAGGGTAGAGTTATGGAGTTATAAGTGATAGTTTCAAAGTAATTTCATTGCCCTTCAGGTAGATATAGGCAGTCTCCACCAGCATCTGACCAGAACTGAAGAAGCAGCTTGGACGAGCTGCGAAATGTATTCAGCCAAATAAACTTTTGTCCAGTTGACAAATTGAATTTCTCCTTTTGCTGTGAATTCCACCTGCACGACTGAGGGATTCTACACACAAGTGCAATAAACAATTAGAATAAAAATGATTGGTACAAAAAAATAATACTAACGGTCTCAAAAACAGGTGTTGTAACTATATATATATATTTTTTTTTGTTTTGTTAAACAGTACCCAGTATTATTCAAGAATTGTTTGTAATGTTTCCTTCTGTCTTCAGTTTTAAAGGTCCCAGGGTATGAAATTTTCACTTTCTGAGGTTTTTGAACATTAATGTGAGCTCCCCTACCCTGTTTAGGCCGATTCTGAACAAGGGAACTTTCTGACGTCACACTCGGGGAAAGGTTTCCACCCCCCGTCTGGATGTCCACCCCGTCTCTGGAAATCACGCCCAGAGAATTTGGACCGCAAACGAGCTACGAAATGCGAGATGTGTTTTTTTTTTTGCCTGGAGACACGTGAGAGTGCTTCCAGGCTCGGATGTCCTTTTCCTGCGTTTGCGTGTAAAGTGAGATAAACTGAGTTTTAGAATAGAATAATCTTTATTGTCATTATGTCAGGTAAAAACATAACGACATTGGGAAAGGTTTATCACAGATAAAATAAAATAAAACACGTATGTTTGACCAGCAAACAACGAATTTTCAATAAAAACAGTAGCAGCAGCGCACTTGGCATACAAGTCCAGGCAGCTGACGCACCAAAAGTGTGATTCTGATTGGCTTGCAGGGCGTTCTCCTTTGTTTTCAGAGCCGAAATTCGCCACTTGGGTGTGAAAGATGGGTACAAAAATGAAGGGAAATGTCTCTGTTTTTAAAGGTCCCATGGCATTAAATTTTCACTTTCTGAGGTTTTTGAACGTTAATGTGACCCCCCCACCCCCCACCCCCACCCTGTTTAGCCCCCCCCCATGGCTAAAAGTTGCGAAATGTGTAAACGGAGCATTTGCGATCCTTTTCCCCGTTTGAAAAAAAGACAGCCCAAATGGGCGATTCTGAACAAGGAAACTTTCTGACGTCACACTCGGGGAAAGGTTTCCACCCCCCGTCTGGATGTCCACCCCGTCTCTGGAAATCACGCCCAGAGAATTTGGACCGCAAACGAGCTACGAAATGCAAGATGTGTTTGTTTTTTTGCCTGGAGACACGTGAGAGTGCTTCCAGGCTCGGATGTCCTTTATCTGAGCCTCTGAACCTCTGAAACAGCAGTGGTTTAATTTTATTGTCTGTGGAAATGTGTTTTTTTTTCATGGAAGGTGTCTCATATCTTCCTCCGCGCTTAAAACACAGAAGTGGGTGACAGCGCACCTCTAATCCAGGAAACAGCGGCGTATTTGGCCACACCACCCACCCGCTGCACTGGCCTGTCTCTGTCCTCCTCATTTGCATTCAAGCAACAAATGCCCAGAATAAAGTGTTTCAGAGACATATTTATGACTCTGACTGTCTTCATGAGGCTATCTCATGCACTCAGGATTTAAAAGGATTTATATACAATATTAGGGAACCACTTAGGCGCCATATAAAAGCATCAAGAAGTACCATGTCATGGGATCTTTAAGGTGATAACTAAGACTTCTTTTATTCAGAGTTTGTTTACCTTCTTTACATGTTTCTGATCCTCCCTGTATCTTCCACAGAAGTATCACTTGACGTTGTAGTGATGGTATAGTGACGTGTCTATAGGCTGACACATGGGTTTATCAGACAGTATGAGAAGCTGCTTACGCCCCCTACAGGACTGCATCCCATGTGCAAGAAGAGTGTAGGCTCCCTCGTCTTCATTCATGCTCCTTGGACCTGGTTTGTGGATCTCCACGACTTCTCTGTTGCGGTGGTGGCACTTGTGGTGTTGAGCCTGATGTGGTGGAAGGAGTTCTGCAAATTTGCACTCAAGTAAAAGTACAGTTCTGCCCTACAAAATAAAAGACCTTAACTCAGTGTGAAAGTGAGAAAAATCACTTCAAAGTTTCTGTTTTGTCCAGACAAAAGTATAATAGGTAGGGATCCCAAAAATTGACAACTAGTTGGTGTGATGAAGAAATATTTGTATGTGGAAAAAATTTGACCTCAAAATTGACCTTTGATCCCTTTTTGGCAGTTACTGTACTCTGCCTTTGTATCATGTGCCAAAAATAAGGAGTTGTGCAAAGGCAAAAGGCAGTAACTGATGCCGTTACTGCAGAATACAGTAACTACCAAATAACAGTCAAAGGTCACTTTTGAGCTCAATAGTTTTCATATTTATTCACATGATAAAGGAGGTCTCAAGAACCTCCAAAATAACATTAACTTATTTTTGAGCAAACATAATGTTACTGCGTTCTGCCTTTGTAGGGCAGAGTTGCTTGACTAGTAAGTACTCAATTACAAGTAGTGCTGCCAAAATTGTACTTGAATTTTAGAAGCATTTTAGACACACTGTTATACAAAACTTGATCAGTCAACACTGAAATCTTCCTGTCTGATACTGATCCCAAAGGAAAATCTACACATGCTGAACCTGATCATTTGTGACTGGATCCATTATCCTGCTATACTTTTCCAACCACACCCCAACATCTGCAGATCAACTTGACCTGCCCAGCTCAGACACATACATGTTTGAAAAAGTAGAAACAGGAGGCTTTTCCATATGACATGCATTAGACGACCTTTAAAGGCGCAGAACTAAATTTAGACCATCTTAAGCCCTGTTCGGACGGGATTAGTTTTATGGAGTGACATGGGGTGAAGTAATAATTACCAGGGAATTTAGTCCTGTCTGAACGCGCCATGTCCATAAACATAACGGAGTATGTCTG
The DNA here is from genome assembly GCA_036785185.1 of Paratrypauchen microcephalus. Taxonomy (NCBI): domain Eukaryota; kingdom Metazoa; phylum Chordata; class Actinopteri; order Gobiiformes; family Gobiidae; genus Paratrypauchen; species Paratrypauchen microcephalus. The sequence continues at coordinate 1,238,723 of JAVJIX010000106.1, read as the reverse complement.
TGAAATTTACAGCGAGTTTCACCTTCTGTAAAACGGTCTGGAGGAATTACCTTAGGTAATATTAATTAATATTATTTCGTCACATCCATTTACAGAAATAATTTACCGCAATTTTCAAACATGGAGGAGCTTGAAGCGCTTTGTTTTGCCGGCAAGCAAAATGATCTACCGGTACTCTCAAACAAACGCACACATCGACCAATGAAAAAGCCCAAGAGGTATAAATCAGTCGTCAGAGGCATGAAACTTCTGCTTGTTTTAGGTAATGTATGCTCTGTTAGTCATGATTATGGGCAATAATTTGTATAGTTCCCTAATATTTCACATAGGCTAATCATGACTTCTCTATCTATCGTGCACAGCGACGAATATGTGACGGTAGAGCGCAAACAAACTCCTCCCATGTCAAATAAATATTACGGACATTTCTTGTCATGTGTGAATGGGGTCAGTTATATTACAGAGGTCCTGTGATAAACCGACATTACTCTACATCCCCCTGTAAAACTAATCCCGTCCAAACAGGGCTTTACAAACATGAAAAATGAACAAATTAATTTTAAACAGTTTGCAGTGGCCCATTATTACTAAGTCATCCCTCACTTACCTCATGCATTCAGAGCATCCTAATTATTCACCACGACGAGTTTATAAGCGCATTTCAACTTTGAGAGGACAACTTTGCAATGGCAACTAGCATGCCACCACGCACTTCAGTCTGCTGCCATCAGGAAGGAGACTGAAGGAGCCTCAGGGCCAAGACCAGCAGACTGAAAGACAGCTTCATCCACCAAACTGTCAGGATGCTCAACTCTCTCCCTGCCCTGCCCTCCCCATGACACTGCTGCTTAAATGACACCATTTGAGCTTTATTACGCTACACATTGTGTGTTTTACTGTACGTTTGCCTTGGGTATATGTGACGTCAGATCATGGAGATGGGTCCCCGGGCCCTTGAAAGATGAGCTGCCCACTGCTCCTGAAAGGATGGGTCAAATGCAGAGGAATAATTTCCCTACAGGGATAAATAAAGGATAATAAAAAATAAATAAAGTAAATAAATAAAGAAAGAAAGAAAGAAATTGTCTCTGTAAATCAGGCATGTCCCAACTATGGCCCGTGGGACAAATGTGGCCCTCAGACAAATTTTTCTTGGCCCTCAGGCTTCCAGGTGAATTGGCCCAAATTACCTTGAGCAGAACTTTTGACTGCAAGTTTTTTTGAAAATCTACCTTGATAAGACAATATTTAATATTTATTGTGTGGTTTTGAGGATCTTAGCACGAATAAAGGACTGATGGCTCATTCTAACGTGTTAAACATGCATATTTCAATTATTGACTGTACTGAGAACCTCGATTGGCCCTCTGCTTCGTCTGTGTTTAGATATGTGGCCCTTGATGAAAAAAGTTTGGACACCCCTGCTATAAATAGATTGCCTATCCACAGATCTGACCTATAATGTAGCCTGTAGTCTCCCTTGAGATAGACAGGTTTAATCTCTATTGTGGAACATTCCAGACAAAGCAATAACACCTCCGCGAAGACTCGCAGGTGACGGAATCTCTACCAGAAAAGTTGAGCAATGCACCTTTAAATCTCAAGGTCAATTTTACGTAATCCAGGCCCTTTAAGTTTTGTTTTTCCTATACCTCCATGCTCTGTGCGGTGACATTGGCCCTCTCTTTCTGATGCTAATCGCAGTGAAGTGTGTACGTCTGCCTCGGGTTCACCCTCCTCCTCCTCTCGTCTTCTTCTCTGCTCCGACCTCCAGACCGCGACCTGTAAATTGGTTTTGTGTGCGCCGCGTTCAAAGACGTCAAATTCAACCTGGCAAAGTCGCGGCACAAAAGGACCTTCGAGGAAAAGCTGAAAGAAAAAAATAGAGAGAGAATAAAAAGCGTTTTAACCCGAGGGAGGGAAAAATGCAATGATTCTAATTGTCTTGTAAAATAGTTTTGGTGATTTAGTGTAGCGAGAGTGGACAGGGAAGGTCATTTGGCTGCAGTCACGACGAGATTACATAGTGTTTGGATCGGGTATGTTTTATTTTATTATTTATTGTTCATCTTGTACATATCTTGGACAAGGGCAGGTGCTCTGTTGTGACCTAGCAGTATTGATGGAGTCAATACTGCTAGTGTCTGTATCTATATCTGGATAGAGTTTTGTACATAAGCCTTTACAATCCATGGAGTTTGCTCGAACCCAACATGGTAAAAACAAGTTGAGAAGTTGAGTCTTTTTGGTCATTTCAGTATAAAAAATATACAGAAATGAAGCACTGTACTCAGGTCCAGGTTATCAACAGCATAAAAAACAATAAATACTTCAAATATTGTATGTTAGTGCCATTTTATTGGCCCATTAGTGTCGGAGCTACTTGATAGAGGTGATCTGCCGAACAGCTTCAGGGTACAAACTATTTCGGAGTCTGGTGGTCCTGGCCTGTAGGTGGCGCAGCATTCAGCTTGATGGGAAAGCTGTGAAAAGTCACATCTCGGGTGGGTAGAGTCCTCCACGATGCTGTAGACTTTTCACCTGCACCTGATGATGTACGGCCATGTATCAGTTCTCTTTCCTTGCTTCCTTCTCCTTGATTCCTCTCCTTGATCCTCCATTTTTCAGCAGTTAAATCCAATGTGTCATAATAAGTGGTGTCACAAAGAAAACCACGGAATGAAGGAGTAACCAGATACAAGAACTAAACTTTATTGGTCTCAGTGAGGAGTTTATGTCCTCTCTCCTCCCTGTGTCTCCTCTGTGGGTGGGACTTCCTCACTTTTCCTCATTTCTTGCGCAATTGAGGAGAGAAATCAAGGAGAAAGAAGCGAGGAAAGAGAAATGAAATGCCCCCTAGGCGTCTTCAGTGCAGGGCAGACTACAGCCATAAGTGTGCTCAGCAGCTCCCTCTGCAGAGCGCTCCTCTCTGCCACAGTGCTACTGCTGAACCACACAGTCATGTTGGTTCTCTCTGTCCTGACGGCCTTTAACACATGTAAGACCCCGTTTACATGTACACTGGTATTTTTTAAAAAGGAGACATTTCCCTTTGTTTGTACCCATCTTTTACACGCATTTGAAAACGAATCTTTCTAAAAACTTCAGCTAGAGTGGAGATTCTGGTTTTGTGTTTGCGTGTAAAGTGAGATAAACTGCGTTTTAGAATAGAATAATCTTTATTGTCATTATGTCAGGTAAAAACATAACGAAATTGGGAAAGGCTCTCCGCAGGTGTATCACAGATAAAATAAAACACGTATGTTTGACCAGAAAACAACGAATTTTCAATAAAAACAGTAGCAGCAGCGCACTTAGCATACAAGTCCAGGCAACAAGTTCAGGCAGCTGACGCACCAAAAGTGTGATTCTGATTGGCTTGTTTTCAGAGCCGAAATTCGCCACTTGGGTGTGAAAGATGGGTACAAAAAGGAAGGGAAATGTCTCTGTTTTTAAAGGTCCCATGGCATTAAATTTTCACTTTCTGAGGTTTTTGAACATTAATGTGAGCCCCGCTACCCTGTTTAGCCCCCCCCCCCATGGCTAAAAGTTGCGAAATGTCTAAACTGAGCATTTACGATCCTTTTCCACGTTTGAAAAAAAGACAGCCCAAACGGGCGATTCTGAACAAGGGAACTTTCTGACGTCACACTTGCGGAAAGGTTTCCACCCCCCGTCTGGATGTCCACCCACCCTCTCTGGAAATCACGCCCAGAGAGTTTGGACTGCAAACGAGCTACGCAATGCGAGATGCGTTTTTTTATTTGTCTGGAAACACGTGAGAGTGTTTCCAGGCTCGGATGCCCTTTATTCGAGCCTCCGAACCTCTGAAACAGCAGTGGTTTAATTTTATTTTCTGTGGAAATGTGTTGTTGTTTTTTATGGAAAGCGTCTCATATCTTCCTCCGCTCTTAAAACATGGAAGTGGTGACAGCGCACAGCGCACCGCTAATCCAGGAAACAGCGGAGCATTTGGCCACACTCCCACCGGCTGCACTGGCCTGTCTCTGTCCTCCTCATTTGCATTCAAGCAACAACGTCCAGAATAAAGCGTTTCAGAGACATATTTAGCCTCATGAAGACAGTCAGAGTCATAAAAGCATCAAGAAGTACCATGTCATGGGATCTTTAAAAATACCAGTGTACGGGCCTTATTTTGGAAAACGGAGGGAGAGAAATATTCTTTTCTCAACATACCGGCTGGTTAGCTCAACTGGTAAGTCATGGACTTTCCCCCTGGGGGTTGTGGGTTCAAATCCCCCCGGGCAATGAGCTAACCAGTGTGGGTCCTTGGGCAAGACCCTTCACTGTACTGCCCCCCGGGCGCCGAAAAAAAGATGGCTGCTCACTGCTCCTGAAAAGGATGGGTCAAATGCAGAAGTCAAATTTCTCCCGTGTGTCACTGTGTGTCATTGTGTGTGAGACCAATAAAGGCTTAAGCTTAAAGGGATATGCCACCCCCAGGTCAAATTTGGGCATCTCCCCACAGTCCAGAGACTAAAACAAGTGATGAAAAGCGTTTTCCTGCTCACCCAGCCATTGTCCGAGTCTGTCGCCACTGACCGCCGCGGTATCTGGTGCTCCTCCGCCTTAGAATGGAGTCTAACGTAGCCAGAGAAAGATTTCGGCCAAAAGGAATTAATTTGCTCGATGCGTTTCCCAATTACTTTGTGTGTAGTGCGCATTCATATCGAGTGCAAATAAATGTGCAAATCTACTATTTTCCAGTGCGTAAGAATACAGCCGTATCACGCAGCACGCTACCAGGGGAATCCCAGTTACGCACCGGGAAGGGAGTTCCCCTGTTGCACAACATGGTGCGTGATACGGCTGTATTCTTACGCACTGGAAAATAGTTCCCACCCAAAATGACCAAGGCAAGCTCTCCGTGTTGATTTGCACATTTATTTGCACTCGATATGAATGCGCACTACACACAAAGTAATTGGGAAACGCATCGAGCAAATTAATTCCTTTTGGCCGAAATCTTTCTCTGGCTACGTTAGACTCCATTCTAAGGCGGAGTAGCAGCAGCTCGCGCGGCGGTCAGTGCTGACAGACTCGGACAATGGCTGGGTGACCAGGAAAATGCTTTTCATCACTTGTTTTAGTCTCTGGACTGTGGGGAGATGCCCAAATTTGACCTGGGGGTGGCATATCCCTTTAAGCCTAAGCTTAATACCTGGTTATGTGTAAATGTAGCCCAAAAAGCCATCAGGACAGAGAGGCCCAGACCTGTTGTTTTTTTTTTTTTAGGCGAGTTGATGTTCTTTCTTCAATATGCAGCTGGTATTGTTGGACCAGGTGAGATTGTTTATGATTAGGACTCCCAGGTATTTGAAGCAGGAGACAGTCTTCACTGCATCTCCACTGATGTACAAAGGAGAAGAGCCACTGGGTTCCAAGATCATTTCCTTTGTTTTCTTTACATTGATGCACAGATGGTTTGTTTTGCACCAGGCCTCCAGCTGATAAACCTCCCTTCTGCAGTTGGACTCGTCGCTATTGATGATGAGCCCCACCACTGCTGTGTCGTCTGCAGACTTTACTGTGTGGTTGGCTGAATAGTGAGAGACACAGTCAGAAGTGAGCAGCATGAACAAACGGAGGCTTAGAACAGAACATTGAGCAGCCAGTCCCTTCCACATTCTGGTTTATTAAAAAGAGTCTGAACTAGGCCTGTCACAACACATTTTGAAGTATAATTTATACAGTATATTCCTTAAGAAAAACAATAAACAATTATACTGAAACTAATTTATGCCACTGACACGATAACCCAAAAACAGAATTATCAGAACAGAACAGAATTAATTAGCACCAAAAAACATGAACTGCAATAAATAATGAAACTTTAGTAGTAAGTTTGTACTTACGAATACGTCTCGAAAAATTATTTTGTCACTCATTTCAGAAAGTCAAACCCATACAGTATATTATATAGACTCATGACACATAGAGTGAAGCTTTCAAGCCTTTATTTCATGAAATGTGGATGATTATGTGAAAACCCCAAATTAGCCTCAGAAAATTAGATTACATATTAAGATTAATAAAAAAAAAAAAGTATATCCATTGTTGGGTCTGGTGTCTCTCATCTTCTTTTTCATGATAATCTAGATGTACTAGATGAGATGAGTCATTATTTCTGTTATTTCTGTCTCCTAAAAAACATTTTCTCTCTCGGTCCAACACAGAGAAACTGATGCTTTTAATCACCAGTTGAACAGGCTACTGTAATGCCCTGCTCTGGTCTTCCAAAAAGAGTATTTGGATTTTAAAGTTCTTTTACTGGTTTTTACCCAAAACATGCGCCATAGGTAAAATCCTCCAGCTTAGGTCCTGACCAAACCGAAGCAAGAAGATCATGGAGATGGTCCCCGGGCGCAGTAATGTGCTGCCCACTGCAACTAATAACAGGATGGGTTAAATGCAGAGAAGAATTTCTCCTGTGTGAGATCAATAAAGGGCGGCACGGTGGCTGAGTAGCTAGCACTCACAGCAAGAAGGCCCCAGGTTCGATCCCCAGGTCGCCTGGGCCGTTCTGTGTGTGTTCTGTGTGGAGTTCGCCTGAGCATGTCTGGATGGGTTTCCTCCGGGCACTCCAGTTTCCCCCAACAACCCAAAACATGCACCAGGTAAAATCCTCCAGCTGAGGTCCTGACCAAGCTGAGCAATAAGATCATGGAGATGGGTCCCCGAGTGCCTGAAAGATGAGCTGCCCACTGCTCCTGAAGGATGGGGCAAATGCAGAAAAATAATTTCCCTACGGGGATAAATAAAGCATGTCTTCTTCTTCTTCTTTTGAATGTCTCAACGGTCTGGGGCCTGCCTATCTGTCAGAACTGCTTTTACCTTACGAACCCTTGCGGACTGTGGTCATCGTGGTCATCCCCAAAGTCAGGACGCACACTCACGGAGAGGCGTCTTTTCAGTACTATGGTACAGCCTGCCGGAGGAGCTCAGGGCCAAAGAGAACGTTCATGTTCTTAAGGGACGACTCAAGACCACCTTTTTAGCTTAGCGCTTGAAATGTTAGACTTTTAACTTGTTTTTACTATACACATTTCCTTATATTTATTTTAGCTGTACAATTAGCTCAAACTCATATTCCTTTATTATTTTAAGGATTTCCAGTGGTCGGCAGCGGCTGCCGGGGTCTGTCCCGTGGGCTCCTGATAGAGGGGATGGTGCTTGGGCCTCATCTCTCCCCTGGGCCCTGTGTCCTGGTGTGGGTTTGGTGCTTGGGCTTCCTCTCTCTTCTGTGTCCTGGTAGGGGGGGGGTGCCTGGGCCTCTTCTCTCCCCTGTGTCCTGGTGGGGGATGGTGCTTGGGCCTCATCTTTCTCCTGTGTCCTGGTGGGGGATGGTGCTTGGGCCTCATCTCTCCCCTGTGTCCTGGTGGGGGGATGGTGCTTGGGCCTTTTCTCTCCCCTGTGTCCTGATGGGGGGATGGTGCTTAGGCCTCATCTTTCTCCTGTGTCCTGGTGGAGGGATGGTGCTTGGGCCTCATCTCTCCCTGTGTCCTGATGGGGGGATGGTGCTTAGGACTCATCTTTCCCCTGGGTCCTGGTGGAGGGGTGGTGCTTGGGCCTCATCTCTCCCTGTGTCCTGGTGGAGGGGTGGTGCTTAGGCCTCATCTCTCCCCTGTGTCCTGGTGGGGGGTGGTGCTTGGGCCTCATCTCTCCCCTGTGTCCTGGTGGGGGGTGGTGCTTGGGCCTCATCTCTCCTCTGTGTCCTGGTGGGGGTGGTGCTTGGCCTCTCCCCTGGGCCCTGTGGTGGTCCCTGGTCTGCTCCTGGTGTAGACGGCTCCTCTGATGGTGCTTTCTCAACTGGTTCGCCTGTATTCAGCCTCACGTTTTACCATAAAACTTCATATTAAGTAGTTTTATGTATTTTAGCATGTTAGCGTGTGTGTGTGTTTGTGTATTGTTTGGTTGTGTGCTGTCGGGCAGCTGTGGGGGTCGGGTTGGTGGGTGGAAGGAAATGTGGGATTGTTTTTGTGTTACATTTTTTGTATGAAAAGTGTACAGTTTGATTGAGTATAATGAGTCATAGTATTTTTTCAACCCTCTAAAGCAAGAAAACAACAAAAATAAAAAAAGTTCTCTACTAGTGCAGAGAAAACCCATAAAATACCCATGATAAATACTGACAAAAATGATTGTTCTGTCTGGCATATATTGATATATATTGAAGTCGATACAATAATTATCGTGATCGTAATCCAAAATGGTCTGGAATAGGCCACAGTAACACTTCTTGAAACTCGAAAACTACTTCATGCCACTAAGCAAAACAGTAAAGCAGGATTATCCTGGGAAGCCTGTTTTTAAATAGACTGTATCATTAAAAGGCCTGAGCTGCAACAAATAATAAACCAGAATGAACCAGTAATTAGCTTTACAATCCTCTAGCAAAAAAATGGCAAAACTGTCCCCACTAGTGCAAAGAAAACACAATAAATACTGAGCCCCAATATATATAGTTTCAGCTTTTATATACTGAGTGATAAATCCATATGGCAATTATTGTGACAGGTCTAGTCTTGAATGGGATGATTTTGAGATGATTTAATCACAGCTGCTCATTTGTGTCACGAGTCTCTCAAATGCAGAAGAATCTCCTCTCCAAAACTCCTGTATTATTCAAAACAAAGTATATAACTTCCTTTACCTGAGATAAATTTGAAAAAAAATGGTGTTTCAGTTGTTGATTCTGCAGAAATCTGGACTGTTTCTCTGTCCTCTGTGCTGTTTAATTTGACTTTTTTACGTGTAAACCACCATGTTTGTTTTTGACACAAATGGAAAGTGTTTTTATGGCTGGACAGGTAAAGTGTTTTGTACATAAGCCTTCAAATCCCATGTGGTGAAAACGAGCAGTTTATGAAAAATAAGATATCCACCAATACGAAAATGTTTTCTACCTCACAAAAAGATAGCCCAATCACACAATATAATTACTGACAATTCAATTAAATATTCATATTCATATTTTTCTGCATAGGGTTTGTTCAAACTGGAACACGCCGCTTCAGTGTTGGAACTAAACCCAGAACTAAACCAGGATGCACTACAGTATTGGACGATTTGGGGAAAATCTAATAAGTATTATGATTGCAGTTTATGTTTTAATAATAGGATCCAGTCTAAAGTTCACATTTCGAGAAGCAAACTAAAAACAAATGAAGGAATCACATTTCAGAACGTGTTTGTACTGATCTAAACTACAGGGTTAGCAGTTTTTAATGTAGATTAAGATAGATGTAGATTTTCTCGTAGGTGGCAGATAAGGTATATTATGATACTTACAAAATATACAGCCTTTGAGATTTGATTTATGTTTTTGATATGGGCAATGCATATTATTGAACGTCTGTAATTACAGTGTGTATAGTTATGAATCTTGCAGCCTTAATTAAGAATAGCCATAACCAGGACTAAACTAGAATGTCCTACTGCCACTCGTTATGTTTTCAGTGATGGAGTTACTTAGTTTTCTTCCCAATTTACTTCTGTAATATGGGTGAACACTGCCCCATGTGGTAGACTGAACCATGCACCACATGGGCCTGATGAGTTATGTCATAGATCCATGAGCTACATGAATATACCGAAATGCATTCACTCAGGAGTATTGAAACCCTGCAAAAGTTACCTGAAATCCAGAATACTGGACACATTTCTCTGATACTTTGTGAAAATGCAAGTCTGGTCACCATTTTCAGATGGGAGTGAGAAAAACAAATATGACAAAGGAAAGCAAATATATATATATATATATATATATATATACAGCACTGGAAAAAATAAGAGACCACATGTATTACAGCCATTCCATTCCAGTGTTGAATTCCAACACAAACACAAAGCTGAGCTACTTCAGTTCTTGCACCAGGAGTGGAATAAAGTCACCCAAGAACAATGTGAAAGACTTGGACTAAACCAGGTCTGAACCAAGACTAAACCAGGTCTAAACTAGGACTAAACCCGGTCTCAACCAAGACTAAACCAGGACTAAACTAGGACCCAAAAACAATGTGAAAGACTTGTGGAGAGCATGCCAAGGCACATGAAAGCTGTGATTAAAAATAAGGGTTATTGCTTGCCTGGAAGAATCCATGACTCATCGCTGTACCAGCGGATGAGTCTGGTAACGCTTGATCCAGAACGCGCTGCGGTTGTGCGTAGACAGACAGCTAAGTGAACCAATCAGAGATTGCGCCATCTTGATTCAAAACTGAGGAGGAACTTCCGCTGCCTAAGAGTGACTTTGCGGGCAAAGGCGGGTGCACTGACGTCACCATCTTTGAACGAATCAGAATCGCGGAGTCCGTTGTTAACCGGGGGAGCGAGAGTGGAGCGAGGGTGTCCAAATGGTATCGCGCTGTAGCAAATACAGAGAGATATCATTTGGCTGGCCAGGTAAGGTTATTGCACCAAATATTGATTTCTGAACTCTTCTTAAGTGTAAACATTAGTATTATGTTGTTTTAAAATGAATTTGATCTTGTTTCTTTGCATCGTTTGAGGTCTGAAAACGTTATTGTGACCATTTGTCATTTTCTGCAAATAAATGCTCTAAACGATCATATTTAATTTGGAATTTGGGGGAAATGTTGTCAGTAATTTATCGACTCAAACAAAAATGTTCCTTTTGCCCAAACACAAACCTATAAGTAGTAAAATCAGAAAAAACTGATCATTTTGCAGTGGTCTCTTATTTTTTTTCCAATGAGTAAAGCACTAAACTCAGTTCATCTGAGATAAGAGAATATGAGAAATGTTTATTTTATTTTATTTAACCTTGTTTGAGAACCACTTCTCATTTACAAACGTGACCTGGCCAAGAGGCTGCAGGAATAAATACAAACATACTATACAAATGTACACAGACATACTCATAACACCATTAAACATTTACGATTACATTAAAAAGATACACAATAAAGAAGAAAGCAAGAATAAAGTGCTTAAATAAGTGTATGTAAATATGGTTTAGAATGTCAGCATGAACAAGATTCAACTAACGTGTTTTGAATGTGATTTTCTTTGTAAATGACGGATGACCAATGAGCTCCTTCATTTGTCATACATCACCGAAATGAACAAATACGATTGGCCGGCCGAGTTTGAATCCAGCTCAAAATGCAACGCAGGTAGTGGTGACCAGACCGAGAACAAAATAAATAGATATCATTCTGGATTTGTCAGGCAACTGCAAAAGTGCAAATGTTTCAAAAAAAAAACAAAAAACCTATTTCTAAGTAAGTGCACATATCCCCGCAGCACTTTCAGCTGCAGCTATCAGTAACCATTTGATCATTAAAGGTCCCATGGCATGAAATTATCACTTTCTGAGGTTTTTGAACGTTAATGTGAGCTCCCCTACCCTGTTTACCCCCATGGTTAAAAGTTGCGAAATGTCTAAACTGAGCATTTGCGATCCTTTTCTGCGTTACAAAAAATCGGAGCTCAAACGGGCGATTTTGAACAAGGCACCTTATTGACGTCAGATCGAAAAAAGAAATGCAAATGCAGTTCCACCCCCGTCTGTCTGTACTCAGCGTCTCTGTAAATCACGCCCAGAGAGTTTGGACTGCGAATGCGCTAGGCAATGCGAAATGCGTTTTTTTATTTGCCTGGAGGCACGTCCGAGTGTTTCTAGGCTCGGAAGTCCTTTATCTGAGCCTCTGGACCTTTGAACAGCAGTGGTTTAATTTTATTTTCTGTGGAAATGTGTTTATTTTTCAATGGAATGCTTCTAATCTCTCCCCCCGTGCAAAAACACAGAAATGGATCAGAGGGCACAGCTGAGAGCGGAGAGTTTGGCCACGCCCCCACCCTCTACTATAGGCCATCTCTGTCCTCCTCATTTGCATTCAAGCAACAACGCCCAGAATAAAGTGTTTGAGAGAGATATTTATGACTCTTTCTCATCTTATCTCTGTTTCTCATGCACTGAGTGTTGATTTTGAAGAAGGATTCATTTACAGTATTAGGGAACCATTAAGGAGCCATATAAAAGCATCAACAAGTACCATGTCATGGGATCTTTAACACACAGAGCTTCCAATGATTACAACAGACAAGAGCTTGAACTCTTCATTCTGAGAGCCCACTCATCGCTCTGCCATCAGTAAAACACTCATTTGACAAATTATTAACAATCTCACTCAAAGCCGAGACTGAGAAAGAGCAAAGTTTCTGAAGCGCTGGCCTCTTTTCGCATATAAAAGCATTTATCTAATTACTGCACAAACCTGACAGACAAAACGCTCCTCTGCCTTTCTCCTGAGCTCTCTTTCAAGACAGGGTACTTTGTTATAAGTGGAGTCACATGTTAAGTTGCACACTTCAAAGTATGCAAGTTGTCATGAAGAGACAAAAGAGCGGAGAAGACGGTGAATAAAGTGAATTGAGTGTAGCATGTGTCCGTGATTAGCTTTCGTCTTCACAGTATGCGCATCTACACAAGGAGTATGTCGGCATAAACAAAGAGAAAAATGGAAATTGATAATAGCAATTTAACCAGGAAGAATACAACCTCCAACCACCTCAACTCGTCTTTTAATCTCCACGTCAGCAGCAGCTTCCCCGGCCTCTCCGTCTGCTCCTCTTCATCACCACCACCGTCTGGAACCTCCGGCAGATACGGACCCGCTCTTATCACCGGCGTCTCAACCTGCCAGGGTCTACGTGACAAAGTTTATCCAAACAATAAACTACCCGTGCTTATTTTGCGGTCGTCAAATCTGGCTTTTTATCATTCGCGGCTTTTATGGAGAGAGTCTTTTAATACTTTTGAAGAGTTCACACATGCTTTTATCTCCTCTCATTTCTACCGTGAAGCACTTTTCTCTAGCATCAGCCGCCATGCACTTTACAGCTTACACGGCTCCCGGTTTGTTTTAGAGTTTAAGATATTTGTTTTTAAAGGAGAATTAACGTTTTTTTTACAATCTGAGCCTTATTTCGGTAATAAAACAAGTTGTTTCACTCACCCATAGCACTTTGGTGTCATATGGAGCACTTCCAGAGATGTTTTAGATTTGTGATCTCCGTAATGTGAGTTCTCGGGGCACATGTTTGCAGTCTCCAAATAGCACAAACTTTAGCACTTTTCAAATCATAGAAGCTCGATGTCTTAGTCTACGCTTTTGTTTGAGTCAAAAGTGGCCACTAATCCGAGATTTAGCCATAGTTTCGAGGCCAGTGCACATGTGCGGAGTCACAGCTTATTTCACTCTCAGCTCCCGGGACCCAAACATGAAACGCAAAGCTGTAAATTATGGATAAATCTCGGATTACAGGCCAGTTTTGACTCAAACGAAAGTGTAGACTAAGACATTGAGCTTCTATGATTTGAAAAGTGCTAAAGTTTGTGTTATTTGGAGACCGCACAGGGCATATATTACATGCTCGAGGCATATATAATATGCCCCGAGAACTCGCGCTATGGCTATCGCTAATCTAAAACATCTCTGGAAGTGCTCCATATCACCAAAATGCTATGGGTGAGTAACACAACTTGTTTTATTACCGAAATAAGGCTCAGATTGTAAAAAAAAGTTAATTCTCCTTTAAAGCTTCGAAGGGACCGGCCCCACGATATGTCTCGGACCTCATCGAGATGTACCACCTCTTACGTGCTCTGAGGTCTGACGGCCAGCTCCATCTCATGGTGCCCAAGACCAGATTTAAAACCAGCGGGACAGGGCTTTCTCTGGCTAGACCCAAGCTCTGGATGGCACGCGCGCACACACACACACACACACACACACACACACACACACACACACACACACACACGTTGTGGTGTTTTAAGTCTCGCCTCAAGACCCACTTTCACTCTCTGGCTTCCTCTGTGTCTTTTATGGATTTTACTTTTTTATTTGTTTTTTGTGTGTTATTTTTACTAATAAATAATAATTAAAAAAAAGTAAAATCCATAAAAGACTTTTTTTATTTATTGGTATTTTTAATTAATTAATTAATTTCATTGTAGTTAGCTCCTCCCCGCAGCTAGATATAAGCAGTGTCCATCAGCACTCTAACCAAAACTGACGACGCACCTCGGATGAGTTGCGAAACGTTTTCGACCAAATAAACTTTCTCCAGTTGACAAATTGAATTTCTCCTTTTATAGGGTAAGGAGCACAGTCACATGGGAGGTGCTCGGAGTAGAGCCGCTGCTCCTCCATGTCAAGAGGAGCAGCTGAGGTGGCTCAGGCATCTGTTCTGGATGCCTCTTCTTCTTCACTTCTTCACTTCTTCCTGGACGCCTCCCTCGGAGGTGTTCCGGGCATGTCCCACCGGGAGGAGGCCCCGGGGAAGACCCAGGACACGCTGGAGGGACTATGTTTCCCGGCTGGCCTGGAAACGTCTTGGGGTCCACCCAGAGGAGCTGAAGGAAGTGTCTGGGATGAAGGAAATCTGGGAGTCCTTGGTGAGACTGTTGCCCCCGCGACCTGGCCCCGGATAAGCGGAAGAAAATGGATGGATGGATTTTTACTCTTGTTTGATTTTACTAGTTGTATTGACTTAACAAGGACTAATGGAGTTAAACAGAGCTTGATTTGATCTTTCCATTGTATTGTTTTATCTGTATTGTGTATTGTATTGTGTTTATGAAATGCTCTATATAAATGAAGTGGATTAGATTGGAGTGGATTGTGGATTGTCCTCCACCAACGTGCAGAGACATACCTGCCGAGCTAGCCCGGCGTCTTTGACTGTAGCGAGCGTAAAGTCCTGTCGTCGCTCCCTTAGCGTCGAGCACAGAGCACTTATATAGTTATTTCACTAATTGGGCTTATTCTAACTTACTTTTGTTTGAATCGGCCTCCCCTTTCCGCTGTGGGTCCTTCATCCTCTCCTCCGGTGATCGTCCCCATCGGCTCTACTACACCTGCTCACGGACAGTCACAGAGGAATACTAGTCAGGTCTGTGGAGAAGCAGAGGATGCAACTGCTGATGAGTGACTGGGCCCTGCTTCTGGAGACCCCACCTGTAACCCGTGCAAGAGAAACTAAAGAAACTAAAGACCAAAGTCTGTAAGTCACCAACATCTTCAAACTAAGAGTCCAATTTAAATCTAAAACATGAAGTAAATTAACTTGTGATGCAATATTACATGTCAGTGTGTCCTGTGGGGAGAAAGTTAATTAGATCTGGTTTCCCTGGCACTAATTAAAAGAGTGTTTTTTTTTTTTTTTTTTACACTGCTTGGGGCAGGATTAAAATGAAGAGCTAACCTTCGTTTTGCCACTGATTGCTGTGGTCAAAGGGTGATCGCGCAGCCTGGCAACCTCACTTCAGTCAGCAGACTTTTTCAGATCTTTGTGGATGTAATTTCTTAGTATCTTTGAATAGAAAACAATGTCATGTTCTCGTGGATTTTTTTTCATGCAGTGTTAAATATTAGAGATGGGACAAGATCTCGAGAGATAAAACTGACACAAGATCGTGCACATGTGAGAAAAATTACATCATGACATTTTTTCCACCTGAATATAATTTTTTTTTAAAGTTAAGAGCTATTGAGTAATATAATATGAGAAACTGTAGTTCCAAAAAGCAGTACTACAATACAAGTCTTGTATATAGATTTTTTTTTTTTATTACCGGTACTTATTTTTCTGTTTTATTTTGACTTGTACACATACACTGCCTGACAAAAGTATTAGGACAACTGTGTATTTCTGAACTTTCATAAATAATGATAACAAGACGTATTGGTAATGACAACAAATCAATTTATTGATATATTAAAGCAAATTTCATCATGTGTAAAGGCATATTATTGCAAAAATGTAACAATATCAAGTTAAATGGCTTTTTCATCAAAATAACTACCTTTGGTCTTAATCACAGCTTTACAAATTCTGTCTGTCCTTTCAATCATGCATATGGGGGGATTCGAGAACTCTATGATATGAGTTGATTTTAAAATTCATGAAATCATAATCATAATGAAAAGGATGCTATGAAAACATGAGTAATATTCGTCCACAAATGGATTTGCGCACAATGATCTGAGAATATGAGAATGTGTGATAATATAATTGAATAAATGCGATGAAATAGTATTAAGTACACCACATTTAAATAACGCTTGATACATTGAAAAGTTGGCTCAGTACCCTAACCTGGGAAATCCCAGGCTGCTTTCGTTCGTTCCGATCTGAAAGACAGCCTGGCAACTAGGCTAAGCGAGCTCTCCTGATTTTGGGAGCCAATCAGAGAGCAGGGAGGGGTGGAAAGACGGTGAGGTGTACTACGCAACAAACGGAAACTTGTAGTTTGAACTGACAACTGACATGATTGGCTATGGGCTACGTATACTCCAAATGATAGACATTCGTAACGCCCAATAAACGGCGGTTGGCAATCGTAAACCACACCTCTGCTACGAGATATTTAGTAAGTGGCTCCCATACCATATATCACTTGTGATATGGTCTGGTGTAAACCAGGCAATCAGTACCCCAGAATCACAAATTATCCCATCGTCCTAATACTTTTTGTCAGGCAGTGAACATTTATCGAATTATGCCTTATTTGACACCTGTCTCTTGCGATCTTTTAGACTTAGATTTAGACTTAGACAAACTTTATTGATCCACAAGGGAAATTGTTTTGGGTACGGTAGCTCACTCATCAAATATAATATATAATATATAACAGAGGGTAAAAAAAAGTAGATGGAAATGAAAAAAAAAAATAAAAAACTAGATGGAATAGCAACCAAACAGCAATAGACCTGTGTCAGATGAGACATAATTATACATAAAAATAATGATAATAAATATATACAAATCAAATTTAAATAGAAAGTAGTAGTCAAATATAAAATATAATGTACAATACCAGCTGTAGGGAGCATTGTCTAGGGAGTGTTATATTATCTATTGCACAAGGGTGAGTTGTTCTACTTATTTAGAATTTATTATTACTATTTATATTTTTAACTTTTTGTTATTATAATATATTGTGATGTGTGAGCTACTGTGTCCAAATAATTTCCCTTGTGGATCAATAAAGTTTGTCTAAGTCTAAATCTAAGTCTAAAAGATAGCAAGAGACAGGTGTCAAATAAGGCATAATTCTATAAGCTAGCGTTATTTTAGGTAACCAACTAGCAATCTGCCTACTGAGGTTATTATTATTTGTCACAGAATAAATAAACAGTGTATGATATAATTGAACTTTTTTACAGAAGCTGGGTTGAAGAGTCAATGGGTCGCTAGGTGGATAGGTGCCCCCCCCACAAAAAAAAAATAAATCTCACTCCAACCAAACTTCAAAACTTGAGAGCCCTGCTATTGCTACAATTAAAAAGACCCTTTCGGTACCACTTACAACTACATATATATTACAGTGACGGTGGCACCGTGATGATGTGTTTAAGGTATTACATTATTTTATTTTGCTGGGATATTTCTTCCTACGATGTTAAAAATGTGCACAGTCTGAAATAAAACAAATATATCTGTATTTTGTATTTGTTTGCGACAACTGAAGTAAAGCGCTGCCTTATGGGAAATTCCCACGAGCTCGCGCAACCACGATTTCACCAATGTCTCTCCGAGTTGCTACGAAGAATTACGAAGAATTGACCAATCACGGCACTAGTTGCTACCAAGAATTGGTAGCGCTCGCATATGAAGTGGAAAACACTTTATACGGAAGACAATAGTAAACCTTTTCAAGGAAGTTAGTACAACACAACATTTAATCACTTTCATGAGAAATAGAACGGTGAAGATTGTGGTAGTATGGTCAAGTTAAGAAGAAGAAGAAGAAGAAGAAGAAGAAGACAGACTTTATTCATCCCCGTAGGGAAACTATTTCTCTGCATTTGACCCATCCTTCAGGAGCAGTGGGCAGCTCATCTTTCAGGCGCCCGGGGACCCATCTCCATGATCTCATTGCTCAGCTTGGTCAGGACCTAAGCTGGAGGATTTTACCTGGAGCATGTTTTGAGTTGATGGGGGAAACCGGAGGAACCCATCCAGACACAGGGAGAACATGCAAACTCCACACAGAAAGGCTCGGGCGACCCGGGGATCGAACCCAGACCATGCATGCAAACTCCACACAGAACACACACAGAAAGGCCTGGGCGACCCGGGGATCGAACCCCGAACCTTCTAGCTGTGAAGCATGAGTGCTAACCACTCAGCTACCGTGCCGAGTTAGTCAAAGTAGAAGAGGAGACAGACGGACGGTCGGATACTTAGCATTATAGTTTAATAAAATGAATCGAGGAGGAGGCACTAAACAACACAAGGGGGGAGCGGGGAAAAATTGAAGAAAGCACTACTGTCGGGGGGGCGAAAAATGTACGAAACCTGGAACCTGGACACAGATGACGTTATCAATCGGGTTGCGGAAAAGAGCAGGCACATTCGCACTTTATTATCGGCATGAAGGTAAGGTTTTAATTATGGCTGGGTTGAGCATTGATTTCCATGATTTTAATGCAGTTGTTTAATGCATGGGGCTGACGTTTGCTGCTGTTACCTGATGTGCTTTGTGTGTGTAGCCCACTGTTTTGGTATTTTATTCTGCACGGTTCTGTGCTGGCATGTTGTGGTTGTGGACTAAAATCACGATTGATGGGTTGATCTGAGCGTAATGTATAAAAGCTTCATGTAGGTGCAAAATGCCAGGGCAGTTTTTTTTTTTATCCCAGTCTGTCACTGCCAGTAACACTCAAAAATTCATCATTAGTTTTGCTTTTCCCCCTGATCTCTTTCAGTGAGAGCCGTTCCAAAGAGATATCAGTCTGACGTGAGCCAGGTTAAATACATACGACAAAAACGTCAAATCAGATGAAACCGTTAAACTGGAAACGCAAAATATAATTACTGGAAAAAAAAGAAATCTTCCATCTCATTATTAATTTTCCGAATCATTCTGCAAACGGGCTTTTTTTAACCTCCAAATCACAGCAGTCATTAATTACTTTGGTGTAACTTTTGGACGGCGCTGAGCTCTGATGTTACCCTGACAACCCCACCAGATTTCAGTTAATTACCACAGCCAGGAATAAACATTTGCAGGTGTCAAACTTCATTATTTCAATTTATTTTAAGAAAATGTTTTATGCTGTCAGCTCGCGCACACGTGTCCTTTCCCTCTCTCTGTCGAAATGTGTCATGTTTCTCAAGTCTCTGTGTTTTTCCTCTTTCCCTCTCATTGTCTTTCACTTGCATCCTAATTTTCTCTCTTTCTGTCTCTCTTTCTTGCTCTCTCCCTCTCTGTTTTACTTTCCCTCACTTTCTCTGACCCTCTTTGTCGCTCTCTCTGACACTCGTCTCTATTTGCGTCCCTCTTTCTCTTAAGCTACGTTCAGACTGCAGCCTGAAGTGACCCAAATCTGATTTTTTTGCCTCTATGTGACCTGTATCTGATCTTTTAATGACAGTCTGAACGACACAGATCCGATTTTTTCAAATGCGACCCAGGCCACTTGGATATGTGGTCCTAAAACCGATACATATCCGATCTTTTGACATGCGACTTCAGTCTGAACGGCCAGGTCGCGTTCATCCGACCTACACGTCATCAACAAGCGACAAACGTCACTATTCTGCGCTGAAGTAGGCGGAAACTGTACAGAACTGGACCGTATTTTGGGAGACAAGCCCAGCGTTGAGCCGATAGAATTGCGTTACTAAAGAGGAACCCTGGCCCGAGAAGAGTCCAGGTCCTGCAGCTAGCGCAGCCAGGCCATCTAGCCACTGCCCCACAAAACGCCATGGCCAAAAACCTTGTCCTTCTCCTTAAAACAAATAAGCTGTACATGTTCTGACTCTGGTACAACAGCAACTTTAAAATCTCCAAGTGCTCAATGCTAGCCCTTTCTTGCATAGAACAAAGTTGTTGTTTTTTTTTTTACCAGAGCTGCCAAATGCCAATCATACATGTATTTTTACATTATTAGACATAACCCATACTGCTTTTTTCAAATAAAGTTCCTAAATTGGAGGTTTTAGGCGTGTCACATATGTTGCCACCATGCAGCTAATGTCAAAAATGTCAAAAAATGCAAAATATTTATTGTTCCCTGACATTCTGTGAACTTTACAACCATTTTGTCAACTTTCAGCAGTGTTTGGTTGTTTAGCTAATTCAAACAGATAGAGATTGTACTAAATATTATATATATTTATTATAACTGTTTTGTTTTATAATGTCTGTTTTCCCTCCAGTTGACCCACTTAAACTCTGGCGACATACAGTATGTGGCCACAATGCAAGAAAGGGCTAGTGTCCATGTTTAGGCGACTTCCATAAACACTGAGCTGCACGTGACCTCGTCGTGTCCACCAAGGTGCATACGGGACACTTTGGGGTGTTTAAAATTCACACTTGTGATCACATACAAGTCGAACTTAATTGGAAATGTATACGGCCTCGCAAAAAAATCGGATTTCACAAAATACTCCGAATTGAGCTTTAAAGTGATACTCCGGGATTTTTGACATAGGGTCCAATTTTCTAGTTAGCCAGCGTGTAGGATATGTGTAGAGAAAGTTATTTTGCGATTTCATGCAGTCTTTGTAAAATCTGAGTTGGCTGTTGCTAAGCTAGCGAAAGTGAACGTCCTGCAGCTAGCCAGCCACTAAAATAGACATACCCAGTACAAAACAAACACCCAAACAAATCAGTTATTATGCCAGGGTATCGATTTAAATATCTGTGTTGATATAATAAGATTTTGAACGAAACGGACCTTGCTTCAAACGACTTAATTGACGCATATTGGGGGACTAGTTTCTAAGCAGCGGCGGAATTTTACTTCTCCCTCGTCAATTCATCAGCAGCAGTTGTCATTATTACAAAGAGTAGAGACTGGAGGCATGCATTACAAACGTTGGTGAGTAACAGAAACAGGAGGCCTAACTTAGAAGATGTGAGTATAATCATCTCACTGATTTTGCAACTGGCCAAACGCTCCTACATTCAACATTTTTTTCTGGCACACCACTTACCGCATTGATAACTGGCCATTAGGTCCAGCAGGTCTAGGTCGTTTCTTCCAATTTATCTTTTCGACGCAGAAGAATGTCTCCAGTACGCCACGATTGAGATGGGGCAAGAAGTCCTGGTGCTCTGTTATGCAGACATCATTGGAAGTGCTATGGCCACCAGACACATCTAGACTTCGAAACGAAGTATCTAGCTCCAGCTCTTGCATTTGTGGGATAACTAAGTCCCACTCCCTGCAGCAAAAACATTCATCCTCGTTCTCCATAACTTCGCAATTTCGGCACTGACACCACCAATCCCCGGTTCTTCTGTCCCGGCTTTCTGCTGCAGCTTCGGCGGCGGCTGCATTTGCAGACGCGCTCTCTTGTTCTCTTGCTCTTTGTAAATCCATCTCTTTCAATTCTTCGTCCGTATACTCCGGCTCATACAAGTATGGTTCACTGGAAAAATGCAACTGCTCTTCCTCCTCATCAAAATAATCGGGCTCGCCAAACATTGCCATACTTTGAACAGGCTCCGTGTGCTCACTTTTACAGTTGCGAGGTTGCTAGTAAACAAACTATTAGAGCCGGTCGGATTGGGACATGCGGGTGATATCAATCCGCGGCTGTCAAGCTTTCAATGAGGAAGTACGAATTGCTGATGATGATCAAAGGAATACATGCTTGGTTTACTTCCTTAATCATTCTATCAACACAGATATGTACATCGATACCCTGGCATAATAACTGATTTGTTTGGGTGTTTGTTTTGTACTGGGTATGTCTATTTTAGTGGCTGGCTAGCTGCAGGACGTTCACTTTCGCTAGCTTAGCAACAGCCAACTCAGATTTTACAAAGACTGCATGAAATCGCAAAATAATTTTCTCTACACATATCCTACACGCTGGCTAACTAGAAAATTGGACCCTATGTCAAAAATCCCGGAGTATCACTTTAAGCCCTTCAGTCTGAACGTCGCCTTTGTCTGTCTCCCCTGTTCTCTCTCCCTGTATCTTTCTCCCTTTCTCTCTAACCCTCCCTCTTATTCCCACACTCTTTATCTCTCTCACCCTCTCACTAAATCTCTCTTAGGGTTGGGGAGGTACCAAAAATCCAAGAGTAATAATTTAAAAAGTAAAGTGACAAAACTGGTCAAAAAAAAAACAAAAAAACTTACAGAAGTCAACAAAGGTTGCAAGAACATAAACTAAAAAACCAAAATAACAGCTTAAAGGGCCCATATTATACTACAGTGGTACCTCACCTTACGAATGACCCAACAAACTAAAATTTCAAGTTACGAAACGCCTTCACGGTAAATTTTGGTCTCTAGATACGAAAGAAAAATCAAGTTACGAAACGCGAAATCTCAAAAATTCAAATAATGCGCGCTCAGCCACACATTATACGCTTTTCTCAGACTCGATTTAAACTTTTCTCACATTTGTCTCTTGTTTAAACACTCAAACTTTCATAGATTTTCAACAAAATTATTAATAGTGAAGTGTGGGGGGAAGGGGGAGGGGGGAGAAGACTGCGCTCTGACACGTGTGTGAGAGCGCACATGACCCAGCGCGGAGCTGACAGCAGGTCTAGAACAAGGTCTAAACCTGGACTGGACCAGGACTAAACCAGGACTAAACCAGGACTAAACCAGGACTAGACCAGGTGGATTAAAGCAGCGAGGAGGGGACTGCACGCAGTCTGAGCGCATGAACGCATGAACGAGACCCATGCAAGAGGGTCTAGACCTCCTCTAGACCTGACCAGGTCTAGAGGAGGTCTAGAGGAGGTCTAGAGGAGCCGCGGTGGTCTGGACTAAACCAGGACTAAACCTGGACTAAACCAGGAGGAGCCGTGGTGGTCTGGACTAAACCTGGACTAAACCTGGACTAAACCAGGAGGAGCCCGCGGCTCTTGCATGGGTCTCGTTCATGCGTTCATGCGCTCAGACTGCGTGCAGTCCCCTCCTCACTGCTTTAATCCACCTGGTCTAGTCCTGGTTTAGTCCTGATTTAGTCCAGGTTTAGTCCAGGTTTAGTCCTGGTCCAATCCATGTTTAGACCTTGGTCTAGACCTGCTATCAGCTCCGCGCCGGGTCATGTGCGCTATCACACGTGTCAGAGCGCAGTTCTCCCCCCCACACTTCACTGTTAATACATTTTGTTAAAAATCTATGAAAGTTTGAGTGTTTAATCGAGAGACAAATGTGAGAAACACGCAGAACACAATGTTACACTATAAAAAAAGTTACACTATAAAAAAAAAAACTTGGATCGGGGCCTTGGAACGAATCAGGCTTTTTCCATTGAAATAGCTACTCAACTTACGAATTTTTCACGTTACGAAACCACTTCTGGAACGAATTAATTTCGTAAGGTGAGGTACCACTGTATTTCCTGATCTATGTTATAATGTTTCCTCATCACAAACACACCTGTTACACTTTTTTTAAACTCCATATACCTTCACTAGAATCATTTTGATTATTTCAGCCCTGGAATCACCCATCTCTGCTGAACTAAAGGTAAAAGGAGCTGTTCACTTGAAAACTACTGCTTCATGACATCACAAGGCCTCAAGTGGAGGAGTTCAAGTATCTCGGGGTCTTGTTCACGAGTGAGGGGAGGATGGAGCGTCGGCAGTGATGCGGTCGCTGTACCAGACCGTTGTGGTGAAGAGGGAGCTGAGCCGAAAGGCAAAGCTCTCGATTTACCGTCGATCTACGTTCCTTCCCTCATCTATGGTCATGAGCTCTGGGTAATGACCGAAAGGACGAGATCGTGGATACAAGCATCCGAAATGAGTTTCCTCCGCAAAGTGGCTGCGCGTTCCCTTAGAGATAGAGTGAGGAGCTCAGTCACACGGGAGGGGCTCGGAGGAGAGCCACTGTTTCTCCACGTCGAGCGGTGTAGCTGAGGTGGCTCGGGCATCTGTTCCGGACGCCTCCTGGACGCCTCCCTCGGGAGGTGTTCCGGGCATGTCCCACCGGGAGGAGGCCCCGGGGAAGACCCAGGACACGCTGGAGGGACTATGTCCTGCCCTGATTAGACTGTTGCCCCTGTGATCCAGCCCCGGATAAGCGGAAAAAAATGGATGGATGGACATCACAAGGTGGATCAGAGCATTTTGAGCTTTGGGGGTGTAGACAGACTAATAATAAAAGGGTTAGTCAAACATGTGAATGAAACAAAACACAACTCCAGGTCTGTTTTTGGTGAGGTAACAACATTATAAGATGACAGTCAGATTTGTATAATACCTTTAACAGAAAACTATTTGTGTGTCTCAAAACTAGTCTCTCTCTTTGTCTCTTTGCTTATCCCACCTTTTCTCTCTCTCCCTGTCTTTCTTTATACTCTGTCTGTCTCCATGTGTTTTCTCCCTCTTCCTGATTCTTTCCCCCCTTCTCTCTCTCTCTCTCTCACACACACACACACACACACTCTCTCTTGTATCTCTCTTTCACTTTCTTTCACTCAGAGTCTCTCAGTTTCTCTCCATGACACTCTTCACTTCTTTCTCTTCCTCTCAGTCTTACCCCTCTTGGTGATTCTGTCTCTCTCACCCTCTCTTTGCATCTCTTTCTATCTCATTCCCTGCTGCTCTCTTTGTCCTCTATTTCCCTCTTTCCCTCCCTTAGTCTATCTCTGGTTGTTTCTCTCTCCCCCACCCTTTGTATTCTCTCTGTCTATCTCTGCCTCCCTCACTTTCTCTCTCTTCCTCCCATACTTATAAATATAGTCTCTTATCACGGCGGTGTCAGGCGGGCCTAATAAAGCACAGATGGATGGACATTGGGCCGGAGGAGGCTAATAAATGATGCGATAACATCCAGACACGAGCCTCCTCCCACGCTGCACACCAGGAACACAGGTGGCTCACATTAGACCGGATTGGAATATGATAAGGTCCTGTCCAAAGATATTTGAGCTTTGAATTAATGTCTGAAGTTAGGTGAAGGAATTTTCTCTCCAACGTCTGTAAACTGAGTGACTGAGAGTGTTTGTGAGAGCACATGCAGGACTGTCCTGGTTTAGTACAAATACACAACAGGACTTCTTCGATAATGAGAAGTTGTATTGCGAAACATTTACATCACATGTGGTGTATCTGTCTGTCGTTTACCTAAAGTAGTGACCGACCAGGCTGAACAGACAGAGCGATTATCAAAGGAAAGGAAACCAGGTTTAAACCAGGACTAAACCAGGACTAAACCAGGTCTAAACCATGTATAAACCAGGTATAAACCAGGTTTAAACCAGGACTAAACCAGGTCTAAACCAGGTATAAACCAGATCTAAACCAGGAATAAATCAGGACTAAACCAGGACTAAACCAGGTCTAAACCAGGTATAAACCAGGTTTAAACCAGGACTAAACCAGGTCTAAACCAGGTATAAACCAGATCTAAACCAGGAATAAATCAGGACTAAACCAGAACTAAACCAGGTCTAAACCAGGTATAAACCAGATCTAAACCAGGAATAAATCAGGACTAAACCAGGACTAAACCAGGTCTAAGCCAAGACTAAATCAGGTATAACGCAGGACTAAACCAGGTCCAAACCAGGTCTAAACCAGGACTAAACCAGGTCTAAAACAGATCTAAACCAGGACTAAACCAAGACTAAACCAGGTATAAACCAGGTCTAAACCAGGACTAAACCAGGTCTAAACTAGATCTAAACCAGGAATAAATCAGGACTAATCCAGGACTAAACCAGGTCTAAACCAGGACTAAACCAGGACTAAACCAAGACTAAACCAGGTCTAAACCAGGTCTAAACCAGGTCTAAACCAGGTCTAAACCAGGACTAAACCAGGTCTAAACCAGGACTAAACCAGGACTAAACCAGGGTGAAAAGACAGAGCGATTATCAAAGGAAAGGAGGTGACTGAGGCGGAAAGAAGATGTTCATATTTGAATCTTTGCAAAATGTGAATAATAAAAAGCAATATACTAGTATTTAAACACGTTACACATATAAGAAAAGTATGCCGACCTTTGCCATCACAATATGCTTGTCTCCAGTTTTCCGCACTTTGCGCTCTCGTACCAGCCACAAACAAACTGGTTGTTGCTTCCAGACCTTTAGACCTCTGAAGGTCTTGTGCTGTATGAGGGCTTGGGGAGAAGACCAGGTAGTTCACAATATCGGGATCTCTTACAGCAGCAGAATCAACAAATCACCGCTGTCACTTAACAAACTTGAATCCATCTTATATGGATCTTCTCGCCCAAATAATTTGAGTTTGTTCATATAACGCTCCTTTTCTTTGGCATCCAACTTATCTCTGCACAACTGGTCAACTGTATCACAAGTTTTGGATTCCGATGTGGAAGCTTTATCACGAAATTTTGAGTTTTTCTACAGGGGTGTTTACTTTGAGTGAGTGATATCTCCAACATGGCTGCACATCATCAAGTCAAGGTCGGATTTTTAGAATCCGTGAAAACGCTCAATAGTAAAGTAACATTCCTCTTTTGAACAGGGACAGCTCCTCTAAGGCTCCTCGCAAAGTCCTTCAAATCAGGAAGGAATTGTTTGTGTGAACGAATAGTTTTCATTATGTGTTTTATTTTGTGTAGTGTTATATAAACCCCATGACATTGAAACAGGAGCTGAACACACAATAATATGTCGTACTCAAAAACAAACAGCAATATTAAAAGTAGGGCTGCCAGTTTAACGCGTTAATTAGATTAATTAATTACACTGCAAATTAATGCATTATAAAAATTTACGCAATTAATTATGAGCGGCAATTCAGTGCGCGCGCATTTTAAATTAGGCGTGCGGGGTCTTTGAACGGCAAGTTTATTTATAAAAATATGAGGGAGCAGGTCCGTTCCTAAGCCCGCTGTCCCCGGAGAGAGCACGCGCCCGTTTCCGTATCTGCTGCTGCTCCGCGCTCCGAACCGTTTTCCATTCCCCATAACCTCTCCAGCGTGTTCTGCCGTGACTAAGGCTGCACACTTAGAAGCGTTTTGCCCATCCAAATCGCTAAACCTGATAATTTACTTACCCGTGCGCGGCCGCCTTTTCCCTCCTCCCGCGGTCAAATCTGCTGCGATCTGGCAAACCCGCGAGTTCCGGGGGTCATGTGAGCCATGAGTAAATTGCACGGGCAATTATTTCGGGCAATTATTTGTATTCTCTGTATATCTGAAGCTTTGTATATTATTTATTGACGTTGCATGAAAGCTACTGTACGTGCTCACCTTTTGGCACCAGAAATATTCGCCATGTAATTGTGGAATGGTGTAAATGAGCTTTCGAATGAATGTTATGTAATGTGGGAGGGTGAACGGGGGTATATAGGTGCACTCTGCAGGTCTGCCAGCAGTCTTGTCTTGTGTGCACGGAGAGAGTGTCAGCTTAAAGATCCCATGACATGGTACTTCTTGATTCTTTTATATGGCTCCTTAATGGTTCCCTAATACTGTAAATGAATCCTTCAAAATCAACACTCAGTGCATGAGAAACAGAGATAAGATGAGAAAGAGTATTTTTTCTCTCTCTGGAACACTCCATAATGGGCCTCCGTTTTTGCACGGAGGGAGAGATTTGAAGCGTTCCATTGAAAAATAAACACATTTCCACATAAAATAAAATTAAACCACTGCTGTTCAAAGGTCCAGAGGCTCAGATAAAGGACTTCCGAGCCTAGAAACACTCGGACGTGCCTCCAGGCAAATAAAAAAACGCATTTCGCATTGCCTAGCGCATTCGCAGTCCAAACTCTCTGGGCGTGATTTACAGAGACGCTGAGTAGAGACAGACGGGGGTGAAACTGCATTTGCATTTCTTTTTTCGATCTGACGTCAATAAGGTGCCTTGTTCAAAATCGCCCGTTTGAGCTCCGATTTTTTGTAATGCAGAAAAGGACCGCAAATGCTCAGTTTAGACATTTCACAACTTTTAACCATGGGGGGGGGCTAAACAGGGTAGGGGAGCTCACATTAACGTTCAAAAACCTCAGAAAGTGAAAATTTCATGCCATGGGACCTTTAAGACTGAAAAACTTAAAGACTTAAAGGGGAAGTCTGCAGTCTTTTCACTGTACCACTATAAATGACATGTTTGACACTTTTTTGCACTGTGGGAGAGCACAATAAACCACCTAAAAAAAAATATTAAAATGCGATTAATTAGATTAATAAATTACAAATCCTGTAATTAATTTGATTTTTTTTTTTTTTATCGCCTGACAGCACAAATTAAAAGTAATACTACCAGATCATAATACTTTATGCGTTACTGAAGTGTATCATGCACTCTTACTGGTTTAAAAAGGTCCTACAATCACAACCGAAACTGTGTCTCCAGAGCCTTAACCTGCAGGTAGAGACACATCCAAGTTTGTCTCATTCTCAGTATGTGGAGCATGTGAAGCTCAGACCTTCCACAGTTCACTCATTGAGCTGCAGAGGCTGCACTAGCACTGATTCATGATTGGCTGCATTCCTTCGATAATCATCTTGAGAACCATAACACCAAATTATAACAAAAACACATGAAATTGTATAAAAGGTTAAGTTTGTACCATATTCTCAGACAAATAGGACCCAAACCCACCAGAACATTTGCATAGAACATTTTTAAACACATAAATATCAGAGATAAGTAATTCGAGATAAATGTGTGTAAAATAAATGAAAGCAAAAGAAATATGCACGTGTAGACAGGAGGAGTGGTTGTTTTCATTGAAAGTGGACATGGATTATAGGTTTCACCGAGTGCTCTCACATTTGTGCTGCCTCAAAAGTCTTGGATAAGAAAGTTGCCGTTTGTCAGCAGAGTCTCCACAACAGCTCGTGTGTGCCAAATCTAGTGCCAAATCACATCTGGCACACGGCGAGGAGAGGAGCGGAAAGAGGACAGTTTTCCTAGGTTCTATTTTCTGTCAGTACCTCATCAGCAAGTCCGTCCCTTCCACTGTGCTATCCACATTTCTGAAAACTCAATGCTCCACTTACTCAGCAGTGCCAGGACAGCATTTGAGGAAAGTGTCAAAAGAAAAGCACAAATCCTGAAACAACCCAAGCAGTGCGGCCAGTGAATGAATAATGAGCTGCAGCGCGGTGGCTCAGTGGCTAAGACTGTCTCCTCATAGCGAGAAAGTCGAAAGTTCAACCCCCAGGGAGTGTTGGACTTTTCTGTGTGGAGTTTGCATGTTCTCTGCGTGTCTGGGTGGGGTTACTCTAGATCAGGGATGGGCAATTATTTTTCCCCAGGGCCCAAATGAGAAGCAGAAAATATTGTGGAGGGCCAAAAGTTTGAAGTATTAAGTATTAAGTAAGAATTTCTCCAGTGTGAGATCAATAAAGTTGCTTCTTCTTAATGAGAGAACGAGGTTTTACAAAAAATGAATTTATTCAGTAAAATAATTCAAAACAATGGTAAACGTGAAACATTTACAGTTGTAACTCTTTTTCAGTCACATTAACCCCACAATGCTTTCTGAGTTTATCTTTCTTAAAGATCCCATGACATGGCATTTCTTGATGCTTTTGATGCTAACCCGATGGCGCCTTAGTGGTTCCCTAATACTGTAAATGAATCCTTCTTCAAAATCAAGCCTCAGTGCATGAGATAGCCTCATGAAGATAGTCAGAGTCATAAATATGTCTCTGAAATGCTTTATTCTGGGCGTTGTTGCTTGAATGCAAATGAGGAGGACAGAGACAGGCCAGTGCAGCGGGCGGGGATGTGGCCAAATACGCCACTGTTTCCTGATTTAGCGGTGCGCTGTGCGCTGTCCCCACTTCCGCGTTTTAAACGCTTAGGAAGATACAAGACGCGTCCCATGAAAAAAACAAATTTCCACAGAAAATACAATTAAAACACTGCTTTTTTCAGAGGTTCGGAGGCTCGGATAAAGGAAATCTTAGCCTGGAGAGGCTCTCACGTGTCTCCAGGCAACAAAAAAACAAAACGCATCTCGCATTCCGTAGCTCGTTTGCGGTCCAAATTCTCTGGGCGTGATTTCCAGAGATGGGGTGGACATCCAGAAAAAAGGTGGAAACCTTTCCCCGAGTGTTACGTCAGAAAGTTCCCTTTTTCAGAATTGCCCGTTTGGGCTGTCTTTTTTTCAAACGCGGAAAAGGATCGCATCTGCTCAGTTTACACATTTCGCAACTTTTAGCCATGGGGGGGCTAAACAGGGTAGGGGAGCTCACATTAACGTTCAAAAACCTCAGAAAGTGAAAATTTCATGCCATGGGACTTTTAACTTTGTATTAAGACACCACAATGTCTTGTTTGCCAAATAATATAATACAAGATATATCACAACATTTTTTTTTTTGTCCAACTGCCAAACTGTGTAGAAAAAAAGTCAAAGTTAGCATGTTTTAGTTTTTTTTTTCATCTGAGAGAGAGAGAAATGTAGCCTCTGTTGAGCTTTAAGTGCATCAAAGTCAGGTTGCATGTTTGAGGTGGAGATGTGAAGCACGTCCGACAGATGATCATCAGTACAAATGCATTATGTACAATTTTGAAAGTAGGTTTTATTTTCTTAATTCAACCGTTCGCGGGCCGGTCAGAGTCGACTCGCGGGCCGTATTTGGCCCCCATGTTCCAAATGGGAAGTGAGCATGGGCACGCTTCCACCTCCATCGACTGAAAAAGTCCACAGTCCATTGAAAAACTGTTGTTCCTCTCTGTGTAACTGCTACTGTCACTTAAAATGTTAATTTAATCCGCTCTACACGATCCTGGTGGCTTTACTTCATTATTTTATCCGTAAATCAAGGTTGCTCCCACTCGTGTTAGCGTGCAGGCAGCAGCCCAGATCATGTGTGTCCCTGACTGGCTAATCCACCTGTCAATCATGCTCATATCTGGATCCCAGGTAATATATTCAGAGCCATACTGTGGTACTCCTGAGAATACAGCCAGTGAACAGAATTCACAAAACAGGGATGTTCTTTGACAAAACGGTTTAACATAAAATGAAGAGTAGTGAAAATAGCAAATAATAAAATAATAAATTGTGGATACAACAACGAGTGCAAACAGATGAAGTGAATAATTTAACCCTAGAGCACTATCGCCGGGTGAAAAGTATTTACATGATTTTCAATATGTTGCATTTTTCTGAGTGTCATGGGTCCCTGGGGAGCTTCACCATTGTTTTTGACATCTTTGAAGGTGTAGGTGTTTCCCTACCCCAAAGCCCACTTTTTCCTACAGGCTTTTGGGTGATTTTCACCCGGCGATAGTGAAAGAGGAATGTAAGAATGTAATGAATTTAATGTAAGAGGATGTAAGGAATAGAGTGTTTTCACGAACCCGGAAAAACAGGAAGATTACCCATATGTGAGGCCATCTGGATGCATTACACGCTCAAAATTACATGTGTTTATATAGCAACCATGCAGAAAAAACCTAAATTTCGCGAGAAACCTTCCACATCGGAATCCAAAAGTTCTGACACAGTTGACCAGCTGGATAAGTTGGATGCCAAAGAAAAGGAGCGTTATATGAAAAAACTCGAATTAATTGGGCAAGAAGATCCATATGAGATGGATTTAAGTTTGTTCAGTGACAGGGGCGATTTGTCGATTCTGCTGCTGTAAGAGATCCCGATATCGTCAAATACCTGGTCTTCTCCCCAAACCCTGATACAGCACAAGACCTTCATAGCTCTAAAGGTCTGGAGGCAACAACCAGTTTGTTTGTGGCTGGTGCGAGAGCGAAAAGTGCGGAAAACTGGAGACAAGCGTATTGTGATGGCAAAGGTATAAGCATGCTTATATCTAGTAGACCCACATGTGTAATGTGTTTAAGTACTAGTATATTGCTTTTTATTATTCACATTTTGCAAAGATACAGCTACCGGCTAAGATACGGCTAAGATATGGCTATCGGCTGCGAAATTAGCTGAGCATATGCGAATGTTGTCGTGATTTCTCCCATCCAAGTTCAGTTTGAGACTACTCGTAGCGATCCACAATCTCCTTTTCTTTGATAATTGCTGTCTGTTCACCCTGGTTTAGTCCTGGTATAGTCCAGGTTGGTCACTACTTTAGGTAAACGATAGAACTGCAGGTGTTTTTCTCTGTCCGGTCTATTGTGACACCTAGGACCTGACAATAGTTTTAATTTTGCTTTTTAAATTATTTTTTTTTTTAAACTTTGCAGCATAATTGCAATGTTCGCGGTGTTTCAAATATCTCCAAGATGGCGGGCTTCTGGATTATGGCGTCACATGAAAATGCTCTATAGCAGGGGTGTCAAACATGCGGCCCGGGGGCCAGATCCGGCCCCCCAAGAACATTAATCTAGCCCTCGGCTGATTTTCTATTAAAATATTTGAATTATATTTTAATTTTCTATTAAAATATTGGTAATTTTCTGCGCCTCTTTTCTGTGCAGTTTAGCATAGCAGCGTCTCCAGCGCCTCTGTGCGTGGCCCCTCCCACCAGAGCAGCACAAATGAAGACTCGCCTCTTTCCAAACGCTCTTAAAGGACCATCGTTTTGACTGTTGACCGTGACACCCTCATCAGCAGAATGTCAAAAATCAGAAAAGTGGACCCCGAGTGCATGTTTTTCCAAGAAAAATGTACTAATTCCTATTTGTTCACGGAGGTGAATGGGAAACCTGTATGCTTGTGTTGAAATAGCATTTTTCTTAAAGTTTCAGGTTGTTCATAATATTATAATATTTTGTAAAAGAAAGAGTTCATCAAATAAAAAGACTTCTGTAATAGATTTGTGTTTCTCTGCACAAATATTTGGATTTACTGCTATTTTTGGGGTATATTTGTTGAGCTTTCTGATCCGGCCCCTTTGGGATCAAAGTAGGTTGGATACGGCCCCCGGACCAAAATGAGTTTGACACCCCTGCTCTATAGGTAAGTAAGAGTGGTCCTGGAATGTGTATCTATCCTTATTTAGTGCAGTGGTTATGAATAAATATCACAAAGTGGTGATTTCAAAGGGAATTCTTATGGTGAAAACAATATTTTAGTCAACTGGTCATTTTTACCCACTGAAAAAATGCTATTTTTTGTTCCTCTCTCCTGCAACTATTCGCGTGTCAAGGAGTCTGTGCTTCACCAGGGAAGTCTCACATGTCCCAGGAATGGGTGGACTAAAGACCTAATTTTTCAGTAATTTTGGAGCATGTTTTTATGTTTTTGTTTTCCATTTTGTTACACATACCACAGTTGAAAATTAAAGAAAACCACTCAAATTGATCATGTGTTCATCTTTTTTGTTGGGTATATTATATCAGGTAAAAAGTGATGGTGTTACTTTCTAAGATTAAAGGGCCAATATTTCATTATTTTCTGTTCTGTTATAATATCTTTTCCTACTCACAAACATACCTGGAGTTGCGTTTTGTTTCATTCACACTGACACAAGCCAGAGCGACCTCGGGGAAAGAAGGTCCCTCACTGGTCTGTTATTAGTGCTCAGATCTTAAACTATGACAGCAGGATCATTAAGAAGAGCGTGACAGCAGCAGGGATCCAGAGATGATGGAGTTGGAAGCACGCCCATGCTCCTTTCCTTCAGATGAGTGCTTTTAACATACTTTTGCTTTGACTAAACCACTGTAACTTTATTAAGGCTTGGAATGTTCATTTTAGGTTTCAGTCGCAATGTAAAATAATGTAACTGAGGTTATGGTGGCAGAGGTTCTTTAACTTTCAGTAAAAAGTACCACCTATGATCATTTGGGCCAAAGAGAATATAATGAATACCTGGCCTGCCAAGAAGGCTCACTTCTCCAGACGAAAATGTGTAGTCCACAAATTGGTTTTATCTCCTCTGAGTTCAACTGACAGGTGGATTAGCCAATCAAGGAAATAGTCTGGTCTATTTGAAACCATGTCTTTGGAATAACGAATATCACATTGGGATGAATTTGAGAATTTCCCCGAACAAAAAATGTGCCAAACCCTGTCTGCTGCAGCCTTTCCTTGTAGTTGGACGAGACGAGCATGCTGACAGGAGCCAGAGACAGGAGCGCAGATAGACGCCACACACAAGAGGTCTGACAGTTCAATGATGGATCAATGATGGAGCTAAAGCCCAAAAACTGATTCCTTTGATGGGATTGAAAGAGGAGGAGGTGTTGACCAAACTGGGAGATCATCTGTAGAGAAAATACAGAGACAACCAGGATCTGAAGTGGATTCTGAAGTGAACGTCAATGCAAAACAATTACAATGAAAAAAACCAACAATTTTTTAAGAACAAACTACAATAAATGAACTTTTCTGAGCTCTTGACCGGGTTATACTGTTGGCCCCTCATCAGAAACATACCTGGAGTTGTATTTTTATTCATTTGTGGCCATACCGGTTTGTCAAAGCCTGATCCCGTCAGAACTCAGAGGCTAAGCAAGGGTGGGTAGGACTTTGATGGGAGACCACTGGGAATTCGAGGTGCCACAAGGGGGCGCTAGGAGCAAAAACTGTCATTGTGTTCTAAGGCAAGACATTTCACCTACACTGCTTAGTATGAAAGTGGTGTGTGCGTGAGCGTTGGTGGTAGTCGGAGGAGCCGGTGGTGCAGATTGACAGCGTCGCTTCTGTCAGTCTGCCTCAGGACAGCTGTGGCTACAATAGTAGCTTACCACCAACAAGTGTGGAGTGAACGAACAATGAACTGTAAAGCGCGTTGTGTGTCTTGAAAGGTGCTATATAAATGCAATGATTAATTAACTGATGTTTGCTCCATGAAGCCATTAACCCAAAGTTGTCTTTCCTGACCCTCAAAAATGCTCTGTTTGCATTCTGCTGGGATGAAAGTGGCCAATCATGAAAAAAGTGGAAAGTCACGGTGCACCCCCCCCCCTGAAATTTGGATTTCTATATGCTATATGTTAGCAATAAAGTAAAACTGTACATAAAAGTACAAAAAAACCCACATTTTATTAACAGGTAGGCCTACTAGTATTATATATTGGATTTGTTTTTGCTTTGCACTTTGTCTAATCAGACCGCATTGAGGAGGAGCTTATGCGCGCTAAAAGGCGCAGGTGAAAAAGCGAGGAGGGATGCGTTAAATGAGGCAAGGGCAGGTAGGATGAGGTATAGGATGTTTTATAAAGTTTAACCTGTGTACACGCAATGGTACACGCTGTTGCGAAAGAGCTGCGCTCACTCGCTCGGTTCGTGGCTCCAGACACGGGCTCGCGCGGCCCGCAGTTTAATACGAAGTTTAATACGAGACATGTACTTTTGTTCTGAATACGGGACGATTCTGTTTTTCAAGGGACAGTTGGCGACCCTAAACAATTATACATATATATATATATAGGCCTACACCCAAAATCTTTCTCAACGAATTTGCACAGATATTTAAAAAAAACTAAACAAAAAAAAATTACCCCGCGGCTAAAAGACGGAACTCTTTCATCCCTGATTCTGTCTGGATTGTGATGTCATAGATAAACTCCAGACTTCTCTTAATGAAGGGATATTATTCAAAATGTGAGCTTTTTACCATGTTACAATTGCCTGGAAGAATCCATGACTCATCGCTGTACCAGCGGTGAGTCTGGTAACGCTTGGTCCAGAATGCGCTGCCGTTGCGCTTAGACAGACAGCTAAGTGAACCAATCAGAGAACAGTTAACGGACAGCGACGTGAACCAAGCCGGTAGGAAGCAATGCAAAAACATCTTTTTTGAAAAGAAAGGCCTCTAGAGCTGACAGCTGCTGTGGTTTTAAGGAATCGAAGTGTTTTAGGTCATTTAAGACCAATTTTACAGCTGAATGGAAGGGACGTTGCAGGCAAAGGCGGGTGCACTGACGGCACTATCTTTGAACGAATCAGAATCGCGGAGTCCGTTGTTAACCGGGGGAGCGAGGGTGGAGCGAGGGTGTCCAAATGGTATCGCGCTGTATAGCAAATACAGAGAGATATCATTTGGCTGGCCAGGTAAATGTTACAAGGTAAATGGTTGTAAACCTCATCCATGCATGTTTGACCTCTCCCGGGCACTATTCAAACCCCCCTTACAGTTAGCAATAAAAGATTGTAGAAAACTCAGCCCACAAGCCTACAGCGCTGGAAAAAAATAAGAGACCACTGCATTTTTTTTCTGAAATCAGCATCTCTACATGTATTACAGCCATTCCATTCCAGCGTCTGTTGAATTCCAACACAAACACAAAGCTGAGCTACTTCAGTTCTTGCACCAGGAGTGGAATAAAGTCACCCAAGAACAATGTGAAAGACTTGTGGAGAGCATGTCAAGACGCACGAAAGCTGTGATTAAAAATAAGGGTTATTGCACCAAATATTGATTTCTGAACTCTTCTTAAGTGTAAACATTAGTATTATGTTGTTTTAGTAGTAGTAATTTATTTCGAGCATATGATACTTGTAGTGCACAGAAAATGTACAGTGTCATACAATTTAAATAAACAACAAAAAAAGAACATAAAAAAGAAAGAATATATAGACACAAATAGGTTTTTTTTTTTTTTTGCATATACGTACATGCCCGAAAAGGAGTGGGTAGAAGTAAAACTTATTAAATCCCACCCCTTAATGTTGTTGTTGTTGTTGTTGTTTTAAAATGAATTTGATCTTGTTTCTTTGCATTGTTTGAGGTCTGAAAACATGTATCTTTTTTTGTAATTGTGACCGTTTGTCATTTTCTGCAAATAAATGCTCTAAATGATAATATTTTCATTTGGAATTTGGGGGAAATGTTGTCAGTAGTTTATAGACTCAAACAAAAATGTTCCTTTTGCCCAAACACATACCTATAAGTATGTCACCTGTATGTCACCCATGCTTCTACATAACAAATTACCTTAAATGTCGGAAAGAGTTGTAATATCCCCTGTTGAGGCAGTTTTTAAGTCCATAAACCATCACCAGACTCATGCATGCCTCTGTTAGCATATCAGTATTGAAGAGAATTAAATCCATTGCTAAGAACAATACCTTTTTGGTTCAAATTTGCTACGATGCTCCAGTGCAAAACTTGTTAGAAATAAAAGTTCCAAATGAGAACAGGCAGACCTTGAAGAAATAGCAATAGCATCTGAAATGATACATTAGTTCTGGCCTGTAGAGTCTGTCCACATGCACCATCCTCTCCACTATTCCCACATTTCTCAAAAACTCACTACGCTCCACTTACTCAGCAGCGCTACGCTACCGACACACTCAGAAAGAAAAAGTGTCAAAAGAAAACGGTGAAATTCCTGACCTAACTGGAGGAACGCGCTTTCAGCTGTGCGCCGTTATGAAAGGAGGACTAATTGCCGTGTTGCGCTGTACAAGGCTAAAGCTAACGCTCCCAAATAACAGCAAATAACAGTGTCCGTGTCCTCTCTGAGAGCTTTTTGAGGTCATCCAGGAACAATAGAAAATATATCCATTCTCTAAGGAGGAAGGAGAAAGCAGCAGAGCCAGAGCGAAGCAAACTGTTGGTACTTTTTAATGGCTTCTCCAAATGTGACATGCTATTGTGAAATATACATAGATTCTTGCTATACGGGTCCAAGAATGTGGAATTAGTGTAGAGCTGTATAGGGTATAGTGGTGGTCAGCTAATGCAATATACAGTAAATGATTAATGGAAAAGTAGCACCAAGGGACAGTGAGTTTGAGTGACACTGGTAAAATATTGTTATTAATGTGTACTATGCAACTTTTGTGGTGGAGGGAGGGTCACCTGCCCATCCCCTGTGATCTTTTGTTCATTTCGTTTTCCTCATAACCACCCATAATTGTTTCAGAAGGAACGTGTGTCCTTGTCCTTGGGTGTGTGATTGGCTAATTCACTTGTTAATCACGCCCATCTGAACTCGGGGAGATTCGCCGTAACCTTACACGGCAAGATGGATTCTTGCGATATTAGTGAGTCCACAAACTCATGAGAATCCATCTCAAGAGACTCCAAAATTGAAGTTTATGTGGAAGCCAAAGGTGAAGCACCCAAGAGAACCAAAACAAACACACAGAGACACAGACAGGTGCACTTCAGCCTATGTTAGTGTCAATACAGACTATATAGTTTGAGGGAAAAAAGGCTGAAGGCAAAGGCTTTGTGTATTTGTGGACAGGGAAGAAAAAGTTTGTTTTTTCAGCTTGTTCCACTGTTGTGACACTTGAATCAATCAAATTCAAATCGTTGCCACAATGTTCCACGTTCAATCTTTTTCAGCAAAAACCATCCCAGATTGATAAAGTGTGGAACTCAGTTCAGATTGACACATACGTCAGTCTGGCTCATGCCAGGTTAGAATCACTGGTGAACTGACATCTTTGTAAAGCACTGCAGAATGTATTCTGGATCAAATTAGTTGGTACTTTTTATGTTATTTTGTATAATTTTATATTAAAATAAAACTGTTTTAAGCTTCTTTTTTTTAAATTGCAATATGCATATTCTCTGAACTCTGGCCAGTCAGAGCGGGTGATGCAGTGTTTGTGGGTGTATAAAAGAGCAGATATAGTGGGCTTGCTGAGATGAGCTACAGCACTGCAGTTTCAAGTGGACTAGATCTGAAGCAGTGACTTTATTGATCTCACACAGGACAAATTCTTCTCTCCATTTAACCCATCCTGTTATTAGGAGCAGTGGGCAGCACATTACCATCTCCATGATCTTCTTGCTTTGGCTTGGTCAGGACCTAAGCTGGAGGATTTTACCTGGTGCAGACACAGGGAGAACATGCAAACTCTGCACAGAAAGGCTCGGGCGACCCGGGGATCAAACCCAGACCATGCATGCAAACTCCACACAGATCAAACCCGGAACCTTCTTGCTGTGAAGCATGAGCGCTAGCCACTCAGCCACCGTGCCGTGCCTCTGTTGATCTGAGTGCAACGCACCACTTAATCTTAAACGGTTCTCTATAACTTAATTATATTTGAAATCATTTTAAATGTTATGATATACCTCAGTTCGTTCAAACAAAACCATTACTTCATACTAGAAACAGAACAGAACCGACTTTTTCCCCCCATAACATATCCTTTCAACAGCTTAATGAAAAACCTGATCCCTGACTTCCGCTATTATCCCCCTCCACCCTCACCTCCCCTTCACCCCCCCTTCTCCGCACCTGATCCCAGCATGCCGTTGGGTCTGATCGTCGTGGTAACGGACACTTTCCCGGCGGTGGTGTTTGTGAGGTGTGGGTGTGCGCAGCAATGCATGACCCGAGCTTTTATAATGGCAGCTGGGGCCGATAATCCCTGCAGCTGTGTACAGTCCACTGACCACTGCACGCTGATGTGAGAGCCACTGGACACAGGGGCAGGTAAACACAAGAACACACTACCACAGGTACAGTATCATGCTTTTAGACTATTTTTCTGTGTCAATATATTTCTTAAGGAGTTCAGCAGTTGGCAAATCCATATTGATACTTCGCAGTGACATGTACAGTATGTGTTTGGCAAATCATCAAGTACTAACAGGGAGAGTGACTAACTAAAAAACGGTTTGTGACTATAAGGTTGTTTGAGACGGACTTGTTTAACAGCACAAACCATCTCATCTGTAACACCCCAAAGGAATGTTGACGATATCAGCTGCAAAGTATCAACAGACCAGCTGAACTAAACACTAAATCAACTTTTTGCTGCTCCACAGTGTATACGGAGTGTTCATAGTTGTTTCTAGTCATTTGTAGGTACATTTGCAGAATTCTGGTCAAAAACAGTATTACCTCCAGAGGTCACTTTAATTTCAAGTACTACGTGGCATCACACATGACTGTCCTGATTGCAGTCTGGTCACAGGGGCAGAGTTTGAAGTGTGGATACTTGTTAAACCATTTACACTGTTCCTTATACCTTTTATAATATAGTCCGCCACCCAGTTTAGCAGCTTGTTTTGAAATGGGGTTGTAGTTTAGGTCCTGATTTGTTTCTCTGTGAGTTTGGGGAGGGGGTTCAGTGTGTTTCTGTTGGGTCTCTGGCCCAAAACCTCAAATCTTCAGGTTCCATCATGTTGGACGTGAGAGCCGGGGTGGACCACAATCTGCCGTACATCTCCACCTAAAAGCCACGGGCCACTCCTTTGAGGACAGTGAGGTACAGATCTTGGCCAGAGAAAAGAACTGGTTTGAGAGGGGAGTCAAAGAGGCTATTTTTGTCAAGAAAGAGAATCCTTCCTTGAACAGAAATGGAGGTCTCAGACATCATTTGTCTCCCATCTATAACTCTATCCTCAAACCTAAATCAAAACAAAGAAAACAATAGAGCAGCAAGTCAGGTCCAGAGGTGAAAACATCATTATGGTCCTGAATGGTTCTGCGAACAAGACCCACACTCCACTCCCACTGCAGATCTAATAGGCCCACCTAACTTACACAAACTGTAAACAAGAAGGTGTGGTAGTTTCAGAGTCATTTCATTGTAGTTAGCTCCACCTTCAGGCAGTGTCCACCAGTGTCTGACCAGAACTTAAGAAGCAGCTTGGATGAGCTGCGAAATGTATTCGACCAAATAAACTTTTGGCCAGTTGACAAATTGAATTTCTCCTTTTGCCGTCATGTTGGATGTTTACAGCTTTAACTTAAAATCAACTTTAAAACAGCCACCAACAACATCACCTGCTGCCCACTGCTGGCTCTTGAATTGTAAAATGACTGTAAACCAGGGATGGGCAATTATTTTTCTCCAGGGGCCAAATGAGAAACAGAAAATATTGTGGAGGGCCGGGCCAAAAGTTTGAAGTCTACTCTGGTTATTAATTTTATTTCTATGTTGAAATCAGTAAATGTCATTGTTTACAGAAGCTGGTAAGTTCTGTGTTATTATTAAGTAATGAGAGAGTGAGGTTTTACAAAAACTGAATTTATTCAGTAAAATAATTCAAAACAATGGTAAACCTGAAACATTTGTAACTCTTTTTCAGTCACATTAAGCCCACAATGCTTTCTGAGTTTAACTTTCTTAACTTTGTATTAAGACACCACAATGTCTTTGTTTGCCAAATAATATAATACAAGACCAACTGCCAAACTGTGTAGAAAAAAGTCAAAGTTAACATGTTTTAGTGTTTTTTTTTTCTTTATCAGTGAAAGAAATCTCGCCTCTGTTGAGCTTTAAGTGCATCAAAGTCAGGTTCATGTTTGAGGTGGAGATGTGAAGCACGTCCGACAGATGATCATCAGTACAAATGCATTATGTACAATTTTGAAAGTAGGTGTAAGAGCCATTTTTGTGTGTTTTCTATACGTGCCGCCATTTTATGAGTTCTATGCGTGTAGGCGGCCATCTTATGAGTTTTCTACAAATCTGTTTTCTCATTGGCTTCCTGTCCTGCCTTGATGTACAGGAAGTGCTTTCTGATTGGTTCACATTGATCTTTGTTCTTTGATCTATGATTCTCTCTTCATTCACCTTATTTGTACTCGCTCTGTATAACCTTCACTTTAGTAAAGATAGAAAAGACAAACCTTTGGATTCAAGACTATTTACTTTACGTGACGCGTCGGAAAGAAACTTCAAGAAACACCGAGGCCGAGGCTAGTGGGGCGCATCGCCGCAGTCACAGTAGGTTTTATTTTCTTAATTCCAAGCAACCTTTCTCAGGCCGGTCAGAATTAGCTTGTGGGCCGTAATTGGCCCCTGGGCCTTGAAATTCTGTCTGCTGTAAGAGGCTCCTCAACTGCAGATGATGCTGCTGAGTGAATCCACCGCTCCTGTGGTCTTTATACTCGTCTTTATACCTGTGGTCTATATACTCGTACACTTGTAGAATAAGCATGCCGCTTGCCACATATCCTTTTGTTTTCATTACGACCTCCATGGCAAAAGGAGAAATTCATTCTGTCAACTGATAAAAGGAGAAGTTCAATTTGCCATTCTTTTGAGGACAGTGAGGTTCAGATCTTAGCCAGGGAAAAGAACTGGTTTGAGAGGGGGGTTAAACAGAAATGGGGGAGTTAGACATAACTTGTCTCCCATTTATAATTCGATTCTTAAACCAAGTCAAAACAGACAAAGAAACATTAGGGCAGACAATCCAGGGCAGAGGGGTGGAGAGGGTCGTTAGACGTTGAATAGGGGGACGAAACTAGTCGCTAGAGTAATTTGAAAAACAAAGAGACAGATTAGGGGGGATCGTTTTCAGAGCTTTTCAGTGTAGGGAGCGCCGCCCGGCAGCTAGATATAAGCAGTGTCTAACCAGTACAATAACCAGAGCTGACGAAGCCTCTCGGATGAGCGGCGAAACGTTTTCAACCAAACAAACTTTGTCCAGTTGACAAATTGAACTTCTCCTTTTATCATGGATTCTACCTGGACGACTGAGGGACTTTTCACGAATCTGTCAACTGGACAAAAGTTTATTTGGTCGAATACAGCTGCTGCAAAACGTATTTGACCAAATAAACTGGATTCTACACACATTATGACCTTATGAGTGCTGTGCTCTCCTGCGCTTACAGTAAATCTGTCCTGAAATCTCCACCTGTTTTTGTCTCTGCCCATCATGTGAGTGTGAGATAATTGTTGTAAACTGTCCTTATGTCTGCGACCTGCACACTCTCGTCACACCAATCTGTGACAATGCTTTCTCTCCAGCTGTTTTCAAACTTTAAATGCAA
The DNA here is from genome assembly GCA_036785185.1 of Paratrypauchen microcephalus. NCBI lineage: Eukaryota > Metazoa > Chordata > Actinopteri > Gobiiformes > Gobiidae > Paratrypauchen > Paratrypauchen microcephalus. Next base: position 1,196,180 of record JAVJIX010000106.1, on the reverse strand, counting down.
GATAAGTACGTTTAATGACATACAGTAGAGTAGAACATCCAATGCAAAACAATTACATTTTTTATGGAGACAAGCAGTGGCGTACCCATCACCACAAAAGGTACACAGTACAGCTTTCGGACTTATGTGAGCCTCTATTTTGTTCCTCGCTCTCAGGAACAGTATGTGTGCACAACTTTAGAACAGCTTTGTTGGAAGTGAAGCAGAATAGATTGCCCTCACACAGACACAGATTTTTGCTGTCTTAAAAATGTGGAGTAAAAAAAAAAAAAAAAGTTCAGAATGATTAAAGTGATTCCTCATTTTCCTCGCCCAATCTGGGGAATAATTATTCACTGTAATGAGTCTATGAGGATGTTTCATAACTTCCTGAGGCTAGAGCGGAGTTTTGCAGTCACAGCAATGCTACCAGTAATTCTCATGCTAACAGTGCACTTTCTGATGCTCTGAAGATAAAAGAAAAAAGGCCTTTGTTTGTGTAATCCCTCAGGTGTCCAGAAGTCCAAACATTTTTTTCAGCTACTTTAGTTCTGCTCAGACGCTGGTGGACACTGTCTGAAGGGGGAGATAACCAGTGTCAAGCAGCAAGGATGAGCCGCGGAACATGTTGACCCTTTTTTATTATTATTATTTTTTTATTACTTTTTTGTGCACATAAAACAAATATAACCGAAAAAGAAAAACAATTAGTAGTAGTGTAATGTGACCATTTCCCCTCCCATTACCTTCTCTTATTGTCTCCAGGGAAAAGAAAAATAAATTATTATTATGATTATGATGATGATGATGATGATTATTATTATTAACAATAATAATAATAATAATAATAATAATAATAATAATAATAATAATAATAATAATAATAAATAAGTAAAAATATTTATAATTATAATAAATTAATACAGATAGAGTAAGAGGTAAATAAAATAAATAAATATACAGAAAAAAGGGAAATAAATAATAAAAAGTAAGTACATAGATAAATACAAGGGAAAAACAGAATCCATTTTTTAAATGTATTTATTTTTTTATTTTTTTATTTTTATTTTTTTCATTTTCTTCTGCTGGGAAAAACTGAATTTTATAATATATTTTTATCTCAGGATATAGTCATATAGTCATCTGTTCAGACTGGCCTTTTCACTCCAACCATAACTGCACTGTCCTTTTAAATGTTTTAAATGTTTGACTGTTTAAAAAAAAAAAAATGTTTAAATGTTTAACTGTTTGTTTTTAACTGTTTGTATTTTAACTGTTGCTTTTAACTGCTTTTAACTGCCTATAATGTATATTATACTTGTTGTAAGGCGACCTTGAGTGTCCAGAAAGGATCCTAATAAATAAAATGTATTATTATTATTATTATTATTATTATTATTATTATTATTATTATTATTATTATTATTATTAGTTTAGTAAGAGTCCTTAGTTGTTTTCCATGTAATCAAGGAATTGTTTCCATATCTTGAAGAACAATTCTTGCCGCTACTTTTGTTTTGTTTTTCTTTTTGTTAGTTTATTCCATTCATAAAGTATAAAAAGACATCAGCAGTTTGATAACATTACAAGAATTGAATGAAAGGAGCAGAAAGAAGAGTAATCTTATGTTATCTGCCCCCTTTTCCCTTTTCCAGACAATAACACCGATAGTGACTATAAAACATTTAATCAATACATTCTATTTCAATCACAGTTATTAATCAGTCTATACGTCACCCTTTCATAGTTTGTAGTTTAGCTTGTGGAACATCCTTAATTTCTTTGCCATTGTTGGAATCCTTTTGTAAATAGTTCATGTCCGGAGAATGCAAAATTAGAAGAGGGGGTGGGATTAAAAAAGTTTTCTTCTTCCAACTCCTTTTTTTTGTTCTGCTTCTTGTTATTTCTGTTATTGCACTTTTAAAAGAATGTAAATCGCTTACTCGCCCAAAATAAGTAAATAAAAATAAATAAATAAACATCTCAAAAAACTACAGAATTTAATTTCTCCTTTGCTATAAAAAAAGCCTTATAATTAAACGCAGACAGAACATTCATTTTAATCCCAAGAGCTGCCTATGCAAAATCTATAATAACACTTCAGTAATAACACTTTAATATCTGCACAGGGGCATGACACACCAGCCCCCTGCAGCAGGCTCCATTATCAGGGTTTAGTGTCGACGGTGTGAGCGGGCGAACACACAGGTTAGAGGTTAGACTGCACAAGTTAACAACGGCTTCAGGGGACACGGGAAAGCAGCAACCCGCCCACTGGAACTAGGACTGCCGTTACACAACGCCCATGTGTGGGAAGTCACTGGAAGTCACCGAGAAACATAATTTGAATGAAGCTTTGAATGAAGAGATAATGAACCAAAAATTGAAAGTGCGTATGGTTTTATGATTCTCACGTTTTGACTTAAAGGTGCACTCTCTAACGTTTTGTTTGGGGGTTCATCCCCTGCTTGTTTCTATGGATATGTCACTGCTCTGCCTGGAATGTTCTACAGTATGGCTTTAAACATACGGGTGGGGGGAATCGGGAACCGGACCGCGGAGGGCGGAGGTCGGTCTGAACCCGGGGTGCGGGCCCGCGCTGCGACAAAGCCCCAGCTGCGGTAGGTACTATGTCCTTCTTCTTTTCCTCTTAGATGAAGGTGCTTGCTCCTGCGATGTATGTGCGGAGTAAGTGTGATCCGGCAACATGCTTGTCGTTGTTTATCCAAACGCGTACTATCTCATTGTGTGAAACCCACGAGCCCGTTGACAACTACTGTATAATGAAAAGGCGAAGGCGGAGCCCAAATGTTCTTCTGCGGCTCTCGTAATCAAAATGGCTGCCTCTACATGGGGAAGATCCCCCTTTTATGTGACTATATCTAAGTCCAACAGAATACTTTGATTTCATGATGGAAGTGAAAAGGCTTGGAAAACACTGTATTTTTGAATGGGTATCTTCAATTTCGGTAATTAACGGGTAAAAATCTTACACACTGTCCCTTTAACTCAAAAATACCTGGGTAGTTCTTGGTGTCTCTTCGGGTCTGTGTATTTGCTGGTCTTTCTTAAGTTTAAGTTTAAGTTTATTTATTTAAATGGGACAGCATGTATTAATGAACAGCTAGTGCTGTAAATACACCAGATTTAGCTCAAGGCGAGTTTCCATCTGTAGTCCCACAGAACAGGGGTGAAAGTCGATAAAACACAAGGTACAAAACATGTAAAGACCAACAATAAGAACATGACAACAGAAGCAGTGACACAACAGTTTTACAAGAATTTGAGTTAAAAGATCTAATACAAAAGTGCCTTCAGTTACATGAGGTAGTTTTAGTAGTAAAGTGCTTTAGTTACATAAAGTAATTTTAATAATAAAGTGCCTTCATTTACATGAGGTAGTTTGGTAGTAAATTGCTCAGTTACATGAGGTAGTGCAGTGTTAAAGTGCTTAGAACTCTCTAGTGGTCACAACTTTGATTACCAATTAGCCATTCCTTTAGTTGTTTCTTAAAAGAAGCGAACGTGGCGCTGTCCCTGATGCCGTTGGCAGTGTGTTCCAGCTCGAGCAGCCCTTGACAGAGAGCACATTTTGGGCAAAGGTGCACTTCCTGAACTGAACGTCACAGTCCCCTCTAGCTGTGGACCTAGTGCTAGTCTCACAGTTTCTTTTTTTGATAAACTCCCCTAACAGTGGCGGGGCAGCACCATTTAGTACCCGATACACTAGACAACAGTTTTTGAACGTTTTCAGTCTCTCAAAGTTTAAGAAATTATATTTTTCTAGAAGAGAACATATATGAAAGGACTGAGGTTTCCGATCTTCAGGTCTGGGTATTTCTTGTTGTCTCTTCGGGTCTGTGTACTGGTCTTTCTTCGGGGCTGGGTATTTCCCGGTGTCTCTTCAGCAGGGGTGGTTCTACATTGAATTACTCCCTGGGCGAGACCCCCTTTTTTTTTCAAGCGCTCGGCACGGCGCCCCTCACGAAGTTACGCCCTGGGCAATTGCCACCCCCAACTCGCTTCCCCCCAAGAACCTCTTCAGGTCTGTGTATTTGCTGGTCTTTCTTTGGGCCTGGGTAGTTCTCGGTGTCTCTTCAGGCCTGTATATTTCCTGGTTTCTCAATCTTTCATCGGGCCTGTGTATTTACTGGTTTCAACTCGGGCCTGTGTACCTTCTGGTTTCTCAATCTTTCTTCGGGCCTGTGTATTTACTGGTTTCAACTCGGGCCTGTGTATCTTCTGGTTTCTCAATCTTTCTTCGGGCCTGTGTATTTACTGGTTTCAACTCGGGCCTGTGTTTCTTCTGGTTTCTCAGTCTTTCTTCGGGCCTGTGCATTTCCTCAGTTATCAGGCTTGTGTATTTCCAGGTTTCACTTCGAGCCTGTGTATTTCCCAGCTCCTCAGTTATCAGGCTTGTGTATTTCCTGGTTTCAGTTATCAGGCCTGTGTATTTCCCGGTTCCTCAGTCAGTGCATGCCTCCACCTCTCATCTCCCCACGGATGCAAGTGTTTGGCTGTGCAGATTGAAAAGGTGAGCGCGCTGAGGCGTGTTCTGACTGAGATGGATGCTGTAGCAGATGTGTGATTCGTGCCTCTCTCCTTGTTCCCGTCGCCTTTCCCATCACTTACATCAGAACATATGACTTTCAAATCCTGCCCCTCCGCTCTGGTGCCCACCGGAATCATGACTTTTCCTGTATCGGGGCCAGGGTTAACGGGATCTGCTTATGGAGGTGATGGATGAAGCAGCTTCTCTCCTTTTATTAACACCAGCGGTGCTCAGAGTATGGCCTGCGGGACAAACTGAGCCCGTACGAGGAGGTTTGGAGCTTTAAAGATGACATTTGATTTAAAAGTGTAATATGTGCCATTCTGGTGGGGGCTCACCACCTGTCTGCCTCTATGGAGATGCGATTGCTTTGCCTGAAATGTTACACAGTATGGCATAAGACATACAGCTCTGGAAAAAAATAAGAGACCACTGCAAAATTATCAGTTTTTCTGATTTTACTACTTATAGGTATGTGTTTGGGCAAAAGGAACATTTTAGTTTGAGTCTATAAACTACTGACAACATTTCCCCCAAATTCCAAATAAAAATACAGGGGGTCTTCGGGTTACGACGGTCTCGACTTACGCCGTTTCGTGGTTACGAACGCGCCCCCATAAAAAAAATATATATATATTATGCGTCATTCCGTCTTACACGGTTTAGCGTGGTAAGCGACGCAAACAAACGTGAACGGCGAACGGCGGAAGAATACGCTTTGTTGTGGTTGTAGGGCGAAGAAGACGGCCTCGTGTGCGTGCCCAATGTGGGCGGAAGTACCTGATGTGGGCTCTGATCTGCTCCTATGAAAGTGACAGTGATAACCAAGCAGCGTAGTGGTCTAATTATTGAGATGGAAAGGTTATTGGTGCTTTGGTTGGAAGATCAAAATCAAATTCCGACTTACGACGAAATACGGGTTACGACACGTCTTAAGAACGGATCAACGTCGTAACCCAAGGACCCCCTCTATTATTGTTTAGAGCAGGGGTGTCAAACTAATTTTGGTCCGGGGGCCGTATCCAACCTTCCCTGATCCCAAAGGGACCGGATCAGAAAACTCATGGCATATATACCCCAAAAATAGCAATAAGTCCAAATATTTGTCCAGAGAAACACAAATCTATTACAGACTGCTGTTTCTTCAGTCCCAGCAATAATTTATTTATCTTCTGTCTTCTCAATTCTCCGTTCAAGTTATTGTATTGTTCGAAATGCCGTGTCTCGTAGTGGCGTTTAAGATTATATTTCTTGAGCACCGCCACTTGTTGCAAACACACCAAGCATACAGATTTCCCATTCACCTCCGAGAACAAATAGGAATTAGTCCATTTTTTCTTGGAAAATCCTGCACTCGGCGTCCACTTTTCTCATTTTTTACATTTTGCTGATGAGGGTGTCATGTCAACAGTTAAAACGATGGTCCTTTAAGAGCGTTTGTTCATTTGTGCTGCTCTGGTGGAAGGCGGACATGCACAGAGGGGCTGGAGACGCTGGTATGCTAAACTGCACAGAAAAGAGGTGCAGAAAAGCGGCACAGAAAATAACCAATATTTTAACAGAAAATTGAAATATAATTAAAATATTTTAATAGAAAATCAGCCGAGGGCCAGATTAAAGGTTTTGGAGGGCTGGATCAGGCATGTTTGACACCACTGGTTTAGAGCATTTATTTGCCGAAAATGACAAATGGTCAAAATAACAAAAAAGATACATGTTTTCAGACCTCAAACAATGCAAAGAAACAAGATCAAATTTATTTTAAAACAACATAACACTAATGTTTACACTTAAGAAGAGTTCAGAAATCAGTATTTGGTGCAATAACCCTTATTTTTAATCACAGATTTCATGCGTCTTGGCATGCTCTCCACAAGTCTTTCACATTATTTTTGGGTGACTTTATTCCACTCCAGGTGCAAGAACTGAAGTAGCTCAGCTTTGTGTTTGTGTTGGAATTCAACAGACGCTAGAATGGAATGGCTGTAATACATGTAGAGATGCTGATTTCAGAAAAAAATGCAGCGGTCTCTTATTTTTTTCCAGAGCTGTATTTTTTGTAAATATTGTTCTTTTTTGAATATTTGGAAATTAATGACGATGGGGGAATGAAGCCCACAATAGCGTGGGACGCATTAAAGGCAAATTAACGTTTTTTTTTACAATCTGAGCCTTCTTTCGGCAATAAAACAAGTAGTTTTACTCACCCATAGCATTTTTCTGTCAATTGGAGCAGTATCGCAGAACTTATGTTGAGCCGTTCTGTTCTAGTAATGATCCCGTATCCTTAACATGGTGCTGTATCATATGCTCAGGGCATTACTTTGCGGTCTCCAAATAACACAAACTTTAACACTTTTCAAATCATAGAAGCCCGATGTCTTAATGAAAAATTTCGTTTGAAGCAAAAGTGGCCTGTAATCCGAGATTTAGCCATAGTTTCGAGTAGATGAGGACGCCAGTGCGCATGCGCGGACTGCTCCCGGGGCCCAAACATGAAACGCAAAGCTGAAAACTATGGATAAACCTCGGATTACAGGCCACTTTTGCATCAAACGAAATTTTTCATTAAGACATCGGGCTTCTATGATTTGAAAAGTGCTAAAGTTTGTGTTATTTGGAGACCGCAAAGTAATGTCCCGAATACAAATGCTAACAAATGCTAACAGAAACGCCACAACATAACTTTCTTCAAACAGCTCCAAATGACACGAACGTGATATGGGTGAGTCAAACGACTTGTTTTATTACCGAAAGAAGGCTCAGATTGTAAAATAACGTTACTTTTCCTTTAAAAGCGGTCTTGAAAGGGAAACTTATCTCCCTAAATGCATTTATGGAAAAAGTAAGGGTCAAGTCCTGGCAAATCTACAGGCAAAACTGACACAGATGCAAATAAAATGCCTAAATACTAACATGAAAATGAGATCTGAAATAAAGATGGTGCAGAAACAAATAGAGGAGATTTATAATTTAGAAGTGCAAAAAAAAACAGAAACATTATGAGGTGGGGGCAAGATCAGCAAAAATCTTGGCCTATAAACTATGAAAACAACAAATGGAGAATACAATTTATAAGATGAAAAATCATATTACTGGTGAAGTTGAAGACTCAAGATTAAAGATATTGTTGTTTTTTTCTGATTGTATTGTATTTTTGTATTGTATATTTCTGCATTTTATCTTGTAAAATTTATAAATATTTAATAAATGATACTTATGTTACTTGTATATCTGTCTTGTATTTAGTCAAATTAGTAGTAATAGTTTATATTGCTTAAAGGGCCCATATTACCTTATTTTATGACCTGTTATAATGTAGTTCCCTCATCACAAACACACCTGGAGTTGTGTTTTGTTTAATTCACACACAAATCCTGCATATTTAGGTTCTTCTTTGAAACAGAACACACTCTGTTCCACCTTGTGATGTCATGTGGTAATACAGGAAGTGGTTCATTGTGTTTTGAAACTCCATACACCTTCACTAGAATCATTTGGATCATTTCGGACCCAGAATTGCCAATTATCTACTGAACAAAAAACTAAAAAAGGAGCTGTTAACTTGTTAAACTAGCACTACATGACATCACAAGGTGGAACAGAGCATTTTGAGCTTTGAAGCTGTAGACAGCCTCATAATAAAGGGTTACTCAAATATGTGTGAACAAAACACAGATCCAGACAGGCCTGGACTAGTAATCTGACATTTTCGTGGTGGGCCAACAGTGGCTTTTTTTTTTTTTAACTTAGAGACCGGCCCACAATTTAGAGGAGACGGCCCATTGGTCCATCTTCAATACAGACAGTGGACTAAACCAATCAGGATATAGAAGCTTACAAGAGCGGTCCCGCCCCTTTCTCTGCACTGATCCCCGTCAATTTCAGTTTTGACCGTGGAAACATGGAGAAGTTGTGGGCTAAAAGATTAAAAAAATTCACTATAGATGCTTTGAACCTGAACTTTGTCCAGTTGACAAATTGAACTTCTCCTGTTATCATGGATTCTACCTGGACGACTGAGGGACTTTTCACGCACTATAGATGCTGCAAAATGTTTTAAAATAACAGACATATTCTCTAGAGGGGCTGGAGCCTCCACGTCCTCTGCAGCCCAGGGTGAAGGTGGACAGGGAGAGGAGCAGCCAGAGACTGTGGACAAGGAACCTGAGAGAACCCGAGGGAACCCGATGGACAGAGTGACCAGGGAAGTGTCGCACAGGCACAGCAGGTCGTAATGTTTGGATAATACCGGGATCAAAGGAGAAGTTCAATTTGTCAACTGGACAAAGTTTGTTTGGTTGAAAACGTTTCGCCGCTCATCTGAGAGGCTTCGTCAGCTCTGGCCCTCATGCTGGTTCGACCCTGTATCTTGCTGCAAGGGAGGAGCTAGCTTCCCTGAACAAAGCTCTGACCTATCCCCGCTACTCTCTTTTGTTTTACGAATTCCTCTGGCGTCTTGTAATTAGCATATCTATCAGCCCGCTCACTACACTGAAACAACTCTGAACCATCAGCTAATCTGTCTCTTTGTATTTCAAATTTCTCTGGCGTCCAATTCCCTATTCAAGACAACGACCCTCTCCACCCCTCTGCAATGGCTTGTCTCTCCTAATGATTCTTTGTTTGAGAATCGAATTATAGATGGGAGACAAGTTGTGTCTAACTCCCCCATTTCAGTTTAACGACGGATTCTCTTTTTTGACAAAAATAGCCTCTTCTCTTTGTCAAAAAAACAGAATCCGTCGTTAAACAGAAATGGGGGAGTTAGACACAACTTGTCTCCCATCTATAATTCGATTCTCAAACAAAGAATCATTAGGAGAGACAAGCCATTGCAGAGGGGTGGAGAGGGTCGTTGTCTTGAATAGGGAATTGGATGCCAGAGAAATTTGAAATACAAAGAGACAGATTAGCTGATGGTTCAGAGTTGTTTCAGTGTAGTGAGCGGGCTGATAGATATGCTAATACAAGACGCCAGAGGAATTCGTAAAACAAAAGAGAGTAGCGGGGATAGGTCAGAGCTTTGTTCAGGGAAGCTAGCTCCTCCCTTGCAGCTAGATATAAACAGGGTCGAACCAGCATGAGGGCCAGAGCTGACGAAGCCTCTCGGATGAGCGGCGAAACGTTTTCAACCAAACAAACTTTGTCCAGTTGACAAATTGAACTTCTCCTTTGATCATGGATTCTACCTGGACGACTGAGGGACTTTTCACGATATTACCGGGACTTTTAGGTGATGGACAGGCATGAATATCGCTCACTTTTTGGCAAAATTCGCCATTTTGAACCCAAAACAGGTGACCTATATGAATTGTCTAGATCAGGGGTCGGCAAACTTTATCACTCAAAGAGCCATTTGGACCCGTTTCACACAGTAAAGAAAACACTGGGAGCCACAAAACCCTTTTGAAATTTAATAAAATGAAATAACACTGCATGTGTCATAGAATTACATTTTGAAAATGAACAAACTAAAATAAAATACATTTTAATCAAATACAGTGGTCCATTACTATATCGTTCACTTTTCGTGGCCTCACTGTTTCACTGATGTTTTTTTACAGTTTATCAATGCGCATTGTGTTCTGCGTCCTGATTGGCTAAGGGACTGTAGACCTTTGCCAATTCGTCAGTCATTCTCCTCCGTGTCTCCTGTACAGTACAGAATGTGTTCAGCCAAATTTATATAAATGTTCGCTCGCAGTGTGACTCTGAAGTGCTGTGTGTTTCCAAGTTTTCTCTCCGACAAAACCCGCGACAGCGCGGCAGCGCCGACGAACAGGCTCGGTCAGAGGAACTGTAAAATACACATACACATGTTTAGGGCCTGAAAACAGGTTTGGTTTCATTCTGTAATATCGTCGCAGATTTCGCCTATCGTGGGTAATTTTTAGAACGTGACCACTGCGATAAAGGAGGGACCACTGTACTGAGCCACATCAGAGGGATCAAAGAGGCTGTGGCTCTGGAAACGCGGGTTGCCGACCCCTGGTCTAGATCCAGTGAGAAAGTTTTGTGTGTGTGTGTGTGTGTGCAAGATGCATTTTAAATAAACCACTGAATGTGTAGTTACTGTGAGCAAACCAGAAAACTTACCTGATGCACATTCAATTTTTCACTGAATAGTCTTTGTCATGGGAGGAAAATGGAAGCCGTTTGTCCCTCGGAAGAACACATGAAATTAAAGAGTATTAAATCTCTAACGCGCTGCAGATGAATTATTACATGCAAATCATCATCACATTAGACACCTGGATAATGTTCTTCCATTTTAGCTCGTATGCACGGGCTGGCCTCGCATGGATCGCAGGATTACATCGATCTAATTCAGTTTGTTATCATCATCGTGCTAACTATAGGAAATATAATTATGAGAAAGCAATATGGTGAGCAGATTTTCATTTACTGTCTTATTATTTTTTGAAAAATGGTTACACAACATTTTCATGATCCATCCATTCATTTTTTTCCGCTTATCCTGAACAGCTTTAGAACGATCTTGAGCTGAATCAGAACAAGAATAAGAGCACATAGACGAGTATACGCCCATGGACCTGGTTTAGACCTGGTTTAAACATGGACCACTGTGGAACCTACCTGGACCACTGAGGGATTACACAGAAAACCACATGGGAATAGAAAAGACACTTCTATGATTTAATGTTGACAATCACATGCTGTTGTCTAAAGAAGAGTGTTGTTGTTTTTTTATTATCATCATAGTATCAGAATCGGTATTGAGTATCAAGTTGATTCCATAGTACTGAAACCAAGAAATTTTTGTATCGCAACAACACTACTAGAAAAACGACCCCGCTCACAGTAAGAATACATGTTTTTGGAGGAACGATTTCAAATTGACTCTTTAAGACGTGTTACAAAGCTGTTACCTTTTGGGTTTTGTTTCATTCACACATATTTGAGTACCCCTTTATTATTAGTCGGTCTACAGCATCGTTGAAAATGCTCTGTTCCACCTTGTGATGTCATGCAATGGTAGTTTTTTCAAGTTATCGGCTACTTTTTTACCTTTTGTGCAGTAGATTTTCAGACCCAGAATTGGCAATTGTGGGTCTGAAATAATTCAACTGATTCTAGTGAAGATGTATGGAGTTTGAAAACACAGTGAACCACTTCCTGTATTATCGTTACAGTGAATCCTCGCTCTATCGCGGTTCACTGTTCGCACCCTCGCTGTTTCGCGGATTTTTTTTTTCCAATGTTTGATTTTTTTTCAATTTTTTTTTTTTTTATAGTGTAACTTTTTTTTTATAGTGTAACATTGTGTTCTGCGTCCTGATTGGCTAAGAGACTAGACCAGGACTAAACGTGGACTAAACCAGGTCTAGACCAGAACTAAACCTGGACTGGCCCTGGACTAAACTAGGACTGGACCAGGTCTAGACCAGGTCTGAACCAGGATTAAATCACTCCATGCGGCTCTTGCGTTCGTTTGTGCAAGTTCGGTTTGTGGCTTGGGCTGAGACGACGCGGTCCGGGCGCCGCGGTTCTATCTCGTGCTGGCAGCCCCGGTGCACGCGCGACACGTGCTGCTCTGTCACGGATTTGTCCACGATGAACCCCTCATCGTGGACAAATCTGTGACAGAGCAGCACGTGTCGCGCACTTCTCCAAGGGGTTGGTGCGCGTCGCGTCCGCGCGTCCGGCGGGGCTTCCGGAGCCGTGTCTCCCCCCACGCATCACTTTTAATACATTTTGTTGAAAATCTATGAAAGTTTGAGTGTTTAAACTAGAGACAAATGTGAGAAAATGTTAATACCAGTCTGAGAAAAGTGCATAATGTGTGTGGTGAGGCATTTACAGCCTTAAAACATGTAGAATAATTGTAAAATATTTCTCTTATTGCGGGCTATTGCTGGAACCTAACCCCCGCGATAAACGAGGGATTACTATATATGACATCACAAAATGGAACAAAGGGACTCCCAGACTTCCTTCAACCCGGTAACTTCCTCCAGCTCCTCCGGGGGGACCCCAAGGCGTTCCCAGGCCAGCCGGAAGACATAGTCCCTCCAGCGTGTCCTGGGTCTTCCCCGGGGCCTCCTCCCAGTGGAACATGCCCGGAACACCTCCCTCAGAAGGCGACCAGGAGGAAAAACGAATCTATCAAAAGACTCAGGCTAGAATGGAGATTCTGGTAAACTACGGTTTCGCATTTGCGTGTAAAGTGAGATAAACGGAGTTTTCGGCAGCTGATGCACCAAAAGTGCGATTCTGATTGGCTTGCAGAGCGTTCTCCTTCGAGGCGAATTCGCTGTTTACGTGTAAAAGATGGGTACAAACAAAGGGAAATATCTTTTAAAAATACCAGTGTACCTGTAAAACGGGCCTTCTTTTGGAAAACGGAGGGAGAAAAATATTTGTTTCTCAACATACCCGACTACGTGTAAACATAGCCTAAAACTTTTGTCCAGTTGACAGAATTAATTTTTCTTTCACTACCAATTAAGAAAATAAAACTGAAGAATGGAGAAGGTACAGAGCAGTGGCTGCGCACCAGTGCAAATATAATGATTAAAAAGGACCCAAATATGCACAAATCACTCCAAATGCAACTTCAGAGGGTCATTGAGAAGGGTAAACAACTACAACATGATTAAAAAGCTCAGAAAAGTCTATTTTGCAGAGTAAGTTTGCTTTAATTCCGGTTTCCTAGTGTCTTATCTCTACCATTGATTGTCTGCACTTCTCCTTTTATAGAATGATGCAGTGCAGTATTATTTTGTGTGAGTAGAACCAGGTCATGGCACTGTAAATCTGTCTCCAGCCTGCGCGTGGACACTTTTATGAAAACAGATGGTTCTTTTGGCAATTTCATTCTTCTTCCAAACGCCAGGGCCGGTGACGTACTGCATTTTGAGGAGGGGTCTGATTGGCCGCTCATCTGGTATGCTCCCAGATATATGACTGATACTGCAAATCAAAAAGAAACAGAAGAAATGAAGGTGTAAGATGGAGAGGATCTGAGCAGCAGCATTACCTCAAAACATCACTCAAGTAGAAGTACAAAGAAGAAGTGGTCCAAGAATTTTGAACTACTACAGTACTGCTCAAGTAAGAGTAACTTGAAGAGTAACTGTCGAGGCGATTTTTAACTTTCAGTGAATGTAATCTGAAGAACAAAACATTAAATAATGCGCAGAATCTGGGGTTTTCAAAGGACAGACACACAAATTTGACAAACTAACTAACAAATCTGAAGAAACACAAATGTTCACAGGATTTCATATTTTCCACTTAAAGGAAAAGTAACGTTATTTTACAATCTGAGCCTTCTTTCGGTAATAAAACAAGTCGTTTGACTCACCCATATCACGTTCGTGTCATTTGGAGCTGTTTGAAGAAAGTTATGTTGTAGCGTATCCGTTAGCATTTGTATTCGGGGCATTACTTTGCGGTCTCCAAATAACACAAACTTTAGCACTTTTCAAATCATAGAAGCCCGATGTCTTAATGTAAGATTTCGTTTGAAGCAAAAGTGGCCTGTAATCCGAGATTTATCCATAGTTTTCAGCTTTGCGTTTCATGTTTGGGTCCCGGGAGCAGTCCGCGCATGCGCACTGGCGTCCTCATCTACTCGAAACTATGGCTAAATCTCGGATTACAGGCCACTTTTGCTTCAAACAAAATCTTTCATTAAGACATCGGGCTTCTATGATTTGAAAAGTGCTAAAGTTTTTGTTATTTGGACACCGCAAAGTAATGCCCCGAGCAAATGATACAGCACCATGTTAACGGATACGGGATCATTACTAGAACAGAACGGCTCAACATAAGTTCTGCGATACTGCTCCAATTGACAGAAAAATGCTATGGGTGAGTAAAACTACTTGTTTTATTGCCGAAAGAAGGCTCAGATTGTAAAAAAACGTTAATTTGCCTTTAAACTTTTGTCATTTTTATTTTATTTTACAACTTTTACTCAAGTAAGAGTAGTTACTTCACTAAAAGTATTACACAAGTAGGAGTAAAAACATGCTGCTAGAAATGTAAATGAGTAAATGTAACTGAGTACTATCCATCTCTGATACTAATTAACTATAATCAAGTGCTGCCCCTGCGACCCAGAAATGGAAAAGCGGAAGAAGATGGATGGATGGAAGTACCTAATTGTTCTTATCTGAGTAGATTTTACACTTGTTTTTGCAATTTTAGCATGTAATTGTATTGCAGGTATGTACTTTTTACTTTTATTTGAGTAAAAGTTTGGCAGTAGCATTTATACTTGTATTTTTGAGTATGCGTAGAATTCCTCAGTCATCCAGGTGGGATCCAAGGCAAAAGGAGAAATTCAATTTTCGTCTCTGAATACGAAAGAAAATTGAAGTTACGAAACGCGAAATCTCAAAAATTCAAACAATGCGCGCTCGGCTTCGCAGCCGCCCGAATCTCCTGAAACGTAAATACACTTGTAAATACACTTGTAAATACACTTGTAAATACACTCTCCAACAGGGTTTAGGGGGGTATCGGGGGCCTTGGAACGAATCAGGCCTTTTACATTGCGACTCTACTTACGAAAAAATCACGTTACGAAACCACTTCTGGAACGAATTAATTTCGTAAGGTGAAATATGACTGTATAAGTTTATGAAGCGACTCACAAAATTAAATTATAACCCATTATGGTCCTGAATGGTTCTGCTAACAAGACCCACACTCCACTCCCACTGCAGATCTAATAGGCCCACCTAACTAACACAAACTGTAAACAAGTAGGTGTGGTAGTTTCAGAGTAATTTCATTGTAGTTAGCTCCTCCCTTCAGGCAGATATAGGCAGTGTCCACCAGCGTCTGACCAGAACTGAAGAAGCAGCTTGGATGAGCTGCAAAACACATTCAACCAAATAAACTTTTGTCCAGTTGACAAATTGAATTTCTCCTTTTGCCTCGTATTTAAGTACATTTTTAGCCATGCTACTGTACAAACTCTCTGTACTTTATCAAACCACTCTGAAGGTGTTTGGACAGTGAGGAATAACTTTGGACCTAAATCAGGGGTGTCAAACTCATTTTGGTCCGGGGGCCGTACACAACCTACTTTGATCCCAAAGGGGCTGGATCAGAAAACTCATGGCATATATACTCCAAAAAGCAATAAGTCCAAATATTTCTGCAGAGAAACGCAAATCTATTACAGAAGTCTTTTTTATTTGATGAACTCTTTCTTTTACAAAATATTATGAACAACCTGAAACTTTAAGAAAAATGCACTTTCAACAAAAGCATACAGGTTTCCCATTCACCTCCATGAACAAATAGGAGTTAGTCCATTTTTCTGGGAAAATCCTGCGCTCGGCGTCCACTTTTCTCATTTTTGACATTTTGCTGATGAGGGTGTCACGGTCAACAGTCAAAACGATCGTCCTTTAAGAACGTTTGGAAAGAGGCGAGTCTTCATTTGTGCTGCTCTGGTGGGAGGGGCCACGCACAGAGGTGCTGGAGACGCTGCTATGCTAAACTGAGCAAAAAATTACCAATATTTTAATAGAAAATTAAAATATAATTAAAATATTTTAATAGAAAATCAGCAAAGGGCCAGATTAAAGGTCTTGGAGGGCCAGATCTGGCCCCCGGGCCGCATGTTTGACACCCCTGACATAGACACTTGTTTTGTCTTTCATGTTTTATTTTAAAGAGCCCATATCACTGTATTTTCTGATCTATATCATATTTTTTCCTCATCACAAACAGACCTGGAGTTGTGTTTTGTTTCATTCACACGTCTAACACACAAACCTGCATATTTCGGCTGAATTCTTCTCTTTTTCACTCCACCTTGTGTTTTCACGCAGTAATACAGGAAGTGCTGGACTGTGTCTTTAAACTCACCTTCACTAGAATTATTTGGGTGTTTTCAGCCCTGGAATTGCCAATCTCTACTGAACTGAATGTCCAAGGAGCTGTTAATCTGAAAACTGCTTTTTCGTGACATCACAAGGTGGATCAGAGCATGTTGAGCTTTGAAGGTATTGACAGAATGAACCAAAACACAACTCCAAGTCTGTTTTGAGGAGGTAACAACATTATAATATGGCTTAAACCTCACAAGAATCCATTTAGTGTAATATAGCACCAGTAAAAATTGGATACAGCACCTTTGAAGAGCCACATTGCCGTGTATAAAACATAACAGTTGAAAGAGCTGCAGAATAATCGATCTGAACTATAGGTGCTTGTATGTGTTCTGATATGAAAGGCCAAACAGACTGGTGCATTATTGAGCTGAGATATGGACTCGGACTTGGCATGGCTCTTATCAGTGCACGGGGGCCGGCGGCCTCATTGCCCTGCACGCTCGCTGGAACTTGGCAGGCTTTGAATGGCTCGGCCTGGCCTGGATCCATCCCATAATGCTTTGGAGCAGCACTAGAGCACATTGATGGAGGAGATAATAGCTCTGACAGGACAATGCATCTTCAGGCTTCCGCACACCACCACACACAGATGGCGACGAGCCAGTGAGGGCGGGCTGGGGGGAGGGAGAAGGGGGGGGCAGTATTGCTATGCAGTATCAAAGCAGGGTAAAGAATCTACAAAGTCACAAACGTGTGAAAAGCACACGTTTGTAAGTCTGTAAAACGTATCACTTGAAGTTTCTTGTAGGCAGTACTGTTGAACACTCGAGATAATATTTTGCTTGGAATACATAAGACTGTGAAGAAGTAGACTAAGGGAGTGTGATGTCACTCATTGTGTTCAACGCTGGTTAAATGAAGCTCATTAAGGCTAGCAGTTATAGGACCAGAGTTGGAGCAGAATTCCATATTAGGAATAGGAATTCATTCAGTGACGTGCGGTGAGGGTCGTGGCTGGTGGGGCACTGATGTCAACACAATCAGATTTACAAATCTGTAAACCAGGGCTAGTTTCTCTCCCTGTAAGTGACAGGAGCTCATAATGTTTTTGATGTGAATCTGAAAAATAATTATTATTGCTCAGTGCATTTTCCAGACCACACTGAGTAGCATCATAAATTAAAATAGCGACATTTTTAGCGCGATTTGGCTCTGAATGTGAGCGGTGTACCGCTCATGTTTAACGAGGCTTCTTTACACATTTTTCAGGTCACAGTATCCAGCTGAGTCCAGACATTGTCACAGCAGGTTGAGAAAAGAAGGAAAAGCAGAAAATACGATTTCAAAGATCAAAAGATCAAAGTCAGCTTTATTGTCAATTCTGCCATATGTGTTCAACATACAGTGAATCGAAATTTCGTTTCTCTCTGGCCAGGTAGTGCAAAAAGACAGTGTACAAAATACAATATGAAGACAAAACACAACAAAAACTATCTAAGACAGAGATCTAAAGTTAAAACTAAAGTCTAAGATCTAAAATCTTAAAACAGTGCAACATAATAAATAAACTATACTATATACAGATTTCCAAAGTGTGCAGTGTGCATCAAAATGTGCAATGGAAGATACAGCAGTGAATTGGTCATGTGCAGTAGAATGTGCATTGGAGTTAAGATAAAATAAAAATAAATGTGCAACAGTGGTAATTCTAGTGCAATAACAGGAGTAAACAACAGTACTTAAAATTCCAGTAGTAAATGTGCAATAACAGTAGTAAACAGCAGTGCAACGGGGGTAAAATTCAATAACAGGAGTAAACAACAGTACTAAAAATTCCAGTAGTAAATGTGCAATAACAGTAGTAAACAACAGTGCAACGGGGGTAAACGGGGATTTTTTACCACGCTGTTTGAAAAGAGCGAGTGTTTCGTCCCGTAGTCTGGAGCAAACCCTTTAGCTCCATCGTTGGCCTTCCTTTAATTATAATCTCCTGCTTCGACCGAAAGTCCAGTTTAGAAAACTGCTTGGGCTTTAATATGAAATCTTCCTCCATTTAAAAAGTCGGGCCAGACAAGAAGAAAAAAGTGAACGGATTGCTAAACTTGACTTGCTAACTCTAAATTGTATCTTGTGTCACTTATTCTAATCTGCTGCTCCAGGAGTTGCAGAAGAACCCCTGGGCTCACGAGTGCCTCTACCATGAGGCCAGGTAACTATGAGCCTCACCCGGTGCCTTTTCACCTGATTCTGACTCCCTGATTGACAGCCAGATTAACCAATCAGAGTAATGCATGGTTCCTTCCATTAAAAATAAGCATGGCGGGTTAGAAAAACACAGCGCAACGAACTGAGGAAGAGCAGATTTCTTCAGAAGCAAACCACCAAACTCTTACTTATCTCAGGTTAAAAAAGTGGCATATTTTGTTCTGAATACGAGAATTCGAGAGGAGACGTCTTCTGCATTTGTGAAACCTGATGCAAATGTGGCTGTGGTGGGATCAACTCAAATTAGGACAGAGGTTTTCACGCTCTGGTCCCAGGCCCTTCTGGATTCCAACAGAGTGTAGGAGGGACTGGCTGCTCGGGCAACTTGTTTCCCTCATCAATCCAGAACAACGTGTAATAGATCAAATCCTCCAGGTAAGCTAGTCCTGACCGAGACTTGCTCAAGACTGGTCCCCAGCACCCACATCTCCTGTCAGGTGTAACCCAGAGACATTGAAGGATGGATCAAACATAGAGTACAAATTGCCCTATGAGAAGCTTAATAGCCTTCACACAGCAAAAGCACACATACACACAGGCAAAGAGGGTGTCTTGGAACAACAACAGAGCAGATTCCAATATCTCACCTCTCTGTTACAACATTTTGCCGTTGAAGTCCATGTTTGCTACCGATAATGACGTGCGTTGACCACTACCCAACAGACACTTCTAACTACGGCGGTGTATGATTGCCGATATGATGATCACCGGTCATGATAGCTTTCTCGATACAGTATATTTCAAATCAATTAAACATGATTCCATAAACAAAATAAAGGCTTTCGGCTCCTTACTTAATGATCAACCCCATTATTGAAGAAAAACAAACTGTATTTTATTTATTTATTTTAATTAGGACATTGCATATTAATCAACATGACAACAAAGAGCATCAATATAAATATGCTGGAATTAGCACAATAGCGACTTTACATCCGTTGTCCTAAGGCAGGTCAGAACAGAAGAACATTTAGAGCAGGGGTGTCAAACTAATTTTGGTCCGGGGGCCGTATCCAACCTACTTTGATTCCAAAGGGACCGGATCAGAAAACTCATGGCATATATACCCCAAAAATAGCAATAAGTCAAAATATTTGTGCAGAGAAACGCAAATCTATTACAGAAGTCTTTTTTATTTGATGAACTCTTTCATTTACAAATATTATAATATTATGAACAACCTGAAACTTTAAGAAAATGCAATTTCAACACAAGCAGCCAGGTTTCCCATTCACCTCCTTGAACAAATAGGAATTAGTCAATTTTTCTTGGAAAATTCTGCACTCAGCATCCACTTTTCTCATTTTTGACATTTTGCTGATGAGGGTGTCACGGACAACAGTCAAAACGATGCTCCTTTAAGAGCGTTTGGAAAGAGGCGAGTCTTTATTTGTACTGCTCTGGTGGGAGGGGCCACGCAAAAAAGAGGTGCAGAAAATTACCAATATTTTAATAGAAAATTTAAATATAATTCAAATATTTTAAGAGAAAATCAGACGAGGGCCAGATTAAAGTACTTGGAGGGCCGGATCTGGCCCCCGGGCCGCATGTTTGACACCCCTGATTTAGAGGAACAGAAGACAGAAGTGCACATAGACATGACGGCAAGTTCACCACAACAGACCATTCTCTGAGTTTAAGAAGAACATCTACCTGTGAGAGCATGTTTGATTATTTTTCAATCAATGTTTCAGAGTGTTCTTGAAGGTTGAGAAGGACCCACAGTTCCTGACATGAGCAGGTGATGTGTTCCATGACTGTGATCCTCTGATAGACGTCACCATTTGGCCAAATTTGGTCCTGCGTCTCTGTATGTTCCAGTCTCCTCTGGTCAATGCTCTCGTGTTAACTCGGTTAGTCGTTTTTGTTTTTGTTTTTTTTACTTATAAAAATCCATTAATGGTGGAGGAGTGAGTCCATTTAAAACTTTAAAAATAAGGCAATTACACCTCTCTATACTGCCCACTTGTGGTGTAAGAGTACATGTAAGAAGCTGCAGGTTACTTATAATGATGCTCTTCGTATCTCGCTGAAAGTCCCTGGATGGACCAGTGCTAGATTGCAGTTTGTGCAGAACTCTGTGATCAGAAACTTTGTATACAGTCATACCTCACCTTACGAAAGACCCAAATAACGAATAATCCAAGTTACGAAACGCCTTTACGTAAAATTTTCGTCTCTGAATACGAAAGAAAATTCAAGTTAAGAAACACGAAATCTAAAAAATTAAAATAATGCGCACTCGGCTTCGCAGCCGTCCGAATCCCCCGAAACGTAAATACACTTGTAAATACACTCTCCAACAGGGTTTAGGGGGGTATCGGGGGCCTTGGAACGAATCAGGCCTTTTACATTGCGACTCTACTTACGAAAAAATCACGTTACGAAACCACTTCTGGAACGAATTAATTTCGTAAGGTGAGGTATGACTGTATAAGTTTATGAAGCGACTCAAAATTAAATTATAAATGTTTGAACGCTGCCTGAGCAGAAGAGTATCAGGTTCACCTCTGAACTCTGGAGGCACTGAAGAAGCTTATATGGAGTATATGTGTAAAATCCCTCAGTCCAAAATGTATTTGGTCGAATACGTTTCTCAGCTCATCCAAGCTGCTTCTTCAGTTCTGGTCAGACGCTGGTGGACTCTGCCTATATCTGCCTGAAGGGAGGAGCTAACTACAATTAAATGACTCTGAAACTACCACACCTACTTGTTTACAGTTTGTGTTAGTTAGGTGGACCTATTCAATATGTAGTGGGAGTGGAGTGTGGGTCTTGTTAGCAGAACCATTCAGGACCATAAAGGGTGTTTTCACACCTCTGGACCTGACGTGGCTAATCCTATTGTTTTCTTTGTTTGTTTTGATTTAGGTTTGAGGATAGAGTTATAGGTGGGAGACCAGAAATGAAGAAGCAGCTTGGATGAGCTGCAAAACGTTTTCGACCAAATACATTTTTGTCTAGCTGACAAATTGAATTTCTGCTATATGGAGTATAGTCTATAATTACTGTTGTGTTTGTCTTCTGTTTTTTTTTTTGTTTTTTTTGTTTTTTTAGAGTTCAGTATGGATTCCCTGGCGTCTGAAATAAAGCTTGATTGATTGATTAAAAATTGCTTTCTAATTGAACCTCAAATTGCATCGGGATGTTGGTCAGGAATACATACCAGGACACCTTAGCAAACGGAAGGCAATCCCTTTAACTCTTTCTCTACCGGAGACGTCGTTTGACGTCAGAGCGATTCCAGACGTAGTCTACCGAGACGTCGATTGACGTCAAAGCCGTTTTTCAGCGGGGGTTGCTAGGATACGTCCGGGAGCAACTTGTAATTCATAGTTCAAGGTGTAATTCACACATCCAACCCCTAGGTGGTGATCGTGTGTGTGTTAGTTTGGCGATCGGGGGCGGAGAGCCCAGAAGCGCTCACCCGTGTGTACTGAGTAGTGGAGCAATATGGCGTTAGCTGCCTAGCGGCAGCTAACAATCGATCGGTTTTTACGGAGTGATCCGAGCGGTCGGAGTGGTCTTGGGACCCAAGGTCCCGGACCACAGGACCGCGGAGACACGCCGGATCAGGCAAGGACGGCAAGAAAGAGATCTCGTCTGTCCGAGGCAGGGGCCATGTCTATTCGGGTCTCAGACCCGGAGGACAGCAAATTTGAGTCCAGCGAGCCAGACCCCGACCCACTCATGAGCGGCTGCCGTCGGGATCCTCTGGGAGAAGCAGATCCCCCTCTCCAGAGGAAGAGATGGGTAAGAACTAAGTTTACGTGCTGTGTGGTGAATCAATGAATGAACTTACTTTATCCCCTCCCTGCCTGCATGCACTTTTTCCCTCTTGTCCAAATGTCCGGGAGCTACTGTGTGAACGAATGCAGGCGTGCGTGTGTGTGTGTGCGTGTCTGTGCGTGCGTGCGTGCGCGTGTGTGCGCGTGCGTGTGTGCGCGTGCGTAGCTATGTGTATAAAGGTTTATGCGTGTGTGTGTGTGTGTGTGTGTGTGTGTGTGTGTGTGTGTGTGTGTGTGTGTGTATGTAAAGGTTTATGCTTGGGTATGTGTGTGTGTATATGTAAAATTGTATATGTAAAATGCCACTATTGATGTGAAGGAATTTCCCTTTTACAGAGCCTTCATCCAGCAGAGGACCTACTTTGCGAGCAGGGGTGGGAACCTCTGCTCGCAAAGCGGAGAAGAAAGGTAAAAAAATATATACATTCTCCCCATTACATTGCAGCAATACAAAAAAATTACATTAGGTAATGTTGTACATTTCTGCCACACAAAGTGTGGAGTGGCAACAAAAAGGTTGGGAACCCAACATGATTCCCTTCACGGCCACCCCTGGACTCCGGAGCGCTGCAGCGGAGCTGAAGTCTGACGTGCCAGCAGACTTCTTTGAGCTCCTCATCACAAATGAGCTTCTGGCACACATTACTGAGCAGACAAACCTTTATGCTCGCCAGTACTTTGCCGCTCTCCCTGAAGGCCAACAACACACACACACGCACACACACACACACACGCATACATGCACGTGCACACATTGTTCACGCACGTGCACACATTGTTCACGCACATGCACACATTGTTCACGCGCGTGCACACATTGTTCTGTTGTTATTGTAACTGTTGTTATTCTCTCAAGATTGTTCTCTTTGTCAATTTGTATATAGTTATTTCTTATATTTGTAAATAAAAAATAAAAAAATTGCAATCAAAAATCTTTCTCTGTTATTTTAGATGTTTGAGGTGTCACTAAATCAATAAGTATTGATGTCAAAGTCACTTATCTGCTTGTAATACCTCCTTTCACAAAAAGCTCATTTTCTCAAATTTGTTGTCAAAAAACAGTGTTTTTGCTGAAACTTTGCTATGTTCTACTATCAATTACTTGAGAACCGAAAAGGTTAGAAACATAATTTTTTTCCAGGTGAAAGATGAGAGTCAACACTTTATTTTGATGTGTGCTACGTTTATATAGTGAAAGAACTCCGTATTCTGTGAGTCTTGAAAAATCAGTGAAAATGCTCTAAATCTCTGGTAGTCAGGGGCTTAGATTTTGAAAACAGGCTGGTAGTGAAAGAGTTAAAGGGATATGCCACCCCCAGGTCAAACTTGGGCATCTCCCCACAGTCCAGAGACTAAAATAAGTGATGGAAAGCGTTTTCCTGGTCACCCAGCCATTGTCCGAGTCTGTCAGCACTGACCGCCGCGCGCAGCTGCAGCTACTCCGCGTTAGACTGGAGGCTAACGTCGCCAGAGAAAGATTTCGGCCAAAAGGAATTAATTTGCTCGATGCTTTTCCCAATTACTTTCTGTGTAGTGCGCATTCATATCGAGTGCAAATAAATGTGCAAATCAACACGGAGAGCTTGACTTGGTCATTTTGGGTGGGAACTATTTTTCAGTGCGGAAAAACAGAGCCGAAGCACACACCACGCTGCATAACAGGGGAACTCCCAACGTGGTGCGTAACAGGGATTCCCCTGTGTGCTTCGGCTGTGTTTTCGGCTGTGTTTCGAGCAAATTAATTCCTTTTGGCCGAAATCTTTCTCTGGCGACGTTAGCCTCCAGTCTAACGTGGAGTAGCTGCAGCTGCGCGCGGCGGTCAGTGCTGACAGACTCGGACAATGGCTGGGTGACCAGGAAAACGCTTTCCATCTCTTATTTTAGTCTCTGGACTGTGGGGAGATGCCCAAGTTTGACCTGGGGGTGGCATATCCCTTTAACGTTTTGGATGCCTCTGCGTTTGCACTTACAATCAGCGAGTATCTCACTAATGAACCTACTGCACATCGCATCACATTTCTCAAGTTGTAGAGTAGTTTTGTACCATGTTTTTGTATGTAAGGAGGGTTCGAATAGGGCCTGAGAGCGATTGCTAGATTACTTATGCATAGATGACATACTATAAAACCTCTTTAGGCATGTTTTTGTCTCGCGAGGCTGCACTTTCATATTAGGCCAAATGGGTGTCTTGCCTAAGGAGCCTGGAGTCTGAAATAAAGCTTGATGGATTGATTGAAAATTGCTTTCTAATTGAACTTCCAACTGCATCAGGATATTGGTCAGGAGTACCTATCAAAGACATTACTAAACAGAAGGCAACCACCCCATCACTTCATCCGCACACACTAACGAGGAACCTTACTGCTGCATAATCACAGCACAAAACCTACACCGTAAGCAGATAAACGAGTTCACCTCAATATTTAACTGTAGTCTCTTATCCCCTTACCTACCGCATTTAGCCGGCACGTGCCTGTGTACGGCTGATTGTACCGGAGCATTCATCTTGATAAATGATGTAAGAGCAGCGAAAGCAGCGCCCGAGCAGGTGCCCCCCTCGCCGAAACGCGGGTACGGGAGCGGGTTCGCCCAATGATGAATGGTTAAATCAGGCCTAATCTCGCCTCTCTCCTCCTGCAGCTCCACTTAAGTCCTGAGCGTGGTGAGACCCTCTTTGGGAGACTGTTTCATCATCGTCTGGTAGAAGAGGCACTTACAGCAATTTAGTACTTTGTGGAAATGTTGTTTAATAGTGCGGTGGAAAAAGTACAAAGACTGAAGAGGAGGGGGAGAGGAGGCAACTTTACAGAAGAGGAACGCCATTTCAAATGATGTGTTGTTTTTTTCAGGAAAGTAATGGTTGTTTTGCTATATTCATACAAACTATTTTGTAATAATTAAACCTTTATTAGTCTAATTAACCCTAGAGCACTATCACTGGGTAAGTATTTACATGATTTTCAGTATGTGTCATGGGTCCCTGAGGAGCTTCACCGTTTCCTACCCCAAAGCCCACTATTTCCTGCAGGCTTTCGGGTGATTTTCACCTGGAAATAGTGAAAGAGGAATGTAAGAATGTAATGAATTTAATGTAAGAGGATGTAAGGTATGTGTATCTATCCTTATTTAGTGCAGTGGCTATGAATAAATATCACAAAGTGGTGATTTCAAAGGGAATTCTTGTGGTGAAAACAATATTTTAGTCAACTGGTCATTTTTACCCACTGAAAAAATACTATTTTTTGTTCTTCTCCTGCAACTGTTCGTGTGTCGAGGAGTATGTGCTTCACCAGGGAAGTCTCACATGTCCCAGGAATGGGTGGACCAAAGAGCAAAGTTTCCAGTTTTATTTTTATTTACAGTGAACCCTCGCTGTATCGCGGTTCACTGTTCGCGGCCTCGCTGTTTCGCGGATTTTTTTTTCCAATTTTTTTTTTTTTTTTCCAATTTTTTTATAGTGTAACTTTTTTTTACAGTGTAACAGTTTGTCCTGCGCCCTGATTAGCTAAGAGACTAGACCAGGACTAAACCAGGTCTAAACCAGGACTAAACCAGGTCTAAATCAGGACTAAACCAGGTCTAAACCAGGACTAAACCAGGTCTAGACCAGGGATGGTCACGCAGGGATGGTAGGGACAGAGTCTCTGATTTCCTTCACGAGAGCGCCTGGGTGACAGGAGGTGTGGCCTTTGTTTACTTGCCATGGAAGAGACTGAGTGCGAGCCGGACAAATGGAAGAGCCAAGAATCAACATGGACGGGCCTGGCCCGGACGCCGCGCGGCCGAGGGAGCCGCAGCGGGGACAGGACACTCGCGCGCAGAGAGGAGACAGTGGGTCTTCCCTGTCACGCCGAGAGGACGAACCCGACCCCGTCCTAGAGAGCTGTGGAGTATTGGCGACGCATTGACAGCCATGCCCCGAACTCCGGGGCGGACTGATTTTGGAGCCGGGGTGAAATGCAACCAACTCTTGTGAGCGCAGGTTAGTCTTACCTGGTCTTGTGGTGATGGCTGGTGCTCAGAGGCGTCTGTTAGCGGTTTGGCACTGTTAGCAGTGGCTTGAATCTTGCCCAAAATGATATCCAGGTCGCTTTCCACTCGACTTTCGCACATGGCATGGATATGTGGTACCAAAACAAACACACGTGTCCGCGCGCACGTGTCCGCGCACACGTGTCCGCGCGCACGTGTCCGCGCGCACGTGTCAGCGCGCACGTGTCCGCGTGTCACGTGCCCCCCCCCTCCCCTCAATATTAATATATTTTGATGAAAATCTACAAAAGTTTGAGTGTTTAAACAAGAGAAAAATGTGAGAAAATGTTAATACCAGTCTCAGAAAGGTGTATAATGTGTCTGGTGAAGCGTTTTCAGCCTTAAAACATGTAGAATAATTGTAAAATATAAAATTGTCCTATTTCGCGGATTTCACTGATTGCGGGCTATTTCTGGAACCTAACCCCCGCGATAAACGAGGGTTCACTGTATTTATTCTTATTTTTTTATTTTTATTTTTTTATTTTTTTGAATTTTTTGTTCCCAAATTCCTAATTTTTCAGTAATTTTGGAGCATGTTTTTACGGTCTTCCTATGTTTTTTTTTTTTTTTTTTTTTCATTTTGTTACACATACCACAGTTGAAAATAAAAGAAAACCACTCTAATTTATCAGGTGTTGTCATATTTTCATCTATTTTTCATGACAAGTACTTTTTGTTGGGTATACTGTATTATATCAGGTAAAAATTACCCGGCAAAAGTGATGGTGTTACTTTTTATAACGAAAGTGTTCTAGGGTTAAAGGTGCACTGTGCAACTTTTTGGTTAGGGGTCTGTCACCTGCTTGTTTCTAAGTCACTGCTCTGCCGGGAATGTTCCGCAGTATTACATTAAACAGCTCTAATTTACATTTATTAAATTACGGGTGGTTTTATAGCTCAAATATACCAAGAAAAACAGACATTCTGATTGTGAGCGGGGTCGCCTCTCCACAGATCTGACCTAGAACTTGGTCTTGTTTGATCTCCATGAAGACCGAAGGATTTAATGCCATACTGTGAAACATTCCAAACAAAGCAATAACATCTCCATGGAGAGAAGCATTTGACAGACTCTCCTCCAGAAAAGTTACATGGTGCATCTTTAAGGTAAGAACAAAGATTTAAATCATAATGAGCAATTTACTGAAAAGTATAGAGGGAGTTTTACACTTCTATGGGGCGATAAGTGCTAACACTTGTTTCCTGTTAGTGCTTTGAATATGATGTGCGTAGAATCCCTCAGTCGTCCAGGTAGAATCCACGGCAAAAGAAGAAATTCAATTCGTCAACTGGACAAAAGTTTATTTAGACTTAGACAAACTTTATTCATCCACAAGGGAAATTGCTTTGGGTACGGTAGCTCACACATCAAGTTTTCTAGGTATTTTTGAGGTATAAAACCACCCGCAATTGAATAAATGTAAGTTAGAGCTGTTTAACGTCACACTGTGGAACATTCCAGGCAGAGCAATGACGTATCCATAGAAACAAGCAGGTGACAGACAGCGCACCTTTAATTAGATTAATAAAGATTTAATTATTACACAATAGTATGTAAGTATGAATATAGCAAATCAACCTTTACTTTCCCGGAAAAAAAAGAAGAAAAAACACAATTTGAAATGGCGTTTCTCTTCTGTAAAGTTACCTCCTCTGATGAGTGAACTAAAATAAACCAAGAGCAACTACAAGCCAACCATCGACTGGTAAGAAAGCTGGAAAAGGACACAAAAAGGTGAGCAGAGAAGAGGAATCATTTACGCTTTAACCTTAGATGTCGACAGAAGCAACTTATTCCCAAAGCTTTACAGAAGAAAGCTCCGGAACCAGGGCATAGGGCAGCGAGGTTAACCCAGCGTTACCTGAGAGGGATGCTCAGCCTTAGAATCAGCCGTCTCAATTATGACACTGAAAACTTAAAATTTGAAACAGACAGCTTACTAAACAAAATAACATTTCCAGTTCCAAAATAAATGTTTCAAAGGCTCAACGACTTCATAGCCACAGGTCAACAAAACTTCAACCAAATAAACTCCTTTTGCCATGCTTTGCATATGCTAAATTTGCTCAAACAATGTATTAACGTGTTAAATAAGTTTCGTTTTTGATGCCTCCCCCCTTTGCACTTACAAGAGTCCCCCTCCAGAGCATTATCACAACACAACCAGCACTACAACTACTGCACATCGCATTATGTTTGTCAACTCAACTGCTGCTCCTCAGAGAACAGGGAGAAATAAAAATTATTGTTTAAATTAAATAAGGGCTTTTTTATGATTAAAGTATTTAAAACTGTATGTATGTGAGTCTGAAGCCTTTCGGTGGTGTCAAAATTAAGTCTGAACCTTTTTGACAACACTCGTCTTTTAGGCAATAACTGGATCCAGGCACATACACCTCTGGAAAAAAAATAAGAGACCACGGCATTTTTTATTTTTATTTATTTATTTATTTTTTCTGAAATCAGCATCTCTACATGTATTACAGCCATTCCATTCCAGCGTCTGTTGAATTCCAACACAAACACAAAGCTGAGCTACTTCAGTTCTTGCACTAGGAGTGGAATAAAGTCACCCAAGAACAATGTGAAAGACTTGGAGTAAACCAGTTCTGAACCAAGACTAAACCAGGTCTAAACTAGGACTAAACCAGGCTAAAAAGGGGACTAAACCAGGACTAAAGGTCCCATGGCATGAAATTTTCACTTTCTGAGGTTTTTGAACGTTAATGTGAGCTCCCCTACCCTGTTTATCCCCCCCTGGTTAAAAGTTGTGAAATGTCTAAACTGAGCATTTGCGATCCTTTTCTGCGTTACAAAAAATCGGAGCTCAAACGGGCGAGTTTGAACAAGGCACCTTATTGACGTCAGATCGAAAAAAGAAATGCAAATGCAGTTCCACCCCCGTCTGTCTGTACTCAGCGTCTCTGTAAATCACGCCCAGAGAGTTTGGACTGCGAATGCGCTAGGCAATGCGAAATGCGTTTTTTTATTTGCCTGGAGGCACGTCCGAGGCTTCTAGGTTTGTTTCTAGGCTCGGAAGTCCTTTATCTGAGCCTCTGGACTTTTGAACAGCAGTGGTTTAATTTTATTTTCTGTGGAAATGTGTTTATTTTTCAATGGAACGCTTCAAATCTCTCCCCCCGTGCAAAAACAAGGAAATGGATCAGCTGTCGGCTCTGAGCTCTGAGCGGAGAGTTTGGCCACGCCCCCACCCTCTACTATTGGCCATCTGTTTTCTCCTCATTTGCATTCAAGCAACAACCCCCAGAATAAAGAGTTTGAGAGAGATATTTATGACTCTTTCTCAGCTTATCTCTGTTTCTCATGCACTGAGTGTTGATTTTGAAGAAGGATTCATTTACAGTATTAGGGAACCATTAAGGAGCCATATAAAAGCATCAAGTAGTACCATGTCATGGGATCTTTAACTACGATTAAATCAGATCTGAACCTGGGCTAAACCAGGTTAAAACTAGGACCCAAGAACAATGTGAAAGACTTGTGGAGAGCATGCCCAGACGCATGAAAGCTGTAATTAAAAATAAGGGTTATTGCACCAAATATTGATTTCTGAACTCTTCTTAAGTGTAAACATTAGTATTATGTTGTTTTAAAATTAATTTGATCTTGTTTCTTTGCATTGTTTGAGGTCTGAAAACACATATCTTATTGTTATTTTGACCATTTGTCATTTTCTGCAAATAAATGCTCTAAACGATAATATTTTTATTTGGAATTTGGGGGAAATGTTGTCAATAGTTTATAGACTCCAACAAAAATGTTCCTTTTGCCCAAACACATACTTATAAGTAGTAAAATCAGAAAAACTGAGCTGTATGGCTTTTAAAAAAAACAAAGGAGAGCCATCTTTTATTACTATTAAAATGTGAACAAGAGCGTACTGTCTACTGTCCACTTCCTCTTGTTAGTAAATGCAGCTAGCTCCTTTTAGCACGCTGCTCCATGTGTGTTTTATTATGGCTCTCTTTAACCAGGTCAGAAAAACTACAGATCCTAAAGTGAGAGCAGATGTGTCCAAGGCCTGGCTGTGTTATCCCAGCTGCTCCAAACCGAAAATTTATCGCTCCAACTTTTACTTCTGTCACGTGAGGTCAAATGCACGATGCCTAATTTACACTTGAAAGGAGGTGGAGTAGAAGAATATTCTACTCATGTAAAAGTACTTGTGTTATGTGCAATTGATACGCCGTAGAAGTAAATGAGCCACTCCTTAAAATACGGTTTAATGGAACCAATATGGTGCAGACTGCCCTGATATTCACACGTAATCTGCTCTGACTGTCCTGTGTGACACTCGCAAAAACATTAATGTAAGCAGAGGGCAGATTATCTACCAAAAAGTTATGTATTGGGCTTTTTATCCAGAGAGCACTATCGCCGGGTGATTTTCACCTGAGCAAAAGTATTTACTTGATTTTCAATATGTTGCATTTTTCTGAGTGTCCCTGGGGAGCTTCACCATTGTTTCTGACATCTTTGAAGGTGTAGGTGTTTCCCTACTCCAAAGCCCATTTTTTCCTACAGGCTTTCGGGTGATTTTCGCCCGGCGATAGTGAAAGAGGAACGTAAGAATGTAATGAATTTAATGTAACAGGAACAGGTAAGTAAGAGTGGTCCTGGAATGTGTATCTATCCTTATTTAGTGCAGCGGTTATGAATAAATATCACAAAGTGCTGATTATAAAAGGGAATTCTGATGGTGAAAACAATATTTTAGTCAACTGGTCATTTTTACCCACTGAAAAAATGCTATTTTTTGTTCCTCTCTCTGCAACTGTTCGTGTGTCAAGGAGTCTGTGCTTCACCAGGGAAGTCTCACATGTCCCAGGAATGCAGTGTTTCCCAACCAGGGGTACAAGTACCCCTAGGGGTACGCAAACACACTGCAGGGGGTACTCGGCAGTGTTGCTGCCAGGTACAGGGGGAGTTTTTTGGAATTTTTTTATTCTAATTTGAGTAAATTTGAGTTTAAAAAAAAGAGAAAATCCATGAGAATTTAATTTTCAAATTAAGGAGATGAAATAAAATGTAATAATCTGTTGTGTCACATTCTATTTTTGGAGAATTATCAACACGTATGAGTGAGGGTGTACTCGAGGTATGACGAAAAGTCTCAAGGGTTACACAAGACAAAAAAGGTTGGGAAACACTGCAGTAATGGGTGGACCAAAGACTAAATTTCCAGTATCATTGTTTATTTATTTATTTATTTATTAGGATTTTTTTCTTCTCAAATTCAAAATTTTTCAGTAATTTTGGAGCATGTTTTTAGGGTCTTCCTATGTTTTTTTTGTTTTTTTTTTCCTTTTTGTTATACATACCACAGTTGAAAATAAAAGAAAACCACTCTAATTTATCACGTGTTGTCATATTTTGATCTATTTTTTTTATGACATGTACTTCTTGTTTGGTATATTACATCGGGTAAAAATTACCCAGCAAAAGTGATGGTGTTACTTTTTATAGCGAAAGTGTTTTTGGGTTAAAAGTATGGAAAATTGCCACTTGTTATAATGCTGCTACCTCATCAGAAACATACCTGGAGTTGTTTTGTTTCATTCGCACGTTTGAGGAATCCTTTATTATTAGTTTGTCTACATCTCCAAAGCTCAAAACGTTCTATTCCACCTTGTGATGTCATGAAGTTGTAGTTTTCACGCTAACATTTACCGTTTACCTTCAATAGAGATATGCGATTCCATGCCTGAAATCATCCAAATGATTCAAGTGAAGACTTAAAAACACAGTGGAGCACTTCCTGTATTCCCACATGACATCACGAGGTGGAAACATTATAACACAGATCAGAAAACAGCATAATAAAGGCCCTTTAAAGTCCATGTAAACAGTGTAATCTGCGCTAACTGCTTTGCGTGATGTTCGATGGTAAGAAAGCAAGTGGCAAACCATTTACCGCAAAGTTTCATATTGCAGCTTTAATGCGCCACAAAAACAGTAACACCATAAATCTACCTAACCCTCCACACCTCCCTCTCCCTCCTTTGTTTCCTCCGCTGTCGCCGCCGTATCAATTCTCACCTCATTTGGGGCTGCAGTGTGCCAGGCCTGCTAACTCGGCCCAGATGGGAGCGCACAGTTGCTGAGGCCTTATCGGCTCTTAGGGGCCGTCCTGAGTACAGTAGATGTCAAAATAGTGCATCCGCCGGGACCCGGACTTGTCATAACAACTCACCCTCTCAATGCGTTTTTCGCCGCTCTGATTATTATAATCTTAGGCCCGGAAACGCATAAAGTTACCAAAGAAGAGAAAATATGGAAATGGTTTAGGTTGGATGTTATCTGTGCTTACGTGAGACGGTGTTTAAGAGCCATCTGGCTGCAGACCTCCACCCAGAAGACCCTGGCACATCAGCTGCACCAGCAGGACCGTCACACGACTCCACCCACAGGTCCTTGAATCTACAGTTAAAGTCAATAATTTAAAACACTTGTCCTGGATTATAATCAGCAATGATCATAATAATTCATTAGTCTTACACAGCTCTTTTCCAGACCCTCAAAGTCACTTGAGAATTTGTGCATTAGTCACAGTAGTGATGGTAAACTACCATATTTTCCGCACTATAAGGTGCACCTTCAATGAATGGCCTATTTTAAAACTTTTCATATATAAGGCGCACCGCATTATAAGGCGCATAGAATAGAAGCTACAGTAGTGGCTGACTACAGTAGCCATGATTGCCAGTATTGATCCATATATAAGGCGCATTGGATTATAAGGCTTTTGAGAAAATTGAAGGCTTTTAGGTGCGCCTTATAGTGCGGAAAATACGGTACTATAAGATAAGATAAGATAAGATAAGACTTTATTGATCTTACACAGGAGAAATTCACTTGCCACAGTAGCTCCAGGCAGTTTAGTGCAAAGAAAGTGCATGCAGACAAGATAAGTAAAAGATAAGATGAGTAATAATAATAAAGTACATAAATAAGTAAGTAAATTAGAGAATGTAGAAAAAAATTGTACGTTTAGACTAGGGCTGTCAGTTTAACGCGTTAATTAGATTCATTCATTATTACACCACAAGTTAACGCGTTATAAAAATTAACGCAATTAATTATGAGCGGCAATTCAATGTGCATTTTAAATTTGGCGTGCAGGGCCTTTGAACGGCAAGTTTATTTAGAAAAATGTGACGGCGCGTTGTCCCCGGGGAGAGCACGTGAAGACGCGCACGCCCGTTTCCTTATCTGCTGCGATCCGCGCGCCGAACCCTTTTCATTATCAACCATAGACTAAACTTAATTCCCATAACCTCTCCAGCGTGTTCTGCTGCGACTAAGGGCGCACACTTAGAAGCGTCAGTTTTGCCCATCCAAATCGCGTTAAAATCGATAATTTACTTCCCCGCGCGCTGCCGCCTTCTCCCTCCTCCCGTGGTGCGATCTGGCAAACCCGGACACTTCCGCACCAGGAGTTTAAATCCTCCAGTTTCGCGGGTTCCGGTGGTCATGTGAGCCATGAGTAATTTGCACGGGCAATTATTTGTATTCTCTGTATATTTGAAGCTTTGTATATTATTTATTGACGTTGCATGAAAGCTACTGTACGTGCTCACCTTTTGGCATCAGAAATATTCGCCATTTAATAGTGAAATGGTGTAAATGAGCTTTTGAATGAATGTTATGTAATGTGGGAGGGGGAAAAATACAGGTGCACTCTGCAGGTCTGCCAGCAGTCTTGTCTTGGTTACAGTGGAGGTAACGTGCACGGAGAGAAAAAGAGTGAGCCAAAGACTGAAAGACTTAAAGGGGAAGTCTGCAGTCTTTTCACTGTACCACTGTAAATATTTTTTCATGCACGCTTGACACCTTTTTTGCACTGTGGGAGAGCACAATAAACCACCTAAAAATGTATTAAAATGCGATGAATTAGATTAATTAATTACAAATCCTGTAATTAATTAGATTAATTTTTTTAATCACCCGACAGCACTAGTTTAGACTATATAGTGGAGTGATGCTATTGATGTCATCAATATTCCCCAAAGGGTGTGAAGCAAGGTTATTATAGATAACGAAAATGAACGAAAAAATCTAAAATAAAAAAAAATATATTTTCGTTAACTTAAATACTGTAAATAAAAACGACAATTAAAAGAAAAAAAGAGAACTAATTGAAACTGTGTTGTGTGTTTACAAATCTAACTAAAACTAACTGAAATTATAGATAAATCGCTCTTCGTTTTTGTCTTTGTCAGTTTATTTACAAGCCTTGGATTGTTATAAAATAAATGTGGAAGTTTTGGTGTTTATTTTTATTTGTTTTTGCACTTCAGGCTGCAGCTTGTGGACGGCTTTGGTTCTTGTGGGGGGAAACCTGAATCAGTGTTTGTTGCAAGTTTGATAACACAATACTTTCTTTTTGAATCCTGCACTTGACAAATAAGCCAAAGTATAACCCAAAAACTAAAACTAAAACTAAACTAAAACTGAGCAGGTAGAAAAAAACAAACAAAAACGAACTAAAACTATCAGAGACACTCTAAAAACTAATTAAAACTAACTGAATTAGAGGGGGAAAAAAGTCAAAATTAACTAAAACTAAACTATAATGAAAAATCCAAAACTATTATAACCTTGGTGTGAAGCTAACTGAAAGCACCACCCTGTTAGAAGCTCTGTTAGTGAAGTTAGACTTAACCTGACCTTTACTTTAATTTAACATGATTTAACCAGCAAGAGCTTGGTTTGGACAGGTGAGATAATTTAAACAAGTCCCTCACATGTAAGATTACAGTCACACGTATAGCTAGCATTAGTTTACAGTTTTTCAGTTAGTCGCTCTCACCTTTTTGTTGGAAATCAAACTCCTAAACAGGACCATGAACATTTGTGTTCATCACAGGCTCTTGCAAATTAATTGTTTAAATCCATTTCAATCCAAAAAGTCTAAAGTCTTAAGTCTATTTAGTATTTCTACTTGCTAATGTGTGCATTGTGTCGCCATAGTCACTGTAAAGTATCAACTGTAGCCACAGCTGCCCTGGGGCTGATTGACCGAAGCAAGGCTAATATTCTGCATCAACAGCCCCTCCAACCACTACGAATATTCACGCAGACCCCACATTCATACCAGGATATGTGGGTGAAATGTCTTGCCCAAGGACACGGTTTTTGCCACTGGTGCCCCATTGAGGTACCTGGTATTTCCAGTGGTCTAAGGGCCTGTTTACACAAGAAAACCTACGGGTAAAAACGACAATATTTTATCAGAAGTGCCTTTGGTTTAGACGGTGACGGCGTTTTGGGGGTTTAAAAATGCAAAAAAGTGAAACTGCCCTCCAAAGTGGAAAACCTGAATACGCTCCGCCGTAGCGTTTTCGTCTACACTGCTCAAGACGCAAAACTCTGGTCAAATCTGCTGAAGTCGCGTACGCGTTTACGTCACATCGGTCCATATATCAGTTTACTTTGTTTGTCCCAGTCCACACCTTGTTGCACCTTCGTTGCTTTGTAGTCTAACGTGGTCTGAAGCAAGAGTTGAACTTCTTCGTCTGACCACACACATTTTTTTTTGCTACCGGTAGCCATGTTTTGTTTTGCTTTTTGCGGCGCAGATGAGAAGAAGGAAGATTCTACACATGTGCGTGGACATAGTGATAATGTATCACAGCGCCACCTAGCCGCCTGGCATGCATACCCAATCGAATTCCACACACTTTTGCAGGGCTCTCAAGTCTCACGCTTTGAGAGTGTAACACACGCAATTCGACGTCACACATGGTATTTCTCAAGCTGAAATTTAGTTACGCATTGCAAGTGCAGCGCGCTTCTGTGCCCAGAAAATCGGTTAGTTAATGCAGGGTTTAACGCGTTAATGCGTTTTCAGCGAAACAAAGTCACTCACACACACACACACCCCCCCCCCCCTGCTTTTGCATCACCGTATGCACGCAGATTTCCTCCCGAAAAAGCTCGTCTAAACGCGGAATAAAAAGTGAAGACGCGACACCACATTTGCATCTTCTGTTCAGACCATCATCATATAAACGTAGCCTAACATCCAAGCACTAACCAGGCCCAGCCCTGTTTAGCTTCTGAGATTTAACCAGATCAGGCTTTGACAAATTAACTATGTTTAATTACAGTTTTGTCCCAAATCTTAATCGGCAACAGACTGTCAAACTGCATCTAATATCCCATGTTATTATCATCGTGCTATGTTTGTGTAAAAAAAATGTTTTAAACTGCTCATTAGTCTATGTAAGCAGACCAGCCAACACTAAGCTTATTGGATTTCAGAGGAGTCATTTATTTGTTAATTAAATGTATGAACGTCAGCCTGTCTTTGACGAGCTTCCCTCTAATAAAGCACCTTAAACTTCTGAAATGAGCTTTATCATCTTAAATGAACTTCAACTGACAGGGGACTAAGGCAACAAGTTACATAAAACTTGTAATTAAAGAGTAAACTAATGAAAAATAGTGTGTAGGTAAGTCACATGCGGGTCCTCCTGGTGGAGCGTTTGGGGCTGGGTCGTCTGGGTGGAGGTCTGCAGCCAGATGGTTCTGCGTTTTCCTGTCAAAGGACGGTATGATATGAGCACAAAGGATTGCAGATAGATTTAGATTTCTGGTGCAGAGTTCCTCTCCGTGCTCTGTAGTGGAGTCAAACAGGATCAAGTGAAGGTCATGTGTTTTATGATGGAGAAAAGGAGCAGGATGAGATAAAGGTAAATAGACTTTAGGAGAGGCAGTAGTTGACTTTGGAGAAGATGGGGTTTATCTCAAAAGTTGTGGATTTCTAGGCATTTAAAAGGTGCGGTAAAGTTCACAATATATACCCCTATTATTCAGACTTTAGTGGTATAATTTAAAACAATATGGAACACAAGTAATTAAAGATGCTCTAACTTACTTTTACTGTCAAAAAACAAACAAACAAACTTACCTTATGCATTTGGATTATCCAGTTATTCACCGAAATGGTATATCAGCGTTTTTCACCAACAACTAGCATGCTAACTGTATATTTCCTGATGTTCAAACAAGAAAACACTTGATTATTTGATGCAGACAACACACAATGGACTTAGTTTGACCTTAAAGTATGTATGGATGATTTTTTGTTTTGTTTTGT
Source organism: Paratrypauchen microcephalus (assembly GCA_036785185.1). Lineage (NCBI taxonomy): Eukaryota > Metazoa > Chordata > Actinopteri > Gobiiformes > Gobiidae > Paratrypauchen > Paratrypauchen microcephalus. The sequence goes on along the minus strand of JAVJIX010000106.1, from coordinate 1,158,613 downwards.
TTCAAATTGTCAATGATAGCATTATGGTGATCCAGCAGCCTTGTAATTATGATGACGAAAAAAAGAAAATCCATCAACTGTGGATGTGGTGGGGCCAGATAAACATTAGCCAATAGATAACGAAGCTACCTCGTTATCTATTGGCTGTTAGGTTGTCAATCAAACTCCCTACGTTTCTAGCGGAACTGACTTGCCAGATTATGTGGTTTACGTTTGCCTTTCAGCCATTCCACAGATGCAAGACGCCGTTTACTCGACCAATGCAGCGGTTCTTAGCGGCTTTTTCCAACTGTAGCTTCCTCGCACTTTGTACAAAGTTTGTTGCAATGGCAGACAAGAATCCACTACCAGTTTGCCGCAATAGAAAGTCAGTTTTTGACGTCGCTGAAAGAATAAAGAAGGGAAAAAGGAGCAAAGCTAAACTAAGGTGATTCTCGGAGATTCCTTCCAGTGATGGCATGCGCTGAAGCAGACAAGGGGTCTACAGACTGACGTATTGGTCGCTAAATGACTTCTGGACAAGAAACTTCTGCTTATCATTTGAAAACGTACAGTATAGTTACAGCAGCAATAGTGATTCTGAACGCGCACCGGCTGTAAACAAACATCTTCTATCGTAAGGAGGAGGCGTTTCTACTTGGAGAGCTGTGGGAGGGGTGATGGTTTCACGCATGCAGAACATTTGAAAAAGGACAAACAGTCGCTGGATTTCCTGTTCCTTGGAAAATCCTCTGTACAACCTTTAAGACCTGCTTATACATTGTATCTGTATTGGGGCAAGACATGTTTTGTTCTAAATTCACATTTAGTGTCTAAAGCACACACAAAAATATTTGTAAGGCTGAAACTGGTCAGCTTGATGACCTAACTGTAAGGGTTTGAGCAGAGATCGCTAAATTACTCAAATATACATGGATGACATCGACAATCTCTTCAGGCAGGTTTTTGGTGAGGAATCAACATAAGTAAAAAGCTCAATTTTGCATAACACCCCCTTAAGATTCTAGATTGGAAACCACGAAAATACCATCACTGTCAGATATTAAATAAACATAAAATGCTCAACTTTGATAATACAATTAAACTGGCCAGTCTAAGGTTATTATTCAAGATTATCAATAATGTGGCACCACCACCACTGAAAAAGTTTATCCATTTAACATCTGATCAGATGGTCAGAACAACAAGGTTAACGGTCAGTGGTCATTGTGTACAGTGGTCCCTCGCTCTATCACTTTTTGCCGACTCGCTGTTTCGCAGATTTTTTAAAATTTTATTTTTTATAGTGTATCAACATTGTGTTGTGCGTCCTGATTGGCTTCTCCTCCGTGTCTCCTGTACAGTACAGAATGTGTTCAGTTTGACACATTTATATAGATGTTATAGAGGGGGGACCCGGGGGGGCTCCGGGAGTCCCGCTGGATGCACGAGGAGCCGAGACATGAGTCACTGGATCCGTAGGCAGTCCAGACCGGGACTAAGACATGAGGACCAGACTGGGACCAGACCGGGACTAGACTGGAAATAGACCAGGACTAGACCAGGACTAAACGTGGACTAAACCAGGTCTAAACCAGGTCTAAACCTGGACTAAACCTGGACTAAACTAGGACTAGACCAGGTCTAAACCAGGATTAAACCACTGCATGTGGCTCTTTGCCTTGTTTCGTGCGGCTCTTGTACGTGTTCGCTTCGACTGCATCATTGGATGCAGTTCCGAGGGGAGGCACGGTCCGGGTGCTGCCAGCCTTGGTCTCGTGCTCGCAGCCCCAGGTGGGACGCACAGCCTCGCGCAGGTCATGCTGCTTGCGGATTTGACCACGATGAGCGGGTGCATGTGTCCGCATGCACACTTCTCCGGTCCCAGAACTAGACCAGGTCTAAACAAGGATTAAACCACCACCTGCCTTGTTTCGTGACCACGCTCATCGTGCTAATACCAGTCTGAGAAAAGTGTATAATGTGTGTGGTGAGGCGTTTACCGCCTTAAAACATGTATAATAATTGTAAAATATAAAGTTGTCCTACTTTGCGGATTTCACTTATTACGGGTTATTTCTGGAACCGAGGGACCACTGTAATACCAAAACAGAAATCATCTTTAGGACAATCTGCATTTTCATTTAAAACAATCTCAGAATGGAACAAACTTCCAACTGAGTTAAAATTATGCAAAAGCTTAAAAAAATTGCAGACGTGTCAGCATTAAAGACTAGACATGAGAAGGGGGTATAGGTATTGGGAAAAGAGTTTTAATTATTTTTTATTAATTGATGAAATGTATCACCTCCACTGTAAATATTATGAATTAAATTGTTTTTATGCTTTATGTTCATTGTTTGTAATGTTTTTTGTAATGTCTCAGGAAAATTAGCTCCGAGAGCTAAAGTCTGGTACAAAGCATCTTTTCATTTTTTGTGATTAATGCTCCTGTACATTGTCCCTGTCAAATAAATCAAATAAACTAAACTTAAAGATCAGCTTCAAATAGCTCAGTAGGGCGGCAGTAGCTCAGTTGGTAGAGGCTTTGTCCACTGACCCACAGGTTGGCGGTCTGATTCCAGCTCCCACAGATGAATGCTGTTGTTGTGTCTTTGGGCAAAACACAGTGGGTACACTGGATTGTGAATGGGTGAGTGGTTCCTTGTTGTAAAGTGCTTTAAGTGCCTTGAAATCAGAAAAGCACTTGTAACCAAATCAGACCAAGTATTTTAGCCTTAACTGCTTCACTCTTTCCACTACAGACGAAAGACTGTCCCTGTCAAATAAACCAATATATAAATACAATAAACTAGTGACATTCAGTTGGTAATTATAATAATAAACATAACATGAATATTTTACAGGAGAAAATATGCTACGTTATCCTTCATTTGGTATTATTAGATCTTTCGTGATAAAATTTTTTGAAGTGAGATATATTGCTGAAGAAAATGATAGAACTGACAAGATAACTGTAAAGCAGAATTATCTGCAAAAAATATTGTAAATGGTTTAAAAGGACGTTTAGAAGGAGAAAAATAACAACAAAATGTTCCCCACTACTACGATAAATATTGAACCTCAAAAACTGTTCCATCTATCATTTATTGAATTGTAAGTAGCCATAGTAATTATAGCGACAGGCTTATTTGGTGTCACCTACAAGAAAAACTAAACTTAAAGATCAAAACCAACTTTACATTTTTTTACACACACAAAAATACACATTTTTCCCCTATGGTGTTGAATAATCATTTGAGTTTGGTATGTAGCCAGTTTTTGTGCATGCATAGACCAGGGTGAAAGTATTTAGGACCTGCCTTATTTGCCTTAAAACCTGAAAGTTGGTTTAAACATTTATATACAGTGGTACCTCACCTTACGAATGACCCAACAAACAAAAATTTCAAGTTACGAAACGCCTTCACGGTAAATTTTGATACGAAAATATACGAAAAGATACGAAAGAAAATTCAAGTTACGAAACGCGAAATCTCAAAAATTCAAATAATGCGCGCTCAGCCACACACATTATACGCTTTTCTCAGACTGGATTTAAACTTTTCTCACATTTCTCTCTCATTGAAACACTCAAACTTTCATAGATTTTCAACAAAATGTATTAATAATGAAGTGTGGAGGGGAAGGAGGAGGGGGGAGAAGACTGCACTCTGACACGTGTGATAGCGGCATGTGTGACAGCTGACCCGGCGCAGGGGCTGCCAGCAGGTCTAGACCTGGACTAAACCAGGACTAAACCTGGACTAAACCTGGACTAGACCAGGACTAGACCAGGTGGATTAAAGTGCCGCGCGTGGGTCTATTTCCTGGTTTCGTTTCGAGTCACAGCTGAGGCGAGCCGCTGCTCGCATGCAAGAGCCGCGGTCTAGACCTGCTCTCCAGCGCCCCTCCAGGCACGGAGCCCCAGACATCCAGGGACCCAGGGGGACACTGCCAGCCCACCTTAAGAGCTCCCTAAGCGGGCATGGGTCCGGGGATTGTCCCGGTCACCGGACCGGTGCTCTGTGAGCACCTTACGCGGGCAGGTCTAGAGCAGGTCTAGAGCAGCTCTTGCATGCGCCTCAGCTGTGACTCGAAAGGAAACCAGGTTTAGTCCAGGCTTAGTCCTGGTTTAGTCCAGGTCTAGACCTGCTGGCAGTCCCCGCGCCGGGTCAGCTGTCACACATGCCGCTATCACACACGTGTCAGAGCGCAGTCTTCTCCCCCCTCCCCCTTCCCCCCACACGCTTCACTATTAATCATTTTGTTGAAAATCTATGAAAGTTTGAGTGTTTAAACGAGAGACAAATGTGAGAAAAGTTTAAATCCAGTCTGAGAAACCAATCAGGAGCAGAACACAATGTTACACTATAAAAAAAGTTACACTATAAAAAAAAAAACTTGGATCGGGGCCTTGGAACGAATCAGGCTTTTTCCATTGAAATAGCTACTCAACTTACGAGTTTTTCACATTACGAAACCATTTCTGGAACGAATAAATTTCGTAAGGTGAGGTACCACTGTATATATATATATATATATATATATATATATATATATATATATATATATATATATATATATATATATATATATATATATATATAGTTGTATGTAAAATATGCAAGTTCAAAAACATTTCACTTAGAATAAAGCTGAAACTCACAGTGTAATAAATGCACTTATTTCTCTTTTTTTTGGTAGACTTTGGTAGACCCAGATGCCACTACGATGGAGACGACATGCCCTGACTGATTTCTGATATGAGCTGATTTTCTTCCTCATGAGCAGAGCGGGTCCTGTGAGCTGAGGAGTCGGGCCTGAGTGGAGGTGGCAGACAGGCTGTCAGCTTGTATTACCCACTACAAATAAAACACCACATCACTGCTGTGTGTGTGCGTGCGCGTGTGTGTGTGTGTGTGTAAGATGCACAATTTCAACTTAAAATTTCATGAATTTGACCAAATCATGAAGCTTTTACTGATAAAAACACAAACAAGCAATGATTTATTCTTAATTACAAAAACAGTAATATCCAATCAGAAAGCAAAACCAGTTTCTCATTGGGTTTCCAGTTTCAATGCTCAAATCCAGTTGGTTTAAAGCAGACCTGGGCATTGTGCAGCTCCTGGGTCACCTACGGCCCTTTAGTTGACTCTGACCGGCCCCTTTATGCCAATTTGTTCAAAGTTCAAAGTCAGCTTTATTGTCAATTCTGCCATATGTGTTCAACATACAGTGAATCGAAATTTCGTTTCTCTCTGGCCAGGTAGTGCAAAAAGACAGTGTACAAAATACAATATAAAGACAAAACACAACAAAAACTATCTAAGACAGAGATCTAAGTTAAAACTAAAGTCTACGGTCTAAAATCTTAAAACAGTGCAACATAATAAATAAACTATACTATATACAGATTTCCAAAGTGTGCAGTGTGCATCAAAATGTGCAATGGAAGATACAGCAGTGACTTGGTCATATGCAGTAGAATGTGCATTGGAGTTAAGATAAATAAAAATAAATGTGCAACAGTAGTAATTCTAGTGCAACAGGAGTAAACAACAGTACTAAATTGTAATTTGGAATTACAAACTAAACATATTTTATCATTTTATCTCATACATGGACTAAAGCTGCATTGGTCTTGCTTTAGAGGTGTTTTTTTAATTTTTTGTAAGGTAGCCTCACTTTTTCATTGCTTAGTCATAACATGCACTCTCACCAGTCTTACCAGTGCGTCAAAACAATGCTAATTATTGCTTTTTATAAAGAAATACAATTAATATTATGCAGAATTGAATTAAGCATTTTGGCCTGGCCCTCCACAATATTTCCTGTTTCTCATGTTACCTCATGGAAAAAATAATTGCCCACACCTGGTTTAAAGGGTACATACCAGTTAGTTTTTATTTGATCTATTCTCTATCTATTTATCTTTATATATTTTTTAAAATATTTATCTATTTTATAATCTTGTTTCCTCATCACATACGGACATGGAGTTGTGTTTTTGTGACATCATGTGGTAATACCGGAGGTGCTCCACTGTGTTTTTAAACTACAAACACCATTGGAATAATCTACTGAGGAGATAATCAGAAAAGGTCAAATGTAGCTGCTCTCCATCATGGACACTCCTGCTCACCCACTGCACCCACAGGACGACATTCATACCATACTCCATACAACTGTACAACAACTCACCCTTATGTAACAGATAATACTCCCTACAACTGTATACAGCTGGTACTGAACATCATATTTCATACAGTATTTTATATTTGACTACTACTTTTCTATTTAAATCTGATTTGTACATATATATATATTATTATCATGATCTTATGTATATTATTATGTCTCATCTGACACAGGTCTATTGCTCTTTGGTTGCTATTCTATCTATTTTTCTTTTTTCTTTTACCCTCTCAAGATTCAAGATTCAAGATTATTTATTTGTCATATGCAGAATCAACACAGGGTCGACAATGCAATTAAAATGCAGAGGAACCGTTGACTCGCTAAAATAGTCAAGAAGTACTAATAACATCCAATAATAGTACATGGTAAAAAAAAAGTGCTGCAAAAGTGCAGGGGAAGAAGTAAATAATATAATAAAATAAAATCGAATAAAAATACAAGGTACAATGTACAAAGGTGCAGGTAGGATTAAATAAGGTGTAAGTAGAGTATTTCACAGATTGCACATAATATGGTGTGGTATAGGTGTTGCATGTGGATTTCGTATTGCACAGTATAGTATAAATATTGCACATAGGTTATTGCACAGGTAACAGTAGTTTACAGTGAGGTAGTGACAAACAATGATACATTCATACAGAGCAGCAGCAGTAAACATAATTATGCACAATGAAAGGTAGTTTAGTGCAGTATTATTGAGAGTTCAGTATTATTTAGAGTATTATCCAGAGTTCAGTAGTCTGACAGCTTGGGGGTAATATCTGTCTTTGAGTCTTTTTGTGTGTGCTGGCAGGCTCCTGTATCGTCTACCAGAGGGTAGCAGACGGAAGAGTCCTTGTGCCGGATGAGTATGGTCCTTAGTGATGTGGCGTGCCTTGTCCTGGATGGAGGGGAGACTGCTGCCAGTGATGTCCTCTGCCGCTCGCACCACCCTCTGTAGTGCTTTGTGGCTCTGAGCGGTGCAGTTCCCATACCACACTGTGATGCAGCCCGTCAGCAGGCTCTCATTTTGAGGATGCTGGTGTTCATGCTGGTGTTCATGCTGGTGTTCATACCTCAGTTATATATCATATATTATATTTGATGTGTGAGCTACCATACCCAAAACAATTTCCCTTGTGGATCAATAAAGTTTGTCTAAGTCTAAGTCTAAATGATCTGAATGGCACCCGAACACCTGCAGCCCAGCACGACGTCTGGAGGTTCTGAGCGTTCGCAGGAGGCATGAGCTGTCCATATACTGAGAGTGAGACAAACTTGGATGTTTCCTCTGTCTGCGGGGTTTTCAAAACAGCAAGAGTGCAGGCTACAATGCCATTTAAATATAAATACAGTAAAATATTCTGTTTTTGTCATTTGTTTTCTCAGATAGTTAAACTCTAGCTTTACCCAAGCGTTTATTATTATGTAGCTATATGTGTTTAATAGACTTGTCATGAGACTGCATCCTGTCACAGTCTTCACTATTATTACCACCTCCACCTCCTACCACCTGCTTTGAGCACACACTGGCCAGACGAAGACCACAGTCAGGTCCTGACCACCTGTTACTGTTTCACCCTGAATCACTCTGCGTGCTTATGTTGTTTTAGTCATTCTACATTTTAGTCTGTATTTATTTGAGAGTTCAAAATACTATTACAGTCCACTAATATTCCAACAGCATGATTTCATCAGGTGGAATTCCAGAATTGCTCCTCCGTGGTTTTAAATTTCATCATCACTTCACTGAGCACAAAGGTCTAAACGCACATTCTCACAGACACTCATGGGCAGGCTTCGAGTGCATTAACACTAGAAAGCCCGGGAATTTTGACAGCCCCCCTAAAGTCCTGGAGAAGTCCAAAACTGACGACTCTGATGGCCACAGTTAGCATCTCTTCATTTGTAAATGTGTCCATTACCTGATGAATCAGAGCAGAGGTGGGTAGTACTCAGTACTTACCTGGCCTGCCAAATGATATCTCTCTGTATTTGCTATACAGCGAGATACCATTTGGACACCCTCGCTCCACCCTCGCTCCCCCGGTTAACAACGGACTCCGCGATTCTGATTCGTTCAAAGATGGTGACGTCAGTGCACCCGCCTTTGCCCGCAACGTCACTCTTAGGCAGCGGAAGTTCCTCCTCAGTTTTGAATCAAGATGGCGCATCTGAGAACTGAACGTCCCTTCCATTCAGCTGTAAAATTGGTCTTAAATGACCTAAAACACATCGATTCCTTAAAACCACAGCAGCTGACAGCTCTAGAGGCCTTTCTTTTCTTTCTTTTCTTTTGTTTGATTGGTTCACGTCGCTGTCCGTTAACTGTTCTCTGATTGGTTCACTTAGCTGTCTGTCTACGCGCAACAGCAGCGCATTCTGGACCAAGCATTACCAGACTCGCCGCTGGGGCAGCGATGAGTCATGGATTCTTCCAGGCAAACTCAGTACTTCTACTTGAGTAAATTTATTTTAAAGTAAAGCTACTCTTACTTGAGTAGTTTTATCACAAGGTACTTTTTACTTCTACTTGAGTAATATTATAAGAAGAAGAAGTGACTTTATAGATCTCACACAGGAGAAATTCTTCTCTGCATTTAACCCATCCTGTTATTAGGAGCAGTGGGCAGCACATTACTGCGCTCGGGGACCATCTCCATGATCTTCTTGCTTTGGTTTTGGTCAGGACCTGAGCTGGAGGATTTTACCTATGGTGCATGTTTTGGGTTATAATGTAGTATCTGTACTCCTACTTGAGAAAGAAAAATATTTAATCATTCCACTGTGAGTAAATAATACAGTTTTAATTAGACTCGGTTCGATTGTGAACCAAAGTTGGAACGTGTGGAAGTACCACGTGTCTTCACTTTAGAAGTCTTTAGGTGAATGCAGCATCCACAGATACATGTGTTCAGTGCGTGGGAGCACGTGGCTGCTCTTTATATTTTATTTATTGAGTTGTCCATTTTGTCTCTGGACCGCTCACAGCTCTTACGGAAGGCAGAAATGCAACAGGAACTCTCTGATTGGCTGTCAGATGAGCCATGGCTCTTTCATAGAAATTTGCACAATGATTAACTTAATTTAACAAAATGAAGGCATCTAAACATGTTCATTGCCTCTGAAATTTGAATAGAATGATCCATGTTGTTCTCCACTTTTTTTCATAAACTGACACTTTGGCTACATTCACACTGCAGAATGAAGTGACCCAAATCCGATTTTTTTCGCCTCTATGCAACCTGTATCTGATCTTCTAATGACAGTCTAAACGACACAGATCCGATTTTTTCAAATGCCAGGCCACTTGGATATGTGGTCCTAAAACCGATACATATCCGATCTTTTGGCATGCGACTTCAGTTTGAACGGCCAGGTCGCATTCATCCGACCTGGGCGTGTTTCCTCCAGCGAGAGTGGTACGAGTAGTAGAGGTAAGATCGGGCCTAAAAAATCCAGCCCGACCCGACTCGGCCCGCGGGTATTAAAGCCCGACCCGGCCCGAGCCCGACCAATTAACTTGATTTGCAGGCCCGAGCCCGAAGCAAACCCGAAATTTCATATTTTATTTGTGAGGGGCGTTTTTTTTTAAACAAATGATAATATAGATGTTTGACGATCATCAATTTTGCTAGTACAGCTGTTTAAATGCCTGCTCAGCGTCGAATGTTCCCCCTAATGTTTTATGTGTCTGAGCAAACACACTAACTCCCTGAGCGCTCCTTGGAACCCTGTGCGCGACATCCGACATGCACCCCCCCCCGCTACACGCGGAAAGAGCTGCGCGTGCTCGCGGCTTGCGCGTGCTCGTGGCTTACACCGGTAGAAGTTTAATACGAGACACATACTTTTGTTTCTGAATACTGGACGATTCCCCCGTATTCAGATGACCCCGCGGCTGAAAAAAAAGCGGAACTCTTTCATCCCTGCGCTGCATAGGTTTTCTTGTGCGCTGAGAATGTGTGAGCAGTGCGCAACTGCACAGGCGCAGCTTAGAGGGAACGTCGAGGTGCCAGTCTTTTTGCTCTCGTATGAAAGCAAAGCGCCACATTGACTACATTCAGCGAAGCCAACGCAAGTTTCTGTAGCATTTTCAACAATCAATTTGAAGCTTTTCCACACCTCACTCTTACCGGTGCGTGTTTGTCTTTTCAGTTCTCCTGTCTTTAGTTTATCCTTAACTTCTTGCTCCTCCATATTGGGGATACCAGGTCAAAATAGATGCGGACTTGCGGAGGGGAAGATTATTAAGAGCGGCTCCTGTTTAACAGTTAAATAGCAATTACCTTACAGCGCCTTCTCTGTTTTATCCAAATTATTTATTTTAAAACAAGTATTCCTTAGTTTAGTATCCACACATCGTTTTATTATACATTTTTATAAACATATATTTATTTTTTTTAAAAGTCAGCGAGAGAGAAGCCCGACCCGAGCCCGAGCCCGACCCGAAGCAATGATTGACATTTTAGGCCCGAACCCGACCCGAAATTCGGGTCGGGTCAGGTCGGGCTCGGGCTCGGGCTTAAGATCTTACCTCTAACGAGTAGGCGCTCACAAATGTACAAAAAATTTCTTCTCGTCATGCGAAAATAGTATATGAACTCCGTGTCAATGAAACGACGAAGCACGTAGCAATCCACTCTTGTCTGCGACTCCGCACCAACACGTTCATTTCTACAGATGTTGCTGCCACTGTCCCACAAAACGCCGTGGCCAAAAACCTTCTCCTTCTCCGTCTCCTCCTTAAAACAAATAAGCTGTACTGTTCTGGCTCCGGTACGACAGCAACTTTAGGCTACTTCCGTAAACACTGAGCACGCTCGCTGCATGTCCTCCAAGGTTCACACTGGAGATCACATACAAGTCGCATTTAATTGGAAATGTGAACGGCGTCGCAAAAAAAATCAGATTTCACCAAAAAAAATTGGAATTGAGCATTAAGCCCTGCAGTGTGAACGTAGTCTTTGACACTTGATGTAAAAATGATGTATTTGATGTAAAATTGATAAACATGCAGCACCTTTACTTTACTTTCTAGAACATGCCAAGGGGCCAAAATACATACTTATTCAATACTATATATAAAAAAAGAAGCATTGCTAATTTATGCCAAATCAATGAGCGAAGTACTAAACTGTGAGGTGCACGATCATGGCAGTTCATTATTTCTTAAAAATAATGAGAAAAACATGCAAACCTGTCGTCTGGTCTTTAAAATACCTCTGATTTTGACCTGTTCCTACAGAAGCAGAGCAGGGGGTACATTTCACACTGGAGAAGAAACATGTCACGGTCCAAGCGTGTCTCATTAACACACTGTCAGCCTGTGCACAAAGCAAATGTGCTGGAGGTTTTTCATAACTACTCAAATCAGCCCAAGTTATAAATAACATAATTGCTGTTGTTTTCACCTATATGAATACAAGCAGAGAAGCCAAAAGATTATTAGAAGCAAAAATAACTCTCCCTGTTATTAAAGCTCCTGTTTTCTGTCATGATTTCATGAATTAAATTAATAAGTTTTGAAACAAACTAGAGACAAACTCCTTGCCTGGCTCTCCGCTCCCTCCTACTTTCAGTTTGTATGTCGGAGTTTCTGGAACCAGCACATGTTTTATTTATTTATATATATTTGATTTACAACAGAGTAGTATATTAATCTATCAGCAAACAACTTCTGTTAGCACAAACACATGAAACCTAATACCTAATACAGTCATACTTCACCTTACAAAATTAATTTGTTCCAGAAGTGGTTTCGTAATGTGATTTTTTCGTAAGTAGAGTCGCAATGTAAAAGGCCGGATTCGTTCCAAGGCCCCCAATCCCCCCCTAAACCCTGTTGGAGAGTGTATTTACAAGTGTATTTACGTTTAGGGGGATTCGGGCGGCTGCAAAGCCGAGCGCGCATGATTTGAATTTTTGAGATTTTGCGTTTCGTAACTTGGATTATTCGTTATTTGGGTCTTTCGTAAGGTGAGGTATGACTGTACCTAATATATGAGACTTAAGAAACAAACCAGAGACTATTTACAGTAAAAACTGTTGTCAAAAATGAAAAGATCCAAAGAAAATCAGATCATCTATGGCAGTGACTGGTCCGTTATCTCTTAACATAATAAATATGCTGTTGTTCCTCTTGCTGCGTGTAGACGTGGTCCGTTATCGGTGCCGCTGTTGGTGTTAGAACTTTAAATTGGTGCAAGAACAGTCAGCAGAGCTCGTCAGGAAGGCATTTTTATTTTTCAAAGATCTCTCCAACAGCCCATTCCGCATTTTATATGTATGTGCCCTAATACAGTACAACAGTATTATTACGCCCACAAAATAGTCCCATTCAACAGAAGCCGGTTATGAACTTATGAAGGCATCACTACAGGGAATAAAGGTTTAGTTCAGAATAATACAAGTACAGGGAGTCCTCGGGTTACGACGTAGATCCGTTCTTAAGACGCGTCGTAACCCGAATTTCGTCGTAAACCGGATTTTGCCTTTGATCTTCCAACCAAAGCACCAATAACCTTTCCATCTCAATAATTAGACCACTACGCTGCTTGGTTATCACTGCCGCTTTCATAGGAGCAGATCAGAGCCCACATCAGGTACTTCCGCCCACATTGGGCACGCACATGAGGCTGTCTTCTCCGCCCTACAACCACAACAGAGCGTATTCTTGCGCCGTGCGCCGCGCGCCGTTCGTGTTTGTTTACATCTCTTACCACGCTAAACCGCGTAAGACGGAATGACGCGTAATATATACATATTTTTTTTAATGGGGGCGCGTTCGTAACCACGAAATGTCGTAACCCGAGACCGTCGTAACCCGAGGACCCCCTGTATATAGTAAGATTTATCTTTTAATCTTTTACTTTAGACACATTAAGAACTCATTACTCAGCTGGTGAATCTGCTGTTTCTCCTTTGTGGTGTTTTCTTTCTTGCACACTAGAAAGCTGCCATGTTTGTTTTGACGTGATCGGACCATGTGCTGGTCTGATCTGCCGGTCAATCACAAAGCACTGGTCAAGGAACACGCCTTCCATTACTTTTGTTTATTTTAAACACTTTCATGATTCTAATAGTGATGGGTGGATTGGAATACTAATACTGTTCAGATACAGCTCTGGAAAAAAATAAGAGACCACTGCAAAATTATCAGTTTTTCTGATTTTACTACTTATAGGTATGTGTTTGGGCAAAAGGAACATTTTTGTTTGAGTCTATAAACTACTGACAACATTTCCCCCAAATTGCAGAAAATGACAAATGGTCAAAATTAAAAAAAAAGATACATGTTTTCAGACCTCAAACAATGCAAAGAAACAAGATAAAACAACATAATACTAATTTTACACTAAAAAAGAGTTCAGAAATCAATATTTGGTGCAATAACCCTTATTTTTAATCACAGCTTTTATGCGTCGTGGCATACTCTCCACAATTGTTCTTGGGTGACTTTATTCCACTCCTGGTGCAAGAACTGAAGTAGCTCAGCTTTGTATTTGTGTTGGAATTCAACGGACGCTGGACTGGAATGGCTGTAATACATGTAGAGATGCTGATTTCAGAAAAAAATGCAGTGGTCTCTTATTTTCTTCCAGAGCTGTATACTCAGATACTGTATGTCAAAAATTCACCCAGGTGCACAACAAGATGCTCAAAACCTAATGATTTATTTATAAAGGAATCTAAATGTAGAATAATGAACAAAACCAAAGGTATGAGGTTGTCATGGTCAGCGGTGTAGTGCTGTGTGTGCTGGAGTGAAAGCCCCGGTGAGTCACGTCCATCATATCTTTGCTTAAAACATGTTCTGTATCTCTGATTATCAAACGAGGGCACAGGAAAACTGAAAACTGTGAGAGATGAGAAAAAGGCACATAGTGTGGAGGGTTATGATTAGTTTTAAAGGAGAATTAACGTTTTTTTTACAATCTGAGCTTTATTTCGGTAATAAAACAAGTTGTTTTACTCACCCATAGCACTTCGGTGTCATTTGGAGCATTTCCGGAGATGTTTTAGATTAGTGATATCCATTAACGTGAGTTCTCAGGGCATGACGTTGCAGTCACCAAAATAACACAAACTTTAGCACTTTTCAAATCATAGAAGCTTAATGTCTTAGACTACACTTTAGTTTGAGTCAAAAGTGGCCTCTAATCCGAGATTTATCCATAGTTTCGAGTAGATGAAGCGGACAGTGCGCATGTGCGCAGTCACAGCTGTTTTGCAGATAAGAAGACGCTAATAACTTTTCTGTTGCGAGCGACACATAGCAGAAGATTCGGACTTTGAGACTGAAGAGGACTTATTTGAGTATGATGCCCATCATACTGACCATCATTTTGTGCCTGAGTATACGGATGAGGAGACAGAATGGATACGGAAAGAATGAAGCGGAGACAGTTTTAGGAGCAGCGCAGAGAACAGCCATCATTTCGTATTACTTCTCAGAATCATGTGCTGAATCCGCTGGCCTTCTTTCTTTTCCTTTGCTGGTAAAAAATTGTCCTGACTGAAGTGGGTACTGCAAACACGATGGTCCAAACGTCTTACAGCTTTGCCTTTCATGTTTGGGTCCCGAGAGCTGAGAGCGAAAACAGCTGTGACTGAGTAGTCTGGTTAACACCTGACCATATCACAAGTGAGATATGGGTCTTGGAGCTCGCTTCGAAAAATCCCGTAGCGGAGGTGTGGTTAGCGATTGCCAACGGCCGTTTATTGGGCGTTATGAATGTCTATCATTGAGCGTATACGTAAGTCCATAGCCAATCATGTCAGTTGTCAGTTCAAACTACAAGCTTCCGTTTGTCACGTAGTACGCGTCACTGTCTTTCCACCCCTCCCCCACTCTCTGATTGGGGCCCTAAATCTGGGACTCTCGCTTGGACGAGCTGCCAGGCCGCCTTCCAGTTCGAAACGAATGGAAGCGGCCTGGGAATTCCCAGGCTAGTGACTGAGTGCATGCGCACTGTCCTCCTCATCTACTCGAAACTATGGCTAAATCTCGGATTAGAGGCCACTTTTGACTCAAACGAAAGTGTAGACTAAGACATTGAGCTTCTGTGATTTGAAAAGTGCTAAAGTTTGTGTTATTTTGGTGACTGCAACGTTGTTAACGGATATCGGTAATCTAAATCATCTCCGGAAATGCTCCAAATGACACCAAAGTGCTATGGGTGAGTAAAACAACTTGTTTTATTACCGAAATAAGGTGGTAAAAAGATGGTAAAAAAAAACCCCGTTAATTCTCCTTTAACCCATTAGTTTTAATGTCCGCGGGGTTGGGTCAGGTCTCAGTATTTTAACTTATTTCTTCAGGTCTGGTCGGGTTGGATTTTATCTTGGGTTGGGTAGGGTGGGTCAGAAAAAAAGCAGACCCACGCCTCACTAGAGCGCTGTGAATGAAAATGATGTATGTTTGACACAAGTGTACCTTGTAAAACCAAAACCTAAACACGCAGAGTCCAAACAAATCGAGACATGCGGCAGCAGAGAGGCAGAGCAAAAAGAGGCTCTGCGGGAGTGTGGAGAGAGCATGTGCACATCCGTCTTCTCAGCCTGCACGTCCTGCATGTCGGCGTATTTTCATTCATTCCTCAAGCAGATACCAGCACCATCCTGATGGTTTGGAAAACAGCAAGAGTAACTCCGATATTCAAGGTTAAGCGATAACACTGATTTAAGCAATCACAGGCCTATTTCCATTATCTGTACTGATGCCAAAATATTTGAAAAAAAAAAAAATTTCCAACAATTATATAAATATCTCAATGAATTTACCATCTTATCTCCTCACCAATCAGGATTCCATTCTGGTTCCTCTACCACGACAGCTTTAGTAAAATTCACCAACGATATATTCTCCACCTTTGACCAAAACCATTGCACAGGTACTATATTTTTTGACCTTTCAAAGGCTTTTGATCTTGTTGACCACTACCTACTGTTGGACAAACTCGCATTCATAGGTCTAAATGCTTTTTTGTGGTTCAATGCTTACCGCCATAACAGATGTCAGTTTGTTGTATTTAAGAGTATTTGTATTTATTTGTATTTAAGGACACACAGTCCAGTCAATGCATCATGGAAAAAGGTGTACCACAGGGTTCAACTCTTGGTCCCTTGTTATTTTCTATTTTTATTAATGATTTGTCTCAAGTGTGCACAAACTGTCAAGTTCATTTACATGCAGATGATACTGTTCTCTATTGTTCAGGTTCCAACTTATCCCAACTCCAAAACTAAATTTAAAATTAACTTCCTAAAACTTCCTAAAACTTAAATCCTCCTGTTAAATCAAATCCTGTGTGTGCAACCTGTACATATGGTTTTTGACAATAAACCTGACCTTGAACTTTGGACTCATTTACTCCAGTCTTCTGATCTCAACATATATTTTTTCAATAGCGCCCCAATGACCAAGGAAACCTCTGTCAAATATTTGGGAGTGTGGGTGGATCCAGAATTACCCTTCAAACCCCACATTGATTATATAATAAAACGAACATATTCTTGTTTAATGCCTTTATAAATAGCAAACTGCTTCACACAAGAAATAAGAAAGAGGATAATCTCCCAGCTTATCATTATGCTGACATATTTTATCAGTACACCTACAACATACATCTTAAACCAGTAAAAGCAGTGTTCAATACATTATGTACTGTAGATTCATCTTAATGTCCATATAGAACTGATCACTTTGAGTTATATGATCAGCTTGACTGGTTACAGCCTGAAACAAGAAGACAGTACCACTAGTTTCTGTTTATTTTTAAATGTATTTATTTTGACTTTCCATCATATCTGAAATGTTTTCTTGTCCATTCTCCTACAAGTTACTCTCTTCAACACTCAGTATTTAAATTTTACTCTACCTCCCATCCGTAAGGAGGTGGGTCGGAGGTCCTTTTGCTTTAAGGCCACCCCAGACTGGAACAATTTGCTTTGATCACTGAGGTCTCAAACGTCTCCCAGCTCCTTCAGAACGGCTCTGTTAACTTACCTGAAAACTGACTGTTGATTCTATTGACACTGTGTTTAGGTTAATGACTGTATGAGATGAACCTATGGGGGTGGGGAGAGATGTGAGCAAAATTCTCCTGTTACTTGCATTGTTTGTACAGTGGTACCTCACCTTACGAAAGACCCTACATACGAAAAATCCAATTTACGAAATGCCTTCACGTTAAATTTTGGTCTCTAGATACGAAAGAAAATTCAAGTTACGAAACGCGAAATCTCAAAAATTCTAATAATGCGCGCTCAATAATCCCCGCTCAAAAAGCACCTTTCTCGGCCTCTTAACTCTAGCGCCGAACAAGATTTTCAACAAAATGTATTAGTATGTATTAAATAGTGAAGCATGGGTCCTGGTCTGCACAACCGGCACCGGGGCTGCGAGCACGAGATAGAACAGCGGCGCCCGGACCGCGTCCTCTGGAGCCCGAGCCACAAACCAGCCGCACGAAACCAGCAGAGAGCGGCACGTGGTAGTTTAATCCTGGTTTAGTCAAGGTCTAGACCTGGTCCAGTCCTGGTTTAGTCCAGGTCCAGTCCAGGTTTAGACCTGGTCTAGACCTGGTTTAGTTCTGGTCTAGACCTGGTTTAGTCCACGTTTAGTCCTGGTCTAGTCTCTTAGCCAATCAGGACGCAGAACCAATGTTACACTATAAAAAAAAAAATGTTACACTATAAAAAAACAACAACCTTGGAACGAATCAGGCCTTTTCCATTGAAATAGCTGCTCAACTTACGAAAAATTCACGTTACAAAACCACTTCTCGAACGAATTAATTTCGTAAGGTGAGGTACCACTGTGTGTATATATATATATATATATATATATATATATATATATATATATGTATGTCCATCCATCCATTTTCTTCCTCTTATCCGGGGCCGGTCGTGGGGCAACAGTCTAAGCAGGGACTCCTAGACTTCCTTCACCCTGGACACTTCCTCTGGGGCCTCCTCCTGGTGGGACATGCCCGGAACACCTCCCGAGGGAGGCGTCCAGGAGGCATCCGGAACAGATGCCCGAACCACCTCAGCTGGTCCTCTCGACATGGAGGAGCAGCAGCTCTACTCTGAGCTCCTCCCGTGTGACTGAGCTCCTCACCATATCTCTAAGGGAGCGCCCATCCACTCTGCAGAGGAAACTCATTTCGGCCGCTTATATCCACGATCTCATCCTTTCAGTCATTACCCAGAGTTCATGACCACAGGTGAGGGGAGGAACATAGATTGACGGTAAATTGAGAGCTTTGCCTTTTGGCTCAGCTCCCTCTTCACCACAACGGTCCGGTACAGCGACCGCATCACTGCCGACGCTGCACCGATCCGCCTGTCAATCTCACACTCCAACCTCCCCTCACTCGTGAACAAGACCTTGCCTCAAGTGGATGTATGCATGTGTATATATTATTGTGTTTTATGTGTTGTTGTGGAACTATGTGCTTGTAAACTGTATGTTTTATGTTCTTGGTCCCCCTTAAAAACGTGACGCTGCACCTCAAGGAGCTTTCCATGAATAAATTCAAATTCAGATACGACTATATTCTCTGTACGTACTTCTGTTCTCTGTAAAGTCTCATGTCTTTCAGAAGAAAATGCATGAACTTTTTCCCCCCTACTTTACTCGTAAGCCACCATGTTTGTTTTGACACAGATGGACCACGCATTTCTGTTTGGTTAATCGACCTGTCAAACACGCCAAGCAGAAATCACACATTTTTTAAAAGTGTGTGGTTCTGGCTGGTCAAGTAAGTACCCGCCTAATTTCTGAATAGTCAAGGAGTTTCTGAACATATGCAAGAATATATGTGGTTTATAATGCGCTGCAGCCCTGAGTGTGACCAGAATGACAAGGAAAACACTGAAAACTGGTTCTTATATGTACACCTGCTTGTGTCTGTGTGTGGGCAGTGCAACAACAGAGGATTTATGCTCTGAATACAGGGGCTTCCTTCCTCCTACAGGGGCCCCGCCTGACACTGAGCCACCGCGGCCCCCATCCCCACTTGACAACCAGCCCCAGGAGCAGCGCTGGTGGGTGGGTGGGTGGGTGGGTTTGGAGTTTAATCGGCTTTTTCAGATGCTTTCTATTGTTAGACATGGATTTGCGTGTCTTCCTAGTAGGCCGAACAATTAATTGTTATACAACCAAAATTTAAGTTGGTGCTATTTACAAACCTCAAAGGATGCAATTATTTAGAATGTTCTCTGCAAAGAACAAATGATCGTGTCTCGTCTTTATTGCGAAATCTTGTGCTTATAGTTTAGACCTCTACAAACCTTAAATTCATCGGGGGATTCTTGTATTAGTTTATCGCTTCAGGCTTCTCTGTTGGCTCTAGTTCCATAAAGATCTTCTGCAACACCACAAATGTGTAGTGATGCTTTGGTGGGTAGCTCGTGTAAGAGAGTAGAAAAGGCTAAAAGCATGGAACATTATACATATATTTTATAATATTATCCAACTCTCTGATCTAACCTTTGAGGATGATTCCAACATCTGCGTACTCAGAGACGACCAAGATTCAAAAATGTTCATATTTATTTCCCTAACAATATTTCTAATGCAGAGCTCTGGGTCCAAATTCCTGCCCTGGTGCATACACCTACATACACCTTACCCAGCGCTTGCAAAAAAGTGACTGCCCCTTCTCCCTCAGACCCAGATCAATATCCCATACAAATAATGAATATGCAAAACACGTATCAGATGTCGTATCAGGTTTCGGCTGCTTCTCTTTGCTTACACCAGACCACATTCCTCATCCCCTTCAGAGATATCTCCATCCTGGTGCCTGCCCACAAACTCAATCCAGAGAACAACCCCCCCCATGATAACAGAAAACAGTAATGTGTTTCAGTGCTCATTCAAATAATACACAAATAAATGCTTATTTGTGGTGTGATATAGGAATATGATTAAGTATATGCCTGTACCTAAAATGTATTAATTCAATATTTCTTCAACACACATATTCCAACTGTCCTAGTTTCATTGGTCCTCAGAGTGTCCTCATTCATATCCTAGTAGAATTAGTGACTATTACTTTAGTGAGAAATACATAGGACTGTGCAGATTATGTTCAAAATATACTCTTCTTTGTTGTTTTCTTTGCTCTTGGACTAAGGAATCATAATCCTCATTCATGTAATAATGAATCCTTTGCAGCATCATTGTCATCCTATTCTGGCCAAACACATTTTGCTCTGGGACTACTTTGGTTGCAGACTTCGTTTTCTCCTTGACGGGTGTCTTCGACATTTGGGTTACCATTTTCCTGGCCGTAGATGAACCATGGACTCTGACTCAAGATTAAGGCTTTATTTGGTCTCACAGACAATGACACACAGTGACACACGGGAGAAATTTGACTTCTGTATTTGACCCATCCTTTTCAGGAGCAGTGAGCAGCCATCTTTTGGCACCCGGGGGGCAGTAGCGTGAAGGGTCTTGCCCAAGGACCCACAATGGCACTGTCTTAAAGGGATATGCCACCCCCAGGTCAAATTTGGGCATCTCCCCACAGTCCAGAGACTAAAATAAGTGGTGGAAAGCGTTTTCCTGCTCACCCAGCCATTGTCCGAGTCTGTCGCCACTGACCGCCGCGGTAACTGGTGCTCCTCCGCCTTAGACTGGAGTCTAACGTAGCCAGAGAAAGATTTCGGCCAAAAGGAATTAATTTGCTCGATGCGTTTCCCAATTACTTTGTGTGTAGTGCGCATTCATATCGAGTGCAAATAAATGTGCAAATCAACACGGAGAGCTTGCCTTGGTCATTTTGGGTGGGAACTATTTTCCAGTGCGTAAGAATACAGTCGTATCACGCACCACGTTGTGCAACAGGGGAACTCCCTTCCCGGTGCGTAACTGGGATTCCCCTGGTAGCGTACTGCGTGATACGGCTGTATTCTTACGCACTGGAAAATAGTTCCCACCCAAAATGACCAAGGCAAGCTCTCCGTGTTGATTTGCACATTTATTTGCACTCGATATGAATGCGCACTACACACAAAGTAACTGGGAAACGCATCGAGCAAATTAATTCCTTTTGGCCGAAATCTTTCTCTGGCGACGTTAGACTCCAGTCTAAGGCGGAGGAGCACCAGATACCGCGGCGGTCAGTGGCGACAGACTCGGACAATGGCTGGGTGAGCAGGAAAACGCTTTCCACCACTTATTTTAGTCTCTGGACTGTGGGGAGATGCCCAAATTTGACCTGGGGGTGGCATATCCCTTTAAAGGTCCCATGGCATGAAATTTTCACTTTCTGAGGTTTTTGAACGTTAATGTGAGCTCCCCTACCCTGTTTAGTGCTCCCCCATAGCTAAAAGTTGAGAAATGTGTAAACTGAGCAATTGTGATCCTTTTCCGCGTTTTTCAAACGCGGAAAAGGAACTTTCTGACGTACCCAACAAGGGAACTTTCTGACGTACCACTCGCGGAAAGGTTTCCAGCCCCCCGTCTGGATGTCTATCCACCGTCTCTGGAAATCACGCCCAGAGAGTTTGGACTGCAAACGAGCTACGAAATGCGACATGATTTTTTTATTTGCCTTGAGACACGTGAGAGTGTTTCCAGGCTCGGATGTCCTTTATCCGAGCCTCTGAACCTCTGAAACAGCAGTGGTTTAATTTTATTTTCTGTGGAAATATGTTTTTTTAAATGGAAAGCGTCTCCGCTCTTAAAACACGGAAGTGGGTGACAGTGCACCGCTAATCCAGGAAACAGTGGTGTATTTGGCCACAACCCCACTCGCTGCACTGGCCTGTCTAAGTCCTCCTCTTTTGCATTCAAGCAACAACGCCCAGAATAAAGCATTTCAAGAGACATATTTAGCCTGATGAAGACAGTCAGAGTCATATCTCATACACTGAGGCTTGATTTTGAAGAAGGATTCATTTACAGTATTAGGGAACCATTAAGGCGCCATATAAAAGCATCAAGAAGTACCATGTCATGGAATCTTTAAGGTTAGAACCAAGGGCTGGGATCTTCTCTCAGTCCAGTCTAGGAATGAATCCTAATCCTGGCTGTGGAGTCCTTTTTCAGTGCTGATGCATTGTGAAACATGTTCATGAATGATAGCAACACAGGTACTTGCAGATTTGCACGCAGTCTTTGAGCCTTCTCCATGACAGCCTGAGTGCTTCTGGAATAGCTTGAGTGCATTAGGAGTCAAAAGGTCCGACTCAAATGGAAACTACAAACTTGAACTGAAAAGAGAAGCTGCTCATCTCCTGTGGCGTAAAAAGACGTCCTTTTAGTGAAGCGTTTTCTCATTTTCACACCCACTGCTAACAATGTGCTAACCCTGTGTCCTCACAGTCACACTTTATCTGGATCTTGTTTGATGCCACACTCATTCCCTCTAACTGCAAATATGAAGTATGGACAAAAGACAATAAGGTCAAACACGTATCTAATGTTTTTTTTTTTCTTTTTTTTTTCTCATTTCAAACTGTGTTATAGCTATAACAATGGACTGTTTCCAGATTTGGACGAAATCCCATGAAGTGATGACCATGAAAGGTTAATCACAAAGAGCCACAGTTTCCCCACCAAGGTATTGGGGGAATATTTCAAAGTAAAAACTATTCGGACATACTTTTAGTTTAAAACTCATAACCTGTTACATTATGTAAACCTTTTCCATTGCAACATTCTTTACTCTACTGCATCCTACATAAATTTACTGTTACATTGTTGTACTTATCGACTGTTCCTGCACTTTCGTTCTTTGCTGTATCTGATAGAGGCTGGTGCGACCACTTTGCGAGGTGTCCACTAACATTAAAAATGTCCTAAAACTTCTAATCAAGTAATTTAGTTTTTATTTGTTTTACAAGTACATAACCCTTCCCTAGAGTCATTCTAATCATATTGCCAACATTTATACTAAGCTCTTTAAATCCATGTAACTTTTAGCCAAAAATACACTTTTCTGTCCCTAAAGAGAAAGTTCCTACGTATGGTTTTAACTATTTCTATTTCCACAGAATCAGGCAGGTGACGTGCCACCGCCAGACAGTTACATACTGTATCTGTAAGTACACATTGTTAAATAGCACAACTTTTTGCACTTACTATTACTATATAAATGTGCACTGTGTAACTTTTCTCTTAAAGGGTCCACCACCTGATCCTGTCTTCATGGTTATTGCAGGGCTCTCAAGTCTCACGCATTGAGAGTGTGACACACGCAATTTGACGTGTTCACACGCAACACATGGTATTTCTCACGCTGAAATTTAGTTATGTAAGTCAAGCGCAGCGCTTCTGTGCCCAGAAATCGGTTCAGGCACCACGTGGTTTCAGCGCCATTCGTCCCCCTCCCTCCCACCCCCCGCTCCCTGCAGAAAAAAAATAGTCACTCGCAACCCCTCCCCCCGGAAATTACGCAGTCACACGCACGACCCCGCTCGAAAGTTGAGAGCCCTGGTTATTGCGTTCCCTGGAAGGTTCAAAGGAAGGCACCAAATTAAACAATTTAGACCCAGTTCACCGTGAGTGTAGATTTAGATTTTTGTCTTAGATAGTTTTAGTTTTGTCTTTATTGTATTTTGTACACTGTTTTTGCACTACTTGGCCAGAGAGAAACAAAATTTCGATTCACTATGTTGAACATATGTCTCCCTGTTCAGCTGCTCATTGGCTGTTCGCCTGAACTGTCAATCATCCTGTGTAACCTAACTTGTTGACTCAGCAAGCGTGAACGTTGTACTTGATTTTTACCGGAGCGTCACACATGATTGGACCTTTATAGGTCTAGCTCAGCCCAGACATCTTCTTACTGGCCGGTTTAAGTGTCAATTTTAAGTATACTCTTGTGTTTAGCTGCTGTGAGCGCGATTTTAGCGAGGAAAGATATATTTTGCTTGATTTAGGCTAAAGAAGTGGAAAAAAAACACTGGCGCTTATGTAAGTTGGGAAGACTTTCGCCATCGTATTGGATCTAAAACGTGTTTTGGACTAAATTGTTTTACTGGATTTTATTCGCTGGATCCTTACGGACAGAATGATACCAAGCTTGTGGTGAAATACAGATGTTTGACCTGTCCAGAGCCTTCAAAGGTAAGCAAAGTAACAAACCTTGTTTTGTGCTTTTCTGTATAAAAGCCCCATGTGCTCGGGGACTGATTGTTGTGCCGGGAAATGAATTGCATAGTCAAAAAGAGGAGACTGTAAGGTTTAATTTGATGTGTAGATGTCATGGGACACGTTCGGGAATGTGTGCTCTTATATGGAAAGAAAAAAAAAAACAGTGAACAAGCCCGTGCACGGGCTGGTCACAGCGTAAGAAGTTAAAGGTCCAATGTAAAACTTTTCTCATGTAGGGGTCTGTTGCCTGCTTGTCTCCATAGAAATGATTGTTTTGGATGGTACACAGTACAGCATTAAACATCTATTCAGCATTTACTCAGTTACAGTTGCTAAAAAAATACCTTGAAAAATGTGTTGTGGGCGGTCCTACATCTCCACAGATTTGACCTGTAACATGCTTGATCATGCTGTCTGTCTCCATGGAGTTAGACAAGTTTACTGTCACACTCTGAAACATTACAGGCAAAGCAATAACATCCCCGTGGAGATAAGCAGTAGCTTAAAGTGATAGTTCGGCTTTTTTGTTGTGAATCTGTATGGCATCCCCTTCAGCAGTGTCGTACATTAACACTGACTTACCCCTGACAGTGTCCTCTGAGCCGAGTTCTGCCCCGGTTCTAGCGCTGACAAAAGTAGGTCCGGCAAGTTAGCGGGGACAGTTAATAAAGCTTGTTTTTCTACTCAAAACAATATTTGTCCAAAAAGTGATATATTTGCATCAGAAAACAGTTGCACACGAAAAACATATCACTGCGCGCCTATTATTATTATTATTAGCCTGTTCACTTGGAAACATCGCCACTTACAAGTGAACAGGCTAATAATAATAATAATAATAGGCGCGCAGAGATACGACTCGAGAGAAAATAGCACCAAGCGATTTAGACTGCTGACTTTTTCGTGCTGACTTTTTAAACGCCAGAATCGGGGCAGAACTCGGCTCAGAGGACACTGTCAGCAATAAGTCAGTGTTAATGTACGACACTGCTGAAGGGGAAGCCATACAGATTCACATAAAAAAAACAAAAACAATCCCTTAAAACGATAGTGCGTTTTTTTTTATTTTTTTTTTTATGTTAATCTGTATGGCTTCCCCTTCAACAGTGTCCTGAGATTAACAGACTTACCCATGACAGCGTGATCTGGTCCCGGTTCTCCTCCGGTAACGTAGCTTGTGAATGTAGTTCCGGTAAGTTAGCCAGGACAGTTAATAAAGCTTGTTTTTCTTCTCAAAACAATATTTGTCCAAAAAGTGATACATTTGCGTCAGAAAACAGTTGTCCACGAAAAATCCAGCATTGTATTTCGCATTCGCCTATTTTCTCTCTAGATTCGAATCAATGCGCCCACGTTAACTCTATCAGCCTGTTCACTTGTAAACTTTCGCTTACGGCGGACCGCATCCATCGTTCACTTCCGCTAAAGGTTAACAGGCTAATAATAAGTAATAGGCGCGCAGTGATACGAATCGAGACGAAATATGAGAATGCGAAAATACGCTGCTGGATTTTTCGTGGACAACTGTTTGGGACGCAAATATATCACCTTTCGGACAAATGTTTTGTTTTGAGAAGAAAAACAAGCTTTATTAACTGTCCTAGCTAACATACCGGAACTACGTTCACAAGCTACATTACCGGAGGAGAACCGGGGACCAGAGCACGCTGTCATGGGTAAGTCAGTGTTACCGCACAAAACTTTTAGAAGGAAACCCATATAGATTAACTTTTTTTTTTTTTAAAACGCACTATCCCTTTAACTTCACTGTAACTTCACTCATTTAGAACATGCAACTTACCCATAACCAACCCCAGATAAGTGCTAACAACCAACATTCAAATGCACTTATTAAGACATTAAAAAGCGTCTCTCTCCTGCTGAGGCGAGCTGATTGAATTTCACTGCAGATCTCTCCTCTTGCCTTATTATGATTACATTTGCACGTATACGTTTGTGCATCCTCCATTTTGCGAGGCTGCCGGCAACAAAGCTCTTCCAACTCAAAGGGCACGGCGCAGGTTTAACTTGGCGCCACATGAAACACTCTTATTCACACCAAAGCTATTTCCAGAGAGCAATTAAGCGCTGGGCTCTCTGGCTGACAGGCAGGAGCGGAGCTGGGTCATACGTCACAACAAACACCGGATTCAATTATAACAAGAAACACGGGAGGAGGAAAGACACCAGGCATCAATTAGCACGCTGTAAACTGTCAAATGTGTAAATGTCTACACAGTGTTCCATACAAGTGTTTATTTTCATGTTTAACTTTCAATAGAACTGTAAATACTTAGACAAAAATTTATATAGGATAAGAAAAAAAGAACCTAAATCTGTTCCATAATGCAAATATTCTACAGTTGCAACGCACAGTTCAAGAACAGTAGAAGAAAAGATGCACTAAAAAAAATCAAAGAGGGTGCATTGTACTTTTATTATATATTATACTCCATAAGAATAATAATAGACAATATTTGTGTAGTGTCTTAAAGGGACAGTGTGTAGGATTGATGGCGCATTGGTGGATGGTGGGTATTCCTGTCCTAGCTATGGCAGACCTCGAGGGTCACCTGGGCGTACCGTAACGCGGAGAGCTCGGCGTACCCGGAGGTGGGTTCAGCGGCAGCCGCGCAGCGAACCGCGCGCACATGTGAAGCGCACCCGGTGCTGTGCGCGGGTGGGGGGAATCGGGAACCGGACCGCGGAGGGCGGAGGTCGGTCTGAACCCAGGGTGCGGGCCCGCGCTGCAACAAAGCCCCAGTACTATGTCCTTCTTCTTTTCCTCTTAGATGAAGGTGCTTGCTCCTGCGATGTATGTGCGGAGTAAGTGTGATCCAGCAACATGCTTGTCGTTGTTTATCCAAACGCGTACTATCTCATTGTGTGAAAACCACAAGCCCTTTGACAACTACTGTATAAAGAAAAAGCGAAAGCGGAGCCCAAATGTCCTTCTGCGGCTCTCGTAATCAAAATGACTGCCTCTATATGGGGAAGATCCCCCTTTTATGCGACTATATCCAAGTCCAACAGAATACTTTGATTTCATGATGGAAGTGAAAAGGCTTGGAAAACACTGTATTTTTGAATGGGTATCTTCAATTTCGGTAATTAACGGGTAAAAATCTTACACACTGTCCCTTTAAATAAATAACAGCAACATATTTACGTCACCACCTTACCTTTTATTGTTTTGAAAATATGATATTCACCAAAAACACTTTATTAATATGTTTTATAAGATTCATGCAGATGCCCTCAGCCTTAGGTGCTCGGCTCCATGTGGAGGAGCAGTGGCTCTACTCCAAGCTCCTCCCATGTGACTGAGCTCCTCACCCTATCTCTAAGCCTCCACCATCTTGTCCGTTTGGTCATTGCCCAAAGCTCATGACCGTAGGTGAGAGTATAACATAGATTGAGCGGTAAATCGAGAGCTTTGTCTTTCAACTTTGCTCCTTCTTTACCACAACAGTCCCACACAAAGCTACCTTTCTCCAGTCGAGAACCTAGGATTTGTAGGAGCTGATTTTCATCCCAGCCACTTCACACTCAGCTCAAACCTCCCCCGTGTATGTGCAGGTCCTGGTTTAGCCCTGGTTTAGTCCTGGTTCAGACCTGGTCCCAGTGCATGTAGCAGGCCCTGGTTGGATGGAGCCATCAGGACATCATCTGCAAAGAGGAGATCCTGTGGCCTCCAAACTGGGCCCATTTCAACCCCTGAGTTTCTGCTTGCCTATTCGACTGTGCCAGGACTGTCACATAATAACATCAAAGCAAATGTAGCAGCGCAGCACTTACAGTTATGGGCCAATGAGACAGTGCTCAGGAAGGACGAAGGGCAGTAAGAGTAATGGACCAATGATGTAACAGCACCGACAGCTTTGGACCAGACATTTCATTCAACATTAAGAGACAAAAAGAAAAGATCCATGGTTAATCTGTTTAATTGTCAGCATAATGCTCAGAGAGAGGGGAGTTTGACACTATTTTTGTCAAAAAAGAGAATCCTTCTTTAAACAGGAATGGGGGAATCAGACATAATTTGTCTCCCATATAATTCCATTCTCAAACCTAAATCAAAACAAACAAAGGAAACAGTAGGGTTAGCCAGGTCAGGTCCAGAAGTGTGACAACAGCCATTAGGGTTTGAATGGGTATGCTAAACTAGACGCCAGAGAGAAACTGGAAATACAAAATACAGAAACTCAAAACAAAGAGGTGAGATAGTTTCAGAGTAATTTCAGTACAGTTAGCTCCTCCCTGCAGCTAGATATAAGCAGTGTCCCATCAACACTCTAACCAGAACTGACGAAGCAACTCGGATGAGCTGCGAAACGTTTTCGGCCAAATAAACTTTGTCCAGTTGACAAATTGAATTTCTCCTTTTATCATGGATTCTACCTGGACGACTGAGGGATTCTTCACACATAATGCTCAAATGATATACAAAATAGGTATCTTGTGCATAAAACAGCGCTTTTATCACAACGATGGATACACAGATCATAAATAGACAGAGTCTTGCTGAAGAACAAGGGGATCAAACTGCCAGTCTTCATCTAAGTCATGGAGCACTTAAGGATCAGAGAAAACCGTGTTGGATCTGACATCACCACTAACACTTTTTCAGTTATTAAAGGAAAAACCGGGAGGAGGAGAGAAAATGCACTAATGAGCATGCAAAACTGTCAAATGTGTAAATGTGTAAGCAGAATGTTCTATACCAGGATGCTTATTTGCAACTGTGTGAAATTAATAGCTCTGCAGTCACGTACTTACAAGTAATTACTGACATCATGTTAAATGTGTAGTAATTATGAACGGTATAAAAAATAACACCCACCACAGTAATTGTGTGACAAACAAATGTTTCAACATAATGGTTTAATTGAAAGAATGGTGTATTTATATGATATAGAAAAATGCCAATCCATAATCCAAACCTATGTAGTTATATGGCACTGAAATGTCCTGGTTTAACAGCTTATATTGGAGGATGGTACAGGTAGTGGTGAAAACAGCGGCTGATCGTCAAAACGGCATCGTGAAAATAAGTGATTCAAGATTATTTAATTACCGGTACTCAAACAAGCACTCCAACACACATGGACAAAATTGTTGGTACCCGTTGGTTAACGAAAGAAAAACTCACAATGGTCACAGAAATAACTTGAATCTGACAAAAGTAATAATAAATAAAAATTCTATTAAATTTAACCAATGAAAGTCAGACATTGCTTTTCAACCAGGCTTCAACAGAATTATAAAATAAAAATAAAAACTCATGAAACAGGCCTGGACAAAAATGATGGTACTCTTAACTTAATATTTTGTTGCACAACCTTTTGAGGCAATCACTGCAATCAAACAATTCCTGTAACTGTCAATGAGACTTCTGCACCTCTCAGCGGGTATTTTGGCCCACTCCTCATGAGCAAACTGCTCCAGTTGTCTCAGGTTTGAAGGGTGCCTTTTCCAGACGGCATGTTTCAGCTCTTCCAAAGATGCTCAATAGGATTTAGGTCAGGGCTCATAGAAGGCCACTTTAGAAGAGTCCAGTGTTTTCCTCTTAGCCATTCTTGGGTATTTTAAGCTGTGTGTTTTGGGTTATTGTCCTGTTGCAAGACCCATGACCTGCGACTGAGACCAAGCTTTCTGACATTGGCCAGCACATTTCTCTCTAGAATCCCTTGATAGTCTTGAGATTTCATTGTCCCCTGCACAGATTCAAGACACCCTGTCCCAGATGCAGCAAAGCAGCCCCAGAACATAAAAGAGCCTCCTCCATGTTTCAGAGTAGGGACAGTGTTCTTTTCTTGATATGCTTCATTTTTCCATCTGAACGTAGAGCTGATGTGCCGTGGCAAAATGTTCCATTTTTGACTCATTTGTCCATAGGAGATTCGCCCAGAAGCTTTGTGGCTTATCAACATGTAGTTTGGCAAATTCCAATCTGGCTTTTTTATGGTTTGTTTTCAACAGTGGTGTTCTCCTTGGTCGTCTCCCATTAAGTCCACTTTGGCTCAAACAACGACGGGTGGTGCGATCTGACACTGATGTTCCTTGAGCTTGAAGTTCACCTTTAATCTCTATAAGTTTTTCTGGGCTCTTTTGTTACCATTCGTATTATCTGCCTCTTTGATTTTATAATATGTGCAACTGTAGTCACAGAAACATCAAGCTGCTTGGAGATGGTCTTATAGCCTTTACCATAAACATACTTGTTTATAATTTTTCTAATCTCCTGAGACAACTCTTTCCTTTGCTTCCTCTGGTCCATGTTGAGTGTGGTACAACCATGTCACCAAACAGCACAGTGACGACGACCTGTAGCCCGACAGGCCCACTGACTGAGAACAAGATTGTAGACACCTCTGATGCTCATCAGTGGACACACCTTGGATTAACATGTCCCTTTGGTCACATGATTTTCAGTCTTTTCTAGGGGTACCATCATTTTTGTCCAGGCCTGTTTCATGAGGTAAGTAATTCTGTTGAAGCCTGGTTGAAAAGCAATGTCTGACTTTCATTGGTTAAATTTCATGGAATTTTACTTTTGTCAGATTCAAGTTATTTCTGTGACCATTGTGAGTTTTTCTTTCAGTTTCTTGGTACTCTTTACAGTTTCTTGGTACCCTTCAACCGAAGGATACCAACAATTTTGTCCATGTGTGTAACTGCGAGAGGAGAAATGTGAATGGGAACAACTATAGTATGGCAAAAAGCTCTGAAAAGTCCATTTTGCAGAATTGCTTTAACTTCCAGACATGCTAAAATACAGTTTTCTACACTTGTGAGTAATCCATTTTATTAAAGGCC
Organism: Paratrypauchen microcephalus; assembly: GCA_036785185.1. NCBI lineage: Eukaryota > Metazoa > Chordata > Actinopteri > Gobiiformes > Gobiidae > Paratrypauchen > Paratrypauchen microcephalus. The sequence goes on along the minus strand of JAVJIX010000106.1, from coordinate 1,127,508 downwards.
TTGTCCGTGATGCCTTTGGGGGTAGGTGAATACAGAAATTTTTCATTGAGCTCTATTGACTTCCATTTCCACGGACAATCTTCACCTGTGCTTGGACTCCCTATTGCTTAAACCACAAAGAACACACACACTGTTGCATGGCTTCGCTTTGTACCGTCTACTTTTTCTGGCTTTTCACCTTTCCACGCTCCCTCCCGCTGGACTGCTCTTTAAAGAGGAAGTGCGCATTGAGTCGTTCACCAAGCGGTCAATAAAAATGCATAGCACAACCCGGCGCCCCATTTGTGTCTGGTTGCCACGGCGCTCGCCCAACGCTGAATCCCATCTGTGCTAGCCCTGCGGAGCTACACATTACATTTTGTGTGGCAGATCCTCAATACAGTATTGACCCTAACCATGTTTCCAATTAGACGCTAGTTTGCTGGAAAAGGCGACAGGTCTCATGGGAGCGGTTTTCTTGCAGCCCCGAGGCAAGACTACTACTCCACACGCTGCCACTGTTGTCAGACGCACTTTTCTTAGCTTGCAGATGAAGTTTTTTTTTCTTTTTAAGTGCCAATCAGGATCAGCTGTAAAGTGGCCAGTGAGCAGTGGTTTTCAGTGCCGCTCTGCATGTCAGTAACACAGTGTTTGGTTCCCGAAGTGGTGAATGGGCTTCTCTTGTCCATAAAAGAGCATTGCTAAAGTGGTCTCAAAGCACTGCAGACACAAGAACAGATGCAGTGTTAGTCTTTGTGAACTTAAAGCAGATGAAAGAGAATAAAACTACACTTGGAAAATTGAAAATGGGTTTTAAAAAAATAAACCCGGACACAGAATACATTAAAGCAGCTTACTTAGAAACACTGGTAAGCTGTATATTATGTTAAAGTGGATTATGCAAAATTGATTTTTTTTAAAGCTTTCTACAATGTTTTGATGTTCCCTCATTAAACACATGCCTGAAGAGGTTTTAGATGTCATCCATGCATGTTTGAGTAATCCAGTGATCTCCCCCAGGCCCTCTCAAACCCTTCTTACGGTTTAGCTGTAAGATTCTTTGCAATGCTCAGACCACAAGCCTACGTCACCCATGCTCCCACACGACAATGAATGATGTTATGTGTAGCAGTTAAAGCCCCGTGGAAGTAAAATACCATCCATCCATTTTCTTCCGCTTATCCAGGGCCGGGTCGCGGGGGCAACAGGCTAAGCAGGGACTCCCAGACTTCCTTCACCCCGGACACTTCCAAGGCGTTCCCAGGCCAGCCGGGAGACATAGTCCCTCCAGCGTGTCCTGGGTCTTTCCCGGGGCCTCCTCTCGGTGGGACATGCCCGGAACACCTCCCGAGGGAGGCTTCCAGGAGGCACCTGGAACAGACGCCCGAGCCACCTCAGCTAACCCTCTCGACGTCTCGGAGCAGTGGCTCTACTCCGAGCTCCTCCCGTGTGACTGAGCTCCTCACCCTATCTCTAAGGGAGCGCCCAGCCACTCTGCGGAGGAAACTCATTTCAGCCGCTTATAGCCGCGATCCGAGCTCATGACCATAGGTGAGGGAAGGAACGTAGATTGACGGTAAATCGAGAGCTTTACCTTTCGGCTCAGCTCCCTCTTCACCACAACGGTCCGGTACAGTGACCGCATCACTGCCGATGCCGCACCGATTCGCCTGTCAATCTCACGCTCCATCCTCCCCTCACTCGTGAACAAGACCCCGAGATACTTGAACTTCTCCACTTGAAGCAAGGACTCTCCCGGAAAAATACGCCCTGGAAGTAAAATACCACCTGTTTAAAGTTGCTCTATGTAACTTTTTTGGTAAAGGCTCCATCACCTGCTATTGCTATATAATAATAATAATAATAATAATAATAACAATGCATTTCATTGATAAAGGACTTTTCAAGACACACAATGCAGTATTCATTCACTGCACACTCACTTCTGGTAAACTACTATTGTAGCCAAAGCTAACCCGGGGCAGACTGATGGAAACATTGCTGTCATTGGCACAGCACATTCATACTATGTCACAGCCCCTCAAGCTCCTCTGAACTCATCTGCCACCTCCTTCCCATCCGTTTTTTGTGTTTCAGGAGTGGAGGCAGGTGTGCTGGAGTCGAACTGAGCTGGGCCACTCTGTAATCAGCAGGGTTTAATAGCCACTCAAGCCATCCTAGCGGTGTCAGATCTTGATACTCCTTCAGTCAGTGCTACGTTCCAGCTACAGTGAGTACGGAAAGTATTCAGACCCCTTACATTTTTTCACTCATTGTTATATTGCAGCCATTTGCTAAAATCATTTAAGTTCATTTTTTTCCCCATTAATGTACACACAGCACCCCATATTGACAGAAAAACACAGAATTGTTCACATTTTTGCAGACTTACTGTATTAAAAAAGAAAAGCATTCAAGAAAAGTATTCAGACCCTTTGCTCAGTATTTAGTAGAAGCACCTTTTGAGCTCATACAGCCAGTTTTCATACCTCGATTTGGGAATCTTCTGCCATTCCTCTCCAGTTCTGTCAGAAACACTGGTATGCTGTACATACATGAGGAAAAAAATGAACTTGAATGATTTTAGGACATGGCTGCAATTTAACAAAGAGTGAAAAAAAATGGAGGTGTACATTAGATCGCATTACTTACCCTTTGTCAGGACTGGACTGGGACAAAAAAACGGCCCTGGCATTTTTGGCTTAGACCAACCCCTCATAATTAGCGGAGCACAACGGACTAATTTATGCTTGTCTTGCCCGAAGCAAAGTATTTTACTATTGTTACGTCTTGGCCGAGGGGAAACCAGAGCGCAACATTTAAAGGAAAAATCCCAACTCCCAAAAACCACTAGCAAACTCGCAGTAACTACATATTCAATGGTTTATTTGAATTGCATTTTCTACCCAATTCACGTAGGTCACCTGTTTTGGCTTCAAAACAACAAATTTCGCCGAAAGCGATTTTCATGCCTGTCCATCACCTAAAAGTCCCGGTATTATCCTAACATTACTACCTGCTGACCTGGAGTGCCTGGTTACGCTGTCCCTCGGGTTCCTTCAGGTTCCCTCGGGTTCCCTTGGGTTCCCTCAGGTTCCCTCGGGTTCCCTCGGGTTCCCTGTCCACAGTCTCTGGCTGCTCCTCTCCCTGTCCACCTTCAACCTGCAGAGGACGTGGAGGCTCCAGCCCCTCCAGAGAATATGTCTGTTATTTTAGAACATTTTGCAGCGTCTATAGTGAGATTTTTTAATCGTTTAGCCCGTAACTTCTGCCGCTTCTGCATGTTTCCACGCTCAACACTGAAACTGCTGGGGATCACCGCAGAGAAAGGGGTGGGACCACTCTCGTAAGCTTCTATATTCTAATTGGTTTAGTCCACTGTCGATATTGAAGATGGACCAATGGGCCGCCTCCTCTAAATTGTGGGCCGGTCAACAACAGCATCAGCCCCTAGGACTGTCGGCCCACTGGGAAAATGACCAGTCCAGGCCTGCCCTTTGTCCATCTGCCTCAGGTCTCCAGCTCCAGACTCCAGCTCCGACCCGCTCCAGTCTCTTTGTCGAGCCTCTTCCTCCTACCTGCTCCGTCCTGCTCCAATCTGCAAAATTCCTAGAAGTTTTTCTGTAATAAATACCTACCGATTCCCCATTGACCTGTGTGTGGTCTTTCGTTTTGTATAAAAGTAAAATCTAAAATGTGCCAAAAATTGCAATAAAATGTAATTATAGCAAGTACTGAGTTTTATTTTCCATGCATACTTTTTACTTGAATATAATTTTGGTAGTAGTACAGTACTTCTAATTGAGTACATTATTAGTCAAGACACTTTTACTTGCCTACAAATTTTCAGTACCCCTTCCACCATTGGATACAGATTTTATTTCTGCTTTTAAATAAGTGACGGATTCAAAATTTTAAACAACTTAAATGTTTTAATGGAAAGAATATAAACTGATGTAAATCATTACCAAAGTCTTGGGAGAGCAGCTGACCAGCCCTTTTCAAAGATTTGGTTCTACTGGATCTTTTGTCTTTGGACTTTCATACCCATAATTCATCTTTTGTGTTGGTTAAGGAGATTTTCACAGTCTTATATCTTAGTCGGTCTTCACATATGATTGACAGCCTGTTTATACCCAGTTGGCATGGAGTTTCAGCAGATCTAAGCAGGAGCATCTAAAGACACATCTATGAAAGTCGGCTCTTCTGATTCACTACAAAGAATCATTTCTTTTTTTGTGAGAACATTCGCCGCGGTTCGATGGTGAATCATTTCTTTCAGTTCTTTTCTGCAACTGTAACATTCAAACACAGACACATGCATCTATTTAGTCGTTTTTAGATATATTTAGATATATTTGAGCCTACCCAGTCTCAGTCATGCTTTGAGTGACAGTGAATTCAACCAATCACAGGGGTTCCACACTCAATCCACGAAAGAAGAAAGTCTATTTAAAATTCTATTTAACTATTTTCTTAGTCAAAAGGGTTTGTGAGAGCTGTCAGTCAAGCTGAAGTCACAAATAAACAATCTAGTTAAGAGAGCGGGAAAAGTAATTGGTTATCCCCCCCTCCTCTCTCCTTGAATTATATTTTAGAAGAGACGACCATTAAACAGGGATGCAGATAGCAAATAGCAAGTGATCTTACTCATGTTCTGTGTGATCAATATGAGGTCCTGCCCTCTGGAAAATACTACAGAGCCACAATGAAAAGAAATAAATAAAATAAAATAAAATAAAAACTGATTTATTTAAAGTTCAAAGTCAGCTTTATTGTCATAAACCATATGTACAGGTTGCACACACAGTATTTGAAATTGCAGTGCCCCCTAGGCCCACAGTGAACATAAAACTTCTAATAAACAAAACAATGAACACAATGACTAAAACATCACATATCAATCAATCAATCAAACATTATTTATAAAGCGCTTTTCATACAAAAAAATGTAACACAAAGCGCCTTACAGTGGTTAAAGGAGAATTAACGTTTTTTACAATCTGAGCCTTATTTCGGTAATAAAACAAGTTGTTTTACTCACCCATAGCACTTTGGTGTCATTTGGAGCAGTTTCGTAGATGTTGTGTTGTAGCGGTATTTCTCGGGGGAAATGTTTGCGGTCTCCAAATAACACAAACTTTAGCTTTTCAAATCACATAAGCTCGCTGTGTCAGCGTAGACTTTAAGTGGAGTCAAAAGCGGCCTGAAACCCGATATCCAGCTATAGTTTCATTTGATTACGTCATCATAGAGGACAGCGCGCATGTGTGAAGTCCCAGCTGTTTAGCAGATAAACACTGCTAGTCCGAAAGAAGCTAACACCGCTGTACTGTTCTCATAGATATGGAACATCCAGCTAAACTCATCTCTTCAACCAATCCCCAAAGTAACAGGCCGGTGTTGTAGTTTGCAAGATTTATTAAAGAGACGGTGAAACTGAAATAAAAACAGAATATACAAGATAAACAAAATAATCATGTATCAAATGATATACATGTCTAATATATGTCAAAACGGCATAGGCTACTTAGCTTCCATGCTAGTTATGCTGTGTCACACTTAGCACAAAGAAAACACTAACATTTTAGCTCTGACAAAACACAGTTTTTATATTTTCTAATGAAATGTTTCCCTAAACTATTTATCTACTTATTTATGATGCATTTTCACTGGTAAATGAGTTGTACTTACTGGCAATGCCACATCAAAATCAAAAGAAAGTGTTCCCAGGAGCTGAGCTGCTCACAGAATAACATTGTAAAACATGGCTACCTCAAAACAGGAAGTTAAGGAACTTAAGGAAGTACAAGTGTCCAAAATAAAGGTGTCAAAATAAAAGCTTTTTCAAACTACGTGTCTCCATTACATCACAACCGCTCTGAACTTTTCTGTTGCGAGACATGGCTGAAGATTCGGACTTTGAGATTGAAGAGGACTTATTTGAGTATGATGGCCGTCCCTATCGTTTTGAGCCTGAGTATACGGAGGAAGAGATATTAGAAGGAAGCGGAGACAGTTTGAGGAGCAGTGCACCAGAGAACAGCGAGCTGTGTGAGGGGTGGCTCGGGTCACCCACAATGCTGGACGCTCTGCGGGTGAGCCTGGTATTAAAAATGTCCAGGAGGGAGGGGAGAGAGACACCAGCGATCATCCCAGCTGCATTCACTATGCGCTGCAGGGCTTTCCTGTTCTGTTCAGTGCAGCTCCCATACCACACAGTGATGCAGCTGGTCAGAACGCTCTCAATGGTGCCTCGGTAGAAGGTGGTCATGATGGGTGGGGGGGCTCCAGCTCTCCTCAATTTGTGGAGGAAATAGAGGCGCTTCTGAGCCCTCTTTGCCAGTTTGCATACCGGGCCAACTGCTCTACCGAGGATGCAATCTGCTCTGCTCTTCACCCAGCCCTTACCCACCTGGACAATAAAGACTCATATGCTGCTCCTGAATGCTGTTCATAGATTTCAGTTCAGCATGAGTGAGGTTTATGTGTCATTTAAGCAGCAGTGTCATTGGTGGAGGGAGGGCAGAGAGAGAGCTCAGCATCCTGACAGTTTGGTGGATGAAGCTGTCTTTCAGTCTGCTGGTCTTGGCCCTGAGGCTCCTCAGTCTCCTTCCTGATGGCAGCAGACTGAAGAGGCAGTTGGATGGGTGTGTGGGATCACCCAGAGGGCTTTGCGGGTGAGGCAGGTGCGGTAGATGTCCTGCAGGGAGGGGAGACAGACATTCCTCCATCCATCTTGATTCTGAGTAAGGCCAAAGCATTGTAAACAAGAAAGTAAGTAAGTAAGTCAGTAAGCAAGCCTTTATTTATATAGCACCTTTCACAGATAAAATCACAAAGTGCTTTACAGAGTGCAAAATACAATATAAAATCAAATAAATAACACAGTCAATTAAAAGCTTGTCTAAAAAGCAGTGTCTTGAGCTGCTTTTTAAAAATGAAATTGTGAAGTGAATTGCTTATTGTACCTCAAGACCAGCTAGGAAGAAGTGTAATATAAAAGTGCACTTTAAAGGTCCCATGGCATGAAATTTTTACTTTCTGAGGTTTTTGAATGTTAATGTGAGCTCCCTACCCTGTTTAGCCCCCCTTCATGGCTAAAAGTTGCGAAATGTCTAAACTGAGCATTTGCGGTCCTTTTCTGCGTTAGAAAAAAAACACAGCTCAAACGGGCGATTCTGAACAAGGCAACTATGTTGCGTCACATCGAAAAATGCAGCTCCACCCCCCGTCTGGATGTCTACCCACCATCTCTGTAAATCACGCCCAGAGAGTTTGGACCGCGAATGAGCTACGCAATGCGAAATGCGTTTTTTTATTTGCCTGGAGGCACGTGCGAGTATTTCTAGGCTCGGAAGTCCTTTATCTGAGCCTCTGGACATCTGAAACAGCAGTGGTTTGATTTTATTTTCTGTGAAAATGTGTTTTTTTCATTGAAAAGGCTCTCCTTTCCTCCTCTGCTCTTAAAACACGGAAGTGGGGCCAGGACACAGCGGCGCATTTGGCCCCCCCACCCACCCGCTCCTCTAACCTATCTCTGTCCTTCTCATTTGCATTCAAGCAACAATGCCCAGAATGAGTTGTTCAGAGAGAGATTTTCTGACTCTGACTCTGTACATGTATCTTTCTCATGCACTGAGTCTTGATTTTGAAGAAGTATTCATTTACAGTATTAGGGAACCATTAAGGCACCATATAAAAGCATCAAGAAGTACCATGTCATGGGACCTTTAAGGGTAGAGTGCAATATAAAAGTGCACTTTAAGGGTAGAGCTCAAATGCACTAGAAAATGCACTTTAAGGCAAGATGATAAAAGGAGAAGTTCAATTTGTCAACTGGACAAAGTTTGTTTGGTTGAAAACGTTTTGCCGCTCATCCGAGAGGCTTCGTCAGCTCTGGTTATTGTGCTGGTTAGACACTGCTTATATCTAGCTGCCGGGAGGCGCTCCCTACACTGAAAAAGCTCTGAAAACGATCCCTCCTAATCTGTCTCTTTGTTTTTCAAATTACTCTAGCGACTAGTTTCGCCCCCCTATTCAACGTCTAACGACCCTCTCCACCCCTCTGCCCTGGATCGTCTGCCCTAATGTTTCTTTGTCTGTTTTGACTTGGTTTAAGAATCTAATTATAAATGGGAGACAAGTTATGTCTAACTCCCCCATTTCTGTTTAACGACGGATTCTCTAAGGCAAGATGCAACAACTGGTGCACTTTAGGGCCAGTAGGGCTAATGCAATTCTTCCTGTGTTTTTGGTTTTAAGATGTTTATTGTATGAAATGTGCAATATTTATTCCCTGTAATGTGTCACTTTGGTTGATTTGAGGTTGTAAGATTGTGTGCATTGCATTGTTGTTGCAATGCCCTTGATGTCTAAAAAGAGACAATAAAGGCGAATCTAATAAAATTGCTAATATTGGCAGGTGTTCGACTATGCTTTAAGAACACTTTTTTCACAGAGGAAATGTGAAGATCCAGCCATATGCTCTCACTTTCTTTATATATGAGTAAATACATAATACTTTATGGGATTAATGCAAAATTGTACTTATTTACAAGAACGTGAGGTCTTCATGAAGGCCCTTCTTTAAACGGACATGTGCTGATGCTGAAATAAAGTAATTAAAGTGCATAAACAGGTTGCACTACTCATTTGACTAAAACCATCATTATAAGATTATGCTGAGAAATCTTAAACTCTGTTTTTTCCTTGCCTTCTTTGTGGTGAATTGTCTGATTTTAGATGGCCTTTTCCGTGTTGATGACATAGGCAGATTCTGTTTTAGAACTCAGCCCTACTTTTTGTATTTGTGCACTTCTTTTCTCTACTTTTTCCCACAAACTGACACAAATGTTAATATTGACCACAGGTACTATCCACCAAACCACGAAACGATAACATGGAAACCTGTATTTGCACTTTAGATGCAATCAGAATATACTGACATACTGTATATCCACACTGCTTGAGTCTCTATATAAGCAGAGAGGAGCCAATATGAATTTTTTCATGGCAGATGCCAATACCAAATCCAGTTTAGAATCCAGAGGAGATTGACAACCTCTAGTGATATTTCTGAGCCAATATGTCGAGCCAATTGCATTTAAATTTATTTTGTTTTACTACAGACTGTGTAGAGTCCAGTGTAGTCACATTTTTGCAGTACCCTCTTTGGACTAAAATGTTCAAACTAAGCTTTATGCATATATTTTTCATGCATACTTAGGGTACGTTTATATGATGTCGGTCTTAACAGAAGACGCAAAAGTGGCGTCACGTCTTCACTTTTTATTCGAGTTTAGACAAGCGTTTTCGGGAGGAAATCTGCGTGCATACGGTGATGCAAAAGTGTGTGGAATTCGATTGGGTATGCATGCCAGACGGCTAGGTGGTGCTGTGATACATTATCACCAGGGTTGGGAGGGTTACTTTAGAAATGTAATCCGGTACAGTTACTAGTTACTCCTTAAAATATGTATTCAGTAACGTAATCCCGGTACTATAATATTAAAGTAATGTAACTTGATTACTTTCAGTTACTTTTGGATTACTTTAACACCAAATATCCTATAACAACAAGAAAACAAGAAAATTACAATACAATTAAAAGTTTTTAGGAGGACAAGTACAGTTCTATGTGTAGTTTTAACAACTGTTATCACTATAAGTCACTAGTAAACAAGGTCACTCACTAAACCAAACACCTAAACACCTATGACTTCAATGAAATTATATTTATTAAGTTTTAGTTTTACCGGGACAGTCATCTTGCCCGATCTCCGCAGCTGGACAGGATGTTCGTCCAGCTTGCGTGCTGGCCTACATCTAACGACAGCTTTGCTCGGAATTGTCTAAAGGGTCTTCATGGATCAGTTAACATGACTATGTTGCCTAGATAATGTTTAAATGTTGTAATATCGTTCTACAAATGCACAAAGTGTACTTGTGACCGCAAACGTTAGCTAGCTTGCTAATAGTTTGCTAGTCGATAGCTAACTCGAAACTGGCTCCTACCCAGTAGTCGAGTTGTAAAATGAAACCGGGGGGGATGGTGAAATTTTTCACCAACGGGGGGAGGCATTAAGCTAAGCCCTCCCCCATCACTGACATCACTGTGGTGTTTCAGGGCAGGGCAGTATTAGAAGGTACTTTGTTAAAATGGAAATGCTTTTATAACAAAAAGTCCATATAATCATTCAATAATTCAATAATACACAGGATATATGTTATCACACACGTACACACACACACACACACACACACCTTAGTCCTGGTTTAGTCCTGGTTTAGTCCTGGTTTAGTCTTGGTTTAGTCCTGGTTTAGTCCTGGTTTAGTCCTGGTTTAGACCTGGTTTAGACCTGGTTTAGACCTGTTTTAGTCCTGGCTTAGTCTTGGTTTGGACCTGGTTTAGTTTTGGTTTAGTCCCGGTTTAGTCCTGGTTTAGACCCGGTTTAGATCTGGTTTAGTCTTGGCTTAGTCCTGGTTTGGACCTGGTTTAGTCCTGGTTTTAGACCTGGTTTAGTCTTGGTTTAGTCCTGGTTTAGATCTGGTTTAGTCTTGGTTTAGTCCTGGTTTAGACCTGGTTTAGTCTTGGTTTAGTCCTGGTTTAGATCTGGTTTAGTCCTGGTTTAGTCCTGGTTTAGATCTGGTTTAGTCTTGGTTTAGTCCTGGTTTAAACCTGGTTTAGTCCTGGTTTAGATCTGGTTTAGTCTTGGTTTAGTCCTGGTTTAGATCTGGTTTAGTCTTGGTTTAGTCCTGGTTTAAACCTGGTTTAGTCCTGGTTTAGATCTGGTTTAGTCTTGGTTTAGTCCTGGTTTAGATCTGGTTTAGTCTTGGTTTAGTCCTGGTTTAAACCTGGTTTAGTCCTGGATTAGACCTGGTTTAGTGCCGAAATAGATGCAGAAATAATCTGATAATATGACTCACCCATAAGAATGCGGTCAGCTCCATGCGGTCAGCTCCACAGTTTGTCGTGTTGTCTTTAATAATCCGGAGAAAAGGACATAATCCCGAACGTATCCCGTGTCCCGAGGCGAGAGTTCCTTCTTACGTAGCATTAACGTAGGAAGTTAAGGATGCTTCTTCTCTTAGAAATGCCGCGTAAATATCAGGCTCACAGCTGATCGGCGAACAGGCGCAAACACAACAGCGGCAATCGTCATGATTGGCGGGAGCGCGTATCGGTGCAAGTTTAGTCCGTAGTGCGCGACCTGCGTGAAGTTCAGTGCGCGCCGATGCAAGTTTGTTTCACAGAGCGCGCGCGGCGCGGTTTTCCCTACATATGACCTCCGGCTTTAAATGAAAAAATGAAATAACATAAAATGCTTTCAAATTGTAATCCTGCTAAGTAATCCCCATTTTCACTAAATGTACCTGTAATCTGATTACGTCTTTTTCTTTGTAACTGTAGGGGAATACAGTTACCTTTTTTTTGTATCCTTTTACTTAACGCCGTTCCATGTAATCCGTTACTCCCCAAGCCTGATTATCACTATGTCCATGCATGCGTAAAATCTCCTTCTTCTCATCTGCGCCGCAAAAAGCAAAAACAAAATATGGCTACCGTAGCAAAAAAAAATGTGTGTGGTCAGATGAAGAAGTTCAACTATTGCTTCAGACCACGTTAGACTACAAAGCAACGAAGGCGCAACAAGGTGTGGACTGGGAGTCCTGCCAAACAAAGTACACTGATAAATGGACCGATGTGACGTAAACGTGTACACGACGTCAGCAGATTTGACCAGAGTTTTGCATCTTGGGCAGTGTAGACGAAAATGCTACAGCGAAGCGTATTCAAGTTTTCCACTTTGGTTTTGGTTTGTTTTTATGCCCCCAAAACGCCATCACCGTCTAAACGAAAGGCACTTCCGATCAAATATTTTGTCGTTTTTACCCGTAAGCGTTCTCGTGTAAACGGGCCCTTAGGCTGCTGGTGGAGTCGGGCAAAATATCGACTTCTGCTGGGAATTAAGACCAATCGCCAATATGCTAAAAATCCAAATATTGGCCTGATATATCAATCAATCATTCAAACAATATTTATAAAGCGCTTTTCATACAAAAATGTAACACAAAGCGCCTTACAGTGGATTAGGATCGGTCTCTCTCTATTTAAAACTAGATATTTCTCCAAAAAAAAAAAAAAAAAAAAAAAGCTTCCTTTTCTTTATGGCAAGATTATGCTTCACTTCCACACGCGCACACAAACACATATATAACTGTTCTGATTGGTGACCGCCTGAATCTAGGGCAGTCTGGTTTGGTGACCTAAATCATGTATATTCCAGCGACTTCCTCTTTTAAACACGGCCAGAGAATAAAGCAGCTAATTTGTTGAGACAATTTAACAAATCTTCACCCGGCTTGTTCTGAATCAGCGCCTCATTTATTATCAATGTTGCAAGGCCTGTCTGTATCACAGCCTCTAAAATACATGAGGTTAATATTTTACTCATTCTACTTGTAAAGCGAGTTCAGGGCCAGCGGAGTTTGGCATTATTCAAGCTCATTCCAATGCCAGATGGAAGAGACGAGATTGGAAATTGGGTTGGAGGAGATGCAGCAATCGTGCATTCACTAATAGACTGAGAGATGGTAGACTTGGAAAGGTCATCTACTTAGTTGGTGTTGTTTTGTTGTTGTTTAAAGTTCATACTTGTACCAGTTTGGGGTGGTGTCTTTGTCAGGATTTTAGGCTGAGCTTAGGTATAAAATAGTCAGATGGTCTTGAAACCTGACTGTCAAGTGTAAATGGCAGATCCTTAGACTGGTGTAAATGGCAGATCCTTAGACTGGACAAAGTGGCTGTAACATCTTGGGGGCGTCCACTCTGACAGGCTCTGACCAGTGAAACAGGCTCTGACCAGTGAAACAGGCTCTGACCAGTGAAACAGACTCGGACCAGTGAAACAGGCCCTGACCAGTGAAACAGGCACTGACCAGTGAAACAGGCCCTGACTAGTGAAGCAGGCCCTGACCAGTGAAACAGGGTCTGAACAGTGAAACAGGGTCTGAACACTGAAACAGGGTCTGAACAGTGAAACAGGCCCTGCACAGTGAAACAGGTTCTGACCAGTGAAACGGGCCCTGAACAGTGAAACAGGCCCTGAACAGTGAAACAGGCCCTGAACACTGAAGCAGGCTCTGAACAGTGAAACAGGCTCTGACCAGTGAAACGGGCCCTGAACAGTGAAACAGGCACTGACCAGTGAAACAGGCTCTGAATATTGAAACAGACCCTGACCAGTGAAACAGACCCTGAACAGTGAAACAAGCCCTGACCAGTGAAACAAGCTCTGAACAGTGAAACAGGCCCTGAACAGTAAACAGGCCCTGAACAGTGAAACAGGTTCTGAACAGTGAAACAGGCCCTGAACAGTGAAACAGGCCCTGAACAGTGAAACAGGCCCTGAACACTGAAGCAGGCTCTGAACAGTGAAACAGGCTCTGACCAGTGAAACAGGCACTGACCAGTGAAACAGGCCCTGAACACTGAAACAGGCCCTGAACACTGAAACAGGCTCTGACCAGTGAAACAGGCTCTGACCAGTGAAACAGACTCTGACCAGTGAAACAGGCCCTGACCAGAGAAACAGGCACTGACAAGTGAAACAGGGTCTGAACAGTGAAACAGGCTCTGAATATTGAAACAGACCCTGACCAGTGAAACAGACCCTGAACAGTGAAACAGACCCTGACCAGTGAAACAGACCCTGAACAGTGAAACAAGCCCTGACCAGTGAAACAAGCTCTGAACAGTGAAACAGGCCCTGAACAGTAAAACAGGTTCTGACCAGTGAAACGGGCCCTGAACAGTGAAACAGACCCTGAACAGTGAAACAGACCCTGAACAGTGAAACAAGCCCTGACCATTGAAACAAGCTCTGAACAGTGAAACAGGCTCTGAACAGTAAACAGGTTCTGACCAGTGAAACGGGCCCTGAACAGTGAAACAGGCCCTGAACAGTGAAACAGGCCCTGAACACTGAAGCAGGCTCTGAACAGTAAACAGGTTCTGACCAGTGAAACGGGCCCTGAACAGTGAAACAGGCCCTGAACAGTGAAACAGGCCCTGAACAGTGAAACAGACCCTGACCAGTGAAACAGACCCTGACCAGTGAAACAGACCCTGAACAGTGAAACAAGCCCTGACCAGTGAAACAAGCTCTGAACAGTGAAACAGGCCCTGAACAGTAAACAGGCCCTGAACAGTGAAACAGGTTCTGACAAGTGAAACGGGCCCTGAACAGTGAAACAGGCCCTGAACAGTGAAACAGGCCCTGAGCAGTGAAACAGGCCCTGAACACTGAAGCAGGCTCTGACCAGTGAAACAGGCTCTGACCAGTGAAACAGGCCCTGAACAGTGAAACAGGCCCTGAACACTGAAGCAGGCCCTGAACAGTGAAACAATGTCTGACCATTGAAACAGGCCCTGACTACTGAAACAGACTCTGAACATTCCACCCATAGAGACATACTATATAGAACAGCATGATGTCAATGATGCAATGTCAAGACAAATTTCTTCTTTTTGCTATTCCTTGTGCACTCTAGTCATAGAGATGATCAGATGATGAAGCTGCTGACTAGTGGGACTTTCAACGAAGCATTGGATGAAAAATACGCCATAGTGTCATTGCAGAACACAGCGTCTTATATCCGTCACAAATTAGGCTTGTTTTGACACTTTAAAAAATGAAACTTGTCAACGCAATTGTTTTCACAGTAGTTTGCTTTAATAATAAATGAGCTCTTAATGAAAATGACTTGGATGACTGGAAAAGCGTGTCGCAGCGTTTACTCCAAAAATACAAAACCAAAAACCTGATTAATCATAAAACTAATGAATGAATCAAGGTCTGTGAGCTTGAGTCTGTGATAAAATATACACATTCAAAAGTCTGTATCAATACTGTTTTTAAAAGGATGTGTTTTTTCCTGTTGAAATCTAATTGAAACTAATGATATTTTCCACTGCTAATTGTATTTCTTCACAGTTTGTTTCTTGTCTGATTGAGGTCAGTGTAAATAATTAACAATGCCATATTTTACTGTGATTAAATTAACTTGGACAACTAGTAAAAGTAAAATTATAAAGTTTTTATACACTTGTTTGACTCTACGTTCAGAACAGATGAACAGAATACAGAAAACTGGCTAATAAAGTTGTATAAGTGTTGGCTAGTTGCAAATTAAAGGTAGAATGTTGTTACCTCCGCAAACAGACCTGGAGTTGTGTTTCGTTTCACACATGTTTGAGTAAGACTTTGGTCGTTTTCACATCAGGAAAGTGCGATAGTTCACTTGCTTTGATCTGGACCAATTTTTTTTTTTTTATTTTGGTGCGGTTCGCTTTCACACTGCACTTTTTTTCTAAGCGGACCAACATCTGTAAACAAAAGCACGTGTGCTGAGGTCGCTCAGCCATTGGACAGAAATGAGCCCTGTCCAAACGCCGTGTCCAAACCCGGAAGGAGGAGAATCGTGGTGTTACGTGCTGTTTTCAATCTAGCCTTAGCGATATGGTTTGCTCAGTTTTTTACAGTTCGCACAAATGTTTGAGCAGCATCGTGAGGTTTACACTATTTTACAATCAATTTCCAAACGACGAAGACACAGGGCAAGACGGCTACAGAGGAAAGCTCTCATGTGCGCACATCAAGTTCTGACTCTTGCTCTTCACGCAAAACGTAAGTAAGTCTCGTAAGTTTCGTTTCGTTTTGTTTCGTTTTGTTTCGTCAGCCTCGGTTTCCCATAATGCTCGACATACGACGGGAGCTCGTTAAGTACAAAAAGCCAACTTGTGTCGGAGCGAGTCCGGTCTGCATTCTCATCTCAAATGAACTGCACCAGGATTCGAATGGAACCGTGCCGAGACCAAGCTTTTTAGGTGGTCTCGGTTCGCTTGTTTGCTCCGGATCGAGATTTTTGGTTTTTCACACCAGCCCAAAACGTCCGAATCAAATGAGCAAACGAACTCTGGTTCGTTTTAAACGAACCAAACAAGGCAGGTGTGAAAACGACCTTTATTATTAGTTTGTCTACACCCCCAAAGCTCAAAATGCTCTGTTCCACCTTGTGATGTCATGAAGTGGTAGTTTAAGTTAACAGCTCCTTTTACTTTTAGTTCAGTAGATTTTGGCAATTCCAGGTCTGAAATTATCCACCCATGATTCTTAGCAGAATATATTAACAAAATGAACAATCTGAATTAGCAAATTAATACTAATGTAAACAGATACTGTATTTTACAGTCTGATTTTTATTTGACATGTTTTACTTCCCATAACATCTGTGGTGTATCTTGATGAGATTCAATTACAGTCATGTGCAGGACCTTTAAAAAGGGCCTGTACCTAACTTTAAAGGTGCACTATGTAACTTCTAAGATGGAGGGTTCGTTACTTGCTTGTCTCCATGGAATGCTCCACAGTATGGCATTAAATGCTTTTGCCTTACATTTATTCAGTTGCAGGTGTTTTATAGCTCAAAAATACATTGAAACACAGGAATTCTTACTATGTTCAGGCTTGTTTATCCAGAGATCTGACTATTAACCTGTCTCTTGTGATAACCAAGTTTATTTCCAAACTGTGAAATAATCCAGGCAAAATAGACAGACATGATACTTTTTTATTATTATTACTTATTTCATCAGACTGTATAACTCCACTATATAGTCCAAACGTGCAATATCTTCTTTTTTTTCCCCCCATACTGCCCTAGTTACTGTTTGTATTATTATTATTATTATTATTATTATTATTATTATTATTATTATTATTATTATTACTTAATTTTATTATTACTTACTTTATTCCATTCTTGCCTGCATGCACTTTTTCTTTCTTGTTCAAACTGTCCCTGCCTGGAGCTACTGTGGCAAGTAAATTTCTCCTGTGTGAGATCAATAAAGTCTTATCTTATCTTATCTTATCTTACCTTATTAATCCCGAGATAAATTTAGGTTTTGCTGCAGCAAACTGTTGCTGCAACATGAAATGGGTCATTCCCGCAAAGTGTTTCCTCTGGAAGATCTTCTGCCACATATGGTGTAAAAAGCCTGTAACATCTCGAATGTCCATAGCGAGCTTTTTAGCTAGCCTCTTGCACAGTCTCTATGTATACAAGAAAAACAAACATTCATTCATTTGACACAATCCAGCATCCCTTGTGTTCATTCCCATAGTTTTTCCTCTGAAGATCTTCTGGAACATTTGCTGCCACATATGGTGTAAAAAAATGTCCTTCGTGAGCTCCTTAGCTAACCTTTTGTATGGTCTCCATGGATACAAAAAACAAAAAGTTCACTTCACAAAATATCCTTTGTCCTTTGAACTGCACACGCTGCACTTTTTAGTTGGTTAAAATCCCAAAAACACACAAGCACAAAAAAAAATAAAATAAAATAAAAAAATCTAAATCCAGTAACATCTTCATGGAGACAAGCACCAGAAAAGTTAAACAATGCACCTTTAATTTAGCCTGGGAATTCCCAGGCCGCTTCCGTTCGTTTCGAACTGGAAGGCGGCCTGGCAGGTCGTCCAAGCGAGAGTCCCAGATTTAGGGCCCCAATCAGAGAGCGGGGGAGTGGTGGAAAGACGGTGACGCATACTACGTGACAAACGGAAGCTTGTAGTTTGAACTGACAACTGACATGATTGGCTATGGACTTACGTATACGCTCAATGATAGACATTCATAACGCCCAATAAACGGCCGTTGGCAATCGCTAACCACACCTCCGCTACGGGATTTTTCGAAGCGAGCTCCCAGACCCATATCTCACTTGTGATATGGTCAGGTGTTAACCAGACTACCTTTAATTCTTTCTAAGCAAGAACTTTACATCCTCTACTGCTTATTAAAAGGGTACATACAAAAAGACTGCAAAAATAATCTCTTAACTGTATACTGTAGCATTCCCCCAGGAATAAACTAGTCCAGAACAAGGTCACCCTTCCTATCCGATCAGTGTTATTATATAAACTAACATACTCTTCATTTAGACCAGGGGTTTTCAACGTTTTTCAGGCCAGGGACCCCCAAACAGATGGCGAACTGGGCCAGGGACCCCCTACTATATATACGGTATAGAATTGTGTTTTATATTAAATTGAGCTTAGTGTCATGGATAAACATTGCTACTCTGTTATGGTACATCCAATACAAGGAAATAATACACAGGTTAATACTGTATTTTACACTCTAAAATATAAAATTATATTATTTTAAAGTGAAATCAAAAGATTTCGCGACCCCCCCTGCAGTACCTCCGCAACCCCCTGTTGAAGACCTCTGATTTAGACCATAGATTGATAGATTCCCATCAAGTGCTTTCTCATAAGAGTCATGTGAAATCAACTGCAAGACACTATCTCAGACAGTAGTTTCTGTGACATGATGCAACATCAGAGTAACAGAAAGGACTAAGTAGGCGGGGGTAAATGTTCAAACTAAAATATGTTCATCGCTCATGGTTTGAAATCAGGTATAGGTGCTTTAAAAAACACAGAGGAACAGCCTAAATATGCTGGAATCATGAAACCTGTGTGGCTGGAATACAATTGTCAGTTTTGACTCGATAATGTGGAGGAGAAGTCATGAATATATGTGAATATATTTACTGCATGTGCATAGAGTCCTGCCTGTGCGGTCATATAGACCCCGGCTTATGTATGAGCTGAGGAACCGTGGACATAATGTGATGCTCCATATGGAAACTAATGATACACACATCATCATAATCATACACCTAGCCCACATATGTCATCTGGCTTTTCACTTCATCACTTTTACCCCTTCATTCACTCCACTTAGTTCAGTCGTCACCAAAATACATTTTGAAGCCTGTGACGGAGTTCTATTCCTGGGTAATGACGATGACATAGTCAGAAGGATGTTTTTGATTATTTAATTATTGATGTTCCCAAAAAAGTTTGAAGAGCACTATATACAAGACAGTGAAACAAAAAGGTATTTACAATATGTACGCACAACCGCAGAAATCTGCTTCATAAATCATAAACTAGGTTGTTACCTTCTGTGTACAAGTCCTGGTCCAGACTGACTGAGGGCCTGTTTACACGAGAACGCTTACGGGTAAAAACAACAAAATATTTTATCGGAAGTGCCTTTCGTTTACACGGTGACGGCATTTTTGGGGCCTAAGAACGCAAAAATCTGAA
Source organism: Paratrypauchen microcephalus (assembly GCA_036785185.1). Lineage (NCBI taxonomy): Eukaryota > Metazoa > Chordata > Actinopteri > Gobiiformes > Gobiidae > Paratrypauchen > Paratrypauchen microcephalus. The sequence goes on along the minus strand of JAVJIX010000106.1, from coordinate 1,108,339 downwards.
ACCACCCTCCAGAGTGGAAAAGTTAAATACGCTCCGCTGTAGCATTTCCGTGTAAACTGCCCAAGACGCAAAACTGGTCAGATCTGCTCACGTCGTGTACGTGTTTACGTCCCATAGATGCGGCATACCTTGATACCATGGATGTTCCAGCTCTGCTGGCAGCTCTAGTCAACATACAAGAGTAATTTCAATAATTGTATAAATCGCACCCACACACGTCTACAGTCTTTTCTCTTCTTCTCGTACAAGTCTTTCTCACACTCTCACAGTCACACAGACGGCCAAGACAAGCGACTTCCGCATGAGGCTCTTCAAATATAAAACCCGATGTGATTTTATATTTTCTAATTCACTATAATCCTCCTGTAATGTAACTATTTTCAGTACAATATTCAAAAACATGTAAACAAAAATACAAGTCACTGAAATGTTTGGAGCGGAACTTAAGAACTCATTTAAAACGCAACTAGAACATTTTATTTTGAAGTTTTAGCTTTCTCTTTTCCGGTACAGTCGTGGTTAGAAATGTAACTTGACGCTGTTGTGATTTTTTTTTTTTTCAATCCAGTTATTTACAGCGCCTCCCTTCGCTGGCTTTTGCGTCCACTTTTGCGTCTTCGTATAAACAAACATTTCCTGTTGAGAACGCTCATCTAAACGTCTTCTGTTTTGATCGTCGCCGTATAAACGTAGCCTGAGGGAGGGAGAGTCGCTCTTTTATCCACCAAGTTTCCTCCCCCAAGCTAATTCACACAAAAATACTGGTTTTCACTGCTAAAAGACAAATTAACAATAATTTAAAAAATATAGGAAAATACATTTTACAAGGCCCACGAGCTGACTCTGACCGTTCTGCGAAATGTTGCTTGGAATTAAGAAAATAAAACCTATTTTCAAAATTGTACATAATGCATTTGTACTAATGATCATCTGTCGGACGTGCTTCACATCTCCACCTCAAACATGAACCTGGCTTTGATGCACTTGTTAAAGCTCAACAGAGGCTAGATTTCCCTCACTGATCAAGAAAAAAAAAACATTTAATGCTAACTTTGACTTTTTTTCTACACAGTTTGGCAGTTGGGCAAAAAAATGTTGTGACATTCCTTGTATTATATTATTTGGCAAACAAAGACATTGTGGTGTCTTAATACAAAGTTAAGAAAGTTAAACTCAGAAAGCATTGTGGAGTTAATGTGACTGAAAAAGAGTTACAAATGTTTCACGTTTACCATTGTTTTGAATTATTTTATTGAATAAATTCACTTTTTGTAAGACCTCACTCTCTCATTACTTAATAATAACACATAATTGACCAGCTCCTGTAAACAATGCCATTTACTGATTTCAACGTAGAAATAAAATTAAATACCAGCCCGGCCCTCCACAATATTTTCTGCTTCTCATTTGGCCCCTGGGGAAAAATAATTGCCCACCCCTGTTTTACCACATGACCATGTCTCTGTGCAGGGCTCTCAAGTCTCACACACTGAGTGTGACACACGCAATTCGACGTGTTCACACGCCACACATGGCATTTCTCACGCTGATTTCTTTTTAATTTTTTTTTTTTTTTTTTTTTTTTGTGCCCAGAAAATCGGTCTGTGTGGCTTAGTTTATGCAGGCTCCACGCGTTTTCAGCGAAAAAAACTCCGGGCGCATGGTCCGAGCTAGGCTGGAGCAGATGCGCCGTCCCCCGGGCACGTCCTGAGCCTCAGGCCTAGTCCCCACGACAACGTTCCTGTTTTTTTTTTTACCAGGGGTGAAAAAAAGTGTCGTCCACACACGTGTTGGATCAGAAAACATTCGTGTCAAGATGAGCACGGAGCGCTGAGTGAAAACGATGTAGTACATATGTCACACCGATAAGTGGCGCTGTAAACCGGAAAGAGCCAGAGCCACCGGAAACGCAAGACAACAAAGAGCACATGTGCAGAAAGTCCTTTCTCTTTCGTAAACAAGCAAACACGTGTACTTTAGGGACCGTCAAAAAAAGCGAATTTATTTTGTCCCCCTGCTCCACCAATGTAGCAGCGACTCCCTCCGGTAATGTGAAAATGTTGACCGTCCCTAACATAGACAGACGCCACAAAACGAAGATTTGCGCTGCGTGAGCAGAGTTTTTGCCTATAAATCGATAGTTAGTATTACTTGCTATCGTTTTATTAGATAGACATTAACAAGTAGAACTCTCGTTAACCTTGCTCGTGTTATTTAGGCAAAATGCTTGTTTGGATCTTACTACGGGAATGTTAAACATACTTGGACATTATGTTGGCTTTTTGGCGAGAATATACAACCGGGGACCATCACAACGAGCAGCTATATATTTTTGTGTGTGATACTGCATGTGCCTGTTTGAAAAAGGTAAATTTTCATTCAATAAAAAAGACAAGAAATGGTTGCTCTTTTTCTTTATTTACAGCACACAACACACTCATATTGGTATGGGCTCCTCATTGTCCACTATCTGCCTTTTCAGCGATGGGATCTTTCCAGTTTTAAAATACGTGTTCGTTTTTCGCCTGCCACACGACAACGCGACGGGGGGCGTTCTCCGACTTCTCCACTCTGGAACCCGTTTTTAAAAAACACCGTTCTCACCCCCAAAAACGCCGGCGCCGTCTGGACGACAGGGCCAAACGCACACAAACTTCCCCGTTTCCTCCAAAAAACGTTGTCGTGGGGACAGGCCCTCAGTCCCGGTGCCACGTCTCCTCTGAGACGCACCGACTCCGGTCCCGGTGTCTCCTTCTGTGCGTAACTTGTCCCCCCCGACAGCTTACGCGCGGAATACGCGCGCCCCAGAGCCGAACTGCCCATGGTGAGACGCGGGCCCGGTGCATTAACCAGACTCTTACATGAATCCGTTAAAAATGTCCCGCTCCCCCCCGCCCCGGTCCCTCCTCCCCGCCCCTCTCAGCGCGATGATAAAACAAACTGAGAACCATCAGGTAATAACTTCATTTATATAATTGTTATTAGTTGCTTTGTAGTTTAAGTTTGCTCTTTAGACAAACAGGGCTCTCAACACGCAATTCGACGTGGCGCCCCCCCCCCCGCTCAAAACTTGAGAGCCCTGTTCTTATGGGTGAGTCATATCAGATTATTTCTGCATCTATTTCGGCACTAAACCAGAACTAAACCAGGACTAAACCAAGACTAAACCAGAACTAAACCAGAACTAAACCAGGACTAAACAAGGACTAAACCAGAACTAAACCAGGACTAAACCAAGACTAAACCAGGTCTACACCAGGACTAAACCAGAACTAAACCAGGACTAAACCAGAACTAAACCAGGACTTAACCAAAACTAAACCAAGACTAAGCCAGGACTAAACCAGGTCTAAACCAGGACTAAGCCAAGACTAAACCAGATCTAAACCAGGACTAGACCAGAACTAAACCAGGACTAGACCAGGACTAAACCAGAACTAAACCAGGACTAAACCAGAACTAAACCAGAACTAAACCAGGACTAGACCAGGACTAAACCAGGTCTAAACCAGGACTAAACCAGGTCTAAGCCAAGACTAAACCAGATCTAAACCGGGTCTAAACCAGGACTAAACTGGGACTAAACCAGGACTAAACCAGGACTTAACCAAAACTAAACCAAGACTAAGCCAGGACTAAACCAGGTCTAAACCAGGACTAAGCCAAGACTAAACCAGATCTAAACCGGGTCTAAACCAGCACTAAACCAGGTCTAAACTAGGACTAAACCAGGTCTAAACCAGGACTAAGCCAAGACTAAACCAGATCTAAACCGGGTCTAAACCAGGACTAAACCGGGACTAAACCAAAACTAAATCATGTCTAAACCAAGACTAAGCCAGGACTAAAACAGGTCCAAACCAGGACAAAACCAGGACTAAACCAAGACTAAACCAAGACTAAACCAAGACTGTGTGTGATAACATATTATCCTGTGCATTATTGAATGATAATATGGACTTTTAGTTATAAAAGCATTTCCATATTAACAAAGTACCTTCTAATTCTACTGCTGCTACTACTGCTCACACCCCCCCCCCGCTCCTCAGAAATCTCACTCCTAGCAATCTTCAAAACTTGAGAGCCCTGTCTCTGTGCCTGTAGCAGAACCAGGAAAAATAGTATTGTAAATGTAGTGTTTGAGTGTGTATTGATTATATTTCTTACATTTCATATTGTTATTCTCACCTGCTCAGGGACTACAGGTGGAAACTAGCTTCAGCTATAATCTGGTGTAAAGAATCTTTAATGTTTTTGCACATTGTCCCTGTCAAATAAACTAATAAAAGAAAAGAAAAAAGAATATGGATAATTTACCGTGGCAAACAATATTTTGCGACAACGTCACTGACGCCAATGTCCTGCACGACGATGGAAACAGGAAGAACAAACGTATAAGAGAACTTATCACAAAAGAGTCTATCAGGAAACCAGCTTCTGTTTTTATTTGGAACAATACATTTACAGACATTAACTGGAACAACGTTTGGCTTTTGCCTAGAAAATATTTTATAACTAATAAGATTTGTGAGTTATGTCTGAAAATTCTGCACAGATGTTCCCCTGTTAACGCTGTCATTTCAAAATTTCGCTTAAACATCGATCATCTTTGCTCATTCTGTCACAGCGTTCAAGAAACAGTCGCCCGTGTGTTTTGGGAACGCTCGTACGCTCAAATCTTTTGGAATGACATATTTCTGTTTGTGAATAGAATGCTTGGTACAAACCTACAATTGAATGTAAAACATGTACTATTTGGTGTCTTTGAGAAAGATATTCCTGCAAGAACAATGTATGTGTTGAAATTGCTCTTCATCCTGTCAAAATTTCATATCCATTGCTGTAAATTTTCTAGTCAGAAACCCAAATTTGTTATATTTCAGTCCCTTTTGTCCTCGTATATAAACTTTTATTGCACAAATCCCAAAGCCATGAAAACAAAAGCACTTTGTATGGAATTTGAAATATAAAATGTGAATGTATTGATAATTTCTCTATATTTGTACAATGCAGAATCCAGAAATTGCACACGATGAGCCATGTGGATATGAATTCTTAAAGGTCCCATGGCATGAAATTTTCACTTTCTGAGGTTTTTGAACGTTAATGTGAGCTCCCCTACCCTGTTTAGCCCCCCCCATGGTTAAAAGTTGTGAAATGTCTAAACTGAGCATTTGCGATCCTTTTCTGCATTACAAAAAATCGGAGCTCAAACGGGCGATTTTGAACAAGGCACCTTATTGACGTCAGATCGAAAAAAGAAATGCAAATGCAGTTCCACCCCCGTCTGTCTGTACTCAGCGTCTCTGTAAATCACGCCCAGAGAGTTTGGACTGCGAATGCGCTAGGCAATGCGAAATGCGTTTTTTTATTTGCCTGGAGGCACGTCCGAGTGTTTCTAGGCTCGGAAGTCCTTTATCTGAGCCTCTGGACCTTTGAACAGCAGTGGTTTAATTTTATTTTATGTGGAAATGTGTTTATTTTTCAATGGAACGCTTCAAATCTCTCCCCCCGTGCAAAAACATGGAAATGGATCAGCTGAGAGCTAGAGCGGAGAGCGGAGAGTTTGGCCACACCCCCACCCTCTACTATTGGCCATCTCTTTTCTCCTCATTTGCATTCAAGCAACAACGCCCATTATGGCCTGTTCAGAGAGAAAAAAAATACTCTTTCTCATCTTATCTCTGTTTCTCATGTGTTGATTTTGAAGAAGGATTTATTTACAGTATTAGGGAACCATTAAGGAGCAATATAAAAGCATCAAGAAGGATCTTTAAGCCTATTATGTTGTACATTTGAAAAAAAAAAAAAAGCTAGAAACAGGAAGTGAGGCGCTCGGTTTGACAGTGGGTGATGGATACTGGTTTGAAGTTTGTTGGAAAACAAAATTATGGACATGGATGATTTAACAGTGAACTTAAACGGAGCGGACAGACGGGAAGTGGAAAATGAATGAAACCAGGTGAGTGTCCAGAGTGGGCTGTTTGAAGAAGAAGAAGAAGAAGAAGAAGAAGAAGAAGAAGAAGAAGAAGAAGTGACTTTATTGATCTCACACAGGAGAAATTGTTCTCTGCATTTAACTCATCCTGTTACTAGGAGCAGTGGGCAGCACATTACTGCGCCCGGGGACCATCTCCATGATCTTCTTGCTTCGGCTTGGTCAGGACCTCAGCTGGAGGATTTTACCCATGGTGCATGTTTTTGGGTTGATGGGGGAAACCGGAGTGCCCGGAGGAAACCCACCCAGACACAGGGAGAACATGCAAACTCCACACAGAAAGGCCCGAGTAATGCAGATTATTAAGTTTTTTTTTGTCTAACTCTGGGGCCGTTTAGACGAGGATGACTGCGACTGAAAACGACAAAATATTTTATCGGAAGTGTCTCGTTTACACGGCGGCGCCGCCGTCGGGCTCTGAAACTGCAAAAATCTGAAGACTCCTTCCAGAGTGTGGAGTTCTGAAGACGGCCTGGGTCGCGTCTCCGTCTAAACGGCAAGAAGCATGTTCACGTCGCATACACATGACGTCACAGTGGATGCGCCAAGCCGGTAAAAACAATAACAAACATGTCTGACTACCTTGATACCACGGATGTTCAAGTTGCGCTAGCAGCTCTAGTCAACATACAAGAGTCATTTCAACAATTGTATAAAATGAATACGGATAACATAGGTGAACAGAGACGGGTAAAATAAACTATTAGAAAATGACAATTTTGCGCATGCTCGCCGACATGCCGCTGCTCTATCACAGTGCCACCTAGCGGCCTGGCATGCATACTCAATCGAATTCGCCCACTTTTGCGTCTTCGTATAAGCAAACATTTCCTGTTGAGAATGCTCGTCTAAAAAATTGAAGACGAGACGCCACTTTTGCGTCTTCTGTTTTAATCGTCGCCGTATAAACGTAGCCTCTATCAGCCTGTTCACCTTCAGCGGATGTCTACGCCGAAGTTTACAAACAAACAAGCTTTATAAACAAGCTTTATTTCATGTTCCAGGGAAGTTACCGGGCCTACTTACATGGGCTCCAGAAAGCGAGCCGAACCGGGATCAGCTGAGAGTGTCAGAGGTAAGCCGGTGTCAACACACGTAATCTTTAGAAGGAAACCCATACAGGTTAATATATAAAAAACTAAAACAAAACAAAAAACGCACTATCCCTTTAATCTGCAGATAGAATCTCATTCACAGAATCTGAACAGGCCATGGCTCATGTGAAGCTCAGAACCTCCAGAATTCACTCACTGAGCTGCAGAGGCTGCACTAGCACTAACTCATGATTATCTGAGTATATTCATAAGGAGCTGGGGTTTAGGTAGTGACCATTCAGATCAGAGAGAGGCATTTTAGACTTAGACAAACTTTATTGATCCACAAGGGATTATTATTTGGAAAGAGAAGCTCACACATCACAATATATAATAAAAACAAAGAGGAAAAAAAATATAAATGGTATAATAAATTCTAAATAAGCTAAAATAGCAAGAGACTGGAGTCAAATAAGGCATAATTACACAATTGTATATGTCTGATTTAAATATGCCAAGAATGTCCAGTGAAAAATCAACTATTAAGACCTGGTAAATATCATAAATCAAAATTAAGATCAAAATTGTAATTTCGCATTTTTACTTGGTATTTTCCAGCATTCCGCACATCTCACTTTGATATCAACAAACCCGCCTATCATACAACGATAAATATAAAAGATGAACAGCTTTACGCTCCTCATAATTCATCATTCATTTTGCATTAGCGCAGATGTCAGAAGAGCCCGTCCCCCTCACACTCAGGAGCTTGGGGGTGTGACCTTGAGTGGAGAGAGGTGACAGCTCCACAGCGCCCCCTCCTGACCCCTCGCTGGCCCCGACAGCAGTGAGGGCCCCAGGCTTGGACACGCTGCACCAGAGGAGCAGACAAAACATGTTTGTTTGGGCTGTGCGCAGTATCTTTGCTGTTCCTGTACTGCACTTTTCTGGACTGAGATATCTGATGTTGTTTTACTTTTCCTTGACAACAGTACACATTTTGGTTGTCTGGTGTAGGGTCAGCCTTGTCTGTGGTTGCTTTGGTATTGATTTGCCAGAAATAACAGATATACAGCTCTGGAAAAAAATAAGAGACCACTGCAAAATGATCAGTTTTTCTGATTTTACTACTTATAAATATGTTTTTGGGCAAAAGGAACATTTTTGTTTGACTCTATAAACTACTCACAACATTTCCCCCAAATTCCAAATAAAAAATATCATCATTTAGAGCATTTATTTGCAGAAAATGAAAAATGGTTCAAATAACTAAAAAGATACATGTTTTCAGACCTCAAACAATGCAAAGAAACAAGATCAAATTCATTTTAAAACAACATAATACTAATGTTTACACTTAAGAAGAGTTCAGAAATCAATATTTGGTGCAATAACCCTTATTTTTAATCACAGCTTTCATGCGTGTTGGCATGCTCTCCACAAGTCTTTCACATTGTTCTTGGGTGACTTTATTCCACTCCTGGTGCAAGAACTGAAGTACACTGCCTGACAAAAGTATTAGGACGATTGTGTATTTCTGAACTTTCATAAATAATGATAACAAGACGTATTGGTAATGACAACAAATCAATTTATTGATATATTAAAGCAAATTTCATCATGTGTTAAGGCATATTATTGCAAAAAGGGGGACTCATCGCAGTGTAGGTCTAACTCAGGTCTAAACCAGGACTAGACTAGGACTATCTTCCTAATACTTTTGTCAGGTAGTGTAGCTCAGCTTTGTGTTTGTGTTGGAATTCAACAGACGCTGGAATGGAATGGCTGTAATACATGTAGAGATGCTGATTTCAGAAAAAAAATGCAGTGGTCTCTTATTTTTTTCCAGAGCTGTATATACTCTTTCAATCTCAGTCACCACATCCATACAGTATTTACATATTCACAGTTCATGTTGCTGTATTCATGTAGGGCAGATTAATGTGTGTAGGTTTGTTTGGTTAAAAGCCATTGTTTGGTCAGTAGGGCTGGGTATTATTAAGAAATTTGACCAGAGGAGACTGTAACATACAGACACGCAGGACCAAATTTGGCCAAATGGTGACGTCTATCAGAGGGTCACAGTCATGGAACACATCACCTGCTCATGTCAGGAACTGTGGGTCCTCTTCAACCTTCAAGAACACTCTGAAACATTGGTTGAAAAATAATCAAACATGCTCTCACAGGTAGATGTTCTTCTTCTCGAGGCCTCATAAACTCAGAGAATGGTCTGTTGTGGTGAACTTGCCGTCATGTCCATGTGCACTTCTGTCTCTTCTGTGTGTTCCTCTAAATGTTCTTCTGTTCTGACCTGCCTTAGTGCTAATTACGGCATATTTACATTGATGCTTGATCAAAACAAACAAAGAAAACAATAGGGCTAGCCAGGTCAGGTCCAGAGGTGTGAAAACATCCATTATGGTACTGAATTGGTATGCTAAACAAGACCTGACAGAAACTGAAAAACAAAGAGGTGGGATAATTTCAGAGGAATTTCATTGTTGTTATCTCCTCCCTGCAGCTAGATATAAGCAGTGTCCATCAGCACTCTAGCCAGAACTGATGAAGTAGCTTGGATGAGCTGCGAAACGTCTTCGACCAAATAAACTTTGTCCAGTTGACAAATTGAATTTCTCCTTTTACCATGGATTCTACCTGGACGACTGAGGGATTCTTCACACTTCACTTACACTGATGCTGTTTGTTGTCATATTGATTACTATGGATTGTCCAAATTAAATAAATGATTCATATTGCAGGATTTACCTCGTGGGACCTGAATTTAGGGTTTAAAAAGTCGTTCAGGTCTAGTGCCAACACTCTAAATCGAGAATGTGTGCACAACATCAAAACATGGATTCCATCTTGGCCTCTGCAAAGATACACAAGCCCCCAAAAATATAAAAAACAAGATAAACTGTGTAAATGTTATGTGTGAAGGGCTGAAAGAAAGACTGCAGCTTAGAGCAGAAGACGGAGCGAAGCTGACGATCTAAAATAGCTCCTTCTGTGGGGTAAAGGAGGCTGGGTACGCCTTATGTGCCAAGATAGACGTGTTCATTAGCACTACTGAAGACAACATTAGAGGAAGGTGAGGGGGAAAAAAAGTAAAATGAAAAAATATATTAAATGGTTGTATTTATCCAATGATTTGTACTTTTACTTGTATAAAGTTATTTTCTATTTAACATCACCATTTTAATTCTTTTTTTTATTCAAAATCCCTGAATTTTCACTGTTACCATTCAAATACCGAGCAGAGACGTGTGGAGAGGCTCCAGCCGTTGGTGCCTCACATGGACTGACTGTGCTGTAGCTCAGCAGTGACAGATTCTGCGCTAAAGCGGTGGTGAAAAGGCGCCGGGTGAGGCTCGTAGTTACCTGGCCTCATGGTCGAGGCACTCGTGAGCCCAGGGATACAAGATACAATTTAGAGTTAGCAAGTCAAGTTTAGCAATCCGTTCACTTTTTTTTCTTCTTGTCTGGCCCGACTTTTTAAATGGAGGAAGATTTCATATTAAAGCTCAAGCAGTTTTTTAAACTGGACTTTCGGTCGAAGCAGGAGGTTATAGTTAAAGGAAGACCAACGCTGGAGGTAAAGGGTTTGCTACAGACTACGCGACGATAGACTCGCTCTTTTCAAACAGCGTGTTAAAAAATCGTCTTTTCTGCTTTTCCTGCCTTTTTTTCTCAACCTGCTGTGACAATGTCTGGACTCAGATGGATATTGTGACCTGAAAAATTTGCAAAGAAGCCTCGTTAAACATGAACGGTCCACCACTCACATTCAGAGCCAGATTGCGCTAAAAACGTCGCTATTTTAAATTATGACGCTACTCGGTGCTCTGGAAAATGCACTGAACAATAATAATTAATTTTCAGCTTCACATCAAAAATATTACGAGCTCCAGTCACTTTCAGGGAGAGAAACTGGCCGGGGGAGAAATTTACTTGCCGACACCTGGTGATGTCACTGATGACGTCAGTCAGCCATGACCCTCACTGGACGCCACTGCTAACCAGGGTGTTAGAACCTTGGTTGAATAGCAGTAAGTCAGTTCCCACATTTACATGAGAGCTTTAATTCTAATTGAAGGTAAGTTAATTCTGAATAAAAAATAATTCTGCTTTAAAAAGACCACGTAAACACTTAATTCCTACTGAAAATTATTATTCAGAATTAACTTAATTCTGAATTAAGTGGGTGGTTTATTCCTCGTCGTTTATATCCATGTAAACGTTTATTCCGCTTTAAAATAATTCCGGAGGTTCAGCGCTTGCTCGTTGGGTCGCCCTTCTGATGTGATGATGCTCTGTGAAATGGCGGCTCGGAGGAAACGTTGGTCTCAAACCGAAACTGTTATTTTAATAAGTAGGCTAGAAGAACAACAAATAATGAAAAGAGTGGATGGAAAAGATAAAAACTCTAACCAAACCAAGATGATAAAAAAGCAGGTAGCAGCTGATTGCGCATTTTCTCCCGGTCGACGTAAATACGTTCGTGTCCCTGTCCAATCAGAACCCTTCCTGACCCCCAGACATTGAGCAGAATTAAATAAAGCCGATTTAAAGGAGAATTAACGTTTTTTACAATCTGAGCCTTATTTCAGTAATAAAACAAGTTGTTTTACTCACCCATAGCACTTTGGTGTCATATGGAGCACTTCCAGAGATGTTTTAGATTAGCGATTAGCGATTAGCGCTCTCGGGGCATATATGCCCCGAGCATGTAATATATGCCTCAAGCGGTCTCGAAATAACACAAACTTTAGAACTTTTCAAATCATAGAAGCTCAATGTCTTAGTCTACACTTTGACTCGGTTGAGTCAAAACTGGCCTGTAATCCGAGATTTATTCATAGTTTCGAGTAGATGAGGACGCCAGTGCGCATGTGCAGAGTCACAGTTTATTTTGCTCTATTTTGCTCTCGGGACCCAAACATGAAATGCAAAGCTGTAAATTATAGATAAATCTCGGATTACAGGCCACTTTTGACTCAAACAAAGGCGTAGACTAAGACATTGAGCTTCTCTGATTTGAAAAGTGCTAAAGTTTGTGTTATTTCGAGACCGCTCGGGGCATATATTATATGCTCGGGGCATATTAAGCTTGGGGGCTTTTAGCCTTTATTGGTCTCACACACAATGACACACAGTGACACACGGGAGAAATTTGACTTCTGCATTTGACCCATCCTTTTTCAGGAGCAGTGAGCAGCCATCTTTTTCGGCGCCCGGGGGGCAGTACCGTGAAGGGTCTTGCCCAAGGACCCACACTGGTTAGCTCATTGCCCAGGGGGGGTTTGAACCTACAACCTCCAGGGGGAAAGTCCATGACTTACCAGTTGAGCTAACCAGCCGGTGCATATATGCCCCAAGCATATAATATATGCCCCGAGAACGCTAATCGCTAATCTAAAACATCTCTGGAAGTGCTCCATATGACACCAAAGTGTTATGGGTGAGTAAAACAACTTGTTTTATTACCAAAATAAGGCTCAGATGGTAAAAAACGTTAATTCTCCTTTAAAGTCTTTTCCACGTAAACCTCAATTTGGAATTATTATTTCCATGTAAACAATTCATTCAGAATGAAAAAACATCATATATACATGGCCTGTGTTGATTAAACTTAACAAGAGTTGAAAAGGTGGTGCAGGGTCATTTAAAGTTGCACTATTTAATTGCAATAGAGTAGTTCATTTATCTATTTCCCTGCCAGGTCCATCAGGCTGAATCGACAGCTATGATGGACATGTTGACAAGGTAAATACATCTGCTGTATGGTAAAGAACCTATACACTTAATGTTAAAACTTGTATATGACTTACATGAGCCCACAGCAAAATGATCAGTTTCTCTGATTTTACTACTTATAGGTATGCGTTTGGGCAAAAGGAACACTTTTGTTTGAGTCTATATACTACTGACAACATTTCCCCCAAATTCCAAATAAAAATATTATCGTTTAGAGCATTTATTTGCAGAAATAAAAAAACAAAAAAGATATCTTTTCAGACCTCAAACAATGCAAAGAAACAAGATCAAATTCATTTTAAAACAACATAATACTAATGTTTACACTTAAGAAGAATTCAGAAATCAATATTTGGTGCAATAACCCTTATTTTTAATCACAGCTTTCATGCGTCTTGGCATGCTCTCCACAAGTCTTTCACATTGTTCTTGGGTGACTTTATTCCACTCCTGGTGCAAGAACTGAAGTAGCTCAGCTTTGTGTTTGTGTTGGAATTCAACAGACGCTGGAATGGAATGGCTGTAATACATGTAGAGATGCTGATTTCAGAAAAAATGCAGTGGTCTCTTATTTTTTTCCAGAGCTGTATGAGTTATTATACTGATATACTGTGATTTTGAGATTATTACGAGCCACCTTTAATGGGCCGGTACCTGATTTAAACTTATTCTTGTCAAGATAATGTTCTTTTTATGGGCACGGTAGCTCAGTCGGTAGAGTGTTTGTCCACTGATCCAAAGGTGTGTGTGTGTGTGCGTATGGTTCCTTGGTTCCTTCCCTAGATAATACTCCCTACAACTGCACTCTATATAGCTAGAATTGGACATCTTATTTGATATTGTATTTTATACTTTATTACTTACTTTTCTATTTAATTCTTAATTTGTACAGATACACTTATTATCATTTTTATTATGTCTCATCTGACACCGGTCTATTGCTCTTTTTTGCTATTCCATCTATTTTTTTGTTACTCTCTGTTAGATATTATATTTGATGAGTGAGCTACTGTACCCAAATCTATTTCCCTTGTAGATCAATAAATTTTGTCTAAGTCTAAGTCTAAACCTTGAAGGTGGAAAAGCACTATATACAAAAATGTGACCATTACAATTTATATCATGTGTTGCATGGTTAAGGTTGTGTCCCATTACTCTGTCTTATCCCTTTATCTACGTCTTGGTCTTGCCCCTCGACACTGAGCTGAGAGGGCTCAGGGTATGAATGTTCCCCTAAGAAATGGGAAACCACTCGATTACCGTTTGCCTCTACCTGAGCTGCTACGTCTTCAGAGGCGACAACAATTGATGCAAACAAACGTTAACAAATGTCAAGGATTATCGGGTACCTCAGCTCGACATAAAAAACTAGCTTGTTTATACATGAAAGTTCGATGAAAACGATAACGTCGGCTACATAGACATCACTACAAATAAAAACCGCAACAACAGTTCACTAAAAGTAACGTAGAACATAAGCGTCATAATTGTAAACCATGCTACTTTTAATTGATAATTGCAACTGCTGAAAATACATTTATGAGACTCCTTGGCTGGTCGATGTGACGCTGCCATCCTGATCCCAAAACCTGCCTGAGCTTATAGGCGTACCCCTTCGTTTCCAGTCTGGTCGAGAGTTTACTTCGTTTCAAAGGGTATGTAGCCCTCTGTCATGACCCGAGCCCTTGATCAAAATTAGAATCGGGACACCCCTTGCCCTCGCATGAACGAGCAAAACCAAGGGGTAGGGGTAAGACGAAGGGGTAAGACAGAGAATTGGGGCGCAGCCTAAGTCTAAGTCTAAACCTTTTATTATTATATATAAAAATGTGACCATTACAATTTATATCATGTGCTGCATGGTTAAAGCTAAGTATGTGACGTTTGAGATTTAGCTTATTCAATTTTCTGCAAACAGAGTCACTGTTTGTTTGTTTGTTTGTTTGTTTGTTTTATTCTGCTTTTATTGGAGATTGTTTGTTTGCCGGTCAAACATACGTATTTTTGTATCTGTGATACATCTGCGGAGAAAACTTTCCTAATTTGGTTATGTTTTTACCTGACATAATGACAATAAAGACTATTTGATTCTATTGTATTTTTCATGTAGACTTAGGAAATCAACTGCATGGCACTTGTTCAATCAGTAGTAGTAGTCATGGTGCAAAATCACAGCGGCAGAAAGTATTAAGTGGGTGTTCCTGATTCATGGTTCAGGCGCTTCAGATTGTCCATATTGTCGTATTGTCCAAGTCATCTCTACACACAACCACCTTCGCTCACTGATCTACTGGCCTCTTGATAACACGACCATCTCCCCTCCACTGCCCTCAGCCTTTTATTGACCGCAGCTCTAGTGGGTTCTGCTCGGCTGTACACGCTGCTGTTTGTAGTCAGATAAAGCACCCGAGTGTCCCTCGCACTTACCCGCTTCCAAGTCCACTGTCCCTGGGGTAAGGCTCGGCACGATAAGCCCCTCCATGGATGAACGCGCCGCTGCCGTCCATGCACCTCCACCGATCCCAGAGCTTTCAAGGGCAGAGGGGGCAGGCCATGACATGTCTGCATCCCCGTTCATTTCTATTCCAGTCAGTCAGTGGAATGAAATGGAGACAAGAACAGTGGAGTTTGGAGAGGTGCTTAGATTAGTGAGTGAATTATTGCCACAGTTTAAAGGGCTCATCTTTATTGTTGATCTTAAAGAGGGGGTATTTGAATTCAACGGGACATTAACTGCTATCACATAACATTCAGATCACCATGTTAACTTTTATCGTTTTGAAAATGGGCATTAAGTCACTCCCCTTCAGAGCGCTACACATCAGGTTTGTCAAGTTGCTGTGCACAGTTTTGTATCATGTTTTTGTTTATTTATGGAGAATCGCCGTGTGGAAGCATGGGTGACGCAGGCTTGTAGGCTTTTCTTGTGGACTTTTTCTGGTGATGATTCATGGACTTAAAAACTGCACAGGGTTTCTACCTGTGACGCAACAATAATAATGCATTTTATTTAAAAGCGCCTTTCAGAACATCTAAGGACACTGCACAAGGTTAAAATGAATAAAAAGCACAAACAAACAATACAATAAAACAAGATAAAAACAAAATCAGAGTGGAGTGATTGGCTATGAGAGGTAGGACAGTCTGAACAGGTGGGTTCTGAGTATGGATTTAAAGAGTGGGAGAGAGTCTATATTCCGGAGGTCAGGAGGGAGAGAGTTCCAGAGCTGAGGAGCAGAGCGGCTGAAGGCTCTGCTCCCCATGGTGACGAGACGGGCAGAGGGGACAGAGAGCTGAAGAGAGGAGGAAGAGCGGAGGGTGCGGGATGGAGTGGTGATGTGGATGAGGTCAGATATGTATGGTGGGGCTAGGTTGTGTAATGCTTTGAATGTGGTAATGAGTATTTTGAAGTGAATTCGCTGTTTTATTGGTAGCCAGTGGAGTTCTTGTAGTACGGGGGTGATGTGATGGACAGTGGGGGTCCGAGTGATGATCCGGGCTGCAGAGTTCTGTAGGAGCTGCAGTTTCTGAAGGGATTTGTTGGGGAGACCAAAAAGAAGAGAGTTACAGTAATCGATGCGAGAGGTGACATGGCTGTGGACTAGGATGGCAGTGGTGTGAGGAGTGAGGGAGGGGCGGAGACGAGAGATGTTGCGTAAGTGGAAGTATGCAGACCGGGTGACATTATTGATGTGAGAGTGAAATGAAAGTGTGCTGTCGAGGATGACACCCAGACTCTTGACCTGGGTTTTCCTGGACCAGGCAATGGTCCTTTTACAGAGGAATACTGAAACCAGTGTGAATGAAGCAAAATACAAATCCAGGTATGTTTTTACTGAGGGAACATGCTTAAATCAACCAAATAAGTTTATGCATCCCCTAGTGACAATTTAAAAGCTCCAAAAATTAAATTATGCATAATATATATTTGTTTTAGGGCTGTCAGTTTAACATGTTAATTAGATTAATTAATGACACTGTAAATTAACATGTTATAAAAATGTATGCAATTAATTATGAGCGGCAATTCAATACGCACATTTTAAATTTGTCCCATTGAAGGACCTGTAGGCGACTTGGCAGTGGCATCACTTCCACTTGTGTCGCTAATCAAACAAATAAATCCTGGAGGAAACTGACATGGACTCAACTCAGGGGGCAAGGCGAGCTAATCACTGCCAGGGCCTTCGAACGGCAACTTTATTTTTAAAAAAAGAATGAAGACGGGACGATCAACAAGAAAGCGGTGATTTGTAGTGTTTGTAAAAAAGAATTTTCCGATCACCAAAGCTGCCAGCCTGACGGATCATTTGAACGATAAACACGCCCGGACAAGTTCCATCGTTACCGGTGATAGAGCGAGCGTGAGCGCACTTCAACAAACCACCAAACCAACAAACCATCAAACCACCAAACCAACAAACCACCAAACTAACAACCCAACAAATCACCAAACCAACAAACAACCAAACCAACAAACCACCAAACCAACAAACCACCAAACCACCAAATCAACAAACCACCAAACTAACAAACCAACAAACCACCAAACCACCAAACCAACAAACCATCAAACCACCAAACCAACAAACCACCAAACTAACAAACCAACAAACCACCAAACCAACAAACAACCAAACCAACAAACCACCAAACCAACAAACCATCAAACCACCAAATCAACAAACCACCAAACTAACAAACCAACAAACCACCAAACCACCAAACTAACAAACCAACAAACCACCAAACCACCAAACTAACAAACCAACCAACCAACAAACCAACAAACCACCAAACCACCAAACCAACAAACCACCAAACCAACAAACCAACAAACCAACAAACAACCAAACCACGCTCACAGAATTTGGGAAACGAATGAGCAAAGCGTCTCTTTCCCTCATGAGATTAAAATGCGATTAATTCGATTAAATAATTACAAATCCTGTAATTAATTAAAATAATCCTGTAATTAATAAACATAATTAATTAAAATAATAATCCTGTAATTAATAAAAATAATAAATCCTGTAATTAATAATAAAATAATTAAATAAAGGTATTTGTTAAATTACAGAACTCAAAATACACAGAAAAACATGCATGGGTCACCGCTCCACAGATCTGCCCTAAAACTTGGCGTGGGGGCATCACCTGCTTTTCTCCGTGGAGATGGATAAGCCTAATGCCATACTGTGGAACATGTCCTGCAAAGAAATTAAATTTACATTGGGCAGGTCCCATTTGCCAGAAAAGTCCAAACAAGTGCCCACGTTTCCACAAAACACACCACAGCTTCAAGAGCAGAGGAGCGGAATATTAAGCTGCATTTATTCAAATACTTCTCAGAGTACAGTGGTCCCTCGCTCTATCGCGGTTCACTGTTCGCGGCCTCGCTGTTTCGCTGATTGTTTTTTTTTTTTTAAATAGTGTAACATTTTTTTTTATAGTGAAACATTGGCTGATTGGCTAAGAGACTGTAGACCTTTGCCAATTGATAGATGGGGGATGCAGGGGGGACTGGGACTAGAACAAGACTAGACCAGGACTAAACATGGACTAAACCAGGTCTAGACCAGAACTAAACCAGGTCTAAACCAGGTCTAAACCAGGTCTAAACCTGGAGTGGTCCTGGACTAAACCAGGACTGGACCAGGTCTAGACCTGGACAAAACCGGGACTAGACCAGGTCTAAACCAGGATTAAATCACCCCGTGCAGCTCTTTGCTGGTTTCGTGCGGCTCTTGCGTCCGTTTGTGCATGTTCAGTTTGTGGCTCGGGCTGCGAGGACATGGTCCCGAGGGGGAGGCATGGTTCGGGCGCCGCGGTTCGATCTCGTGCTCGCAGCCCAGGCCTCGCGCCGGTCGTGCTGCTCTGCTCACGGATTTGACCACGCGCACCTCTCCAAGCGGTTGGTGAGCGTTGGGTCCTGGGACTTGGCAGTGCCGTTGGATGAGCGCGGTGCTTCCTGCAGATCCAGTGACTCATGTCTCCGCTCCCCTTGCGCTCCCGGCGGAGCCCCCACGCTTCACTATTAATACATTTTGTTGAAAATCTACGAAAAGTTTGAGTGTTTAAACGAGAGAGAAATGTGAGAAAACGTTAATTCCAGTGTTTTAAGGCATTTACAGCCTTAAAACATGTTTAATAATTGTAAAATATAAAGTTGTCCTACTTCGCAGATTTCACTCATTACGGGTTATTTCTGGAACCTAACCCCCGCGATAAACGAGGGACCACTGTATTTGTCAGACACTTTCCTGTTCCTTCTATACGAGTAATGTATTTGACAAGTGTAAGAAAGAGTGACTAAAGGCTTGGAGTATGTCTACAGGGACAAAACCTTTATGTTAACATAAAGGGCTGAAATGACGGAACATTTGTGTTTCTTGCTGCGCTCTTTCAGTTATGATTTAGTTTGTCCCATTTTTGTGTCTGTCCTTAGAAAACACCAGATTTATCACTTATGTCTCTGCACCTTTCTGCCCCTAAAAGCACACATAATAGCTCCGCATCTGCTTCTCTTATGGCTGGAGATCAGAGAATATGCATACTGTGGTTTAAAATGACTTTAAACTGCTTAATTAATCAAGTTTGGTATAAATGACTGATCTAAACCTGTGTAAAAAAAGTAACTAAAACGTCTATAGTAGTAGTATCTTCTGTGTGTACTATTCACTTTTACTTAAGATAGATATTTTGAGCTTAATGCCATGTTATTACATTGTTCCCTCATCAAAAACATGCCTGAAGAGGTTTTAAAAGTCATCCATACATGTTTTTTTAGCAATCTCTTTGCATCTTCCACGCTCCCACGCGACAATTCTCCATGAATATAAAACAATACACTACAACTTCACAAACCTGACGTGATGTGCTGTAGTTTCATGAGCAGGATCCATGCTGATTGTGATTATGCTCTGATGGGGAAGTGACTTAGAGCGGAGAGCAAAGAGAGGCATCAAAATCGAAAGTGAAACACATAAAACGTGTTAATAGGTTGTTTTCAACGAATATAGCATTTTCAAAACAAAAAGGTAACATGCTGACCTAAATATGTATGTGTTAGCAGTTAATATGACATAGAAGTAAAATCCTACTTTCAACAGGAGAAAACTAAGGGATTACTCAGACCCCTTCTTTAACAACTTTGACCAGGCCTAGACTGGTAATCGGGCATACCGGGCATTTTCCCGGTGGGCCGACAGTCCTAGGGGCCAATGCTGTTGTTGACCGGCCCAAAATTTAGAGGAAGCGGCCCATTGGTCCATCTTCCACAATGGACAATAGAAGCTTACGAGAGCGGTTCCACCCCTTTCTCTGCAATGATCCCCGACAGTTTCAGTGTTGAGTGTGGAAACATGGAGAAGCGGCAGAAAGGGGGTGTGGAGGAATTAGGGGCTAAAAGATTAAAAAATCTCACTATAGACGCTGCAAAATGTTCTAAAATAACAGACATATTCTCTGGAGGGGTTGGAGCCTCCACATCCTCTGCAGCCCAGGCTGAAGGTGGACAGGGAGAGGAGCAGCCAGAGACTGGACAGGGAACCCAAGGGAACCCAAGGGAACCCAAGGGAACGCAAGGGCACAGCAGGTCAGCAGGTAGTAATGTGAGGATAATACCAGGACTTTTAGGTGATGGACAGGCATGAAAATCGCAGTTTTGAAGCCAAAACGGGGGACCTACGTGAATCGTGTAGATTTGATGAGAAAAGGGGTTTTTTTCCGCTTCATTTCCACAGGAATTTGGCCTGGGGTGCCAGCCAACGTGCTCCCGACCTTGTGTGCAAGATGCATTTTAAATATACTGTTGTAGTGTGTGTGAAGTTACTGCGAGTTTGCTGGTGGTTTTTGAAAGCTGGGATTTTTCCTTTAAATGTTGCGCCCTGGTTTCCCCTCGCCCAAGATGTAATAATAATAAAATACTTTGCTTCGGGGAACACAAACATAAATGTGTCCAACCGCGGGAAAATCAATCCCAAGTCGTCCCAGAGGCGTTTTGAGTTATTCACAGATTCCGAAAGTATAGATTCTAAGCTTTCCAATGATGTCTTACACATGAAAATCTTAGTCCATTGTGCTCCGCTAATTATTAGGGGCTGGTCTAAGCCAAAAATGCCAGGGCTGATATTTGTCCCAGTCCAGCCTTGACTTTGACAGTAGAACATGAAATTGTAATTTTACTTTTAGCTACTTTTCCTTGAGTACAAACTTTAACCACTGCAGTTTGGTTAGGACGCAAAAGCATTCTAGATTTAAAAATATATATGTCGATGGAATATTGTGGCACTTTTGTTTTCTTTGTTACTGCAGACAGTTTTATTAGAGTTTCTTTTCACACATTAACACCTGAGTCCCTCTGATGTAGCACAGGTGTAATACAGATTGCTCTTACTGGATTGTGTAAAATTATTCATTCATTTTTTTTAACCTATAAGTTGGATGTTGTAAAAAACAAACATTAAATCCATCCATAAGCAGAGATTGCAGGTGAAGAGTCGTGTTGTTAAAGGTTGAGTGCTGATCGGTCTGTGAGATCAAGAGATAAAATGAATGTTGAAAAGCTAAACACATACACACATTTTGCAATTTTTTAAACATGTTATAACCTTGTATAATGTATAACCCTCATCAAAAACATCAATTATGTTTCATTAGCCCAGTTGTTTTCTCTGAGCAATCGAAAATGTCCCATTTGCATCCCCCCCCCCCCCCGAATTGTTGTATCATAGGTTAAAAATCTGTAAAAGTCCATAAACCATCTTGTGCTCTACTCATACTGTGTTCACAGCATAGTCCACTTCTTTCTACAATCTAAGTGCAAGCCACATGAAGCTCATCGAGGCTAGCAGTTATAGGGGCAAATTTGGAGTTCAAGTTTAAATTTCTGAATTCCAAGTATCCGTGAGTATCATAGTGGTTGCTAACTCTAGCGGGAGCGGGCTCAGGGAAAGAAGGCATCAGGTTTGTCTGTTATTAATGTTAATATCTTCATGTAAGGAGGACATAAGAGGGAAATAAAAACCAGGATCATTGAGAGTGGGTCAGTACAAACATTTTAAGACTGAGAATGCACACCAATATTCACTTCCTATTTGGAACGTGGTGGTTAGTGGGTTATGTTAGAGAAACTAAGCGTTGTCCTCACAAGTCCTGGAGTTATACAGAGGCAGAGACTCCGGAGTCTGAATCAGGAGAAGTTTATTTCCCATTAGTCGGTGACCCGGTGAACTTGAATGCTCCACACTGCATATTAGTACTGGCAATTCAAATGTGCCGATGCTTTGACACAAGGAGGTGACATGCAGACAAGCTGGCTGAGATCATGGATGAGAGAAGCATACCGTAAAGCTTCTGTGAGACGACTTGACCAAAGAAACTGATAATGTCAAAGAACCACACTAACCACAGAGAAATGTCACAAGGAACTGGACGTGTCGCTGTTAAGATTGTAAAGGTCAAGTTAGATCTTATATACTTTATCATACAGTCCATGGCATTTAATAGTAAGGTTACGCTTTTATTTTGGTGACTTCCTGTTTGAGTGAAAGTGATGGTAAAAACGTTTGATACACAAAAGGACGCAAAGTAAAGACAGCAAAAGTCAACGGTGAAAAACAAAAAAACACAGTGAAAGGTTACACATAGCAACAGTCGACAGAGGAACAACGTTTGTTTTATTTGTGAATGTGTATTTGAGCAACTTGCAATTTGAGCGAAATGAATTCTAAAATATGGATAACAGTTAAACACTGTAATGAAGAAGAAGACATGCTTTATTTATCCCGAAATTATTTCTCTGCATTTGACCCATTCTTCAGGAGCAGTGGGCAGCTCATCTTTCAGGCACCCGGGGGACCCATCTCCATGATCTTATTGCTAGGCTTGGTCACGACCTAAGCTGGAGGATTTTACCTGGAGCATGTTTTGGGTTGATGGGGGAAACTGGAGTGCCCGGAGGAAACCCATCCAGACACGGGGAACCTTCTTGCTGTGAAGCGTGAATGCTAGCCACGCCTAATGAGCTAGTAATACGGTGTTCATATGGTAATTTCTGTTATTTTGTTCTAGCTTTTGCATTGGTTATGACAAGGCATGGAAAATTAAAAGTCATTTAACCATCAGTTCTGGCCTTTTAAATTCAACTGGATGCTATAAAGACTATACAGGGGATGCAAAATTCCACAACAGTCTATCTATGTCCAGTTATATATAGAGTCTAGAGTTCACAATTAACACAAGGGCCATGTCCCAATTCCCAGAGTGCACGGTCCGGAGCGTGGTTTGAAGGGGGCTCAGACTGCAGTCAAGTCTGTGCATACTTCCTCAGCCCTGAGTGCAGTCCACGGACCGCATGGCTGTCTGGGCCGACTCCATTTTCTCCCGTAGAAGAAGTAGCACGCGGTGCATCCTGGGATATATGAGTGCGCAAAGCGTGTATTTTCACGTGCTTGGTCCACGCCCCGATTTCCATGGAAACCACTGCGGTCTTCAGCTCAGGTGTTAACTGTGCATGGGACAAAAAAGAAATGGGACAGCAGTCGTCGCGCCGGATGTGACGCACATGCCCTTCAAACCACGCTCCGAACCGTGCACTCTGGGAATTGTTGTGCTCGCGTAGCATTCACATGGGATAAGAATTTTATTTTCCCATTGTTCATGACTGTTGCTGACAGTAGAGGGCGCTCCAACAATTAAATACCTAAAGAGAAATGGAGGGGCAGTTTATAAATGCATTTTCCAAATGTGGACATTAAAGAATGTGAAATACTCTCCCAAGGTGACGAAAAGCTTGAGAAAAGCCACAAGAATGCATGATATGTGTCCTTTAAGAGAAATGTTTTTTTGCTCAGGCAGAATGTCACTGTTCTCCCGGCTGTTCGATTCTGAATATTACGTACATTCAAAGCCCGTTTATTTATTTAAAATCTTTGCATACATATTTCTACTGCCTTAGCACAACTCGTTTAAACACCATTACTGTATTTAAGTGTTCAAACACTCTTTTCCAAGTAACATGTTCCGTTGCGTGCACATTGTTATTTTTAGCCTGGAGTGGTTGTAGCAGAGCCTCTAGCCTCGCACTAACTACCCCAGTGAGCATGTACTGTACCTGCCATGCCCGTGGGCCAGACACAGGGGTGCCTCACAGCTCCGGTTATCCCAAATTGATGACTCTCTTTGGGTGTAGTTGTGGGTGTTTTCCAACCGAGGATCAGTGTTACCCTGGGGGCGCTATAGTGCTGTGCGAGGCCAAGTGCAACACAGTGAAATAGAGACGACATGTTTGATTCTCAGTAAGAGTTACAGTCCATGTGACAGGCTTACATGGGACAATTTGAGTCAGTTTTAATGGGTGGTATTATGCAAAATCTACTTTAAGAAGCTTTCTACCATGTTATAACATTGTCCCTTCATTCAAAACATGCCAAGGTCTTAGGGCCTGGGCACACTGCATGCATATTATTTAGAATCCTATTTCAGAGAATAGGATCCAACCTATATAATGATGCTTTTCATGAGAGTAGGCGCGTATGCCCATCAAATACATAGAGCATGCATCTACAGTGGTACCTCACCTTATGAAATTAATTCGTTCCAGAAGTGGTTTCGTAACGTGAATTTTTCGTAAGTTGAGTAGCCATTTCAATGGAAAAGGCCTGATCCGTTCCAAGGTTTTTTTTTTAATAGTGTAATTTTTTTTTATAGTGTAACATTTGTGTTCTGCATCCTGATTGGAATAAACCAGGTCTAGACCAGAACTAAACCAGGTCTAAACCTGGACTGGACCTGGACTAAACCAGGATTATCCCGGGACATGGCAGTACCGTTGGAGGAGCGCGTTGATCGTGTCTCCGAGCTCCTTGCGCGTTCCGAGAAAGGCAGAGAAAGACGCTCTTTCAGCGGGAATAAGAGCGGGGCGGGCTCTGGTTCTATGTGACTTCCAGAGCCGGGGGGCTGACACTGTGAGCTAACAGGCCGAGAAAGGTGCTCTATCGGCGGGCAAGACCGCGGGGTCTCGCTCAGGGCGGGCTCTGGTTCTATGTGACTTCCAGGTCTAGACCAGAACCGGATCAGGTCCAGACCCGGACCAAACCGGGACCAGACCAGGATTAAATCACCCCGTGCTCGGCAGGCCGAGCCGCGCGGGCCCACGGCCCCGAGGGGGAGGCACGGCCCGGGCGCCGCGGCTCCATCCCGCACCGTGTCGACGTCGCTTTTTGATCCTTCGATGTCGGCTCTTCCTCTTGTGAAGCAGAATTCACCAAGCGTTGGATTGTTCACTCACTAATAGGGAACGTCAGCTGGGTTTAGACCGTCGTGAGACAGGTGAGTTTTACCCTACTGATGATGTGTTGTTGCGATAGAAATCCTGTGTCTCCGCTCCCCTCGCGCGTTCGGCGCTATATTGAGCCGTGTCTCCCCCCACGCTTCACTATCAACACATTCCGTTGAAAATCTATGAAAGTTCGAGTGTTCAAACGAGAGAGAAATGCGAGAAAAGCCCAACTCCAGTCTGAGAAAAGCGTAGAATGCGTGTGGTGAGGCATTTACAGCCCTAAAACATGTAGAACAATTGCAAAATACAAAGTTGTCCTACCTCGTGGACCTCTCCCACCGTGGGCCACCTCTGGAACCTAACCCCGTGTGTTGATAAGTGTATTTATGTTTCGGGGCGTGCATCTCAGCGCGCATTAATTGAATTTTTGAGATTTCGCGTTTCGTTACTTGAATTTTCTTTCGTATCTAGAGACCAAAATTTGACATGAAGGCGTTTCGTAACTTGGATTTTTCGTATGTAGGGTCTTTCGTAAGGTGAGGTACCACTGTATTTCTGTATTTGTGCATTTACCATCAGCACAACATGTCCCTGGGGGAGTTGTGTATTTTTTGAAAGACCCCAGGTCCAGAAAGATAGAAAGAAAGATGTTAATTAGTGCTTGAAAATGTACTTTTGAAATCCTTGCGTTTGCCGTGATCAGCCTGTATAGACGGTAAATACAAGCCTATTCAATCAGTTGTTTTCACTGAAAGGTCCCATGGCATGAAATTTTCACTTTCTGAGGTTTTTGAACGTTAATGTGAGCTCCCCTACCCTGTTTAGGCCCCCCCCCCCATGGCTAAAAGTTGCGAAATGTCTAAACTGAGCATTTGCGGTCCTTTTCTGCGTTAGAAAAAAACACAGCTCAAACGGGCGATTCTGAACAAGGCAACTATGTGACGTCACATCGAAAAATGCAGCTCCACCCCCCGTCTGTGTCTCTACTCAGCGTCTCTGTAAATCACGCCCAGAGAGTTTGGACTGCAGAGGAGCTACGCAATGCGAAATGCCTTTTTTTTATTTGCCTGGAGGCACGTGCGAGTGTTTCTAGGCTCGGAAGTCCTTTATCTGAGCCTGTGGACATCTGAAACAGCAGGGGTTTAATTTTATTTTCTGTGGAAATGTGTTTATTTTTCAATGGAACGCTTCTCATCTCTTCCTCCGCGCAAAAACGCGGAAGTGGGGCCAGCCACAGCGCACAGCTGAAGAGGAAAGAGCAGAGAGTTTGGCCACGCCCCCACCCGCTACTCTGGCCGATCTTTGTCCTCCTCATATGCATTCAAGCAACAACGCCCATAATGGAGCATTCCAGAGATATGTATGACTCTTTCTCATCTTATCTCTCTTTCTCATGCACTGAGTCTTGATTTTGAAGAAGGATTCATTTACAGTATTAGGGAACCATTAAGGAGCCATATAAAAGCATCAAGATGTACCATGTCATGGGACCTTGAAGACTTGCTGAAGACTGCTTACTGCTGGTGCTGCCGGTGTGTCCTCGCGTTCATGGACGGCTGTGTTTTTTGCGAGGTTACGCTCATAAACACTGACGCGTGCAGTGTCCCCAGGCCCTTAGATGTTATCCATGCATATTTGAATAATCTTGCAAACAATACACTACAACTTCACAAACCTG
Organism: Paratrypauchen microcephalus; assembly: GCA_036785185.1. Taxonomy (NCBI): domain Eukaryota; kingdom Metazoa; phylum Chordata; class Actinopteri; order Gobiiformes; family Gobiidae; genus Paratrypauchen; species Paratrypauchen microcephalus. Next base: position 1,081,586 of record JAVJIX010000106.1, on the reverse strand, counting down.
ATGTGATGTACAGTGGTTTTATTAGGAGGGTCCATGCTGAATGTGTCGTGATAGCGCTCTGAAGGGGGAGTGACTTATCGCAGGGAGCTAAAGGAGAGGAGACTCAGAGCATCAAACTGAGGGCCTGTTTACACTGGAAAGCTTACGGGTAAAAACAACAAAAGATTTTATTGGAAGTGCCTTTCGTTTAGACGGTGACGCCGTTTTGGGGGCTTAAAAATACGAAAAACTGAAACCGTCCTCCAAAGTGGAAAACTTGAATACGCTTCGCCGTAGCGTTTTCGTCTACACTGCCCAAGAAGCAAACTCTGGTCAAATCTGCTGACATCGCGCACACGTTTACGTCACATTGGTCCATATATCAGTGTACTTTGTTTGGCAGGACTCCCAGTTCACACCTTGTTGCGCCTTCATTGCTTTGTAGTCTAACGTGGTCTGAAGCAATATTTGAACTTCTTCGTCTGACCACACGATTTTTACCGGTAGCCATGTTTTGTTTTGCTTTTCGTGGCACAGATGAGAAGAAGGAAGATTCTACACATGCGCACAGACATAGTGATAATTTATCACAGCACCACCTAGCCGCCTGGCATGCATACCCAATCCAATTCCACACACTTTTGCGTCACCGTATGCACGCAGATTTCCTCCTGAAAACGCTCGTCTAAACGCGGAATAAAAAGTGAAGACGCGACGCCACTTTTGCGTCTTCTGTTCAGACCGTCATCATATAAACGTAGCCTGAAACTAAAACTAGGTTGTATGTTTTTTGCGGATGTAACATTTTCAAAGCAATAAAAGGTAATATGGTGATCTAAATATGATATACACTATGTTAGCAGGTAATACCCATAGAAGTAAAAAATATCCTCTCTTTACAAAATAAAAGTGTTGTCATTTGATTGGGTTAATTTAATCATAACTATTGTACAATCATTTGGCTCTTGTTAACTTTACAGTTGCTAGGAAACAGTCTTGGAATAATTATCTGCTGTCCATGTAGGCCTACAACCACAAAGTTAAATAATAATAATAAATGATTAGGAAAATGTAATTATAACTGTATTTTAATTAAAAGAGTAGTCCATTTTCTGCATTTAAAACAGAATTAAAAGTGGAGTTTATTCAATACAGGGCTAAACTGGAACTACACTAGAAATAAACATTCATATGCTGCTGGGGCTGTGACGGTATCAGGCAGATTGGACACTTTAGATGCAGTTATATTTAGAGAGGAATGTTAGCCAAGCAGACGCGAGCAATGACCTGACACCTATGGGAAATTAGAGTGTGGACTGAGTGTAATGGAAAGTGCAGTGGAGCTCTCTGTGTGCTCATAGCTCAGAGAAGACACATGGATTCTGCCATTACTTACACAGACAGAGCATTGTTCACGGTGAATCTGAATCTGTTTGTCCCAGTGAGTCATTTGTGCCATTGGCGACGTCAGGTGCTTTTTAGGGATTTCAACTTTCTGTGGAAGTGTTTAAAGTGCCCGTATTACAATATTTTCTGGTCTGCTGTGTGTTATAAAGTTGTTTCCTCAACACAAACGGACCTGGAGTTGTGTTTTCTTTCATTCACACATGTTTAACACACAAACCTGCATATCCTCCTGAGACTGGGACCATTCATTTGTGTCCTTTATAGTGGACACTGAGTTAAGCGGTCTATCTTTTAAGTGTTTTGAGATAGACCCTAGTTTCTGGCTGCACTATGATTGATTGATAAATAAAAAAATAAGAGACCACTGCATTTTTTTCTGAAATCAGCATCTCTACATGTATTACAGCCATTCTATTCCAGCGTCTGTTGAATTCCAACACAAACACAAAGCTGAGCTACTTCAGTTCTTGCACCAGTTCTTTTTATAAGTTTACCTGGCCAGCCAAATGATATCTCTCTGTATTTGCTATACAGCGAGATACCCTTTGGACACCCTCGCTCCACCCTCGCTTCACCCTCGCTCCCCCGGTTAACAATGGACTCCGCGATTCTGATTCGTTCAAAGATGGTGACGTCAGTGCACCCGTTGCCTTTGCCCGCAACGTCACTCTTAGGCAGCGGAAGTTCCTCCTCAGTTTTGAATCAAGATGGCGCATCGGAGAACTGAACGTCCCTTCCATTCAGCTGTAAAATTGGTCTTAAATGACCTAAAACACATCGATTCCTTAAAACCACAGCAGCTGACAGCTCTAGATGCTTTTCTTTTCTTTCTTTTCTTTAGTTTGATTGGTTCACGTCGCTGTCTGTTAACTGTTCTCTGATTGGTTCACTTAGCTGTCTGTCTATGCGCAACGGCAGCGCATTCTGGACCAAGCATTACCAGACTCGCCGCTGGTACAGCGATGAGTCATGGATTCTTCCAGGCAATTTATAAGTAGTAAAATCAGAAAAACTGATAATTTTGCAGTGGTCCCTTATTTTTTTTTTTCCAGAGCTGTAAATAAGAAATTAAAAGGGAGTCTAAAACGTTTTGAGGTGACTGTAGAAGCTTATCAGAGATGTTGGTCATCAAAAAAAAAAAATTGTTTTTGTTACGTCGTTAACTTCACATGGATTTAACTCTATTACAGTCCATTACAGAGGACATGTTACAACATTACGAATAAAATGTAAATGCTAAGGTCACACAAAAAAAAAAAAAAAAATTAAATACACTTTTTTTTTTCGGGTTCCAGGAGGATATTTAGGCTGGGTTCTCTCAAACAGAAAACACTCTACTCCACCTTGTGATCTCATCTGGTAATTATTTAGTGTTATTTGCAGGTCTATCTGGATGTCAAATATGCCTCGGACCCAGAAATCAAATTCCCCATTGTGATTCTCGGCGCACACCACATTGCTGCCAATGGCCCACCACCTGCTGCTTAAGGGTTTCGATTTGGAATCGTCAACCCTCCAGTGTACAACCATCTGCCCTATGCACCACAACCTGGACCACAATACCCCTATCCACCACCAGGGGTAATGACGCAACCTTCAGCTCCATTAGTAAACCCCTTAGACCCTCCTCCATACAGTGCTTATGGAATGTACCCTTCTTTACCACCATATGACACCAAACCATAACACGATGGTGTCTTTTATTGGTGCTACAGGTCAAGTTTATGAGAAGTGTATTTACTTTACTTTTCAAGGCTAAATGTAATCCCTTTGGTCAGTTAACCCCAATTTATGCTAGCCTAGCGGTTCAGCCTTAGTTTAAAGTGCACCTAATTTTATCAGTTAAACAAGTGGTTGCTGGCCATAATTCCTTCCAGTTTGTTTCCAAGTTGAAATAGTTTTGACTGATAATGTGCATCTTTTCCCAGTAAAAGCAAATGGCATAATACAAAACCTGGATGATTACTCTCTTACACAAACAGATTTAAGGCGAGACACTGTAGATGAATGGGAAAAATATAAGAAAATTTTATATATATATATATATATATATATATATATATATATAAAGATACATGTACATTATAAACTTCTCCTGTACATTACATACGTAAATGTAAGAAAAGTTTTTCATTATGTGATGTTTTCATATAAAAATAAGCCATTCTGTGTGTAAAAAATAAAAATAAAAAAAAATTGAATTTTTTAGACATTCGAAACACAAACATGCCAGAGCATACAGAGCCAGGTTTAATTTTTTTGCTTTTTGTGTTGACATGTTGGTGGGTTTCAGATGATGCCACTACATTCTATAGAACAATGTTATTTAATAGAGATGGGGGAAGCTAAAATTAATATTGCTAAATTGCAGATTTTTGTTGCCATACAGTGAGTTCTTTTGTCTAGACACTGATATGTTCAGGTTTAACATTTGTGAGTTTACCTTTTGGATATTGCAATGTACTATGTAATCAATAGGGAAATCTGGCCCTCGACTCACATCTGGGACAATGACATCGTCACATTAAAATGAAAATGGCTGTTGTTACAGTGTATAAATCATATAAATCTATGGACAGTTGATTTAAATTAAATAATTAAACTTTCAGTGCAGAGTGGACAGTTTTGTGGTTTTCATATGAAAGCTGTGTGCTGAGAGAACAAACTGACTAAAGGACTGCAGTGTCTCACTATAATTTAGTTTTGTTCTCATATACACATATATGGATATCTGTATGTTTTTTTAGCATAACTTTACATGTATTGTTATCTAAATGTATCCACATGTATTATTAAATAAATTACCATAGTCATTTCAAATATCTATTGTAGAGAGGTTCTGTCTGACCAGTATTTTTCCATGTTTCAGGTAAACTATTGTGTGGTATTATCATTGCAAAGCATTAACAACATGTGACTCTGAGTAATGTAATCAAATCGGGGCCGTCTCAAACCAGTCAAACAACATGCTTATTGTTTCACGTACCTGTAGTATTTCATTAGTTTTACTCTGAGTTATCTGAGCTTGAGCTATGCTGCTACAGAGAGACAGAATGACTATTCATAATTTCTCTATTGAATATGATGCCATCAACAGCAACAACATCTTCACAAATGGGGATACCATAAATGGAAGAATCATTTTAGAAGTCTCAAAGAAGATCAAGGTTCAAGCTGTTATTTTCAGAGCACAGGGGCAGGCGCATGTTCGCTGGCATGAGAGGTACATGGTGTACACCTCTAAGGATAAGTACTACGATGTGAAACATCACATCCTCACAGAGACCACAGAAGGAGGTAATTCATGTTTAATCTGTTTCACTTAGAGGTAATTAAATATAGATTCATATATTCATTTTGGTTCTTTTCAAGGCACTGAAGTTATTGGTCCAGGGAGACATGTGTTCCCCTTTTCATTCAAGATTCCTGATAGGTTGCCAAAATGCTTGGTTATTGTTTGTATGCGGGGGGGGCGACAGTTGTGTGTATATATATATATATATATATATATATATATATATATATATATATATATATATATATACATATAAATATACATATACACTGTATATATACTGTATATATATATATATATATATCACACACATTCATTCATTCATTCAATGAATGAATGAATGAATGAATGAATATATACTATACCGGCTGGTTAGCTCAACTGGTAAGTCACTGGACTTTGGCACGGGACCCGGGTTCGAATCCCCCAGTGTGGGTAAGACCCTTCACGGTTCTGTGTCAGGTGCTGGGGAACCAGAGCACCTTGATGAAAAATGGGCTACTGGAACAAGGCGGAAATGGGCGAGATGCGAGAACAAGGCTCTGTTGGAATGCTACTACTCCAGTAACCCTAGGCAGAGGGGTTACATGAACAGGATGCGGGATGAATGGTTACTACGATACGTTACTAGTCACTAGTCCTCTGCCTCCTTCCTTCTGGCTCGTGTACAGTCTCAGGGTACTGGATTTGGGATGGAACCCTCCATACATGGTCAGGAGCTTACGTGTCTTAACGTCTGTGGTCTGTATCTCCTCCTTTGGCCAGCTTATGATTCCTGCTGGGTATCTGATCACTGGCAGGGCGTAGCTGTTTATTGCCTGGGCCTTGTTCTTAGGACTTGCCTTACTCGTTGCAGGTATTTGGCCGTAGCCGCTTTCTTTGTTGTCTCTTCAAGGTTGCCATTTGCTTGTGGGATACCAAGGTACTTGTAACTGTCCTCAATGTCTGCTATTGTTCCCTCTGGGAGTGAGACCCCCTCTGTGTGGACTACCTTCCTTCTATTTGTCACTATCCTACTACATTTCTCAAGTCCGAATGACATTCCAATGTCTGTGCTGTAGATCCTGGTGGTGTGGATCAGTGAGTCGATGTCTTGCTCACTCTTAGCGTACAGCTTGATGCCATCCATGTAGAGGAGGTGACTGATGGTGACCCCATTTCTGAGTCGGTATCCGTAGCCAGTGCTTTTGATGATTTGGCTGAGGGTTTCAGACCTATGCAGAACAGCAGATGGTACTTCACTCAGGCCATGATCTTATTTTTCAGGTCAGACACTGCCTCGCTCAGCGTGATACTTATTGGGGCTTCGTACCCAATCTCTGGTTGGGGAGTTAGTGTTAACTCCCCTTTGGTGTCCTGGCTCCCCCTTGTCATAGCATTTGTGTTGTACCTCGTCAATCTCTAGTTGTGATAGCAGTTGCCGTTTGTGGATGGTGGAACACTGAGCTACTAGTTCTTTGGCCGTTAGCTTGGACTGTGGGTATCATAGTAACCATTCATCCCACATCGGAGTAGTAGCATTCCAACAGAGCCTTGTTATCGCATCTCGCCCATTTCCGTTTTGTTCCAGTAGCCCATTTTTCATCAAGGTGCTCTAGTTCCCCAGCACCTGACGCAGACCTTGTTTGGCCGGGCGTCTGAGCCAGCATCTCGTAAGGTTCATTGTCTCTCATCATTGTATGAAGAGTCTTGCCCATTGCCAAGGGTCTTGCTCATCGCCCCTTCGGGGTGGGATTCGAACCCGGGCCCCCCGAGTGAAAGTCCAGTGACTTACTAAAACTTTGTTATCGTTTGCAAGAAACTATTTCAAGTCAATGTGTTTACATTACAGAAAAATGCCATCAACGTTTAAATCCTCAGTGGGTAAAATTGTGCACAAGTTGAAGGCAGAGCAGTCGATGGAGTTCACAAAAACTGCTAAAACACACTTCACATTCATCTCACAAGCGGACATGGACATACCAGGACTTCTGGTATGCAGTGTCAAAGCTTAAGTGCACAGTCAGTCCTGTTATTGTAGTAATATTTAGTGTGTTTTTAGGAACCTCAGTATGGCTGCAAAGATAAAACTATCAGTGCTTTCGGATCTGGAACTCTCACTATGGATGTCCGCACAGAGAGACTGGGATACTGGCAAGGTAATTTGTTTATTCAACAATTCACCAGGTAGAGCACCTTTACAGATTTACACATTTACATCAGACTCTGGTCAAGGTAAGGCAATGACTGCTGACTGCTTTGTGTGGGGTGTTATTTAAAGATTTGTTATGTAACCTTGCTGGTGGAGTGTTTGCCAACTGATTGTCTCCATGGAGATGTTATTATTTTGCCTGGAATGTTCCACAGTATGGCATTAAACATAATCTCCAAGAGGTGACACCACCATTGATTTGATTTTCAGGTGAGGCTCTACAGGTCATGGTTGAGATTAAAAACCAGTCTTCTCGTGCGGTCAACCCTAAACTGGTCTTGTATAAAAAGAAGAGTTTTTTTGCCCTGGGTAAGAGGAGGGTCAACACGTCTGACATCCTGAAGGAGAAGTGTGATCCAGTGGAGTCTGGCTCCAACAAAACTGTCACCAAGACCATCACTATTCCAAAGGAACTACCCTTCTCTATACTCAGCTGCAGCATAATTAAGATGGAGTATAGACTCAAGGTATTACATTCACTGGCAAATGTTCATGTCTAATATAAATAAGATACTACCTACCTAATATAATACCTACACCTACTTTTTGTGCCTCTGACCTATAGATGATGTTACATGCTCAGGTACACAAAGAGGCTTATTAATATGACATTTAAAAGTACTGTTTATTGAAAATATAATAATAACAACAATAATATTAATGCTATTGAGGATTACTGGGCACACCCAGTACATCCCTAATATTAAAAACTACACACCCTGTACATAACTATTGTAAGACTACAACATAATAAACAGAAAATTATTATTCTCTGTTATTTTATTTTAGATAGATTTAGTAAACATGTGCCTGTTCTCTCTTTCCAGATCCTGCTGGATATCAAATGTGCGAGTAACCCTGAGATTAAGTTACCTATAATTGTTTTACCTACACAAAGCAGCCTCACAGCAGTGGATAAACAATCGGCTAAATCCAAGGAAAATTAAGCCTCAGCCCACCCCAGTCCACAGGACATTTACTACCCACCAGTCCAAGCCTAGGCCCAACCCACTCAGAGCCCTGCACAGCACCAGCCTGCTGCTGCAGCGGCCTCTGATGATCCCTGTACACCTCCTACCCCCGCACGGACCAATACGGCACCCAGCTCTAACTGTTACACCCAATTATGGCTTAGAGAAGAGTGCTGCAAATATTAGTTAAATGATATCCAATGGCTTTCCTTTCTTTTTGTTATTTGTAGCATTTTCCTTTTTACAATGTTTTTATTACCTTGAAAAAGGCACACTGAATACAATAAAAAGCAAATACTTATTTACCTAGCTGATTTGTGTGTACTTTAACATTAACACTAGTTTGTTTGAGGAAGGCATTCTCATCCAAGATGTGTTTTGTCAAATAAACCACTATTGTTTTATATAAAATACACAGCATAATATGCAGCAAAAAACAACCCTGTCCATAAAGGTACACTATGTAGCTTTTCTGATGAGTCTGTCATCAGCTTGTGTATGGAGATGTTACCTAAAATGTTACACAGTATGGCATTAAAGATAACTTTCTTGCATTTATTCACTGAAGCTGCATTGCAGCATTTCTGATGGAGGGTCCATAAAAATGTTATTGCTTTGTCTGGAATGTTTCACAGTATGGTCATCTAGACCAAACCAGGCCATAGAAACAAGGGGAAGGTGACGGTGATGGACGCCCAACCAAAAAGTTAGTTTTTTATAGAGGTTAATAGAGATAGATATGTTTATACACCATCCTTTGCAATATTCAAGAATAAGCAATAACATCTCCATGGAGACAATTAGGTGATTTATTTACTTATCTTTATTGTGATATTAGAGACAATACAAACAATAAAAGACATTAGATTTGAGGGAATAGGGAGGGCATACATCAGGTTTGAATGGGGTGAGGAAACAATAAGATACATAGTGAATACTTTTTTACCTAGCTGATTTGTGTATTTTAACATTAAAGGTCCCATGGCATGAAATTTTCACTTTCTGAGGTTTTTGAACGTTAATGTGAGCTCCCCTACCCTGTTTAGGCCCCCCCCCCCCATGGCTAAAAGTTGCGAAATGTCTAAACTGAGCATTTGCGATCCTTTTCTGCGTTACACAAAACCAGTGTTGAAACGGGCGAGTTCAGACAAGGCACCTTTTTGACGTCAGATCGGCAAATGCAGCTCCAGCCCCTCCCTCTGTCTCCGCTCAGCGTCTCTGTATATCCCGCCCATAGAGTTTGGACTGTGAATGCGCTACGCAATGCGAAATGCGTTTTTTTATTTGCCTGGAGGCACGTCCGAGTGTTTCTAAGCTCGCAAGTCCCTTACCCGACCCTCTGGACCTCTGAAATACCAGTGGTTTAATTTTATTTTCTGTGTAAATATGCTTTTTTTCATTGCAAAGTCTCCCATCTGTCTTCCTGTGTTAAACACGGAAGCGAGCAGACAGCGGTGCAGAGCTGCGCTTCCAGCGGGGGAAACCCGCCCCCCCGCTTCTTAGCCAATCTCTCTGTCCTTCTCATTTGCATTGAAGCAGCAACACTCAGAATAAAGCATTTTAGACACATATCTAGCCTCATGAAGACTGTCAGAGTCATATCTCATGCAGTGAGTGTTGATTTTGAAGAAGGATTCATTTACAGTATTAGGGAACCATTAAGGAGCCATATAAAAGCATCAAGAAGTACCATGTCATGGGACCTTTAACACTAGCTTGTTTGAGACAGGTATTCTCATCCGATATGTGTTTTTACCACTTTATTTTGTCTAATATGTATGTATGTATGCATATTAGGGGTGTGAATCTTTCACTCACAAAACGGTTCGATTCGAATCTCGATTCACAGGCTACAATTCGATTCAGGGATGATTCATAAAATTAGTAAACGATCTGGTACGATTCGATTCAATTTGATTCGATCCGATCCGGTTTGGTTAACTTCAATTCAATACAAATTGACAACTTTACTCCCAAGTGCTTTAAAGTTACTGAGAAGAAAAGGAGAGAAACAGAAATGAAATTTCAAAATAGTATCCTTTTGTTTATTTAATGTCCAACAGACAATACACCAGGCCTACTGAAAAACTGGCAATCCGGTTTGCAAAACTCTGCTCATACTTAAAATACAATACATTCCTTCTCTCAAGCAACACAAAACAATAAGGTTAAATAAATAAAATAAGGTTAAATAAAATAAAAAAAAAGATGTTATAAAACAAGCAAGTTGCCTATTAAAGTAAAAAATCAGAATGATTAGTGCTTCAGTCACTCATATGAGTTTCAGTAACTGTAAAAGTGTAACATATCACTGACAAGAAGATAGACATTACTAGGCAGTTCTAGAAAACACTAGCATGTTAAATCCAACATGTCTTTTTTATGCCTGTAAACAAAAAAAGAAAATCAGAGAAAGCTCTTAACACTGAATAACTAATACTTTCTCTCCATCTCATAACATTACCTTAGTCTCCTTTGAGACAAAAATCATCTGTGTGTGTGTGTGAAGTACATTTCTATACACACAAATCATAAGTATCTAAACACAGAAATGCACCAATTCTGATTATACATTGTATTTTCACACAAAAGTAAATTAGCCAAGGCAATTTTAGCCCAAATCAAATATACATTGCCAATACATTAATGTTGTCTAAATAAATCACCCAATCCACTAACCGTGACAATAAAAACACTAGTATCATACAATTGTTATGGTTATATAGCTGCCATGCAGACTACTGAGCCAACATCAGACCGACAGTGAAAGTTTTATCAACGCGACACGACACTGGCACAAAAGTTAATTAACCTATTTATTAATCCATAAATAGCGGTAGCGGTAACTCGGATCACAGAGGTCACAGACCGATAACCGATCCAAATCGGTTAATCTTTACAGCCCTAGTAATAAACTAATAATAAAGGATTACTCAAACATGTGTGAATGAAACAAAACACAACAACAGGTAACGGCATTATAACTGCCTTAACCTCAATTTTGAGTAATACAGGGACTTTAATAATCATTTTTACAGTTCATTATATATTTACTCCACATTTGGTAGTGGCAAGGTTCAGTAAACTCCCTGAGCAGTACCAATCACACAAAACATTCATTCTAGGCAATGTGGGTGAAGTGTCTTGCCTAAGGACACAGTGACAGTTTGCATTAGAGTCACTGCCGGCTGCTCCTCTATTCTGAGTGGTTTCCTTTCCGAGTACAGTCATACCTCACCTTACGAAATTAATTCGTTCCAGAAGTGGTTTCGTAACGTGATTTTTTTTTAGAGTCGCAATGGGGAATTCAGGCGGCCGCGAAGCCGAGCGCGCATCTGAGCGCGCATTATTTGAATTTTTGAGATTTCGCATTTCGTAACTTGAATTTTCTTTCGTATTCATAGACGAAAATTTTACGTAAACATGTTTCGTAACTTGGATTATTCGTTAGTTGGGTCTTTCGTAAGGCGAGGTATGACTACTAAACAAGGCTGAGTCCCATTTCTCTGTCTTACCCCTTCACCTACCCCTTTATCTACGTCTTTGTCTTGCCCCTCGATAACGAGCTGAGAGGGCTCGGGGTACGAATGTTCCCCTAAGAAATGGGACGCTACTCGATTACCGTTTGCGTCATCATCCCTTGCCTCTACCTGGCTGCTACGTCTACAGAGGCGATGACAATTGACGCAAACAAATGTAAAAAAAATGTCAAGGATTATCAGGTACCTCAGCTCGACAAAAAAACAAGCTTATTTATACATGAAAGTTCGATGAAAACGATAACGTCGGCTAAACAGACATCACTACAATTAAAACCGCAACAACAGTTCACTAAAAGTAACGTAGAACATAAGCGTCATAATTGTAAACCATGATAAACTGTTAATCGATAATTACAACTGCTGAAAATACATTTATGAGACTCCTTGGCTGGTCGATGTGACGCTGCCATCCTGATCCCAAAACCTGCCTGAGCTTGTAGGCGTACCCCTTCTTTCCAAGTCTGGTTGAGAGTTTACTTCGTTTCAAGGGGTATGTAGCCCGAGGTCGTGGCTCTAGCCTTTGATCAAAATTAGAATCGGGACACCCTTTGCCCTCACATGAACACGCAAAACCAAGGGGAAGGGGTAAGACGAAGGGGTAAGACAGAGAGATGGGACGCAGCCCAAGTCTTGCCCTGTTTTAGCTTCTGAGATTCGATGGCTTAGTGGTAGAGCACTCACCATCAAACAAAGCAGAGGGTTGGCAGTTCCACACCTGCTTCAACAAGACCATATTTTCCTTTTCTCTTATTTTACACATGTACCAGTGTGTTTGAGTGATTGGTGGTAGTCGTGACACCAGATGGTAAAGTTATCTATCCCCATGGAGACCAGCTATTGATGCCACCAGACTAAGTTACAGGCCAGATCTGTGGAGAGGCAGCCCAGCTTCAGTTTTTTTGTTTTTGTTTTTTCAGCATTGTTAATTGACTAAATGCAGCAGCAGTCTAGTCTAATACCATATTTTGGAAAATTCTACCCTAAGTAACAGCATCTCCTGACGTGAAAAAAATGTTGAAAATTATACACCTCTGGAAAAAATAAGAGACCACTGCAAAATGATCAGTTTTTCTGATTTTACTACTTATAAATATGTTTTTGGGCAAAAGGAACATTTTTGTTTGAGTCTATAAACTACTGACAACATTTCCCCCAAATTCCAAATAAAAAATATTATCATTTAGAGCATTTATTTGCAGAAAATGAAACAATGGTTAAAATATCTAAAAAGATACACAGGGCTCACGCATTGAGAGTGTGACACACGCAATTCGACGTGTTCACACGCTCACACGCTACTAATGTTTACACTTAAGAATATTTTTTTTTTTGTGCCCAGAAATCAATATTTGGTGCAATACCCTTATTTTTAATCACTGCTTTCATGCGTCTTGGCATGCTCTCCACAAGTCTTTCACATTGTTCTTGAGTGACTGCACTGTTATTAGGGTGACCACTCGGCATGAACTGAAGTACACTACCTGACAAAAGCCCTTAAAGTTAGGACACCTTGATGTTGTTGTATTTCTGAACTTTCATAAATAATGATAACAAGACGTATTGGTAATGACAACAAATCAATTTATTGATATATTAAAGATCCCATGACATGGTACTTCTTGATGCTTTTATATGGCTCCTTAATGGTTCCCTAATACTGTAAATGAATCCTTCTTCAAAATCAACACTCAGTGCATGAGAAACAGAGATAAGATGAGGAAGAGTCATAAATATCTCTCTCAAACTCTTTATTCTGGGCGTTGTTGCTTGAATGCAAATGAGGAGAAAAAAGCTGGCCAATAGTAGAGGGTGGGGGCGTGGCCAAACTCTCCGCTCTTTCCTTTTCAGCTGTGCCTGTGCGCTCTGACCCATTTCCTTGTTTTTGCACGGGGGAGAGATTTGAAGCGTTCCACTGAAAAATAAACACATTTCCACATAAAAAAAAAAAATTAAACCACTGCTGTTCAAAGGTCCAGAGGCTCAGATAAAGGACTTCCGAGCCTAGAAACACTCGGACGTGCCTCCAGGCAAATAAAAAAACGCATTTCGCATTGCCTAGCGCATTCGCAGTCCAAACTCTGGGCGTGATTTACAGAGACGCTGAGTACAGACAGACGGGGGTGGAACTGCATTTGCATTTCTTTTTTCGATCTGACGTCAATAAGGTGCCTTGTTCAAACTCGCCCGTTTGAGCTCCGATTTTTTGTAACGCAGAAAGGGATCGCAAATGCTCAGTTTAGACATTTCACAACTTTTAACCATGGGGGGGGGGGGGCTAAACAGGGTAGGGGAGCTCACATTAACGTTCAAAAACCTCAGAAAGTGAAAATTTCATGCCATGGGACCTTTAAAGCAAATTTCATAATGTGTAAAGGCATATTATTGCAAAAATGGGTACTCATCGCAGTGTAGGTCTAACTCAGTACTAGTCTAGTCCTGGTTTAGACCTATCTTCCTAATAAAAGGAGAAGTTCAATTTGTCAACTGGAAAAAGTTTGTTTGGTTGAAGATGTTTCGCCGCTCATCCGAGAGACTTCTTCAGTTCTGGTTCTAGTGCTGGTTCGTCCCTGTTTATATCTAGCTGCAGGGCGGAGCTCACTACACTGAAATCATTCTGAAACTATCTCAGCTAATTTGTATCTTTTGTTTCCCTGGCGTCTCGTTTAGCATCTCTATTTAGCCCTATGAGGAGCTCACTGCTCTGAAATAGCTCTGAAACTATCCCCTCATTAAGTTACAACTTATGTCTAACTCCCCCATTTCTAGACATAACTTGTCTCCCATTTATAATTCAATTCTTAAACCAAGTCATAACAGACGGGAAAAAAACAGTAGGGCAGACGAGTCAGGCACAGAAGGGTGGAGACGGTCTGTAGTCTGAATAGAGATGCTAAATATTCGAATAACAAAAGGAACAAATGAGGGGATAGTTTCAGAGCTATTTCAGAGCAGTGAGCTCCTCATAGGGCTAAATAGAGATGCTAAACGAGACGCCAGGGAAACAAAAGATACAAATTAGCTGAGATAGTTTCAGAATGATTTCAGTGTAGTGAGCTCCTCCCTGCAGCTAGATATAAACTGGGACTAACCAGCACTAGAACCAGAACTGAAGAAGTCTCTCGGATGAGCGGCGAAACGTCTTCAACCAAACAAACTTTGTCCAGTTGACAAATTGAACTTCTCCTTTTATCATGGATTCTACCTGAACGACTGAGGGACTTTTCACGTATCTTCCTAATACTTTTGTCAGGCAGTGTAGCTCAGCTTTGTGTTTGTGTTGGAATTCAACAGATGCTGGAATAGAATGGCTGTAATACATGTAGAGATGCTGATTTCAGAAAAAAATGCAGTGGTCTCTTTTTTTTTTTCCAGAGCTGTATACACAAAGGCAGAATGCTGTAACATCACATTTGGTCAAAATTAGTTAATGTCATTTTGGGGGTATTTGAGACCTCCTTTATCATGTGGCTAAATATCGTGAGTCAATTTGACTGTTTTAACAGCCATACGAGAAACCACGGCTTTGAAACTCTGAAGTGATTTTTCTCAGTTTCACCCTCTGGTGAGTTAAGGTCTTTCTTGGGCAGTATAAGAAGCCTTATTTCTTGGCACAGACCGATGTAATGCTCTGATAAACAACGTTCACTTATCTCATCACGGAAATGGTAAACAACACCGCTCTTCATCTTATACAAGGCCAAAGTGGAGATTTCTTATAGTCCATGTTTATGTATGCATAACCTGCGAATATAAAGGTGAAATAGGTCTAATGAAATAGGCGTATTCTCATTCGAGGTTCATACGGCACAGCACACTTGAAATTTATATTCAGTGAGTGGATAGAGAGAGGAGACATATTTAATTTGTATCCGAGGCATTAGAGCGGACATGGCCGTCTAATGCGACAGAGAGAGGATCTGCGGAGGTCCAATGGTGATGAGGGGTCAGAGGTCGCGCTGGTAATCATCCATAAGTGTAATCTGCTGCAGCGATGCCGAACGCCGGCGTGCTTCGTCTGCTCAGTATCTCTGCTCAGAATGAATCACGTTTTATTTAGAGCCACACTCTCACATATCATACTCACATACTGTAGTAGTTTAACTCAACAGTGTTCACATTACTTGGTAAAACTATTCTGATTACTGACCACTGATTACTCCTTCTAAAAGTATTTTAATTACTACTATCATTATTTAATTTTGAAAAGTAAATTGATTCTGGTTATTATAGATGGATTATTTGTTTATCAACACAGCGGATGCGCGAAGACAGAGTGCGTATGACATTAAGTTGCAGCATTAGTTCGCGCTGTTTTCAGCACTAAAACAGTTTATGGTCGTGTGATAAAATAAGTTCTGACGCTAAATGAACATTAGTGAGTGGGATACGTCTTAATGACCCATATGCGTTAAATGCAGGTGAGGCGTAAATGATGAGAAGAAACGTCTCAAACTTCAGTAGTCGGACATCTACTCATACCTGATCGATACACCTATCCCCGCCCCCGGGAGAGCCTGAAATCTGCTGATATCCTACGAGGCACTGACATGATCCCAGACACGGACGTGATCCCAGACACCGACATGATCCAGACACAGACATGATCTCAGGCATGGACATGATCCCAGACACCGACGTGATCCCAGACACCGACATGATCCCAGACATGGACGTGATCCCAGACACCGACATGATCCAGACACAGACATGATCCAGACACAGACATGATCTCAGACACCGACGTGATCCCAGACACCGACGTGATCCCAGACACCAACATGATCCCAGACACCGACATGATCCCACACACCGACATGATCCAAGACACCGACGTGATCCCAGACACCAACATGATCCCAGACACCGACGTGATCCCAGACACCGACGTGATCCCAGACACCAACATGATCCCAGACACAGACATGATCCCAGACACCGACGTGATCCAAGACACCGACATGATCTAAGACACCGACATGATCCCAGACACCGACGTGATCCCAGACACCGACATGATCCAAGACACCGACATGATCCCAGACACCGACGTGATCCCAGACACCGACATGGTCCCAGACACCGACATGATCCCAGACACCGACATGATCCCAGACACCGACATGATCCCAGACACCGACATGATCCCAGACACCGACATGATCCCAGACACCGACATGATCCAAGACACCGACATGATCCCAGACACCGACATGATCATCCCAGCCAGGACATGTCGAGACTTGCACACAGCAGTCGTTACGTAGTTACGTAGTCTGATAATCCCTCTATAAGTTACTTTGAAAAAGGAGACATACAGCGCTGAAACAACTTCTACAAACATGAAATCTTCAGATTAATAACATTGTTACTGAGATGACGTACATACTAAACTAAGGCTACGTCCACATGACAATGCTCCTGTTTTTTTTTTTTTTTATATGCGGGTTGAAAAAAATTTGCATCCACACACATGTCGGATCAGTAAATATTCGCATCCAGACGAAAACGGAGTGCTGAGTGAAAACGATGTATGTGGCGCTGTAAACAGGAAACAGCCAGAGCCACCGGAAATACTACACAATACTACAAAGAGCGCATGCGCATAAAGTCCTTTCTCTTCCGCAAACAAACATCACGACGTCATCGTTTTCCAAAAGCTGCGTTTTGCTTGTCCACACGACAACGTGACCCCGGTGTTCTCAGATTGCTCCACTCTGGAACCTGGTTTGAAAAAACACAGTTTTCGCCCTCCCCAAAACGCCGGCGCCGAATGGCCAAAATGATTTTCCACCTAAGATTTGTGTTATTTTGTGTTCACAGCAGGTATATGCTGATAAGATCACATAACGTACTACTAGGGTGACCATTCGTCCGGATTTCGTCCGGACAGTCCAGTTTTAGAGCTGTCTGTCCGGCCATCTGTCGCGTGTCCTCCTTTTTTACATTTTGTCCTCCTTTCGGACCCTCGCCACCGTTGCCTAAATCGTCATAAATCCCCACCCATTATTTACACTTGCTACTCTGCGATGTTGTGTCGTATGCAAACATTCGCGATGCGCGCGCAGCTGATACAGCCCCTGCAGCCCCTGATTGTCTGGAAGCTGCTGTCACTCAAAAGCTCCGCTCATGCTCTTGTTTTTTTGCTTTTTGCGCCATATGATGGCATGGCAAAGACTGTTTTTTTCAGTGAATTGGTGATGATATTGTTTTTTGTTCATATCATCTTGACCATAATTAGCCACATTTTTGTTTTTGATGGGTGTTCCATGTTAATAAATATATGTTGACTTCATACATTATTCATAAGTTGTTTTTCCCCCCGAGGGAAAACAAAAAGAAAATCAAGGTGTCCTCACTTTAGGGCCTTTGTCCTCCTTTTTGGACACAAGTGTCGTCCTTTCCTGTTTCATGCCAGTGGTCACCCTACGCACTACCTGTTTATGTTTTCCATAACACAGTTCTGTGGATTAGTAACTAAAAATTTGTAAAAACACATTATATATATAAAAAATCTGGTTATAATAATCCCTATATAGGTTAGACCATTCATTTTTTAACACTGCTTGGCATGCAACTAATGTTTGTTTGAGTAATCATTAAACATGCACAATTTAAAATCCATAACCAGAGTAAGGGAGGGAGGGTAAGAAGTAAACAGAAAGATGCAAACTGCACAGAATCTAGCTGATGTTGCCAAAAGAAAATCTATAGTTTGGAGAACAGAAATGAGGGGAATAAATAAGCCATAATCTGACTGCCTGGGAAACCCCGACTGATCTATTATTTTTGCATAGAGGGACATCAGTCTGGTCACCATTCACTCTGTTGTGTCCCAAGACAAACAAGACCAATCAGGTTTCAGTCATGCATGTGAAACAAAGAAGCTCACTCATCAAAGTTTAGTGCTTTGCTCATTGATTCTGCTGAAATCTGTCATGTTTTTCTGTCCCTTGTGATATTTTTTATTTACATATTTTTCCCTTGTAAACAGCCATATTTGTTTTGATATGGACATGATCATGCATGTCCCTGATTGGCTAATCCACCTGTCAATCATGTCCATCTGAACTCAGCGAGATTCACTGGTGACTAGACTAAAGCCGTGTCTGGATTCTCAAAGTGGACAGTTCGGAGTGTGGTTTTAAGGGCATGTACGTCACTTCCGGCACAACAACTACTGTCCCATTTTTTGTCCCTGAAAACTGCAGTAATTTGGAAATCTGGGTGTGGACCAACTGCGTGAAAATGCACACTTTGCGCAGTCATATATCCCAGCATGCACCGCGCGCTACTTCTTCTACGGGAGAAAATAGAATCGGCGGCTGCATCTGGTAGGACGCCCACGCGATCTGCAGAGTGTGCAAGTATGCACAGTCCTGAGCGCAGTCTGAGTACCCTTAAAATCACACTCCGGACTGTGCACACTGAGAATTGAGACACGGCTAAAATATTGAAGAAGTGTGCAATCTGGATCCAAGGCACATACTGTAATAACGTATTGGTCCAAGAATAGACCAAAAGATAAATAGATAAATAAATAAACATATATATTTTTTGTGGATGTTTTTGAAAACATGCATGAAAAACAGCTTGCATCTCCACAAACCTGTTTGTTTTCATGAAAAATGTTCCTTGGATGTTCCTTTGGATCATTATGTTAGAACTTGGGTGACTTCCATGTTAGAAAACTGTGGTGCCCAGTGGGAGCTGACGTCGCTGAACAACAAACAACAAAGCTCTCAGATGATAGCTGCACTTTTTTTTTTTTTCATTTGTATCTGTAAAGGTCAAGTTAGCTGTTTTATACTTTAACATACAGTACAGTCCATGGCATTTAATTGTAAGGTTGCGCGTTTATTTTGGTGAATTCCTATTTGAGCGGCAGTGACGGTAAACAATTTGATATACAAAAGGACGCAAAGTAAAGACAGCAAAAGTTAACGGTGAAAAACAAACAAAGAAAAAGAAAGGTTACACAAAAATCCAAAGATAACAACAGTTGACAAAGGAACAAGGTTTGTTTTATTTGTGAATTTGTATTTGAGCAACTTGGTAAAAGGAGAAATTCAATTTGTCAACTGGACAAAGTTTATTTGGTCAAAGACGGTTTGCAGCTCATCCGAGCTACTTCGTCAGTTCTGGCTAGAGTGCTGGTGGACACTGCTTATATCTAGCTGCAGGGAGGAGCTAACAACAATGAAATTATTATGAAACTACCCACCTCTTTGTTTTCAGTTTCTGTCGGGGTTCTTGTTTAGCATACCCATATGGTAATTTCTGTTATTTTGTTCTTGTCTAGCTCTTACGTTGGTTCTATGACAAGGCATGGAAAATGAAAAGTCATTTAACCATCAGTTCTGGCCTTTTAAATTCGACTGGATGCTACAGTACCAAACTGACTACTTTGACAAATTCACACGCAGTAAGTTCATGATTTGCCCACAAACCAGAGGGTCAACAGTTCCCTCTTTACACCAGCACAAACCAGAGATCTTACTCCTCTCTTCGATTCCAGCAGCAGTAATGAAGCTGTTTGCGACAGGAATGGCATCTAACGCAAAAACGACATCATCGGTTAACTACAGCAGCTGCAACTAACAGATAAGACAATAAATTCAACCACAGATTTACATATAGCACAATGTTCCTTACAGAGAAGTGATTTGTTTTGGACTGTTATTCGAAAATGTGATGCATATTTCACGTTCCGTTTATTGGCGGTTCTACCAGGTTTTATTTAATGATTATAAACTATACACCCAATATTACACAACTTTTACATTATTATTGATACTGATATATTCAAACGCAGTTAGTTCAGTGTTGCCAACTCCCCAGCATCGGAAGTAGCTATTGGCCCGCCCAGAAGTAGCTAAAAGTAGCTAGACGAGCGAGCGAGGGGGGGGCACATCCTAACCTTCCTTACCCCGTGACACTAACCTTTTATTGGTGTTGTTATTACATATACTTGTTTGTTTTTTTTGTTTTTTTTATTTTTTAGATATTTTATATTTATCTTAGATATTTTATATTTATTTATATTTATCTATAGCTTGCTTTTTTATTTTGTGTTTTTTTTTTTTTTTTTGTACTGTTGTTTAACTAAAACTTTTTTTTTTTTTTTTCTATAGTGGGCAAACTATAGCTTTTTATTTTTATTTTTTTGGTGCTAAAGAACTAGCTTTTTCTGTGCTGTACAACTAGCTTTTTCCCACTCCCGTCTGTACTTTTGTGTATACACTTTTGGTTGTGGCATTGCGATTGAATACAAGAGGAGAAAAAAGAAATGCTCTAAAGAATGAGGGATATGCACGTGACGAGAGAAACTGAATGACAGAAACAGAGAGAGGAATGACCAGACTCCGAGGCGATCTGACGAGATGGGAGGGAGCAGAGGAGAGACTGGTGTGTGTCTCTTCCACTGCCCCTCTCTGTCTCTTTCTCTCTGTCTCTTTCTCTCTGTCTCTTTCTCTCTGTCTCTTTCTCTGAACGGGGAAAGAGAGAAAACGGCACAATTATTTTTCCCCCTCCCGCGATCTTGGAGCCTCTGATCACCAGAAAAAGTCGCTAGATTTGTCGCTAGTCGCTTTTGTCTAATTTTCTCGCTAGGGGGGTCCAAAAAGTAGCTAAAAATAGCGACAAAGTCGCTAAGTTGGCAACACTGAGTTAGTTCAAGATTTGCCCGCCAACCAGAGGGTCAGCAGTTCCATCTTTACACCAGAACATACTCTACTATAATGAAGCCGGTTGTGACAGGAATGGCATCTGACGCAAAAACGATCTTAAATACTGCATCATTGATTTGCTATGGCAACTACAAGTGGAAAAACATATAAGCCAATAGATAAAATAACGCAATAGGTTCAAGATTTGCCCACCAACCAGAGGGTCAACAGTTCCATCTTTATGTGAGCACATACCAGACGCCTGACTTTTCTCGTCGATTCCTGAAACAGTAATGAGGCTTGTTCTGAGGCTTGTTGCGACAGGAATGGCATCTGACACACAAAAAAAAGCCAAATCACAGCATCACTGATCAATAGATAAAATCACACGTAATAGGTTCAAGGTTTGCCCATCAACCACAGGGTCAACAGTTCCATTGTTATAGGGGCATGACTTCATTTTCCCATTCCAGAAACGGTAATGAAGCCGTTTGCGACAAGAACGGCATCTGACGCAAAAAATAAGCCTAATCACCCCATTATTGATTTATGATGGCAACTACAACTGGACAACAAAAGAGATCAATAGATAAAATCACACATAATAGGTTCAAGGATTGCCCACAAACCAGAAGGTCAACAGTTCCATCTTTATGGGACAACGACCACCTTACTAGAACTTTATTCTCCCGTTCCAGAAATAGTAATGAAGTTGTTTGCAACAGGAATGGCATCTGACACAAAACAAGGCAAATAACTACATCATTGATTTACTACGGCATCAGCAACCGAACAACCGGATAGTCCAATGAATAAAATCACACGTAATAGGTTCACGTTTTGCCCACCAACCAGAGGGTCAACATTTTCATCTTTACGTGAGTACAAACCACACGCTCTACTTTCTCTTCGATTCCAGAAACAGTAATGAGGCTTGTTGCGACAGGAATGGCATCTGATGCAAAAAAAAAAAAGAACAAGCCAATTCACTGCATCATTGATTTACTATAGCAACCGCAACTGAACAACCAGACAGACGAATAGATAAAATCAGACGTAATAGGTCCACGATTTGCCCACCATTCAGAGGGTCAACAGTTTCATCTTTATGTGAGCACAAACCAGCTGCCCTACTTTTCTCTTTGATTCGATAAGCGGTAATGAGGCTTTTTGCGACAGGAATGACATCTGAGCAAAACAAAACAAATAACTACATCATTGGTTTACTATGGCATCTCCACGTGAACAACCACATAAACCAAACAAGCAGTAGGATCACAATTTGCTCACCAACAGGGTCAACAATTCTATTTTTACACAATCACCTCGCTTCTTTCTGCCATTCCAGAAACAGCGATGAAGCCGTTTGTCACAGGAATGGCATCTGACGCAAAAACAAGCCGAATCACTGCATTATTAATTAACAATGGCAACTACAACTGAGCAACTAGATAAGCCAAAAGCTGAAATCACGCTTTTACGTACAGCACAATGTTCCTTGATTTGTATTTTTGGGCTCTTACTCTCAAATCTGGTGCATTTTTCACACTGGGTTTGTTGCCGGTTCTTCTTCTTCTGTCTTCTTTTCTGTTGCTGTTTTTTTCTCCTGCCAGCTCCAGTCTCCAGTCCAATCCTCAACTGCTATAAATAAGGTTTGAGTTGGTCCAACAACATTAGATTCTATCAATATTTGTGCCCAGAGGGTGAATGCTGCTTAATCAATACTCCACAGGCTGGTTATGTGAAATCCTATTGACTTCACTCCAAAGGTTAGCCGCAAAGGCGATCTTTATGCGCTGTTTCCAATCTGTACAGTCATTTTTCTTTGCATTATCCTGCTAAACATGTAACCATTAATACAGTAATTGGCACAAAGTAAAGTGGCCATTTGCTCAACTTTGTAACTATAGAATAAGTTTGAAGTAATGATTTCTGAACAACTGCCAATTCTATGAAAGGGGGGCATGCTATGTAAAATCGACTTTTCAGAGCGTTTAACCATGTTATAGTTGTTTCCACTCACCAGAAGTTGCATTTTGAGTGTATGTTTAATTGATCTTTAATAAATTTTGCTGATCTACCCTCATTTTCACT
Organism: Paratrypauchen microcephalus; assembly: GCA_036785185.1. NCBI lineage: Eukaryota > Metazoa > Chordata > Actinopteri > Gobiiformes > Gobiidae > Paratrypauchen > Paratrypauchen microcephalus. Next base: position 1,058,442 of record JAVJIX010000106.1, on the reverse strand, counting down.
GCCACCGGTACACGCTCACTGTTCTGTACTTACTTCGTCTCCATAAGTGGGGCAGACTCTTTGTTGTGATGACTTTTACGGCAACGTCAGCTCCCATTGGGCAGTTTTCTAACATGGAAATTAGCAGACTTGTTTCTTTTATTAAGTCATTTAGATCAATATTGTGATTTCAAATGTGCAAATTATAACAGAATGATCCACAGGTGTCGTAGATTATAACTACAAGGCAGACCCAAACACAATAGGTCTTCTTTAAAGAGGACATACTATGCAAAATGGACTTTTATGGCTTTTTAAGATTCAAAATTCAAAGCTTTTATTGTCATATGCACAGTACACGTTTAGTTTAGTACGCGTTTCCCTGTACAATGAAATTCTTACTTTGCTGCCCACCCTGGATTTACCTGGCCAGCCAAATGATATCTCTCTGTATTTCCTATACACCGCGATACCATTTGGACACTCTCCATCCACTCTCGCTCCTCCGGTTCCAAACCGACTCCGCGATTCTGATTCGTTCAAAGATGGTGACGTCAGTGCACCCGCCTTTGCCCGCAAAGTCACTCTTAGGCAGCGGAAGTTCCGCCTCAGTTTTGAATCAAGATGGCGCAATCTCTGATTGGTTCACTTAGCTGTCTGTCTACGCGCAACCGCAGCGCATTCTGTGGATCAAACGTTACCAGACTCACTCGCTGGTACAGCGATGAGTCATGGATTCTTCCAGGCAAACCCTGGATGCCAAGACCATGCAAAAAATTAAAATAGATAAATAAGATAAAGAGAAGCATGTAAAAAAAATATAATTAAATATCTTTATCTTTACAGAATATACACTATGAAAAATATAGGCGAGGTGCATCATCATTAAAAGGTGAGCAGCAGGTGCCAGCTATAATGCCTGTAGAAAGCCGGAAAACTGCTACTACAGAGACTGAAAGTGGCATCGCTAGTAGATCTTTCGTCAGGGGAATGAGAAAAAGTGAAAGCGTTGGTCCCGAACAAACTCGTACCCAATTTTTTCCATCCTCCATTTTAGGTAAACCACCACCTCCTTCAGTTAAGCCCACACCAGAGCAGGCAGTCATGGAAACTATAGCGAAAACGAAGAAAGTTGAAGTTCCTGAACCTTTACCACCTGAAAAACCGGAAAAGGAGAAAGAACGAACAAAGAATTTGAAAAAGAGACTAAGCAAAACCATTTTTTGTTTGGTGTCTGTACCGGTCACGCCATTCGTGATCAGAATAACAATAATGAAAAATCGCCCGATCCTGCCGATAGCACCACAAACAAAACAGGCTATTTGACAAACCAAAGCCTCCAAAGCACATCTTCAGCAGAGGCGGAACTTCAAGCGCTAACAGCAAGTTTCGCTAGCAGCAAAACAAGCAGCAGGTCGAGTAGTAAAATGTTCAAAAAGGTTTAATGCCGACCACCAAAAATCAACCATTATCAGGAGTTGAAGTTGACTGGGGCATGGGCGGCGAATCAGCACAGAGATCAAAACGCAAACAACTCCAGAAGTGGAAATTCCAGGAAAACAAGGAAACACACGTAGACGGGAGCGGGATTGTTATAGATCATCACGCACTTTTTGAACGGCGTTTATGTTTCCAATGAAAGGAGACAAAAGTAGAAGAGCTGAACACCTGTTGGCACCTCCTATGGATAGATGCTGATCGATTTATTTATTGTTTCCATTTGTACCAAAATGCCAATGCAACACTATGAATCTTACGTGTGTCAGAGATTAAGAAAATAAAACTGGAGAACGTACATCACTGTGGGCATCTGCTGGTAAATATGGGGATTGATATAGGCAAAATGATGTCTTGAACAAGTGATTAAAGATTGCTTAAACATGCACGAATCACTCCTAATACAACTTCAGGTGAGTAAACAGTGAGGGGAAACAACTATAACGTGATTTAAAGCTCTAAAAGCAATTTTGCATCATAGGACAGGTTTAACCCTAGAAAACTTTTGCAATAAAAAAATAACACCAACACTGCTGGGTAATTTTTACCCGATATAATATACCCAACAAAAAGTACTTGTCATGAAAAATAGATCAAAATATGACAACACATGATAAATTAGAGTGGTTTTCTTTTATTTTCAACTGTGGTATGTGTAACAAAATGGGGAAAAAAATAAAATAAAATAAACATAGGAAAACCCTAAAAACATGGTCCAAAATTAGTGAAAAATTAGGAATTTGAGAACAAAAAATTCCTTAAAAAAAATAAAAAAATAAAAATAATAATAATAATAATAGTATTAGTAGCATTTTTTCAGTGGGTAAAAATGACCAGTTGACTAAAATATTGTTTTCACCATAAGAATTCCCTTTTATAATCACCACTTTGTGAGATTTATTCATAACCACTGCACTAAATAAGGATAGATACACATTCCAGGACCACTCTTACTTACCTATTCCTTACATCCTCTTACATTAAATTCATTACATTCTTACATTCCTCTTTCACTAACGCCGGGTGAAAATCACCCGAAAGCCTGTAGGAAAAAGTGGGCTTTGGGGTAGGGAAACACCTACACCTCCAAAGATGTCAAAAACAATGGTGAAGCTCCCCAGGGACCCATGACACTCAGTAAAATGCAACATATTGAAAATCACGTCAATACTTTTGCTCGGGTGAAAATCACCTGGCGATAGTGCTCTAGGGTTAAAATAGAAGAAATCGTAGATCTATATGCAATAACCACATGACATGATCCCAGATGTTTCTGTTTTATGGTGCAATATCACAGCAGCCAATTGCCATTTTTCAATTCTTCATGACTCCTGCTTTGAAATCAGACACTTTCCTTCTATTGTGCACCTGGACCCATTTGACTCTCATTAATAAGCCATCACTCAGCCTTATCATTACGCTCAAAAACTGTCAGGAAGCCACCGTAATCCGCCCCTCCAAACGAAGACTCCATTTAATCTCTATTACTGAGCTAGTTAGAAGAAGCACTCGGAGGTTTGGGGAAGGGCCAGATGGTGATTTTAATCTGACACCGGGGACTGCTCATTACACACAACGAGCGGCAGTGCACTGATTGGAAGCTGCATCACACGAGAGGAAGAAGTACTCGAAACTTAACGGCGATGGTTCAATTACACACAACAAACTCACACAGGAAAGGTGGGTGAAGTGTTTTGCTCAAGGACACGTTAAACATTTGCCATCACCAAGCTGACAGGACTGCCCGCTCGAATTACTCATGACCGCCATACGAAATATTGTCGTTGTGTCCCTGGGCATGACAGCTGCAACAACTCCAAATGGATAATTATAAAGTGCTGAAATATAACAAAGAATATAAATGGGTATCTCACCTAGGAAGCGTGTGTACTACAGTAGTATGTTTCATTTGCACTGTGGAACTTTTCTGGTGGAGGGTTGCCAGCTGCATGTCTCCGTAGAACAAAACAAAAGCTGTGGGGTTCTACAAAAAAACTAAAAAGATATACATTTCTCTTATTCTTATAGTCGACCCATCTGGACCATCTTTTCTCAAATTTACGTGCTTTCAACCTCAGATAGTAAGTCATTTTTTCCATCAAATAGATGTCCTCAATTATTTCCATCTACTGTTTCAGTTCCTGGGGCGGCAGTAGCTCGGTAGAACGTTTGTGTACTGATCCAGGGGTTGACGGTTCGAATCCCGCTCTTGACGGGTTGACCATGTGTGATCCCAGCTCCCACAGATGAGCGCTGCCGTTGTGTCCTTGGGCAAGACACTTAACCCCACCTCGCCCCCAGTGTCTGGACACTGGTAGCCCCCATGACAGAAGTGCATCAAGGCCTGTTGTGACGTGGGCCGTCCTCCCGTGGACCCACCACCTGCGGAAGGATTCAATGGGGCTGGTGCATTGTGTTCTGGGCAGCAGATCTGCTTGGCGACCCAGAAATGGAAAAAGCAGAAGAAGATGGATGGGTGGATGTTTCAGTTCCAATGAGCCACTTTTTAGCCAGTTCCTTGTTACAGCTTTTTTACTGGCCATCAGCATGATTTTAAATAATAAATAAAATAAAAGTAATAAGTAAAAGTAAAATAAGTAAAATAAATAAAAGTCTTAGGTCCTTTTTGCGATGATATTACTGTTTTTAATGTTCCATCTAGCAAGTACTTGAATATTATGCATTCTAACAGTGAGTGGACTCGCCTTTCCAGAGGCCCGACCTGTGACTTGGTCTGCAGGTGACTGCTTGTTTCCATGGCGATAGTTTAATGCTATATTGTTTAGCCAATAACAATTCCATGGTCAGAAGCAGGTGTGTAGCCTCCAACAGAAAGGTTATGCTATGACAACTTGATTGTGCAGTGGTGTCCTCAGACTGACCGGTGTGCAGACGTCTCACAGTGGATCGGTGGGCCGGTGTTATCTGTGCTCAAAGAAAAGTGAGTGACTTTGAGGAGGTTTGTTTTAGTCACTGTTCCATGCACTGTTTTATAACAGACAGGCTGTGAGGTTCAATACTTTTCTCATGTCCTCCAAGTAACCTTGTCAAAAAGACTAAGTTCTGAATCAATGATGATATCGATCAGCATAGTAATCCAAATAATGAAATGAAAATAAGTACATGCAATCACCGGAGGAGAGAAGGAGTAATGATGGGGCTGAAGAGGCTGTTAGAATGTCAATACAGTGACTGGTTTAAAGTTTAAATTTAAAGGTTTAAGTAAAAAATATTTGGTTATAAGCAGAGGGAACTACAATAGAAAAAAAATAAACTACGGTACTTTTCAGACTATAAGCCACTATTTTTTCTCACACTTCAGACCCTGCGGCTTATAGTCAGGTGCGGCTTATGTATGGATTAATTCTTTATCAAGACCTTATCAAATAAGTGAGGAGAGTTCATGAATTAATGAAGCCTTGTTTTAGCCACTTAAAATCTCCTACAGGTATCAACAGTTCTGTGAGATTGAGTTCAGGGGGTTTACCCTTAAAGTTAAACTTGAAACTTTATTTTAAGGCCTCCAGAGGCTACAGGCTGGCCATTTTACTGTTGTTTTTCTGACGTGTTACTGCCGTAGGCACTGTTCGAAAAAGCACGTACCGGTATTTACGTTAATTACAATTTTTAAAAAATCCTTTTGTGTACCATCTTTCTGTGTAAATATCTCAAGTTACAATGTGGACACCTGCGGCTTATAGTCAGGTGCAGCTTATATATGTACAAATCTTAATTAAAAAAAAAAAAAAAATGGTTGGTGCGGCTTATAGTCAGGTGCGGCTTATAGTACAAAAAGTACGGATGCCCAGGAATGCCAATATATATTTGCACTTGCAAAGAACATTATTTAATGACAGAAATGCTTAGAACGAGTCTGGATTTTTTTTAAAAATTGACTTAAGAAGTGCTCAGGATCTCTGTGTATGATGCAACAATCCTGGAGAAACATGGTTACAAACTCAAGTCATTTTCACATATGTGTATTACACATATGCTGCTGTCGTTGCTGCTGTTCCTGTTTTTGTTCCTGTTCCTGTGTTTGTTCCTGTTTTATGTTTTTTTTTTTTTTTTTTTTTTCTTCTCCCTGGCGGCACGGTGGCTGAGTGGCTAGCGCTCATGCTTCACAGCAAGAAGGTTCGGGTTGCCCGGGCCTTTCTGTGTGGAGACTGCATGTTCTCCCCGTGTTTGGGTGGGTTTCCTCCGGGTACTCCGGTTTCCCCCACCAACCTAAACATGCGCCATAGGTAAAATCCTCCAGCTTAGGGCCTGACCAAAGCATAAATGACAAAACAAGATCATGGGGATGGTCCCCGGGTCAAATATAGAAACAACTTCTCCTGTGCGAGATCAATAAAGGTCAATCTTCTAATCCTTGACCACTGTAAGGCGCTTTGTGCTACAATTTTGTATGAAAAGCGCCTTATAAATGTTTGATTGATTGATTGATTGATTGATTACATTGCTAACTTTGGCATTAATCACATCAAAACAGGCACAAGAGGCAAAATCTTGCAGCGACACAGCCTGCCTCAGGACAGTCACCCTACGCACCTGACAGGGTTCTCTCCTGAAGGATGGGTCAAATGCAGAGGACAAATAACCCTTCTAAGATAAGTAAATTTATAACTTTATTTTTGAACCCAAATTGCCTGTCTGAGTTTTAGCCATGCAGCTAAAACTCAGACACTAGACATTGTTTTCTCGTGATTCAAAGCAGCGCGTTGAAGCTCTTCTGTGCTCCGTCTCCACAGCAGATGCAGTGGCTCTGAGCCGCAGCTTTAGTTCTGGCTGTGCGCTCATTAGCTCTGGCACCGCTGCACAGTAACTCAAAGAGGAGAATATTTGCAGCTTTAGAAAACACAGCTGACCTGTGGGCTTCACCGCTGCACTCGCCCAGAGAACAGGTCTGTGAAGTGACGGGCTCAGGCTGCAGTCTGAGCACAGCAGCACATTTAGAGGCTATGAGGGGGACTTTACCCAAGGCAAATTAAAGCATTATACATCATCATGGAAAGAGTGTCCGTAATGTTTGTTAGTGGTGCCTCCCAATAGTCATTCTGCTTTGCTTTTCTGGCAAATAGTTAGAACAGGTTTCATCCTTCTGCATCTTTAGTTTAGTTTGTGGATCTTTATTTGACATTACACAAGAACACACTGTCACCATTTCCATAAATGCAAAGAGAGACTTTGAATTCAATTCTAATTTTATGTCAACTAAAAATGTAAAAATGTAAAATGTGGTGCGCTATATATGTATACATATACATATACAGCTCTGGAGAAAAATAAGACACCACTGCAAAATTCATCATTTTTTTCTGATTTTACTACTTATAGTTATGTGTTTGGGTAAAAGGAACATTTTTGTTTGAGTCAATAAACTACTGACAACATTTCCCCCAAATTCCAAATAAAAATATTATCGTTTAGAGCATTTATTTGCAGAAAATGACAAATGGTCAAAATAACAAAAAAGATACATATTTTCAGACCTCAAACAATGCAAAGAAACAAGATCAAATTTATTTTAAAACAACATAATACTAATGTTTACACTTAAGAAGAGTTCAGAAATCAATATTTGGTGCAATAACCCTTATTTTTAATCACAGCTTTCATGCGTCTTGGCATGCTCTCCACAAGTCTTTCACATTGTTCTTGGGTGACTTTATTCCACTCCTGGTGCAAGAACTGAAGTAGCTCAGCTTTGTGTTTGTGTTGGAATTCAACAGACGCTGGAATGGAATGGCAGTAATACATGTAGAGATGCTGATTTCAGAAAAAAATGCAGTGGTCTCTTTTTTTTTCCTTCCAGAGCTGTACTATGTATATTATACATACAAGTATACTAAATGCATGGAACTATGGGGTAAGGTAGCCATCATTTAAGACATGCATACATTTTTTTTTAAATGTGGTGGGCATAAAATGTATTTTGTATATTCTTGATCAAGAAAATACATTCATTCATTTTCTTCCGCTTTTCCATTTTCTGGGTCGCGGGAGCAGCAGTCCAAGCAGTGTTTTGCTGCCCAGACCACAATGCACCAGCCCCCATGAATCGTCCCGCTGGTGGTGGGTCCACAGGAGGATGGTGTAACAAGTACGCAGGCTAATTAAATAATGAATAGGCCGTTAGCGTAACGTTTGTAATTTAGGGCTGATCAGAAGACTGGTCCGACTCTGGGAGGAAATGGACAGTAAATAACTACAGACACAAGAGGATTAAGGTGCGGTTGGTACCATGTATTAATAGTGAAAGGAAAAAACTTTACAAACACCCATAGAACCCTTAATATTTACAATATTTACAATCTGCAGAACTGATTTTGACATCTTCACAATGTCTTGATTGACCATTGATATTGTTCATCCGGAATAGTTCAGGGTTTAATATTTGTCCAATAATGATAACCGTGCACACAGTACACTCATCACAGTGCGATGACTGGACGAAATAACCCTGCCCAATGTCCAGCAGGGTCCCAATGTCCATAAAAGTTTTAATTGTCCTTTGGCAAGTATTGTCCATAGGCGTGATGCCTGTGTGATTGTGTTTGTATGGATAAAAGAAAAGAGGTGGAGGACAAGGCTGCCAGAGCCTCCTACCAGACCAGCAGGGGGCGCTCTGGAGCAGATGTCCGGCTCCCAGCCAATACTTTAGCTCGCCATCCGGTCTCCAAAAAGGAGAACCTGGCCTGTACAATATAAACAGGACCATGTCTTAGTAAACATCCAGTGTACACATAAATTCTAATTCCAATTATTCCATTTGTAATAGTAAAATGCATTTCATTTCCACAATCATTAATAAAGTGCATTGATCTAACACATTAGATAAAATATAATTTCCATAATAATTATATGGTGCATAATAAAGTGCAAACTACAGATACTGCACCTTTAAATGACACATTAAGATTCATACTCAAAACAATAGGGTTCGATTGCCAGCATTAGCATAGAGAAGCTAGTTAAGACACAGCCAGTCCATAGTAAATGGCTAATGGCTAATGCTAACACAAACAACAGACTCACCAATTCCCCTTAGTTTCTGACGCACAGCTCAATCAAATGCGTTCAGCCCCCGCGCTGGTTGGTCTCTACAGGCAGATAACGTAGCGACGGCATTAGATTGCGATAAACCAGTGTAATACAAGTGAAAATTACATTTATTTGCGCAGACCGACCTGTTGCAGCTGTCCCGTGCTCCTTCCCCACGCTTCTGATTAGGAGCCGCACAAACAGCTTGTAACACGCGCTACGAGTGTTATGATTGGTTTGGTGTGGTCACGCAGGTACGTACGTGCGGCCGCAGCATTACGTAACCCGGTGACGCTTACCGGTGACGCGCACGTAAAGAGAACCGCCGCCAAGTATTTTAATATGTTTAATAGCGGATTTGCAGTGAAGTTGATGACAGATTTCCACCCTGGTTACACCCTCCCCACCTTAGACCATGCATGTCCCATTGCATGTACAACTAAATAACTTGAATAGATGGAACACTAGGATCAGGGGAGACTGAAACACCTATAACGTCAGATAGTCTGTGTAGTAACGTTTGCACTACGGAACCGAGAGGTTTACCTAGAGCGGTATACTGCAGTCTATCAGGAGGTAACCTTTGACGAGTTGAACGCCTAGGAATAGGGTCATTGTCAGCTACATCAGTGGCATTAAATGGCTCAACATCAGCAGCAACTGGATGGATTGATTCATCAGGTAGGTCTTCATCCACTGGAGTCACGGTAGACGCATCTTCTGCTTCAGGTAAGTGTACTGGTGAGTCGACAGGTAAGGTTTCAGGTAAATTTTCAATGCTTGTTTCCACAGATATACTCTCTTCCACGCTGGATTCAACTTCAGATTCCACCTCTGAAATAACAGGACTCACAGAAGGTTGAGTTGGAGGACTGCTCTCCTCAGAAAATGGGGTGACAGGAACTGGATATTCTTTCTCCACTGTGAACTGAACTGCAGGTGAGTTAACATGGAGTGGGATGACAGTTTCAAATTCCTCATCAAGAGCATCACAGTCTGAGGGAGCAATGAGATCAGGATTGTGACGACGCGTATAGGGCCTAGCAGCAGGAGTTCCTCCACAAGGTGGTTCAATGTCTTCACTGGCTGGAAGAAACCCACATGGAAGGAGGAGATCTCTATGGAGTGTACGCAGAGGTCCATCTCTGTTCTCTGGTTTCACTTTGTATACTGGGAGTTCACCAGCCCTGCTAACCACCACAAAGATGTCATGTTCCCACTTGTCAGAAAGTTTGTGTTTTCCTCTTAGTCGCACATTTCTCACAAGGACTCTGTCCCCTACTTCCAATGCTGCCGGTATTATACGCTGGTCAAAGCGTGTTTTGTTTCGTTCAGCTGATTTTAGAGCGTTTTCTGAAGCAATTTTAAAGCTCTCTTCCAGGCGTGATTTCAAATATTGCACATACTGTGAGTGATTCTTGTGCTTTGATCCCTGCAGTGGCAGACCGAAAGCCATGTCAACAGGAAGACGTGGAGTTCGTCCGAACATCAATTCATATGGTGGATAACCAGTAACATCATTTTTAGTACAGTTATATGCATGAACTAATGGTTTCACGTAATCTTTCCATTTTGACTTTTGTTTCTCCTCAAGTGTTCCAAGCATATTTAACAGGGTCCGATTAAATCGCTCCACTGGATTGCCTCTGGGATGATATGGCGTTGTCCGACTCTTCTGAATTCCGGCAACTTCACACAGCTCTTTTATCAACTTGGACTCAAAATCTTGTCCTTGATCAGTGTGGATGCGTTCAGGAATTCCGTAATAAACAATGAAATTGTCCCACAAACACTTGGCCACTGTTCTGGCTTTTTGGTTTGACGTTGGAATGGCCACGGCAAATTTGGTGAAGTGGTCGGTTAGAACAAGAATGTCTCTGGTGTTACTTGAGTCAGGCTCGAGACTCAGAAAATCAATACAAAGTAACTCGAGTGGACGTGAAGTGGTGATATTGACAAGCGGCGCACTCTTTTCTGGCAGAGATTTCCTCCGGACACAGCGGCCACATGTCTTAATCTTTTGCTCCACATCAACCGCCATTCTGGGCCAGTAGAACCGGGCACGGACAAGGTCAAGGGTGCGATCGATTCCAAGGTGGCCCATATCATCATGGAGACACTTGAGAGCAAAAGCCCGAAGTTTCTCAGGCAGAACAAGCTGGTAGGACAATGCGTCATTGTCGTGACGTTTGCGGTATAGAATACCGTCTATCAGCTCCAACTTTGACCATTCTCTCAGTAGCAGAGGGAGCTCGGGCAGCTCTGCTTTTAAAGTTGGCGGAACCTTTTCTCCGGTCTCAAACTGATGAATCAACTCTCTGATGCTTGGATCTTCTCTTTGTTTTTCTTGCAGACTGGAGTGAGACAGAGCTGGAACAACAGGTGAGTGACTTTCAACAATGTAACTTTCAGGAACAGCATCAGCTTTGTTGGAGAGAGATTCAATCAGGGTCCTGCAATACTGTTCAGAATCAACTGGCTGAGAGGCTTTGACCAGCTGACTCTGACAGATTGCGTCAACGATGTCAGGGGTTAGGACATTAGCGTCAGCAAGACGTTGAGACATAAACTGCTCTATCAGTTCTTTATCTTTAGGCAAATCTTCCGCAGACAGGGTGTGAGGTTGACGAGAGAGCGCATCAGCATCACGATTGTGCTTCCCAGCCCTGTAGAGCAGCTTAAAGGAATATGTGGAGAGGGCAGCTAGCCAACGGTGACCAGTGGCATCCAGCTTGGCAGTAGTCAGGACATAGGTCAGCGGGTTACTGTCGGTCACCACAGTGAAATCAGCTCCATATAGATAGTCCTGAAACTTCTCAGTGACACTCCATTTGAGTGCTAGAAATTCCAGTTTGTGGGCTGGATATCTGCTCTCACTCCGAGAAAGACCACGGCTGGCAAAAGCAATTGCTCGAAGCTTCCCTTCCTGTTCTTGATATAATGCAGCACCCAATCCAGTTGTGCTTGCGTCAGTGTGAAGAATGTAGGGAAGAGCAGGATCAGCAAACCCGAGAACTGGTGCAGTTGACAGCTTTTCGATGAGTGTCTCAAAAGCTTGTTGACAACTCTGACTCCATTGCTCACCGAAAGGTTTTGTTGGACTGCAGTGTGATTTGATGGCACTCTGGGACTTCCGAGCTGGCGTGTGTCCACGGGTAAGATCATTGAGGGGTTTGGCGATGACGGCATAGTCTTTAATAAACCGGCGGTAGTACCCTGCAAATCCAAGAAAAGATCGCAACTGTTTAAGATTAGTGGGAATTGACCAGGATTTGATGGCAGCAATCTTTTCAGGGTCTGTTTCGACTCCTCTCTCTGACACGATATGACCCAGGTAACGAACTGAAGTCTGGAAGAATTTACATTTTTCTGGAGAAAGCTTCAACCCATACTCCTTCAGCCGGTTCAGTACTTGGAGAAGTCGTCTTTCATGTTCCTCCATAGTATCGGAGAATATAATGAGATCATCAAGGAACACCAACACCTCCTTAAGATGGAGGTCGCCCATACATCTCTCCATCAACCTCTGGAACGTGCTGGGTGCATTGGTGACTCCCTGAGGCATCCTGTTAAACTCCCAGAAGCCTAGAGGAGTAACGAAAGCGGTCTTAGGCTTGTCGGCCTCGTTCATTTCAATTTGGTAATATCCTGACTTCAAATCAAGTACAGAAAACCATTTGGAACCAGTGAGAGCGGCGAAGGATTCTTCCAGGTTTGGCAGAGCATAGGCGTCTTTTATAGTCTGTAGGTTGAGTTTACGATAGTCAATACATAGCCTTACATCACCATTTTTCTTCTTGACGACCACAATAGGTGATGAGAATGGAGATGTTGACTCCCTGATCACACCAGCCTCAAGAAGCTCGCGAAGATGTCTGCGTACAGCTGCAATGTCATGCGGATGAATGGGCCGTGCCCGCTGTTTGAATGGAGTCTCATCATGAAGAGTGATGTGATGTTTGACTTGGCTGGCACAACCGAAGTCAAGGTCATGGTGTGAAAAGACTTCTGATATTGCACTCAGTTTGTTGGTGATTCTTGCCTTCCATTCTGCTGTAACTGGTGAATCGCCAAAATCCAGATTCAGGTTGGACTGTGTTGGTTTAACTGGAAGGTTGGTCACATGATGCTCAGACAGGATGCAATGGTAAGTTTCAAGCTCTGCAATCACACTTAACGGTGGAATATAGACATCTTGTTCTGACTCATTGGTTATGATCACAGGAACCTTGTATGGTGGTTGAGCCGGCAGTGAGATCAAGCAGCTGCTGACGCACAACCCCCCAGGTAGGGCTGATGCAGGATGGTAAAGCAGGACGGACTGGCTTAGTGAAGGAGAGGTGGTTCTGGTTGATCCCTCGATGACTAAAGTGCGGCCGGCCGGAACTCGCACGGGGACGTTGCTCAGAAGTCTCACTACTCCCACATTGCCGGAGTCTATCTGTTGGTGTGTCAGCTGCAGCGCCTTTAACACGGCTCGATAACCATGAGTGCTGGGCTGGAATGCTGGAATTTCACTGCTCAGATATTGTTCGTACAAGGGCTCCAGTGTATTCATACCAATCAGCACAGTAGATGGAGTATCAGGGCTTGAGTCAGGAACTACAAGTGCCAGAGTGGAAACTTTGATGTCTCTGCCCAGAAAATCTTTGGGAAATGTCACTGTGAGATCGATGTATCCTAGATAGGGGACAGATTGGCCTGCTGCTCCCTCAATCTGTAACAAGTCATTTAACGAATGAACTGGTTGGTCGTGAAGATGGCGGTTAAAAAATGATGCAGGTACAGTTGTCACTTGCGACCCTGTGTCTAACAGGCAATGACAGCTAAGGCCTACAATCTCCACGTCAGCTGTACAGCGAGATCCCACCAGCCCGCGAGGCAGTATAGCTGTTGCCCTGGGTCTGGGTTGCTGTAGTTCTGCACACTGAACAGTCTTCTTTGCGGGACAGGATGGGTCCAACGCAGCTCCTGTTTGCCCCCCAACAGGAACTGAGTCTAGTTTAACTGTTCAGAATTTGAAGCTCGTTTCCGTCTTTGGTTCTTGTCATTAAATTGCTTTTTCTTTGTGATGACTAGAGTGGAGTTTGGTGGATTGTTACACTGAGGCTTTATGTGTCCATCTTCACCACAACGGAAACAGAACCCAGGCTTTGGATTAGCAGCAGCAGTGGTCGAAGCAGTTTGTTTTATCCTTAGTGTGGCTTGGCTGGATCTAGGGACACAGGACTGTTGACCTTGTGACTGGATTGCAGTCAGGGCAGATAACTGTTGCTGAATGGCAGCCATTTGTTGAGTGAGCTGCTTCGTGAACGTAGTCAATGCTGCACACACCTCCTTCTCTTCTTCCTTCTCGTATGCAAATTGAGCTTGTGAAGTAACTTTTTGCTTTGTCGGTCCCAGGTGTTGCTTCATTCGTTGAATCTTTGCAGCTTCTCTATCTTCTTCAGTCCTAAGCAGCCACAGGAGTTCCGGAAATGGCGGTGGATTAGACTTCTTTTGTTTAAGCTGGAGTTCTGAAATGAGGGTATTATCCCAGCAGCCTCTACAAAACTGATTCAGCAGGTGTTTATTCACATCCCCTTCTGGGACTCCTCCTCTTCTGACTGCAAAGTTAAGCACCACCTGTAGTCGCTGCAGGTAGATAGATGGCTTCTCTCCTGCATCCTGAAGAGTGTCCATAAATTTTGCGTACAACTCCTCCCCGTCTTGCACCGTACCATAGGCCGAATCCAACTGCTTGATGTAGACGTCAGCTGATAGATCAGGGCGCAGATGTTTCACAATGTCGGCCGCAGGAGGAAGTAGGCTGTCAAGGATGAGACGTGAACGGTGAATTTCTGAGATGGCTGTATCTTTCATAATTAAATCAGCACCAGAACGCCAAGTGTCATAGTCGACTTCATGTTGGGGACGTGGCACTCTTCCTGAGAAAACACGGAGTCGGTGGGTTGGACGTGCATACATAGCAGCATCTTCATTCTTAACAATGTGCTCTACAACGTATTTTTGGATCCCAGGTGGATTCAGGTCATCAGCAGACAGGTTAGCAGATGAAGTGCACCGTTTTGGTTTTGCAATGGGTGTGGGAACTGAATTAAACAGAGGAGATGAGGTGGCGGCCATTTTAGGTGGATTTGCTGTTAGTGGCTCTTCACTTGCAGCCTCCATTTTAGCAGGATCAGTAAGACGAAGCTCGGCAATGGACTCGCTGATCTGGGCCATCATTTCTTGCAGCACCTCAGCATAATCCTTTCCAGATACTTTTGCCACTTGTTTAAGGTCAGCTAAATATGTCTTAGTCTTTGAGCTTCCTACTTTAGTAGAGTAAATTTTTGATAAGTTTTTAATACTACATTGATTTCCTGCACTCATTGTAAAAGCATACGGTAGCAGCGGATCTAATAAAGGTATAGCAGACCCAGATTCGTACTCAACCACCCACATTCCATGAAATTCTGATTCTGGAAAATCAACAAAAACTGCTCTGTTAACTAGCCCAAAACGTTCTAAAAACTGACCCACTTCTCCTGTGTCATCTTTACTAACACCATCTACTATTACTGCGTTTGGAACTTTAATAGTAAGCGCCTCAAAAACTTCCATTTTCCAACTTAAGGGTCAATATTGGTGAGACTGTTATCTGAAACCAAAATATGTGTTAAATACTGTACCAAATCCTCCTGGCTAGCTCGCCACTTTATGTAACAAGTACGCAGGCTAATTAAATAATGAATAGGCCGTTAGCGTAACGTTTGTAATTTAGGGCTGATCAGAAGACTGGTCCGACTCTGGGAGGAAATGGACAGTAAATAACTACAGACACAAGAGGATTAAGGTGCGGTTGGTACCATGTATTAATAGTGAAAGGAAAAAACTTTACAAACACCCATAGAACCCTTAATATTTACAATATTTACAATCTGCAGAACTGATTTTGACATCTTCACAATGTCTTGATTGACCATTGATATTGTTCATCCGGAATAGTTCAGGGTTTAATATTTGTCCAATAATGATAACCGTGCACACAGTACACTCATCACAGTGCGATGACTGGACGAAATAACCCTGCCCAATGTCCAGCAGGGTCCCAATGTCCATAAAAGTTTTAATTGTCCTTTGGCAAGTATTGTCCATAGGCGTGATGCCTGTGTGATTGTGTTTGTATGGATAAAAGAAAAGAGGTGGAGGACAAGGCTGCCAGAGCCTCCTACCAGACCAGCAGGGGGCGCTCTGGAGCAGATGTCCGGCTCCCAGCCAATACTTTAGCTCGCCATCCGGTCTCCAAAAAGGAGAACCTGGCCTGTACAATATAAACAGGACCATGTCTTAGTAAACATCCAGTGTACACATAAATTCTAATTCCAATTATTCCATTTGTAATAGTAAAATGCATTTCATTTCCACAATCATTAATAAAGTGCATTGATCTAACACATTAAATAAAATATAATTTCCATAATAATTATATGGTGCATAATAAAGTGCAAACTACAGATACTGCACCTTTAAATGACACATTAAGATTCATACTCAAAACAATAGGGTTCGATTGCCAGCATTAGCATAGAGAAGCTAGTTAAGACACAGCCAGTCCATAGTAAATGGCTAATGGCTAATGCTAACACAAACAACAGACTCACCAATTCCCCTTAGTTTCTGACGCACAGCTCAATCAAATGCGTTCAGCCCCCGCGCTGGTTGGTCTCTACAGGCAGATAACGTAGCGACGGCATTAGATTGCGATAAACCAGTGTAATACAAGTGAAAATTACATTTATTTGCGCAGACCGACCTGTTGCAGCTGTCCCGTGCTCCTTCCCCACGCTTCTGATTAGGAGCCGCACAAACAGCTTGTAACACGCGCTACGAGTGTTATGATTGGTTTGGTGTGGTCACGCAGGTACGTACGTGCGGCCGCAGCATTACGTAACCCGGTGACGCTTACCGGTGACGCGCACGTAAAGAGAACCGCCGCCAAGTATTTTAATATGTTTAATAGCGGATTTGCAGTGAAGTTGATGACAGATTTCCACCCTGGTTACAATGGCTCACGTCACAACAGGCCTTGATGTATCTTCTGCCATGGGGGCTACCAGTGTCCAGACACTGGGGGCGAGGTGGGGTTAAGTGTCTTGCCCAAGGACACAACGGCAGCGCTCATCTGTGGGAGCTGGGATCACATGCGGTCAACCCGTCAAGAGCGGGATTCGAACCGCCAACCCCTGGATCACTAGAGAAACGCTCTACCAACTGAGCTACTACAAGAAAATACAAATATTTGCAAATACATAAATAAAAAAATGTGTGTAGATTACTGGTTGAGAATACAAATGTATTTTTTTGTGCTTGTGCTTATACAAAATGCTCTTGCTGCTCCTGGGCATTCTGGAGCATCACTAAAACATCGTGAACTCAATAGACAGGCTAAGAGTCCTGGTAGTCCTTTGGCCACAGGGCTGCACACACTCAAGATTACTTCATAGTTTTGCCAGACATGTGACAAAATCTCCACTCGCGCTCAGATTCAGTCCAGGTGTGCAGATGTAAACTTTGATATACCAACAAAAGTAAAGCATGATAAAGGTCTAACCTGGGATAGATGTTCAAATCAAAACCAGACTGTGTGCACAGCCATTCTAAACACATCACTCCTGGAAAGGTCTTGTACTGAAACGTAGTGGGCCAATAGGACAGGCCTACATATTAATACGGTGTGTGCTGATTTTTATGTTTTTTTATTTTTTATTTTCATGAATTTTTGAGAGAGAGAGTCAGCTTTATTGTCAATTCTGCCATATGTGCAACATACAGTGAATCAAAAGAAAGAAAGAAAAAGGGGCCGCTGTGCTGAGCGTGCCGCTATCTTGGAAACAACAGAGCAGAAAAAAATGCAATACAATCAATGGTCACATCAAAATCCTCCAGCTTGGGTCCTGACCAAGCCTAAACAACAAAATCATAGGGATGGTCCCCGGGTCAAATGCAGAAAACGATTTCTCCTGTGTGAGATCAATAAAAAGTCAATCTTCTAATCCTTAATCACTGTAAGGCGCGTTGTGTTGCATTTTTTGTATGAAAAGCGCTTTATAAATAATGTTTGATTGATCGTTATATAGCGCTTTTTCACCGTCAAGGCACCCAAAGCGCTTGACAACAAGGAACCACTCACCCATTCACACACACACTGGGGGCAAGGTAGGTTAAGCGTCTTGCCCAGCAGCATTCATCTGTGGGAGCACATACAGCAATACAGTGGAACGGTTTTACATAAGGTATCTTTTTGTTTGGAATACATTACGGGAGGGGGGGAGCAAGAGTGGAATACAGAGAAATATTTGACAAATTATCAAGTTTGTTGAAAGGAAGCACTTTGTTGAAAGGATACACTTACGGTATCAACCTCCAGGAGAGAACCAGATGATACCACCAAGCCAAGTTCCAATTAGCTCATCCAGAAATCATGTTTAAAAAGAAATTACCATACTTATCGGACTATAAGCCGCTACTTATAATGGCCATACCTGCTTGCCAAAGCCTGATCCCGTCAGATCTCAGAAGCTAAGCAAGGCAGGGCCTGGTTAGTACTTGGACGGGAGACCGCTGGGAATTCCAGGTGCCACAGGAGGGCACCAGTCGCAAAAACTGTCATTGTGTCCTTAGGCAAGACACTTCACCCACATTGCCTAGTATGAAAGTGGAGTGTGCGTGAGTGTTGGTGGTGGTCGGAGGGGCCGATGGTGCAGATTGGCAGCCTCGCTTCCATCAGTCTGCCCCAGGGCAGCTGTGGCTACAGAAAGTAGATTACCACCACCAAGTGTGGAGTGAATGAACAATGAACTGTAAAGCGCTTTGGGTGTCATGAAAGGCGCTATATAAATGCTATGAATTATTATTATTATTACTTTTTTCTCACACTTCGGACCCTGCGGCTTATAGTCAGGTGCGGCTTATGTATGAATTAATTCTTTATCAAGACAGCGAATGTAGCACATAACCCGAGCTCCACTTCTGGTAGGTGCAGGTGCAGGTGCACTGCCCACTGCTCCTAATAACAGGATGGGTTAAATGCAGAGAAGAATTTCTCCAGTGTGAGATCAATAAAGTCACTTCTAAAATACCTACGGTAAATAAGTTCAGGAGAGTTCATGAATTAATGAAGCCTTGTTTTAGCCACTTAAAATCTCCTACAGGTATCAACAGTCCTGTGAGATTGAGTTCAGGGGGTTTACCCTTAAAGTTAAACTTGACACTTTTAAGGCCTCCAGAGGCTACAGGCTGGCCATTTTACAGTTGTTTTACTGCTGTGTTTCTGCCGTGTTACTGCCGTAGGCGCTGTTCGAAAAAAGCACGTACCGGTATTTACGTCAATTAAAATAAAAAAGAAATCCTTTTGTGTACCATCTTTCTGTGTAAATATCTCAAGTTACAATGTGGACACCTGCGGCTTATAGTCAGGTGTGGCTTATATATGTACAAATCTTTTTTTTATTTGGTTGGTGCGGCTTATAGTCAGGTGCACTCCGAAAAGTACGGTAAATAAATGCTTGATAGATAGGTTTAAAGCCATTTTTTGAAACATTACTGCCAAAGCAACACCTCCATGAAGACAAGCAGTTCATTTAGACTAAACATACATTACATTTCTGTTCTAATTTCTGATCTTGAGTAATTCACAGTTGCTCTGAAGACTTCCAGGAGTTTTTCCGTCTGCAGAGGCGACTGGACTGCACCCTCTTCAAATACACGTGTCACAGTATTAATATCTGGATTATGAACTGCATGGCTCTAGGTAGGTCTCTCGCGCAATCCTTATCTGCTCCCACACAATCCAGCCTCGCTCAAATACGTGTGCAATCCTCTGTAATTCTCCTCTCACAGAGCCATTCAATTGACTTTTGGAGAGCCTTGTTAAGTGTCTGTGCCGATAACGTTCCCCGGCGTATGCAGTCTCACACACTCTGCATATGTGCAACTCTTTATCAGATTTCATTAACTGGAATTAGACTGTGACTGCTCCAATTGTACAAGTGGCTCTATTCGCAAATGTGCTGGGCTTGTTCCTCTGCAGAAAAAGTCTTACATAACACTTTTTCTCCTCACAAAGATGTCTGCTCAACCAGGCCAGCCACCAGAATATACTTTCTTAACTAACTTTTGGGGCTCATTTGTGCATAGATAAGCTCTTAAATTGTCATAAACTTTAAGATAATTCTTGATGCGATAAACATTTTGCAAACAAATTCATTTAAGACATTCAGTCAGACTTTAGGCGGTTAAAAGAAGCATTTTGAGTGATGAAAATGCAATTGTATACTGCTTTTGTAGATACTTAGACTTAGACAAACTTTATTGATCCACAAGGGAAATTGTTTTGGGTACAGTAGCTCACTCATCAAATATAATAACAGAGGGTAACAAAAAAAATAGATGGAATAGTAAAAAAAAGAGCAATAGACCAGTGCCAAATGAGACATAATTATTAAAATTAAAAATATGATAAATGTATATGTACAAATCTGAATGAAATAGAAAAGTAAGTAGCTATATACAGTTGTAGGGAGTATTATCTGTTATATAATACATTACAGATACTGAAATTAAACTATATGAAGGGTCTGTTTTACACCATGGAGTTGTGTTTTGTTTCATTCACAAATGTTTATTTATTTTTATTTTTTTATAATTCTCTTTATTGAGTACATATAGATCAGGGGTGTCCTAACTTTTTTCATCAAGGGCCACATATCTAAACATAGATGAAGCAGATTGAGGGCCGTAGACTGGTGCTCAGTACAGTCAAAAATTGAAGTATTATTTCAATTATTGACTGTACAATTAAACATGCATATATTGTATGCATGTTGAACACGTTAGAATGAGCTATCAGTCCTTTATTCATGCTAAGATCCTCAAAACCACACAGTAAATATTAAATCTTATCAAGGTAGATTTTCAAAGAATTTGCTCATGGTAATTTGGGCCAATTCACCTGGAAGCCTGAGGGCCAAGAAAAAATTGTCATAGTTTGGACATGCCTGATATAGATTATAATGTAATTATAACATAATAGCCCTCCTGCACTCTTGGATTTTCTTAAAGGAGAATTAACGTTTTTTACAATCTGAGCCTTATTTCCGTAATAAAACAAGTTGTTTCACTCACCCATAGCACTTTGGTGTCATATGGAGGACTTCCAGAGATGTTTTAGATTAGCGATATCCGTAATGCAAGTTCTCGGGGCATATATATTATATGCGGTCTCCAAATAACACAAACTTTAGCACTTTTCAAATCATAGAAGCTCAATGTCTTAGTCTACACATTCATTTGAGTCAAAAGTGGCCTGTAATCTGAGATTTATCCATAATTTACAGCTTTGCATTTCATGTTTGGGTCCCGGGAGCTGAGAGCGAAATAAACAGTGACTCCGCACATGCGCACTGGCGTCCTCATCTAATCGAAACTATGGATAAATCTCGGATTAGAGGCCACTTCTGACTCAAATGAAAGCGTAGACTAAGACATCGAGCTTCTATGATTTGAAAAGTGCTAAAGTTTGTGTTAGTTGGAGACCGCTCGGGGCATATATTACATGCTCGGGACATATAATATATGCCCCGAGAACTCACATTACGGATATCGCTAATCTAAAACATCTCTGGAAGTGCTCCAAATGACACCAAAGTGCTATGGGTGAGTAAAACAACTAGTTTTATTACCAAAATAAGGCTCAGATTGTAAAAAATGTTAATTATCCTTTAACTCTTCATTTCTCTATGGAGGTTTTAATTTGGTTTTGAAGTTTTTGGTTTTGAGTGGAGCAACCAAATCTCAGACTGACTGTAGTCTACTGTTATAATGGTCAATAATAAAATCACAATGGGCAGGTAAAACCATTGTATATTGTATTATAGCCGTTGCCGGACACTGCAATGGTCAACTGGGACGCAGCCCGCCTCGTCCTGTCCATGGCCAGATATTCTATCTTCGTGGCACGACACCACCACCTCCACGACGGCCGCGCAGCAGAGCACTGGCCCCTCTTCAAGGCGCTCCTTCGCGCCCACGTTCACCACCTCCACTCCGCAAGAGAAACTGAGTTTTGCTACATCTTCACCCCAGACAATACGCTTTTCTCCATCTCCCGAACCGGTTCCCCTCAGCTGGACTTCTGACACCTGCCCCCCTCCGCTGTCCCCCCTGGACCCTGTTGTCTAGACCTTCCCTGGACACTACATCGCCCTTGCTACCCCCCAGACCCCCTTTCTGCACCTGGAACGAGCCCTTTGGTCCTTTGCACTCCTCATCCCCCGATGTGTCTTCTGACTGTTTTGCTAATGTTATTGTGGTGTTAAGTGTTTTGCGAATGTTATTGTGATGTCAAAATATGTACCTTGTAATAATAAAAGATAAAAAAAAAAAGAATATGTTTTAATGTTCACTGTGGGCCTAGGGGGCGCTGCAATTTCAAATCCTGTGTGTGCAACATGTACATATGGTTTTTGACAATAAAGCTGAACTTTGAACTTTGAACTTTGAGGTACACAAGCACGAGGGGACTGTTTTTTTTTTTTTTTTTTGGCTGCTGTACCAATGGAGTTGCCACTAATCCAAACACGCAACAGGTTTAAGATGGCTATACCCAGGATAACAAGGCCTGAGATGGCAGTGTTGGCCTAGCACAGCACATAAAGGCATTGTCTCCATCAACGTACAGATGAACTAAAATATAGACCAAGGGTGTCCAACTCATTTTGGTCCGGGGGGCCGTATCCAACCTACTTTGATCTCAGAAAACTCATGGCATATACCCCCAAAATAGCAATAAGTCCAAATATTTGTGCAGAGAAACGCAAATCTATTACAGAAGACTTTTTATTTGATTTAAGATTATATTCCTTGAGCACCTCCGCTTGTTGCAAACACACCAAACATACAGGTTTCCTATTCATCTCCGTGAAGAAATTGGAATTAGTCAATTTTTCTTGGAAAATCCTGCGCTCGGCGTCCACTTTTCTCATTTTTTACATTTTGTTGATGAGGGTGTCATGGTCAACAGTCATGACGATGCTCCTTTAAGAGCGTTTGGAAAGAGGCGAGTCTTCATTTGTGCTGCTCTGGTGGGAGGGGCCACGCACAGAGGCGCTGGAGACGCTGCTATGCTAAACTGCACAGAAAAGAGGCGCAGAAAATTACCAATATTTTAATAGAAAATTTAAATATAAAAAACATATAAATATTTTAATAGAAAATCAGCCGAGGGCCAGATTAAAGGTCTTGGAGGACCGGATCTAGCCCCCGGGCCGCATGTTTGACACCCCTGATATAATGTATTGATTTTAAATTTGATTAAACCCACATGTTTGATACTTTTTACAACTCAGTCAGTATCAGAACATTCATATCTTGGTACTGATCTGCCCATTATTATGATTTTTTATTTAAAACATCTGTAAGCGTGAGACAGGTACGAACCAAAATCATTTCTTCTTTATCTACATTATGTTTGTCTATTGCTCTGCTCTGATGCGTATCAATCAGCCGCCATTTTTCTGAGTGTGAACATTTAATCCACAATCAGCACATCAAACAAATCAAATACAGTTGTTTACCTCTGTTGTTTATTACCTTGAAATAATGATAATTTTGTAAAAAAAAAAAAAAAAACACACCCACATAAAAAAGAGGAAAAAACATTTATTCAACAATAACAAATGAACACAATAAGATTTATATCAATCTGACAGTAAACTAAAATTAAGCAGTCTCTAGATTAGAGGAAATAAAATAAAAATGTGTTATCTTCATTATAGCCATTAAGAATAAGTATCAAAAATATGTTTCATACAAAAATAAACCATAAACAATAAACCATACTAGATCTCATGTCACAAACTCAAACAATCCCAACAGTACTCTATACATTGAATGACTAAATTACTGATGTTTTTATTATTATTATGTATTCTTGCTGCCTGAAGCAACGAATTAAATCGAATCCCGCTCTTGACAATGCGTCGTTGGTTGAGCGGTCGGATCCACTGACCCGTGGGTTGGCGATGCGATCCCTGCTCCCAAGCTCCCACAGAGGAGTGCTGCCGTTGTGTCCTTGGGCAAGACACTTCCGCTCCCATGGACCCACCACCCACAGGAGCATCCATGAGATGTGGGCGGCAGGTCTGTTTGGACTGTTGCCCCCCACGACCCAAAATATGGAAAAGTGGAAGAAATTAGATGGATGGATGGATGGACGGACTACCGGTCTACCTGTAAATGAACAGTTCTTCACTAGATTATGGAGATATTATGTATACAGCAAATAGTACTCTGAAAAACTAGATACTTTTTTATTAGAGAGCACAGATTTATTACTTTTGACAATTACTATCTCAGCACCGTGGTCGGACTTCATCGCAGACCTGCGGACACACATCCACGTTTTCATGGACAAAGTTATAGTCTCAGATTTCCCACAGTCATTTATGTCATTTTCATCTTCTGCAAAGAAATCTGCTCCTTCTGAGTTCTGCTCTCGGCTCAGTGTATTCTTTAATAAGAACACGCAAATAACTGACCTGATCGGGGGCAGAAGTACATGAGAAACCATGTCCCTCATCAGCAAAACTCCAAGCTATGTTTTGTTACTCTCTGTTATATATTATGTTTGATGAGTGAGCTACTGTACCCAAATAATTTCCCTTGTGGATCAATAAAGTTTGTCTAAGTCTAAGTCTAAAAACAAGCTTCCAAACATCACTTTCATCTAAGCTTCTGATTTTGTCACCTATTCATACTGGCAGCAGTCTTAAAAGGCACAAAAGGAACAGACACTCAAGTCTTCAGTACTCGGTTTATATTCAGAATGCTCGTCTCCTGCATCTTTTCCAAGAAAGGTAAACTTAGTGATCCTATGGTTCAAATCAACAAAAGTGAACCATTGTTCCTTGTTAGCTAATTGGTTAATACACAATACAAGATCAAGAGGCACAACTCCTTCAAATAAGTCATGCCCCAGACACAGTGGAGAAAAATGAAATGCAGTTGATTGAAGACTGAAAACTTTGTCTGCATTTCCAGTTTCAGGGCCTGTTTACATGAGAATGCTTACGGTAAAAAGTGCCTTTCGTTTAGATGGCGTTTTGGGGGCTTAGAAACGCAAAAAACTGAAACCGCCAAAGTGGAAAACTTGAATATGCTCCGCTGTAGCGTTTTCGTCTACACTGCCCAAGACGCAAAACTCTGGTCAAAATCCGCTGACGTCGCGTACGCGTTTACGTCACATCGGTCCATATATCAGTGTACTTTGTTTGGCAGGACTCCCAGTCCACACCTTGTTGCGCCTTCGTTGCTTTGTAGTCTAACATGGTCTGAAGCAATAGTTGAACTTCTTCATCTGACCACACTAACTTTTTTTGGCTACCGGTAGCCATGTTTTGTTTTGCTTTTTGCGGCGCAGATGAGAAGAAGAAAGATTCTACACATGTGCGCGGACATAGTGATAATGTATCACAGCACCACCTAGCCGCTTGGCATGCATACCCAATCGAATTCCACACACTTTTGCGTCAACGTATGCACGCAGATTTCCTCCCGAAAAAGCGACGCCACTTTTGCGTCTCCTGTTCAGACCGTCATCATATAAACGTAGCCTCAGTATCTTGTACATGTTGTCAGTACAACTGTTTTGACTATAATAGTAATACAATATATTTTATCTATATTTACTTGACATTTAAAAGCAAATCTCAAAGTGCTATGGTAAAAAAACAACAACAACAACAATAAAATCAGAAGTAATGAGTAATGCCCTGTCCCCCATGGTCTGGACCCGTGTCCTGGGCGGGTGAGGTAGGTGGAGACCTACCCAGACAGTGGTGGTTCTGTGGAGCATCACCATGGAGACAGTAGTGCGTGTGCAGGAGGACCTTGTATTCGATGTGGAGGTGAACAGGAATCCATGCAGGGTGTGGAGAGAGCGGCGGAACTTTGAAATATTACAGAGATGAATGAAGTAAGTTTTGCAGATGTGTGTGATATGATTGTCCAAGGAGAGGTTGGTAACAGAAGGAGAGGAATGCTGTTGCCAAAGAGTGAATTGATTGATTGATTCGTATTTATTTTGAGTTTATGCCAAGACAGAAACAATAATCATATACATTTTATATTAAACATTATAAACAACAAAAAGAGAAATTCAATTAATCAACTGGACAAAAGTTTATTTGGTCGAATACATTTTGCAGCTCATCCAAGCTGCTTCTTCAGTGGTCAGACGCTGGTGGACACTGCCTATATCTGCCTGAAGGGAGGAGCTAACTACAATGAAATTACTCTGAAACTATCACACCTACTTGTTTACAGTTTCTGTTAGTTAAGGGGGCGCCCAGCCACTCTGCAGAGGAAACTCATTTCGGCCGCTTGTATCCGTGATCTTGTCCTTTCGGTCAATACTTTTGTATCATGTTTTTGTACATTTATGGAGCACTGTCTTGTGGGAGCATGGATGATGTAGGCTTGTGGGCAGAGCCTTGTACGGAACCTTAAGAAGGGTTTGAATAGTGCCCACAAGATCAGGTTAGGTGGAGTGTGGGGTCTGGTTAGCAGAGCCATTCAGGGCCATAATGGGGGTTTTCACACCTCTGGATTCTGGACTATAACTCTATCCTTAAACCTAAAGCAAAACAAACAAAGAAAACAATAGGGCAGCAGGTCAGGTCCAGAGGTGTGAAAACACCCTTTATGGCCCT
The DNA here is from genome assembly GCA_036785185.1 of Paratrypauchen microcephalus. Classification (NCBI taxonomy): domain Eukaryota; kingdom Metazoa; phylum Chordata; class Actinopteri; order Gobiiformes; family Gobiidae; genus Paratrypauchen; species Paratrypauchen microcephalus. The sequence goes on along the minus strand of JAVJIX010000106.1, from coordinate 1,032,169 downwards.
GAATGGTTCTGCTAACAAGACCCACACTCCACTCCCACCTAACTAAGAGAAACAGTAAACAAGTAGGTGTGGTAGTTTCACTGTAGTTAGCTCCTTCAGGCAGATATAGGCAGTGTCCACCAGTGTCTGACCAGAACTGAAGAAGCAGCTTGGATAAGCAGCGAAACATATTTGACCAAATAAACTTTTGTCCAGTTGACTAATTGAATTTCTCCCTTTGCCATTGTAAACAAAAGAAAAGCCCATTTCTTGAAAAGGAGTGGGAAAAACTTATAAAATTTGTAAAAGTGAATTGACTGGCTTCTGTTTTTGAGCCATTGAGCTGTAGAAAGTTCTAACTCATCTGTGCCTCTGTCTCCTCCAGGCAGTAGCTGGGGCTGTCACAGTGGCAGAGGGGATCCACAGGGGGTGGCTCTGGGGCAGAATCGTGTGTCGTTTGCATAGCAGTGGAAATGTATTAAACTTACACTCACGACCTGTAATGGAATCATCTTTAAAGCATGACTTAACTATGCTGATCCAAGTCCTGCTGTATGTAGTGAGGTAACAGTGTATCTCCAGCCTTGGAGCCTGTGAACTACTGCAACTTTGTGTCAACAGCCTGGGACAGTGATCACCCCTGTCCTCTGCTCTGTCACTAAAAGGAATAAATAAAGCACAGAAAAGCAGCATATCCACAGTCTCACCCTGCACAGGTAATGTGTTGATCCAGTACGTTATTATAGAAAATTACTGTAAAACTACAGCAATTTGTGACAGTGTGTGTCTATGGTTCAGGGTCTTCTCTTCTCATGTGGAGGAAGGAGGTAGCGGGTAGGTGAAAACAGAAATGTTCTGAGCACTCAAGCTTCAAATGATGAATAATATCCCTCGGGCTAACTTTGTCATGTTGAAATCTTGGTAAATAAATGCTAGACAAACAAACATTGCACACTGGGTGGAGCATTGCACATAATCTTGCAGCTAAACACAAGGAGGGTCTGAGCAGTGCCTGAAAGATACCCTCAAGGGAACAGGGAATTAATTAATCAAAATGTAACTTTGAGTAAGAGCATTATGACGGAAAGCCATTATCTAATAATTAAAATGTCATATAACTTGAATTGTTAAGTTTAAGGTTGTTTTCACACCAGGAAAGTCTGATAGTTCACTTGCTTTGGTCCGGACCAATTAAAAAAAAAATATATATATATATATTTTGGTGTGGTTCGCTTTCACACTGGATTTTTTTTCCAAGTGAACCAACATCTATAAACAAAACCACATGTGCTGAGGTCGTTCAGCCATTGGAGAGAAATGAGCCGTGTCAAAACGCCGTGTCCAAACATGGAAGGAGGAGAATAATGGCGTTACGTGTTGTTTTCAGTCTAGCCTTAGCGATATGGTTTGCACAGTTTTTACAGTTCGTGAGGTTTACACTATTGTACAATCAATTTCCAAATGATGAAGACACAGGGCAAGACGGCTACGGAGGACAGCGCTCATGTGCGCGCATCAAGTTCTGACTCTTGCTCTTCACGCAAAACGTAAGTAAGCCTCGTAAGTTTCGTTTCGTTTTGTTTTGTCAGCCTCGGTTTCCCATAATGCTCGACATACGACGGGAGCTCGTTAAGTACAAAAAGCCAACTTTTCGGATCGAGTCCGGTCTGCATTCTCACCTCAAATGAACCGCACCAGGGTTGGACTGGAATCATGCCGAGACCGAGCTTTTTAGGTGGTCTCGGTTCGCTTGTTTGCTCCGGATCGAGATTTTTGGTTTTTATTCACACCAGCCCAAAATGTCAGAATCAAAGGAACAAACAAACTCTGGTTCGCTTTAAACAAACCAAACAAGGCAGGTGTGAAAACAACCTAAATGTATACAGCTCCAGAAAAAAAAAATCAGAGACCACTGCATTTTTTTCTGAAATCAGCATCTCTACATGTATTACAGCCATTCCATTCCAGCGTCTGTTGAATTCCAACCCAACACAAAGCTGAGCTACTTCAGTTCTTGCACTAGGAGTGGAATAAAGTCACCCAAGAACAATGTGAAAGATTTGTGGAGAGCATGCCAAGGCGCATGAAAGCTGTGATTAAAAATAAAGGTTATGGCACCAAATATTGATTTCTGAACTCTTCTTAAGTGTAAACAGTAGTATTATTAGACATTAGTAAATATGACTTTAAGTGAAGGAACATGTGACCGGATGGTATTTAGTCACACCTGGCACTACTCGAGCGAACCTGATGACGCAGTAGAAGCGAAACGCGTTGTTTGCTAAGCCTAATAAAGAAATGAGAGTAAAGTCAAGCGAGTGTGTGGTAAACTTCTTTTTTTCTGGACTTATTCAATGTTCCTGTTGTTACCAGCACCTGGAACCTGTGCATGGAGTTTTGAACTTTTGAATTAGTATTATGTTGTTTTAAATGAATTTGATCTTGTTTCTTTGCATTGTTTGAGGTCTGAAAACATGTATCTCTGGACGACTGAGGGACTTTTCACGCATGTATCTTTGTTGTTATTTTGACCATTTGTCATTTTCTGCAAATAAACGATAATACAGTGGTACCTCACCTTACGAAATTAATTCGTTCCAGAAGTGGTTTCGTAACGTGAATTTTTCAATGGAAAAAGCCTGATCCGTTCCAAGTTTTTTTTTTTTTTTTATACTGTAACATTTTTTTTATAGTGTAACGTTGTGTTCTGCGTCCTGACGGGCTAAGAGACTAGACCAGCACTAAAAGAACGTGGAATAAACCAGGTCTGGCCAGAACTAAACCTGGATTGGACCTGTTATTATTATAACATGGCAGTGCCGTTGCAGGAGCGCGGTGCTCATGTCTCTGCGCACCTTGCGCGTTCTGCGCTAGAGCTAAGAGGCCGAGAAAGACGCTCTTTCAGCGGGAATAAGAGCGGGGCGGGGCGGGCTCTGCTTCTATCTGACCTCCAGAGCCGGGGCGCCGACACTGTGAGCTAAGAGGCCGAAAAAGGTGCTCTATCGGCGGGCAAAACCGCGGGGTCTCGCTCGGGGCGGGCTCTGGTTCTATGTGACTTCCAGGTTTAGACCAGAACTAAACCAGGTCTAGACCTGAACTGGACCTGGACTAAACCAGGACCGGACCAGGACCAGACCCGGACCAAACCAGGACCAGACCAAGAATAAATCACTCCGTGCTCGGCCCGCACGTGCTCGGCCCCGAGGAGGAGGCACGGCCCGGGCGCCGCGGCTCCATCCCACAGCCCCGGCCGTGTCGATGTCGCTTTTTGATCCTTCGATGTCGGCTCTTCCTATCATTGTGAAGCAGAATTCACCAAGCGTTGGATTGTTCACTCACTAAGGGAACGTGAGCGGGGTTTAGACCGTCGTGAGACAGGTAAGTTTTACCCTACTGATGATGTGTTGTTGTGTCTCCGCTCCCCTTGCACGTTCGGCGCTATATTGAGCCGTCTCCCCCCACGCTTCACTATCAACACATTCCGTTAAAAATCTATTAAAGTTCGAGTGTTCAAACGAGAGAGAAATGCGAGAAAAGCCCAACTCCAGTCTGAGAAAAGCGTAGAATGTGTGTGGTGAGGCATTTACAGCCCTAAAACATGTAGAACAACTGCAAAATACAAAGTTGTCCTACCTCGTGGACCTCTCCCACCGTGGGCCACCTCTGGAACCTAACCCTGTGTGTGTTGATAAAGTGTATTTACGTTTCGGGGCGTGCATCTGAGCGCGCATTAATTGAATTTTTGAGATTTCGCGTTTCGTAACTTGAATTTTCTTTCGTATCTAGAGACCAAAATTTGACGTGAAGGCGTTTCGTAACTTGGATTTTTCGTATGTAGGGTCTTTCGTAAGGTGAGGTACCACTGTATTTTAATTTGGAATTTGGGGGAAATGTTGTCATAGACTCAAACAAAACCAAACATATACCTATAAGTAGTAAAATCAGAAAAACTGATAATTTTGCAGTGGTCTCTATTTTTTTCCAGAGCTGTATATTATAGACTCATTAATAGCTAAATAAAATAGTTTCTGTATCTGTCTATCCATGACAACAAGTCACGAGTTTGTACTGTTGACTGTCTGGGTGTTTTGTGACAGACTTGAATTGGAGAGAGGAGCCGTGCCCTGGTCTGATGCAAACTCAGGTAAGCTCCAGTGTTTCCTCACCTCACACACACCCCACACTCACTCACACGACCAGAGCTTTCACAAACTTCTACTGTCACTTTTTGGGTGACCCTGGTTCTGCCTAAGAGGAGTTTTACGCAAGAGAAAAGTCTGTACAGATTTTAAAACATTTTTGAACATGGCTATTGATAAAATACATAAAATGATTGTGACTAGGACAGGATCAAGTTCACTGAGTTTGGGTTAGGGTTGACTAAAAATGTTGAAAGAATGCATGTTTTTTTGTTGTTTATACATTACATTTATTATCTTTTTTATTTTATTTTTATAATTATGTCTCATCTGACACTGCTCTATTGCTCTTTGGTTGCTATTCCATCTATGTTTTTTACCCTCTGTTATACATTATATTTGATGAGTGAGCTACTGTACCCAAAACTATTTCCCTTGTGGATCAATAAAGTTTATCTAAGTCTAAGTTTTTTGGCAATAAAACACCATATTTGAATACAAAGACAGGACAGTGGGCCCACTTTCTGTCCTGCAGCCCACAGCTTTCCACTTTTCACATGTTCACACAGTTTACTTCCCCTCCGTCTCATGGATCTGTTCAAATAACAGTCTCGAGTTGGACAAATATTTTTTTCCTATAGAGCACAATGTAATCACTAACTGCTCGTGCTCAGCTAACAGGGATCTACAGCTTTCACAAAGGTCAGATTTTCGGATGTCAGTTTCAGATCAGCTTTTCCTCTGCTCAAAATGCTCCAGTTGTCTTAAAAACTGCTTTTTAATCGTTATCTTTGGGCTTCACTAATTAGAGTTACACTGTACTGGTCTTCAAGCAGGTAGCGAAAAAGGAATAAGCCTACAGTGTACCTTTATAAAAGAAACAGGTCCGCTCATTCCCACACTTCTATGACGTTTTAACTGCAAGCACATAACATATTTAGATTTTTTAATGCTCTGAGTCTCCCTTCCCTTTGCTCACCGTGCAGTAACTCCCACTTTTGTATCATCCATTCATCCATCCATCTTCTTCCTCTTATCCGGGGCCCGGTCTCGAGGGCAACAGTCTAAGCAGGGACTCCCAAGCCGTGTCCCAATTCCCAGAGTGCACGGTTCGGAGCGTGGTTTGAACGGGGCTCAGACTCAGTCAAGGCTGTGCATACTGTACTTGCTCAGTCCTGAGTGCAGTCTGCGGACTGCATGGGCGTCGGCGAAGAAGTAACGCACGGTGCATGCTGGGATATATGCTTTTTCACGCGCTTGGTCCACGCCCAGATTTCCATGGAAACGACTGCGGTCTTCAGCTCACGTGTTAACTGTGCATGGGACAAAAAAAGAAATGGGACAGCAGTCGTCGTGCCGGATGTGACGCACATGCCCTTCAAACCACGCTCCGAACCGTGCACTCTGGGAATTGGGACACGGCTCTAGACTTCCTTCACACTGGACACTTCCTCCAGCTCCTCCTGGGGGACCCCAAGGCATTCCCAGGCCAGCCGGGAGACATAGTCCCTCCAGCGTGTCCTGGGTCTTCCCCGGGGCCTTCTCCTAGTAGTACATGCCCGGAACACCTCCCGAGGAAGGCTTCCAGGAAGCGTCCGGAACAGATTCCCGAGCCACCTCAGCTGCTCCTCTCGATGTGGAGGAGCAGCGGCTCTACTCTGTCAGAACTGACGAAGCAGCGCGGATGAGCTGCGAAACGTTTTCAACCAGTTGACAAATTGAATTTCTCCTTTTATCATGGATTCTACCTGGACAACTGAGGGATTCTTCACACATCTACGGCGGAAACTCATTTTGGCCCCTTGTATCCGCGATCTTGTCCTTTCGGTCAATACTTTTGTATCAAGTTTTTGTATATTTATGGAACATTGTCATGTGGGAGCATGGGTGATGTAAGCCTGTGGGCGGAGCCTTGTACAGAACCTTAAGGAGGGTTTAAATAGTGCCCACAAGATCACTTAAACATCTAAAACCTCTTCTGATGTGTTTTTGATGAAGGAAGAGGATTATAACATGATTGAAAGCTCCAAAAAGTGGATTTTGCTTTATTTCCCCTCTTTAAAGTTGCTGGTGGAGGGTCTGTCAAATTTCTCCATGGAGATGTTATTGCTTTGTCTGGAAAGTTTCACAGTATGGCATTAAACCTTTCTATCTTCATGGAAACCAAAGCTTACCAAGTTACAGGTCAGATCTGTGGAGAGGCGACCCTGCTCACAGTCAGAATGTTTGTTTTTCTAGGTATTTTTGAGCTATAAAACCACCTGTACTTTAATAAATGTAAAGTAGAACTGTTTAATGTCACACTGTGGAACATTCCAGGCAGAGCAATGGCATATCCAGGTGACAGACCCCAAACCAAAAAGTTATACAGGTCACCTTTAAACATGCACTATGACAAGGTTTTTCCAGGCTGTTGGTATGTTTAGCAAAATATATTATATGTCTATTTTTCTTTCCTTTTCATCGTTTCAGATTATATTCAAAATCTGTCAAGTGACGAACCTGAAGACTGTGAACCTGTCAAAAATCATGTTCACAACAATACAACAGAGTACGGCAGTGAGACGGGTGGGCCAAAAAGGGCAAAAGTCAGAAGGAATCATAGACACAATTGACGAGCTGTTTCACCTACAGGGATTTAACTGTCAGCATGTCTGATTATATCACTGTAATATCTTTATGAAACTTGCAAAGCCTATGGAGTAATAAAAATATCTTATTGTGGCCTACTGTTTGTTCCAGTGAATAAACCAGATGCCCTTCTTCCTCTTACTGTGATGATGGTGGAGCAACAGGGGTAACGTCTGTATAACTTAGTGGCTGCATGCATGAAAGTCAAGATATGAAGCAGATGTTTTTAAGGTTTTAAAGTTGAATTTCAACATATCAGACGATACGTTTCATGTTAAACATCAATGGGAACTTGAGATGAATGTGACCATAACGGAGCAGCAATGGTGATGTTTTAGTCATGGTGTTTATTGTCTTGTTTATCAGATGTTTTATGTTCACTGTGTGCCTAGGGGGTGCTGCAATTTCAAATCCTGTGTGTGCAACCTGTACATATGTTTTTTGACAATAAAGCTGACTTTGAACTTAAAAATTAAATCTTCCATATAGAGTTCTATCAGTTCCTGCCCTCCTTCTGAAATGATGACAAAAGCCCTATTCGGACGGGATTAGTTTTACAGGGGGATGTAGAGAAATGTCAGTTTATCACAGGACCTCTGTAATATAAATGACCCCATTCACACAGGCCAAGAAATGTCCGTAATATTTATTTGACATGGGAGGAGTTTGTTTACGCTCTGCCGTCATGTATTCGTTGCCGGATTTTGGTGGGGCAGGGCATAAAGCATCAGCTGAAGATAGAGAAGTCATGATTAGCCTATGTGAAATATTAGCGAACTATGCAAATTATTGCCCATAATCAGGACCTAAAACAAGCAGAAGTTTCATGCCTCTGACGACTGAGTTATACCTCTTGGGCTTTTTCATTGGTTGATGTGTGCATTTGTTTGAGAGTACCGGTAGATCATTTTGCTTGCCGGAAAAACAAAGCACTGCATGCTCCTCCATGTTTGAAAATTTCGGTAAATTATTTCTTTAAATGGATGTGACGAAATATTACATACATCTTTACCGAGAGTCGCATTCGCACGGGATTAATATTACCTATAGTAATTCCTCCAGACCGTTTTACAGAAGGTGAAACTCGCTGTAAATTTCACAGACATACTCCGTTGTGTTTACGGACATGGCGCGTTCAGACAGAACTAAATTCCCTGGTAATTATTACTTCACCCCATGAAACTAATCCCGTCCAAAGAGGGCTATAGATAAAACTTTAAACATCAGGATGTGTGAATTTTAAAGGACAGATATATTACGCAACATTGACTTTTTGAGCTTTTAACCACTGTTGTCTTCATCAAAACATACCTGGAGTTGTATTTAACTTTATTCATGCTTGTTTCGTGAATCCATTAATCCCAAATTGTCTTCTCTGAGCACTCTAAAAAGCTCAGTTTGCATATGCCCATTATTGTTGGCCCATAGGTAAAACTCTGTATTTCTCTTGAACAGTTTTTAAGTCCATAAACCATCATCGTACTTACGCGTTATGGTAGAACGTGTTCACAACAAACACATGGCTCTATTAGCGCTTGAGTTGTTTACTTTTCTATTGTTCATTCCTGTTGCTGACAGCAGAGGGAGCTCCAGCAGTTACATGCTTAATTAAAAACCAGGGTGAAGTTTATAAAGTATATTTTCCAAATGCAGATGTTATTTTAAGTTAGAAAATGTAAAATACTTCTCCCAAAGTGACCAGAAGCATGTTTAAAAGAGAATCAAAGATACAAGAATGCATGTGTTTTTTAACTGTCACATTCTTTATCCCAGTTTATGGGAGTGGGTCCTATATTGTACAAAACTCTTCTGAGCTTTAAACCATGTTATAACGCTGTTACCTCATCAAAAATAGACCGGGAGTTGTGTTTTGTTTCATTCACACGTTTGAGTAACCCTTTATTAGTCTGTCGACATCTCTATATCTCAAAATGCCTTCTTCCACCAGTAGAAATTGGCAATTTCAGGTCGGAAATTATTCAAATAATTTTAATGAACTTGTGTGGAGTTTGAGAGAGGAACTAACCTTGAGGAACCTAAATCTGCAGGGTTTGTGTGTTAAACATGTGTGAATGAAACAAAACACAACTCCAGGTCGAGGCCGGAAGTGGGCAGGGGTGAGCACTGCCCACCCAAAATGTTCTCCTGCCCAATTGGTCAGCTGTATTTGATGTAATTTCAACCGGCCTATCACGTTTTCTTGTTTGCTCCGCCAAAATGCCACGACTTCTGATTCGCCAAGCCGCTTACCCAAGCACAACGAGCTCATTTTGCCGCTAGTGGTCCGCTTAGCGTCCCACTGTCTGCATGAACACGCGAGCTGCATGGTGCTCCTCCGCTCCAGGCTTTGTGTGCCACTTCAGCCCCACAGGTCCATCGCGACCCCGGGGTCGGTCCCCACGTGCAGCCGTGGAGCAAGCTCCAAGAGCTGCAAGCGCAGTGGAAGCAGCTTGCTGTCCGACCCATGTGCGCCGGTTCTTGGTGTGTGCGCGTGTGCACACGCGCGCATTAGAAGAAAAATGTTCCACATGAAACTCCACACTATGCCCAACCAAAATTTTGAAATGCCCCCCCAATCTGTGCAGTCTAGATCCGGGCCTGCTCCAGATATGTTTGTGACTGTTTGGACGCGTCTGCAGTTAGACATATTTAACTATCTGCTTCCTCCTTCTGCAGTGTGAAAATCAGGTACATCAGATTTAACGTCGTCTCTGTCAGGATTACTTAACAAACGCTATGGTAGCTTGAGAACGTAGCGCCATTTTTCAACCACAAAGATGTGATTGTTGTCTTTAAGTTGACTTTAAGCCATAAGAATAATATGACAAGTTTGTGGAGCTGATCCTAAACAAATAATGAGAAAATGTCAACATTTGTGGATTTATTTAAAAAATAGTGAACCTCCTATAGGCCCCTGCCCTCCATCTGAAATTGCAACAGATAGGCCAATAAAACAATGAACACACCAGAATATATATATATATATATATATATATATATATATATATATATATATATATATATATATATATAAATAAGCATATTCTTACTTTTTAACAAGTGTTGAGTTTGGACTCTAAACTCCAATTATATGTAAATAAATACAGTAGACAGGTGAGACATACAAAAAAAAAAAAAAAACTCAAACAAAAAGCTCAATCAAATAAAGAGAGCACATGTGACCATCGCCTTAAAGGGATAGTGTTTTGTTTTTTTGTTTTTTTAATGTTTATCTGTATGGCTTTTCCTTCAACATTGTCCTGAGATTAACACTGACTTACCCATGACAGCGTGATCTGGTCCCGCTTCTCCTCCGGTTCCGTACCTCGTGAACACAGTTCCGGTAAGTTAGCCAGGACAGTTAATAAAGCTTGTTTTTCTTCTCAAAACAACAAAAATTCAGCAGATTCGTATCACTGCGCCCAGGTTAGCTGTATTAGCCTGTTCACTTTAAGCGGATGTTTACGGCTGATGGGGCACGGCGACATTAGCCGTGAGCGGATGTTTACAAGTGAACAGACCAATACAGCTAACCTGGGCGCAGAGATACGAATCTAGAGAAAATATACAAATGCGAATTACGCTGCTGAATTTTTAGCGGACAACAGTTTGTGACGCAAATATATCACTTTTTGGACAAATGTAGTTTTGAGAAGAAAAACAAGCTTTATTAACTGTCCTGGGTCCCTTACATTTTAAAATCCATTTTAAGTTGAAGTTGTATGCATGTTATGTTATTGCGTTACCTATATGCACTGACCATTACCTGCACTGTTGTATTCTTGTAAATTTGTAAATTGTGTTATATTATAGCTTATTAGTTTCTACTTTATTTTATTCTGTTTTATTTGCTGCATGTTAAGTGTTTGTTTACATTCTGCTCCAAGTACCGAACCCAATTTCCTAAAGTTGTGAACCTGTGAACACTCATATGGCAATAAAACCTTTCTGATTCTGATTCTAGACTGTTCCATGGTATAACATTAAACATATCCAGCTACCATTTATTAATTACGAGTGTTTCCATTGCTCAAAAATGCAGTAATTCATTCTATGAATAGGGGCGTCTCTCCACAGATCTGACCTGTAATGTGGCGCAGTGCTGTAACCTGCTCGTCGTAGATATGTTTAATGTATACTGTGGAATATTCTAGACAAAGCAATAAGATTTCCATGGAGAAATGTTGAAAATGTTGTTTTAAAGTTTGGTTCCACAAACCTGTCCTATGAATGTCCTCTTTTCAACTGACAATCGTGTTTTAGGGGTTAAATAATGACCTGATGTTCAACAAATACATTGAACTTTATGCCAGTTTTAGTTTGATGTGTATTGGCCACATAATTCCAGAGAAATGAACTAGCTGTGGTACAGTAAAGTGAACAGTGCAGAGTGAGTCGAGTCTGTCCAGATAAAAGTCCAGCGACGCCGCAGCTCAGAGTGAGGACTGATCGATCTGTAAAGCCGCTGTGTTTGTCTAAGTCAAAGATGATGAACTTCAAACAGCAAAAATCAACTGCAATATCCTCCACGGCCCGCCACATTAAAGGCCCACACCGAGCTGTCTCTGTTATTAAAGAGTACGGGCCAAAGCAGCGCTGACCACCACTGTGAACTCAGATGTCCTCAAAACCGCTCTGCGACTGTGACAAACTTCCAGGGTCGTTTTCTAAATTGTTTGCAAAGGTTACACATTGAAATAGGGAAAAACAATAAAGATTTGTGTTTGTTTTACGCTCATTTCTGATCTGGTTTGAGCTGTGTTTTGCTATGTTCTTATATCAAATGGAAAACTCTGTTCCACCTTATGATCCAAGAAGTGATCCACTATGTTTTATACTTATACTCATACGCCTTCACTAGAATAATATGATTAATTTCAGACCTGGAATTGTCAATCTCTACTAAACAAAAGGTAGCTGTTAAGTTAAACTACCACCGCTTGACTTCACAAGGTGGAGCTTTGCAGATGTAGACAGACTAATAATAAAGGATTACTCGTCTGAATGAAAACAAAGCACAAATCCATGTACGCTTATCACAGAAAGAGAATAAAATCAAAGAACTAAGTAAGTACAGAGCAGCAGAAAATTGATCGGCAAAATGGCATTTTAAAAATAAGCAAACATGTACAAATCAGTCCAAATGGCAAAAGGAGAAATTCAATTTGTCAACTGGACTTGTGTTCAGTTTGTGTTAGTTAGGTGGGCCTATTAGATCTGCAGTGGGAGTGGAGTGTGGGTCTTGCACAGTGCTTCTCAATTATTTTCTGACGCTCCCCCTAGGAAGAAGAAAAAATTTCACGCCCCCCTCCCTGCGTGCGACTATAACTATTATTTGTCTAGAAAATTGATATTAGTACACCTCTGCATAACATTGTATCCTTTATTAACATTAAAAACAAAAAAAGAAAGAAACTTCCAACAAAGGCTGTACTGTCTTTTTGCACTGAGGACTCAAATATTAATGTGTTCTTAAAGGGATATGCCACCCCCAGGTCAAACTTGGGCATCTCCCCACAGTCCAGAGACTAAAATAAGTGATGGAAAGCGTTTTCCTGGTCACCCAGCCATTGTCCGAGTCTGTCGCCACTGACCGCCGCGGTATCTGCAGCTACTCCGCGTTAGACTGGAGGCTAACGTTGCCAGAGAAAGATTTCGGCCAAAAGGAATTAATTTTGGGTGGGAAGTATTTTTCAATGCGGAAAAACAGAGCCGAAGCACACATCACGCTGCTGAACAGGGGAACTCCCAACGTGGTGCGTAACAGGGATTCCCCTGTGTGCTTCGGCTGTGTTTTTCCGCACTGTAAAATAGTTCCCACCCCAAAATGACCAAGTCAAGCTCTCCGTGTTGATTTGCACATTTATTTGCACTCGATATGAATGCGCACTACACAGAAAGTAATTGGGAAAAGCATCGAGCAAATTAATTCCTTTTGGCCGAAATCTTTCTCTGGCGACGTTAGCCTTCAGTCTAACGCGGAGTAGCTGCAGCTGCGCGCAGCGGTCAGTGCTGACACACCTGGACAATGGCTGGGTGACCAGGAAAACACTTTTCACCACTTATTATAGTCTCTGGACTGGGGGGAGATGCCCAAGTTTGACCTGGGGGTGGCATATCCCTTTAATGCAGATTTGCGCATATTGTTTACGTTTTACAGAAACAAAACTTAGTTTATGTAAATAAGCGATGTGGTTTTAAAAGCGCTGAAAAAAAAAAAAACCGCTCTCTCCTTGTGCCGCTGATGTGTCAGCTTTTCTGTGGATGTTCTGCTGATGGTGAGTCTGTTCTGTATATCGCGTATTTAAGGTTTCCGAATCCTGCCCCAGAGCGACAATGAGAGCACCACTGCCAACTACTGTTGTTGATGTGCAATTACACTTGGTTCTAGTACAGTACGGCGTGTTTCCCAGGGTCACTCGCACCCCCCCAGGGATGCCCGTCCCACTATTTGAGAAGCACTGTGTTAGCAGAACCTTTCAGGGCCATAATGGGTGTTTTCACACCTCTGGACCTGTCCTGGCTAATCCTAATGTTTTCTTTGTTTGTTTGTTTTGATTTAAGGTCCAGAGGTGTGAAATCACCCATTATGGCCCTGAATGGTTCTGCTAACCAGACCCCACACTTCACTCCCACTGCATATTGAATAGACCTACCTAACTAACAGAAACTGTAAACAAGTAGGTGTGGTAGTTTCAAAGTAATTTCATTGAAGTTAGCGCCCCCTTCAGGCAGATATAGGCAGTGTCCACCAGCGTCTGACCAGAACTGAAGAAGCAACTTGGATGAGCTGCGAAACCTATTCGACCAAATAAACTTTTGTCCAGTTGATTAATTAAATTTCTTCTTTTGCTATGGATTTTACCTGGACGATTGACGGATTCTACACAAATAACTCCAAATACAACTTCAGCGGGTGAATGAAAAGGGAAACGACTATAACATGGTTAAAAGCTCTGAAAAGTCCATATTGCAGAATAAGTCTAATTTAATAATAATGCATAGCAACTTTCAAGACACCAAAAGTGCTATACATTACATTAGTCATTCAGTGGAGACAAAGGCTATTTTTTCCATGTATTTGTGCAAAGTGTGTACAGTGCAGCTCTTGAGTTCAAAAATAAGTCCTCTGTGTCCTACATCTAATTATAAAGGCCAGTCCAGGATACATGCATGAAGCAAGGGACCCAGGGACCCCCTAAGCTCATTAAAGATTATTTTCCAGTGCGCAGCCCTTTTGTAACCTTATTCACCGTTTCAGAGGGATTTCACAGTTCTGTCATGTGTGTTATGACAGTCCATCACGATACTAAAACAGAACTGTCATCATACGGACGTGTCACTGATGAGATGGTTTACCTCTTAGAGTCACAGACAAGTTGGTGAAGATAGATGTGTAAATATAGCATTGTGGAGTCATTTCAGGCCAATTCTGGCTGAATACGCCTACAAACATCAACGTGATTGGTACAAATAACACCCAAACACAGTGTTATTCTATGCAAGTTCATTTTTAACTCATCCAGATATGACAAAGTAACACAAACATTCAAATCATTTCATATTGTCTTTTGTCGCTTGTAGACACGCTCACAGTGGGAAGAGGAATCAGAACCTTTACACAAGTAAGTACTGTTATACTAATAATAAAACTAAAAATATTCTGCTAGAAAAGTACTGTGAAAAGTACAATGTCTTTAAAGGGCCCATATTATGCTATACTCTAATCCAGTGTTTTTCAACCTTTTTTGAGCCAAGGTACATTTTTTTCATTGAAAAAAATCACAAGGCACACCACTAAACAAAAATGTTAAAGATCCCATGACATGGTACTTGTACTTGTTACTTGTTTTTATATGGCGCCTTAGTGGTTCCCTAATACAGTGGTACCTCACCTTACGAAATTAATTCGTTCCAGAAGTGGTTTCGTAACGTGAAAAATTCGTAAGTTGAGTAGCTATTTCAATGGAAAAAGCCTGATTCGTTCCAGTTTTTTTTTTTATAGTGTAACTTTTTTTATAGTGTAACATTGTGTTCTGCGTGTTTCTTACATTTGTCTCTCGTTTAAACACTCAAACTTTCATAGATTTTCAACAAAATGTATTAACAGTGAAGTGTGGAAGGGGGAGGGGGGAGAAAACCTAAACACAGCTCAAAGCTGTCTGTCTCTTCCGGGGGCGCGCCACAGCGTGCGAGCAGTTTGGTGCGTTTAAGCAAAGTTTATCCGTGTGTTTGGTGTGTCATCTCTTATTTTTGATCAACAATGTGGTTACTCAACCTGGACTACTTGTTGCTGTTGTGCTCTCTCGCGTACTGTTTGAGTCATGAGACAAATGAACCGAGTGCGCTCCGGGGAGGAGCCCTCCCGCGCATTACCTTTAGCCCGGGGTTTTTACTTCAACTTCGGTTCTCCACGAATGTCGTGCCTCCTCCAGACATTCCACCGGAGCTCCGCAAGACAACTGCCAGACCGGGGCGCCGCAAACGGTGAAAACGAGGCGGAATACACCGGAGACTCAAACACTTGTCTCTACAGGACCGCCGCAGGCTACCTGCCCTGCCTTCTATCCTGCTGGGGAGCGCACAGTCCGCAACAAGCTCGATGAGCTGGAAGCTTGGGTCACGGTCAGGCAGGAGATTAAGAATGCCTGTTTACTTGTCTTCACGGAATCCTGGCTCAACGATTCGGACCAAGATGAGGATCTGTCTCTGAGCGGCTTTGGGACTCCGCTCAGACTGGACCGCGACAGGGAAGTAACCAGCAAGACTCGTGGAGTGGTGAAGTGTGCTGCTACATCAATGAAAGGTATTGTAAAACTGTTGTTGTGCGGGAGAGGATCTGTACTCCAGACATTGAACTTTTATCAGTCTCTCTTCGGCCATTTTACCTGCCACGTGAGTTTTTTACTATTGTGTATGTGCACCCCCGAGCTGCCGCTGCTGCCGCTGCACAGCTGATTGGTGACGTCACGCACCGGCTCGACACAATCTGCCCCGACGCCCCAAAGTTTATTCTGGGGGACTTCAATCCCACGAACGCATGCTAGAGCAGGTCTGGTCTAGACCTGGTCTAGACCTGACACACGTGTCAGAGCGCAGTCTTCTCCCCCCTCCCCCTTCCCCCAAACTTCACTATTAATAATTTTGTTGAAAATCTATGAAAGTTTGAGTGTTTAAACGAGAGACAAATGTGAGGAAAAGTTTAAATTCAGTCTGAGAAAAGCGTATAATGTGTGTGGCTGAGCGCGCATTATTAGAATTTTTGAGATTTTGCGTTTCGTAACTTGAATTTTCTTTCGTATCTAGAGACAAAAATTTACCGTGAAGGCGTTTCGTAACTTGAAATTTTCGTTTGTTGGGTCATTCGTAAGGTGAGGTACCACTGTACTATAAAATGAATCCTTCTCCAAAATCAAACCTCAGTGCATGAGAGAGCCTCCTGCAGACCGGCCCATTCAGAAATGTGTCTCTGAACCACTTTATTCTGGGCGTTGTTGCTTGAATGCAAATGAGGAGGACAGAGACAGGCCAGTGCAGCGAGTGGGTGTGTGGCCAAATACGCCACTGTTTCCGGGATTAGCGGTGTGATGTGCTCTGTCACCCACTTCCACGTTTTAAGCACTTGGGACGCGTCTCATATCTTCCTATGAAAAAAAACAAATTTCCACAGAAAATAAAATTAAACCACTACTGTTTCAGAGGTTCGGAGGCTCGGATAAAGGACATCCGATCCTGGAAACACTCTCACGTGCCTCCAGGCAAAAAAACCCCAAAACAAACGCATCTTGCATTTCGTAGCTCGTTTGCGGTCCAAATTCTCTGGGCCTGATTTCCAGAGACGGGGTGGTGGAAACCTTTCCGAGTGTGACTTCAGAAAGTTCCCTTGTTCAGAATCGCCCGTTTGAGTTGTCTTTTTTCAAACGCGGAAAAGGATCGCAAATGCTCAGTTTACACATTTTGCAACTTTTAGCCATGGGGGGGGCTAAACAGGGTAGGGGAGCTCACATTAACATTCAAAAACCTCAGAAAGTGAAAATTTCATGCCATGGGACCTTTAAAAAAATGATATTCTGTAGCCGCCTAATAATACAATATAGTCATTGTTGCTACAGTGTGGGACGTTTTTGATTTATCTACAAGTGCAGCTGCGTGGTAGCTAGTTTTAAGGGCTCTCTCATTTACCTTTGTGGTGTTTCTCATAAAAGTTGCTCCGTGTGTTCATGCAGGCGAACAAAATAGTCTGCATTCTTGTTTTGAAGTGAAGGATGTTTTGTTTGGAGATGGTGTTTAAGTTTGCTTGGGACCATAGCACTGTTGGATAGCTTTTCACCATACACCAAGCACAACAGAGTCGGTGTCATTGCATCCCCGGTGAAAGTAAATCCAAATGAAAGGTAACTCTCGTTGTATTGCCTCAATCTCACCGTATGTGCCTCCTTTTGACTTCCACTCATACTAGGGCCTTCATCTGGGTCCGAATTTTGTCCAGGGCTCAGTTTGGAGTTAGCATTTTTCATTCATCATCTTCCGCTTTATCCGGTATTTGGGTCTCGGGGGCAAGAGTCCAAGCAGATCCGCCGCCCAGATCTCAATGCACCAGCCCCCATGGATCTTCCTGCGGGTGGTGGGTCCACGAGAGGATGGCTCCACGTCGTTTGACCAGCCTTGATGTAACTCTCCTGGCATGGGGGCTCTCGACCAGTGTACACCAGCCCTGGGGGCGAGGTGGGGTTAAGTGTCTTGCCCAAGAGCACAACGGGAGCACTCATCTGTGGGAGCTGGAAATCGTACCACCACTGACTGCTCAGCTAATGTCAAGAGCGGGATACGATCTGCCAACCTTTGGATCAGTGCCCAACGCTCTACCAACTGAGCTACTGCCACCCCAGTTAGCATTTTTCCTTTTCAAAAACTTATCCATCACCGTCATCGGAGTCTTGCTCGCCACAATGTCACCGCTCCCCATCACGTTCATGCATCACCAATTCTCTTGTCTCAACGTACAATGCAATTCGCTCCCTGCTGCCATCTAGTGATATCTGAGTATTACACGATTACGCTGCCAGTCACTACTACAGCACAGACACTCGACAACGGCATATTATTTGCAGATAATAATTTATTTGTTTTCAAAAAAATGTTTTAAACCAATTACGTGAAAGTTCCCAAGACACACCTGACGGTCTCTCATGGCATGCTAAACACACAAACCCTGCACATTTAGGCTGAGTTTAGGTTAGAGTTCTTCTCTCAGGGGCCGTTTAGATGAGGACGATTGCGACTGAATATGACAAAATATTCTATCGGAAGTGTCTTTTGTTTACACGGCGGCGGCGCCGTCGGGCTCTGAAACCGCAAAAATCTGAAGACTCCTTCCAGAGTGTGGAGTTTTGAAGACGGCCCGGGTCGCGTCTCCGTCTAAACGGCAAGAAGCACAAAACATGTTCACGCCGCATACACCTGACTGGATGCGCCAAGCCGGTAAAAACAATAAAAATACGTCGCAGGTGACAGAGGCGAGTTTGGACAAGACCGGGCAGAACCGGTCAGTGGTGGGACAATTTTGAGAATGGATTAGTTGCTGACAGTGCTTGGGGTGGAAAACTTCAGAATGACTAAACAATCTCTTGTTGCATTAAGCGAAGAGCTCCGACCCTACATCGAGGGCGAAACAACCATGATGAGAGCCCCTGTCAGTGTCCTGAAAAAGGTAGGTGTTTTTATTAGCGGCCTGGCATGCATATTCAATCGAATTCGCCCACTTTTGCGTCTTCGTATAAACAAACATTTCCTGTTGAGAACGGGGATAAAAAATTAAAGACGAGACGCCACTTTTGCGTCTTCTGTTTTTATCGTTGCCGTATAAACGTAGCCTCAAACTGAAAACACTCTGCCCCACCTTGTGATGTCATGTGGTAATACAGGAAGTGCTCCTAGTATCATATGAATAATGTCAGGCCTGGAATTGCCGATCTCTGTTGAACTAAAAAAAAAAAAAGGTAAAAGGTAGCTGCAAATTAAACATTTTGAGCTTTGGAGATATAAACAGACAAACATGATTTGAAGCTCACAAGAATCCATTTTGTGAAATACAGGACCTTTAAAATATTCTTCATGTAAATTTAACTGACTACTACCCACCTCTGACTTTGACAAACAAGACACGCTTACATGAATAAAAATGTGTTTTGTATTTGAGCCCCGATAGAGAAGAGCAGGTGTGAAACGTGCCGGAGAATATCAAAAATCAGGATGCAGAATGTGAAAGGCATAAAGAGATGTCTGTATGTTTACAACAGAACCCAGCGCGCCTCACCCACCTCTGCAGCCTTCACCCATCAATCACCCACGACAGCGTACAGTATATTCTTACTTATCGCTCAGAACATCTCACATCCACTGCTGTAGCTCTGTTCAGAAATCTGTCTTTACACTTGAACGGGTCACCTGAACTACACTGGTTCATCTCCGCAGGCTGTGTGCATCTCTTTGTATTGCAACTTTACAACATTCTATTCAACATTCAGTCAACAGACCTATGACGATGTTTACGGTGACATCAGCTTAGACACAGCACTTTCTTTTATTAAGTCATTTTACATGAATATTGCGATTTAAAATGTGCAATGACCCACAGGTGTCATGGATTATACCTACAGCAGACCCAAGCACAATATGTCTTCTTTAAAGGACACATATTATGCAAAATTAGCCTCTTTGAGCTTGTAATCATGTTCAAAAACATCAAAAGCATACGTTAGGCTACGTTCAGACTGCAGGGCTTAATGCTCAATTCAGATTTTTTTGTGAAAGCCGATTTTTTTTTACGTCGTTCACATTTCCAGTTAAATTTCCAGCGACTTGTATGTAATCTCCAGTGAGAACTTTAAACGCCCCAAAAGTGTCCCGCATGCGCCGTGGAGGACATGACGAGGCCACATGCAGCGAGTGTGCTCATTTTTACGGAAGTCGCCTAAACATGGACGCGAGCATTGAGCGCCTGGAGATTTTAAAGTTGCTGTCGTACCAGAGCCAGAACATGTACAGCTTATTTCTTTAAAGGATGAGATTGAGAAGGAGAAGGTTTTTGGCCTTGGCGTTTTGTGGGGTAGTGGCAGCAACGTCCGTAGAAAGGAACGTGGTGTTGGTGCTGAGAGTGGTGGGATTGCTGTGTGCTTCGCCGCTTCACTGACATGGACTTCATACACAATTTTTGTATGACGAGAAGAACGTTTGTGTACATTTGTGAACGCCTACTTGTACCGCTCTCACTCGTTGATGGTTGGATGAATGTGACCTGGCCGTTCTGATTGAAGTCGCATGTCAAAAGATCGGAAGATCGGTTTTAGGACCACATATCCGAGTGGCCTGGGTCACATTTGAAAAAAAAAAGGATCTGTATCGTTCAGACTGTCATTAAAAGATCAGATACAGGTCACATAGAGGCAAAAAATATATACTATACAGTATATTTGGGTCACTTCAGGCTGCAGTCTCTAAATTTAAGCTTTTTTCCTGTTCACTTGCAGTGTCTCGCCTTGGACATAATTTCCTATTCTTACTTCATTGTGTCTTGTATCACCATTAAAGAACCCAAAAGCATAATTAAAACTAATAACATTCTACTGTAATTTCTGGATTATTGAGCGTACCTGAACATAAGCAAGAATTTTATTTCTGTACATATATAGGCTGCACCTGTCTATAAGCCACAGGTGTCCACGTCTTAAAGAAGTTTTCAAGTTCAGAGCGTCTGCTTTTATCGCCTCTGAAAGCTTTAGCTATAGCTATCGTCTGTTTGCGTTGAGACAGAGTGTCACCCTGCCATTGCCAGCGTCTCACCATCGACTCATCGATGTCGAGCTCACGTGCAGCAGCTCGATTTCCTTCTTCGACAGCCAGATCGATTGCCTTTAACTTAAAATCTGCATCATAAGCATTTCTTCGGAGGGTGTGTGTATGAAGCGCAAAATAACTGTTCAAAACAAAATCAAACTGGCATCTTCCTCGGCGCATCGTCTCTTCACCCGTCTGTCTCGCTCTTGCACCACTGTCACTTCACGCACTACTGCGCATGTCTCCTGCAGAAAAAGCCGCTGTCCTGTCTGCGATCATGTCGGTGTCTGGGATCATGTCGGTGTCCGGGATCATGTAGGTGTCTGGGATCATGTCCGTGTCCGGGATCATGTCCGTGTCCGGGATCATGTCGGTGTCTGGGATCATGTCCGTGTCCGGGATCATGTAGGTGTCTGGGATCATGTCCGTGTCCGGGATCATGTCCGTGTCCGGGATCATGTCGGTGTCTGGGATCATGTCGGTGTCCGGGATCATGTCAGTGTCCGGGATCATGTCCGTGTCTGGGATCATGTCGGTGTCTGGGATCATGTCGGTGTCTGGGATCATGTCGGTGTCCAGGATCATGTCAGTGTCTGGGATCATGTCAGTGTCTCGTAGGATTTCAGCAGATTTCAGGCTCTCCTGGGGGATGGGGATAGGTGTATCGATCAGGTATGAGTGGATGTCAGACTACTGAAGTTGGAGACGTTTCTTCTCGTCATTTACGCCTCACATTCATTTAACGCATACGGGTCATTAAGATGTATCCCACTCGCTAATGTTCATTTAGCATCAGAACTTATTTTATCACATGGCGATAAACTGTTTTAGTGCTGACAAGTGCGCTCGCTAACGCTGTAACTTCATGTGAACTGCACAGACGGTGGCGCTTTCTGCTCTCAGGCTGTGCACACACATCCGCTGTGTTCATAAACTAATAATCCGCCCATACATTAGCCGCATCGCTGTAAAAGCCGCAGGGTTCAAAGTGTGAGAAAAGTAGCGGATTATAGTCCGGAAATTACGCTAATCATTCTCTCAGTGAACTCTTTAGATCTCAGCACCTACAACATATCGGTAAACACTCTTCAACCAGGAGTGGGAACGTTGGCGACACTTAGAATGTGAGAAGTAGCCCCTTTGTGCTTTAAGAGACGCTCATCACTCAAGCCCCAGAGTCCTACAGCGAGTGGTCCGGCTCTTTTCAAAAAGCTCATTGGGCCATTATTAAACTGGAGCAGTGGGAGAAATGAGAAGGATAATTACCAATAGGAACAAAGACTATTCAAGTTACTCATACCCAGATGAAGAATTAAGAGGGGGATCTACTTCTGACTGTTCCAATAATTAAGAAAGGCATACTGCACTACACTCCCGAAGTAACTAACATAAGTAATAATATAATGTTCTATCCCATTCTTTGTAATTGCATTGTTTTAGCCAACTCACATGGGGAGAATACAAATATGACCTAGTACTGATATACTACAGATATACTGAATAAGCAGCTCTGAAGGTCAAAATAAGTTTCCTGTGTACTGTCCACCTCTACTTGTTATGTCTTGTCCGATAATCAGCTCTCTGGGAGTTGTGAAAAGTGCTCAAAAAGTCATCGCAGTGATGCTCAGAATGCATAAGGTAAGTCAGGAATAACTTTGGACCACTGCAAACTGTGGTTCTGACAGTAAAAATCAGGTACAGAGCCTTTAAGATTGAAAACAGTTTCTAAATCAGCCTTGAATGAACATTTCTAGTAAGTACGTCCAGGCCACACAGCATGCCCTTGTCTGCGAATTGTTTTGTTTGGTTAATTTCAAAAAGCGCTCATTTGGGCCATAATTAAGGTGAAGGAACAAAGACTATTTCATTCACTCGTATCCAGATGAAGAATTAAGAATTATGACGATTCCTGTAATTACAGTGGGCATACTGCATTACACTGCTGAAGTAACTATCTTAAATATTTATTAATATAGTATTCTATCCCATTCATTTCAGCCTAGTTATGTTGCGAACAACAACAACAACAACAACAATAATATCATAATCATAACTATCATAAATTATTATTATTATTATTATTATTATTATTATTATTATTATTATTATTATTTGCACTATTACTGACCAACTGTTAAGATAATCTGTCAGATTACAGCTGCACATGTAACTGCTTGAATGTTTACACTTCCTGTTTGCACTATATCAACCATGTTTACACTTCCTGTTTGCTATTTAGTAACCATGTTTACACCCTGTTTTTACTACTGACAGTTGCACATAAAACCAATGTTGCACATTATCTGTAAATATGTACATAGCACCTAGCCTATATT
Source organism: Paratrypauchen microcephalus (assembly GCA_036785185.1). NCBI lineage: Eukaryota > Metazoa > Chordata > Actinopteri > Gobiiformes > Gobiidae > Paratrypauchen > Paratrypauchen microcephalus. The sequence goes on along the minus strand of JAVJIX010000106.1, from coordinate 1,009,248 downwards.
TTTCATAGTGTATATTCGGTAAAGATTATTTCTATTTGGTTATACTTTTTTTTACATGCTTCTCTTCATCTTATTTACCTATTTTATTTTTTTGCATGCTCTTGGCATCCAGAGTGGGCAGCAAAGTAAGAATTTAATAGTACAGGGAAACGTGTTTCTTTACTGTGCATATGACAATAACAGCTTTGAATCTTGAATCTATTAGTAGTAGTAGTAGTAGTAGTAGTAGCAGTAGTAGTAGTAGTAGCAGTAGTAGTAGTAGTAGTAGTAGCAGCAGTAGTAGTAGTAGTAGTAGTAGTACAACTCCATTATATAGTCTAAACATGGAATTTGTCTACTATTGTCTTATTTACTTATTATTATTACTTATCTTGTCTAAATTCACTTTTTTGTTCTAACTTTCCTGTGTGAGATCAATAAAGTCTTATCTTATCTTATCTTATCTTAGTAGTAGTAGTAGTAGTAGTAGTAGTAGTAGTAGTATTTATAATTGTACTGTCCTCCTAATGGTGTCTCTAACCAAATTTAGACAGCCAGCCAATCTCCCTGAATGAGCAACACGACAGTCGGGATTTAGCTTTCTAGCTCCAGGTTTAAGGTAGACTCTTGTTGAGCATGTTGACATGACAAGGTGTAAAACTGAAACAAAAGAAATATTGTTGAACAAATTACTTTGGCCGCACCAAATTTTTTATTTTTTTATTTTATTTTGGTGTGGTTCGGTGGATGCTTTTAAAAGTACACTAAAAACTCACTTGTTCACAAGAGCCTATGGCTAATTGGCCCATAATATGTTGTGTTTTTATATTGCTATGTTTGTATTTATTCTGTCTGTGTTTTTACCCTGTTTTTAAATGCTCTGTCCGTGTTTTTACCCTGTTTTTAAGTTCTCTGTAGCACTTTGAGATTGTTTTTCAATGTAAAGTGCTTTATAAATAAAATCTATTATTATTATTATTATTATTTGGTTCGCTTTCACACTGTACTTTTTTTGTAAGTGGACCAACGTCTGTAAACAAAACCACGTGTGCTGAGGTCACTCACCCATTGGACAGAAATAAGCCGTGTCCAAACACGGAAGGAGGAGAATAATGGCGTTGCTGTTTTCAATCTCAAGCCTTAGCGATATGGTTTGCTCAGTTTTTACAGTTCATACAAATGTTTGAGCAGCGTCGTGAGGTTTACACTATTGTCCAATCAATTTCCAAACGACGAAAACACAGGGCAAGACGGCTACGGAGGACAGCGCTCATGTGTGCAAAACGTAAGTAAGCCTCGTTTCGTTTCATTTCGTAAGCCTCGGTTTCCCATAATGCTCGACATACGAAGGGAGCTCGTTTAGTACAAAAAGCCAACTTGTGTCGGATCGAGTCCGGTCTGCATTCTCAACTCAAACGAACCGCACCAGAGTTTGAATGGAACCGTGCCGAGACCGAGCTTTTTTAGGTGGTCTCGGTTCGCTTGTTTGCTCCGGATCGAGATTTTTGTTTTTTATTCACACCAGCCCAAAAGGTCCGAATCAAAGGAACAAATTAACTCTGTTTCGCTTTAAACGAACCAAACAAGGCAGGTGTGAATACACCCTTATGCTCCCATGGATGTATGATATATTGAACATGTCTTATGCCTGGGATCAAATGATACCTAGATATTCAAAGTTCAAAAAGTTCAAAGTCAGCTTTATTGTCAAAAACCATATGTAGCCTACAGGTTGCACACACAGGATTTAAAATTGCAGCGCCCCCTAGGCCCACAGTGAACATAAAACATCTGATAAACAAGACAATAAATGCTTACTATGGGAGGCATAATAATAATAATAATAATAATAATAATAATAATAATAATAATGATGATGTTTTTTATATATTTCATAAATGATACACTGCATTATGTTTCAACAGTAATCAACAGACACATAAAGGCAATTATTTTACATTACTAAACACAAATATAATCTTTAAAAAAAATAATCTGTTAGCCGTTTAGCTGTTTACTGTCACGAAAAACTCCACTGTGGTCTCTGAAAGCTGTGAGAAGCACTTTTAAACTCATCACGGTGAATAATTAGGATGCTCTGAATGCAAAAGGTAAGCGAGGAAGAACTTTGTTTACATTTACTAATTTCTGATTCATCTTCTTAGCGTGATATGGTTTTGTCTGATATTTCAGGAGCGTAAACGTTGCCAACACTTTGCATGTGAGTTTGGCTTTGGCTTGTTTGCTAATTGCTAATTCGTCCCTTTATAATTACAAGGTTTGTTCTGATTTTTGTTCTTCAGCTGTGGAAATGTTGACAAAACTTGTGAGAGCTGTGTGCTTAAAGAGACGCTTAGCACTCGGACCTGGAAAGTCCTAGACACTGAGTGGTCCAGCTAATTTCAAAAAGCGCTCATTTTGGCCATTATTAAGCCGGAGCACTTCGAGAAACGAGAAAGATAATTGCCAGCGGGAACAAAGGCTATTCAATTTACTCATATCCAGATGAAGAATTAAGGGGGATCTACTTCTGACGATTCCTGTAATTACAGCCCCTCCGCGGCGCTTTTAAATAAAAAGGCTCGGATGTCTGAATATGGGAACGCCGTACTCCACACGGTCATTGAGAACCCACTCCACTCCGCGCTTTTTAATCCCACCGTTTTGGCTCATTACGGTTAGAGGCCGGCCTCTTAAGTGCAGGTAAGAGGGGCATTTCATTCACCATTCACCGGGCTGAAGGAGTGTGGCATTATGGGAGAATAGGAGGAGGATTGAGAGGGTGTCAAATGGAGCAAGGTGCAGTAGTCTGGTTTTGAAATGTACAACTCGGAAAAAAATAAGAGACAACTGCAAAATGATCAGTTTTTCAGTTTTTTTTTGTTTTTTTTTGTTTTTTTGTTTATTTGTCATATGCAGGATCAACACAGGGTCAACAATGCAATGAAATGCTTAGGATCAGAAGAACCCGTTGACTCGCTAAGATAGTCGAGAAGTACTAATAGCATGCAATAAAAATACAAGGGAAAAAAGTAAACAATATGATAAAAAATATTAGGGATGCACCAATACCGATATTAATGTTGCTGATATCGGCCGATACCGATATTAGCCGATACCGATATGTGCTTATTTTCAATTCTGAGATAACATTTTATACAGACTGAAAATCATGCAGAATTAATTTTTGAATGTCTTCTTTTATTTTCAAAACGTGTTTTGACTCCAGATTTTTTATTTTTTAAAATTATTTTATACTAACTTTTTTTTTTTTAAGGTCCCATGGCATGAAATTTTCACTTTCTGAGGGTTTTGAACGTTAATGTGAGCTCCCCTACCCTGTTTAGGCCCCCCCCCATGGTTAAAAGTTGCATTTGCATTTGCGATCCTTTTCTGCGTTACAAAAAATCGGAGCTCAAACGGGCGATTTTGAACAAGGCACCTTATTGACGTCAGATCGAAAAAAGAAATGCAAATGCAGTTCCACCCCCGTCTGTCTGTACTCAGCGTCTCTGTAAATCACGCCCAGAGAGTTTGGACTGCGAATGTGCTAGGCAATGCGAAATGCGTTTTTTTTTATTTGCCTGGAGGCACATCCGAGTGTTTCTAGGCTCGGAAGTCCTTTATCTGAGCCTCTGGACCTTTGAACAGCAGTGGTTTAATTTTATTTTCTGTGGAAATGTGTTTATTTTTCAATGGAACGCTTCAAATTTCTCCCCCCGTGCAAAAACACGGAAATGGATCAGCTGAGAGCTGACAGCGGAGAGTTTGGCCGCGCCCCCACCCTCTACTATAGGCCAGCTCTTTTCTCCTCATTTGCATTCAAGCAACAACGCCCAGAATAAAGTGTTTGAGAGAGATATTTATGACTCTTTCTCATCTTATCTCTGTTTCTCATGCACTGAGTGTTGATTTTGAAGAAGGATTCATTTACAGTATTAGGGGAACCATTAAGGAGCCATATAAAAGCATCAAGAAGTACCATGTCATGAGATCTTTAATAGTGTAACATTGTGTTCTGCTTCCTGATTGGCTAAGGGACCTTTGCCAGACCAGGACTAAATGTGGACTAGAAAGTTTAGACCAGGTCTAAACAAGGTCTAAACCTGGACTGGACCAAAAAAAAATCAACGCAGGATTAAAACCACTGCGTGCGGGTCTATTTCCTGGTTTGCTATTAGCAGCAGCAGCTTCACCAGTGTACCCTCAGCCTTTACAACCGAACAGAGGAGAGTGAGTCTGTGGAAATGCAGCCGGCATATGGATCCCTCTGTAAACGATCTCTACCTGTTCTTTTCCTGCCTGATTTGCTCTTAGTCGTGTTTTTGAGTCACGGCTGAGGCTAGCAGCAAACCTCGGCATGAACGAACGCATGCAAGAGCCCGCGGTGGTTTAATCCTGGTTTAGACCTGGTTTAGAGGAGGCACGGTTTGGGCACGGGTCTCGTGCTCGCCGCGCGGTCTCGCGCCGGTCATGCTGCGCTATCACGTGTCCGCGCGCACACTTCTCCGCCCTCCCCCTTCCCCCCACACTTCACCATTAATACATTTTGTTGAAAATCTATGAAAGTTTGAGTGTTTAAACGAGAGAAAAATGTGAGAAAACGTTAATTCGAGGGATTACTGTACTGACAAATATCGGCAGTTAATATCGGCCCACTTTTAGACATCGGGTCGATACCGATATGTTAATGCCGATATATCGTGCATCCCTAAAAAAATATGTAATAAAATATAATAAAATACAAAGGTACAGGTAGGATTAAATAAGGTGTAAGTAGGCGGTAATACTGCTCAAAAGAATTTCGTATTGCACATAATATAATATAGTATAAGTATTGCACGTGTGTTATTGCACAGATTATTGCACAGGTAACAGTAGTTTACAGTGAGGTAGTGACAAACATGATGCATTAATTTAGAGCAGCAGCAGTAAACATATAATGCATTATAAAATGTAGTTTAGTGCAGTATTATTGAGAGTTCAGTATTTTGTTTGAGTTTATAAACTACTGACAACATTTCCCCCAAATTCCAAATAAAAATATTATCGTTTAGAGCATTTATTTGCAGAAAATGACAAATGCTCAAAATAGCAAAAAAGATACATGTTTTCAGACCTCAAACAATGCAAAGAAACAAGATCAAATTCATTTTAAAACATCATACTTTTTTTTTTTTTTACTTTATTTAACTAGGGAAATCCCACTGAGATTATAAACCTATTTTTCAAGGGAGCCATGACCAAGAGGCAACAAAAAAGACAATTACAACACAATTAAAATGACATACACATTAGTTAAAACAGATACAATTTATGGAGGCTGTCTCAAGTGCTCTCAGTCAGGATTTAAAGCCATTCAATGAGACAAGTTCTTTTAATTTCCAGTTCTTTTGCAGCTTGTTCCTTGTCGAGGGGGCAAAGAAGACAAAAGCCCTTTTTCCCCCAACTCTGTGCGAACAAACGGAACAGAGAGCAACAACTGATCATGTGAACATAAACCAAAAGAATCAACACTTCTCTGTGTGGTCAAGTTACAGATGTAGGATGGCAGTAGTCCAAGCATGGCCATGGTTTACACTTAAAGGCAAATTAACGTTTTTTTTACAATCTGAGCCTTCTTTCGGCAATAAAACAAGTAGTTTTACTCACCCATAGCAGTTTGGTGTCAATTGGAGCAGTATCGCAGAACTTCTGTTGAGCCGTTCTACCAATGATCCCGTATCCGTTAGCGTGAGTGCTCGGGGTATTACTTTGCGGTGTCCAAATAACACAAACTTTAGCACTTTTCAAATCACAGAAGATCGCTGTGCCAGGGTAGACTTTTAGTGGATTCCAAAACGGCCTGAAACCCGATATCCAGCTATAGTTTCATTTGATGACGTCATCAGAGAGGACAGTGCGCATGCGTGAACTCAGCTGTTTTGTAAACACCGCTAGTCCGAAAGAAGCTGACACCGCTCTGAACTTTACTTTTCTGTTGCGATATCGGGTTTCAGGCCGTTTTGGAATCTACTAAAAGTCTACCCTGACAGCGATCTTCTGTGATTTGAAAAGTGCTAAAGTTTGTGTTATTTGGAGACCGCAAATCAGTGCCCCGAGCACTCACGCTAACGGATACGGGATCATTGGTAGAACAGAACGGCTCAACATAAGTTCTGCGATACTGCTCCAATTGACACCAAACTGCTATGGGTGAGTAAAACTACTTGTTTTATTGTCAAAAGAAGGCTCAGATTGTAAAAAAAAAAACGTTAATTTTCCTTTAAGAAGAGTTCAGAAATCAATATTTGGTGCAATAACCCTTATTTTTAATCACAGCTTTCATGCGTCTTGGCATGCTCTCCACAAGTCTTGGTGACTTTATTCCACTGCTGGTGCAAGAACTGAAGTAGCTCAGCTTTGTGTTTGTGTTGGAATTCAACAGACGCTGGAATGGAATGGCTGTAATACATGTAGAGATGCTGATTTCAGAAAAAAATGCATTGTCTCTTTTTTTTTTTCCAGATCTGTATAATGTGTTGCGCTTTCAGGAGGTGGTTACAATGAACGTGATAAACAGTGCGACGTAATGGATTAATAGGCCTATTTCCTCGCACAATTCGAGTGATAAGTACACAAGATAGAGTCCTTCACAGTAATGGTTTTTCTATACTGCATTCATATTTCAGAATACAAAAAGAAAGAGTTTTCTGTCCTCAGATTATTTTTTAGAGAAGATATCTTATTCTTTTTTTTCTTTATTGATTTGTATTTATTTCGAGTTTGTGCCAAGACAGAAACAATAATCATATACATATCATATACGTTGTAAACAACAGAAAAGCACATTTCTCGAAAAGGAGTGGGAAGAAGAAAAACTTATATATAAAACTTAATATTAACCTACCCCTGCGCGCGCACACACACACACACACACACACACACTTCCAGGTGGTTCTCACTTTCTTTGTTTTAAATTTACTTTTATTTAGTCTATGCACCTTATTTGTATTATTGGGTTGTTTTATTTTGTACAGAGCTGCCGATTTGGACAGTAAATAAGTTCAATACGGACGATAAAGCCGTTTTAAAGCCTCCAGAGAGTCGGTGCAGTGTTTGACTTGTTGGTGCACATGGAAATTGAACATTTTACACAAATGAACCAACTTTTATGTCATATTTAAGATGCAAAATGTTTCCCAAATGCTCCATTGACATGAATGAGATTCCTGTTTAACTGGAAGTGCCTCCACAAAAAGCACGGTTTACGAGCGTTTCGAGACAAAAATGGGCAGGACAAAATAAGGTGGATAGAAATGGGAAATTCCAGATCTGAAATCCTCCAAATGTTTCTAGTGAAGGTGTATGGAGTTTAAAAACACACTGAAGTATTTATTGTCACACCACATGACATCACAAGGTGGAACAGAGTGCTTTCAAAGGTCACCTGTTTGAGAGAAGAACTCTTGGAAGCCAAAACAGGTGACCTACGTGAATTGTGTAGATTCTATGAGAAAGTTTTTTTTTGTGTGTGTGTGTTGGTGGTTTTTCGGAGCTGGGATTTTTCCTTTAAAGGTCCCATGGCATGAAATTTTCACTTTCTGAGGTTTTTGAACGTTAATGTGAGCTCCCCTACCCTGTTTAGGGCCCCCCATGGTTAAAAGCTGTGAAATGTCTAAACTGAGCATTTGCGATCCTTTTCTGCGTTACAAAAAATCGGAGCTCAAACGGGCGATTTTGAACAAGGCACCTTATTGACGTCAGATCGAAAAAAGAAATGCAAATGCAGTTCCACCCCCGTCTGTCTGTACTCAGCGTCTCTGTAAATCACGCCCAGAGAGTTTGGACTGCGAATGCGCTAGGCAATGCGAAATGCGTTTTTTAATTTGCCTGGAGGCACGTCCGAGTGTTTCTAGGCTCGGAAGTCCTTTATCTGAGCCTCTGGACCTTTGAACAGCAGTGGTTTAATTTTATTTTCTGTGGAAATGTGTTTATTTTTCAATGGAATGCTTCAAATCTCTCCCCCGTGCAAAAACACGGAAATGGATCAGCTGAGAGCTGACAGCGGAGAGTTTGGCCACGCCCCCACCCTCTACTATAGGCCAGCTCTTTTCTCCTCATTTGCATTCAAGCAACAACGCCCAGAATAAAGTGTTTGAGAGAGATATTTATGACTCTTTCTCATCTTATCTCTGTTTCTCATGCACTGAGTGTTGATTTTGAAGAAGGATTCATTTACAGTATTAGGGAACCATTAAGGAGCCTTATAAAAGCATCAAGAAGTACCATGTCATGGGATCTTTAAGTGTTGCGCCCTGGTTTCCCCTCGGCCAAGACGTAACAATAGTAAAATACTTTGCTTCGGGGAACACAAACGTAAATTAGTCCGTTGTGCTCCGCTAATTATGAAGGACTGGTCTAAGCCAAAAATGCCAGGGCCGTTTTTTTTGTCCCAGTCCAGCCTTGTGTGTGAAGTCCAACATGTGAAAGAAACAAAACACTAAACACTAAAATAGCATTATAACATGTCTAATATGGGCCTTTTAAATTTGTTTCTGGAATCCAAATAATTGCCAACCAGTCCAGGTGGTACTGCACTTATCTGCAGCTCACTAGACTTGAGCAAAAATAACCACTAAAACTGCAGTCTCCTCTCTCTTAAGTATGCCAACTCAGCAGTTACTGTCTCCTCATTCAGATGGATTCACATTAGAAATAGATTTGAGATTTAGTTTTGCCTAAACACACACAAAGCTTTATTTGAGATAATTTCACAAACCATGACTGACTATAAAAGGACTGTGTGTAAATTTGTAGTAAATGTAAATGACAGTAGTGGATAGTAAAAATCTGCCCCCAAAATCATTATCAATGATCAGGCATGAAAAAAAATAAACACAAATAAAAAAAACATTGTCGATTTATACCTCACATTACCTCCCGTTTAATTTTTTATTTACTTATTTTAAACAACACACTGAACAAAAACACAGCAAACAAAATGAATAAATAAATGAATGAATGAATGAATGAATGAATGAATAAATAAATAAATAAATAAATGAATAAATGAATAAATAAATAATAGAATGGTGTTTAAAAAAAAGAGGAAATGTGCAAATAATGCTTTAATGTTTTATAAGTTAATGCATGCATTCTGGGGAATTATTATTACAATTATTTATTTCCACTTTTTATTTTCAACATTTTTCTTATCATGTATTTATTTTCATATTTATTTATTTCTACATTTTTTTATTTTTACTATTATTTATTTTTTACATTTAAAAAATATTTTAATATTTTTTTCTTTATTCATTTATTTATGTCCACTTTTATTTATTTGCTACATTTATTGCCACTTTTCTTTGTTTTCTTTGCAAATGAGAGGGCGGGGCTGAGTGTGATAGACAGAACTCTCTGGCCGTGTCTCAATTCTCAGTGTGCACAGTTCGGAGCGTGGTTTTAAGGGCATGTACCTCACTTCCGGCGCGACTGTGAACTGCTGTCCCATTTCGTTTTTGTCCCATGCACAGTTAACACACGGTCTGAAGACCGCAGTCGTTTCCATGGAAATCGGGGCGTGGACCAGCTGCATGAAAATGCACACTTCGCGCAGTCATATATCCCAGCATGCACCGCGCGCTACTTCTTCTACAGGAGAAAATGGAGTTGGCGGCTGCATCTGGTAGTTACGAGACCTGTTGCATTTCGTTGATGCCCATGCGGTCCGCCGACTGCACTCAGGGCTGAGCAAGTATGCACAGTCTTGACTGCAGTCTGAGTACCCTTAAAACCACGCTCCGAACTGTGCACACAGAGAATTGCTTCAACTACTACTTCAACCACACTACTACTACATGAGCAGTTACTATGAGTAAAAATGGTGTTTTTCCATATTATTTCTAAGTATGAAATGTTCCTCTTCTCATGATCCAGATGTGCGTTAGATTTGTAACAATGATCGTACGATTCTCTAGCGCCTATAAGAGTTCATGTTTTTATTAAATGATATACATTTAGTACTCCCTGTCCTATTCCCGATATTGTTAACTTTGCACAAAGTTAGTGGACTTAGTAGATGTACTGTTGCACCCAACGTGACCCCGTGTCCTGATTGAGATTCACAGCCAGCTAAACTCTCTCTTGCATTATTTCCTTCAAGGAACAGGCAGGTGTATTTGACCAGGATTTAATGCAAAAAGTGTGAAACTGCAACAATATAAAATATATAAATTAGTATTCAGTAAGCAGTAAATCAACAGAGAACATTAAAGTTAAACTATGTGGACAATAAAATGGTTAATGCTAGCTGAGCAGTACAGTGGTCCCTCACTATATCACGGTTCACTTTTCACGATCTCGCTGTTTCGCAGATTTTTTTATCCCAATTTTTTTATAGTGTATCAACATGCACTGTGTTCTGCGTCCTGACTGGCTGAGGGACTGTAGACGATTTGTCCGTCATTCTCCTCCGTGTCTCCTGTACAGTACAAAATGCGTTCAGTTTGCCAGATTTATATAAATGTTCGATCACTTCAGTGTGACTCTGAAGTGCTGTATGTTTGCATGTTTTCTCCCCGACAAAACCCACAATGTCGACGAAACGTTCTCAAATATAATCGAAGGTGGTATATCTGTTTATAAGAATCTTCTCGCCCAAAAGAAAAAAGAGCACCAACAACTACCCATAACCATGTTCTTCACTCGGAAAAAGACGCCTGCACCGAGGCGGAGCGGCGCCAGGACACTGACACTGCACGGTCAGAGGAACTGTGAAATACACGCGTCACTATTCATATTTTTTTTGCTGAAATTCTACGAAAGTTTGAGTGTTTAAGCGACAGAGAAATGTGAGAAAATGTTAATCAGACCCCCCCCCCCCCAGGATTTCGCGGGCATTTTTTGTGATTGTTGCGGGCTAAAATGCCTGAATTTGCGGGAGCTTTTCCAAAAAGTTTCAATGAAAGTTGCGGCGCTTCTAAGGTTTTTGTTGCGATTTTGTTGCGGGAGGAAGTGAAAGTTGCGATAAATAGTTGCGATTTTCGCTTTTTGTAATTAAAATTGAGTAATATTTTGGATACTGAGTTATTACTGACAAAGAATAATACAAAGACACAGAGATCACAGATATGGTCCTAAAACAACCTTACCAACATCGAAAATAAATTACTACTAGGAGGGGAACTGTTTCACGCGGTCTTTTGCTGTTATTTTAGTGGGCAAATGGCCGCAGACATGTTTCTTTGCCATTAGAAGCCGTGTCTCAATTCCCAGAGCGCGCGGCTTGGAGCGTGGCCCGAAGGGCATGTGCGTCACACATTTCGACAGTACACCAGCGCGACGGCTGCTGTCCCACTTCTTTTTTGTCCCATGCGCAGTTAACACACGGTCCGCAGACTGCAGTCGGGGCTGAGCAAGTGTGCACCTCCTTGACTGCAGTCTGAGCCCCCTTCGGGCCGCGCTCCGAGCTGTGCACTCTGGGAACTGGGACACGGCCGCAGTTTCGTTTTGTCACACGGAAGTAAAGCAGAATGTTGCGGCTTCCAAACTCAAACCTTTTAGCCGCCGAGAATATGAGGTTGGGTCCTATGGCTCGCAGATTTGTGACGCGCAAAGAGGAGGCTATGGTGACAGATACGCTGCGATCCAGATATGCGTTTTGTGCATTTATTACAAAAAGAGCACACACAGCTATGACAGCGCAGCAGGATGAAATGGAACTCATGAAAACCAGCGGGATGAACAGATTAACGTGAAAGATGAATGAATGGTTTGCGTTCAACAAAAAATACGGCTACACCCCAACCCTGACTCTCTCCTCTGTGTGACAGGTGAGCGCGCGCTTTTACACGCACACACTTCCGTACGTGCACACACCCACACTCACGTGAACCACCGCCTCTGCCGCGCACACACACAAACGCACCGTGCACCTCATCTCGGTTATGTCTCCTACACAGAAGGAGGGTCTGGTTAATGCCAGTCTGAGAAAAGTGTAGAATGTGTGTGGGGACGCGTTTACAGCCTTAAAACATGTAGAATAATTGTAAAATATAAAGTTGTCCTACTTCGCGGATTTCGCTTATCGCGGGTTATTTTTAGAACGTAACCCCCGTGATAAACGAGGGACCGCTGTAATACAGATAACTCACATAGGCTCCATTATTACCACTGAAACATCTCAAATTAGCTTATATATAAATGCCACAAACTTGGACAAAGTGCTACAAATATACTTGCCAACATTCATATTTAACATTAAACTTACTCACATTGCCACTCAAAGGACTGGAAATGAGAGGATAGCTTCAGATTGAACAGCAAAACAAATCATGGACTGACTGACTTTTATCAAGCTGGTTGTTTACTTCTGGCCACCTACTGCCTAAATGCATTACCACATTGCGAGTAGCGCCCTCTAGCAGGCTGGATGAACACAATATAAAACAATTTCGATACAGTAGACTTGAAGTATCACAGCCATGATTTAACCCAGGGGTGGGCAATTATTTTTCCTCAGTGGCCAAATGAGAAGCAGAAAATATTGTGGAGCGCTGGACCAAAAGTTTGAAGTCTACTCTGGTTATTAATTTTATTTCTATGTTGAAATCAGTAAATGGCATTGTTTACAGAAGCTGGTAAATTCTGTGTTATTATTAAGTAATGAGAGAGTGAGGTTTTACAAAAAGTGAATTTATTCAAGTCTCACGCTTTGAGAGTGTGACACGCGCAATTCGACGTGTTCACACGCTCACACGCCACACATGGTATTTCTCACGCTGAATTTTTTTTTTAAGCAATTCAAAACTGTAGCCAAAACTGTATCAGCTGTGAGGCCGATCGCTCACAGCTAATCGGCGAACAGGCCGATCAGCTGTGAGCGAGCCGTGTGATATTTCCAAGAGATCATTTCCAAGAGAATAAGAATCCTTAACTTGCTACGTTAATGCTACGTAAGAAGGAACTCTCGCCTCGGGACACGGGATAAGTTTGGGATATGTCCTTTTCTCCGGAGCTCCGGATTATTAAAGACCGTGACACGTGTATACATGGATACACAAACTGTCGGGAGTGACAGCGTTGTTATGGGTAAGTCATATTATCAGATTATTTCTGCATCTATTTCGGCACTAAACGAGGACTAAACCAAGACAAAACCAGGTCTAAACCAGGTCTAAACCAGGACTAAGCCAAGACTAAACCAGGACTAAACCGGGACTAAACCAGGATTAAACTGGGACTAAACCAGGACTAAACCAGGTCTAAACCAGAACTAAGCCAAGACTAAACCAGATCTAAACTGGGTCTAAACCAGCACTAAACCAGCACTAAACCAGGTCTAAACCAGGACTAAACCAGGACTAACCCGGCACTAAACCAGGACTAAACCAGGTCTAAACCAGGACTAACCCAGGTCTAAACCAGGACTAAGCCAAGACTAAACCGGATCTAAACCGGGTCTAAACCAGGACTAAACCAGGACTAAACCAGGTCTAAACCAGAACTAAGCCAAGACTAAACCAGATCTAAACTGGGTCTAAACCAGCACTAAACCAGCACTAAACCAGGTCTAAACTAGGACTAAACCAGGTCTAAACCAGGACTAAGCCAAGACTAAACCAGATCTAAACCGGGTCTAAACCAGGACTAAACCAAAACTAAACCAGGTCTAAACCAAGACTAAGCCAGGACTAAACCAGGACTAAACCAAGACTGTGTGTGATAACATAGAGTCTGAGAGTCTGAGAGACTGTTTCCAGAACACTGACTGGGACATTTTCACTGACTCTTTTGGAAACGACATCAACGGCCTGACCCATTGCATCACAGACTATATCAACTTCTGCGTGGAGAACACCGTGCCAACTAGGAGAGTTCGGTGTTTCCCCAACAACCACCCCTGGGTCACCCCTGAGCTTAAAGCCCTCCTGAACCAGAAGAAAAGGGCTTTCAACTCAGGGGACAGAGGAGCAGAAAAGGGTCCAGAGAGAGCTTCAGTGGAGGATCAGACGGGCTAAGAAGGACTACGGGAGGAGGATGGAGGAGCAGCTGGCCCAAAACAACGCACGGGGCGTGTGGAGAGGACTGAGGAGCATGTCCCCACCCCCCCCCCCCCCCCCCCCGCAGTCCACCCCAGTCGTCCCCCCCACTCCCCCCTCTCCATCACACCGGACGAGGTGAGGAGGGAGCTTAGGCGACTCAGGCAGAGGAAATCCGCAGGACCCGACGGTATCTGCCCCAGGCTGCTGAGAACCTGTGCAGACCAGCTCTGTGAGGTTCTCTGCTACATGTTCAATCTGAGCCTCAGCCTGGAGAAGGTCCCCGTCCTGTGGAAGACCTCCTGTGTGGTCCCGGTTCCCAAAACAACAAACGCCAGGGAACCGGCCCACTACAGACCAGTCGCCTTGACCTCCCACCTCATGAAGACCATGGAGAGGGTGATCCTCAGCCACCTCCGCTCTGTGGTGAGCCCCACCCTGGACCCGCTGCAGTTTGCCTACAAGCCAAACGTAGGAGTAGAGGACGCCGTCATCTACTTTCTGCAGCGGGCGCTCACCCACCTTGAGACCGCCGGGAGTGCTGTGAGAGGCATGTTCTTTGACTTCTCCAAAGCCTTCAACATCATCATGCCGGCGCTGCTGCGGGGGAAGCTGGAGGACATGGGAGTGGATGGACATCTCGCTGCCTGGACCATCGGCTACCTCACTGACCGTCCACAGTACGTGCGGCTGCGCGGCTGTGAGTCAGTGGTAGTCTGCAGCACTGGGGTCCCCCAGGGTACTGTCCTCTCACCCTTCCTCTTCACCATCTACACCTCGGACTTCATATACAACACGGACAGCTGCCATCTCCAGAAGTTCTCCGACGACTCGGCCATTGTGGGCTGTGTGTCAGAGGGGAACGAGCTGGAGTACCGCTCGGTCATCAGTGATTTTGTGGACTGGTGTGGGCGCAACCACCTTTGCCTTAACACCAGTAAGACAAAGGAGCTGGTGATAGACTTCAGGAGGAGACCACTACCTTACTCACCGGTGAACATCCAGGGGCAGGACATAGAGACTGTGGACAGTTTCAAGTACCTGGGTGTTCACCTCAACAATAAACTGGACTGGTCCCACAACACCGACGCCCTGTACAAGAAGGGCCAAAGTCGCCTCCACCTCCTGAGGAGACTGAGGGCCTTTGGAGTGAGCAGGCCTCTGCTCAAGACTTTTTATGACTCTGTGGTGGCCTCTGCTCTCCTCTACGCTGTCGTCTGCTGGGCCCCGGGCAGCACAGAACGGGACAGAAAAAGACTGAATAAGCTGGTTAAGAGGGCCAGCTCTGTCCTGGGCTGTCCTCTGGACCGTGTAGAGGAGGTGGCTGAGAGGAGGGTACTGGCCAAATTCATGTCCATTAAGGACGACATCCCTCACCCTCTGCACCGGACTGTAGAGGAGCTGAGCAGCTCCTTTAGCAGCTGACTAAGACACCCCCAGTGCAAGAAGGAGCGCTACCGCAGATCCTTCATCCCCACCGCCATCAGACTGTATAATTATAACATATAGGCCAGACGTGCAATATCCCTTTTTCATGTTGATGCTTGTTGTTACTATTATCATTATTACTATTTTCCATTATTATTATTATTACGTATTACTATTTGTATTATTTATTACTTACTTTATCCCCTCCCTGCCTGCATGCACTTTTTCCCTCTTGTCCAATTGTCCTGGAGCTACTGTGGCGAGTAAATTTTTCCTGTGTGAGATCAATAAAGGCTTATCTTATCTTATATTATCCTGTGCATTATTGAATTATTGAATGATAATATGGACTTTTTGTTATAAAAGCATTTCCATTTTAACAAAGTACCTTCAAATTCTGCCCCCTCCCCCCCCGCTCCTCAGGAAAATATGTCAATCCCCCCCCCCCCGCTCCTCAAAAAAATCTCACTCCTACCGATCTTCAAAACTTGAGAGCCCTGGTAAAATGATTCAAAACAATGGTAAACGTGAAACATTTGTAACTCTTTTTCAGTCAGATTAACCCCACAATGTTTTCTGATTTTAACTTTCTTAACTTTGTATTAAGACAACACAATGTCTTTGTTTGCCAAATAATATAATACAAGACCAACTGCCAAACTCAGAGTTGGCATGTTTAGTGTTTTTTTCTTGATCAGTGAGACAAATCTCGCCTCTGTTGAGCTTTAACAAGTGCATCAAAGTCAGGTTCATGTTTGAGGTGGAGATGTGAAGCACGTCCGACAGATGATCATCAGTACAAATGCATTATGTACAATTTTGAAAGTAGGTTTTATTTTCTTAATTCCAAGCAACCTTTCGCGGGCCGGTCATGAGGCACTTCAAATGTAAAACCCGATGTGATTTTATATTTTCTAATATTTGGCCCCCAGGCCTTGAAATGCCCGGGTCTGATTTAACGTTTGAATCTCATTGAAATATATTGTATCAATTGGTATTGAATCAAAAGTGTACTGTATCAAAAAAACGTATCGTATTGTGGCTTGTGTATCAAGGTGTTATCGTATCGGCAATTTATTTTATTTTATTTTATTTATTTATTTTAATTAGGACAGTGCATATTAATCAACATGACAACAAACAGCATCAATGTAAATATGCTGGAATTAGCTCAATAGCGACTTTACATCCGTTGTCCTAAGGGCCTGTTTACACGAGAACGCTTACGGGTAAAAACGACAAAATATTTTTTCGGAAGTGCCTTTCGTTTACACGGTGACGGTGTTTTTGGGGCCTAAAAACGCAAAAAATCTGAAACCACCCTCCAGAGTGGAAAAGTTAAATACGCTCCGCTGTAGCATTTCCGTGTAAACTGCCCAAGACACAAAACTGGTCACATCTGCTCACGTCGCGTACGTGTTTACGTCACATAGATGCGGCATACCTTGATACCACGGATGTTCAAGCTGCGCTAGCAGCTCTAGTCAACATACTAGAGTCATTTCAACAATTGTATAAATCGCACCCACACACGTCTACGGTCTTTTCTCTTCTTCTCGTACAAGTCTTTCTCACACTCTCACAGCCACACAGACGGCCAAGACAAGCGACTTCCGCATGAGGCTCTTCAAATATAAAACCCGATGTGATTTTATATTTTCTAATTCACTGTAATCCTCCTGTAATGTAACTATTTTCAGTACAATATTCAAAAACATGTAAACAAAAATACAAGTCACTGAAATGTTTGGAGCAGAACTTAACAACTCATTTAAAACGCAACTAGAACATTTTATTTTGAAGTTTTACCTTTCTCTTTTCCGGTACAGTTGTGGTTAGAAATGTAACTTGACGCTGCTGTGATGTTTTTTTGTTTGTTTTTTTTTTCAGTCCAGCCTCCCTTCGCTGGCTTTTGCGTCCACTTTTACATCTTCGTATAAACAAACATTTCCTGTTGAGAACGCTCGTCTAAACGCGGATAAAAAATTGAAGACGAGACGCCACTTTTGCGTCTTCTGTTTTGATCTTCGCGGTATAAACGTAGCCTAAGGCAGGTCAGAACAAAAGAACATTTAGAGAAACACACAGAAGAGACAGAAGTGCACATAGACATGACGGCAAGTTCACCACAACAGATCACTCTCTGAGTTTAAGAGGCCTCGAGAAGAAGAACATCTACCTGTGAGAGCATGTTTGATTATTTTTCAACCAATGTTTCAGAGTGTTCTTGAAGGTTAAGAAGGACCCACAGTTCCTGACTGTGATCCTCTGATAGACGTCACCATTTGGCCAAATTTGGTCCTGCTTCTTTGTATGTTCCAGTCTCCTCTGGTCAATGCTTAACTACAAATAACTCGTTAATTTGTAGTTAATTTGTAGTGATAACTTTCAACATCCAATAAAGGGGCACTGAGTAACTTTTTTGAAGGCAAGTATGGGATTAAAGGTCCTATATTATGCAAAATTATGAACTTCAAGCCATGTGATAATGATGTTCCCTCTTAAAAACATACCTGGAGTTGTGTTTTGTTTCCTTTGCACATTTTTAAGTAATCCTTGTGATGTCATGAAGCAGTAGTTTTCAGGTTAACAGCTCCTTTTACCTTTAGTTCAATAGAGATCGGCAATTCCGGGGCTGAAATCATCCAAATGATTCTAGTGAAGACGTGTGGAAATTAAAAACACAGTGGAGCACTTCCTGTATTACCACATGACATCACAAGGTGGAACAGAGTGTTTTCAGTTTGAGAGAAGAACTCAGCATACATTTGCAGGGTTGGTGTGTAAAAAATGTGCCCTTTAAACATATTTATTTTACAATTACATGTGTTTATTGCACAAAAAATATCTCGAAATCTAACTGTGAGCAGACTTGTCTCTCCACAGATCTGACTTTTAATCTGACCTGGCCCTGTCACCTGCTTGTTACCATGGAAAAAGTTTCATGCCATACTGTGGAATGTTCTGGTCATAACAATAACGTCTCCATGGAGGCACAGAGGTGGTGGACACTTCACCAGAAAAGGTACCTATTGCACCGTTAATGAAATATTATTTGGTGCATCAAGCGAAGTTACATTTATTGTAGACTAAAAATACGTTTGATGGGTTTCATCTTCCTGTTTTTCATTTTGAATGGTCTACCGTCCTTGAAATGGCACCATATATCACTTTGTCTCGAAGCGTTTACTGCTGTGGCAACAATTCTAAACTTTCATCATTCTGAAACCCATGGCTAAATCTGTAATACATAAATTGGACAAAAGCCCTGTTCTCATTGGAAATGCTTTACTGTTCTATAATCAGGATGTGCAGTTAGCATGCAAATTGTTGTTGCCTTTACAGTCATAGGAAAAACTCTTCTTGGGTTTCTGAAAGTTGTGAAAATGCTTCTAAACTCATTGTGATTAATAATAAGGATGCTCTGAGTACATAAAGAAAGTAACGAAAGAGGAATAACCACTGCAAACCTTTTAAAACAAACTTCTTGTTTTTAAGGCAGTAAAAATCATGTACACCGGTACTCATATTACACTTTCTTCTGATCTGTTAGGTTTCCTCATCACAAATGTAACCCTATTAATTTTTCCCCAATAAAACCCTAATGAACAGTGCTTGTCAAATCAAATTTAAGTGTAATCCCCAGTTTTGCCACTAGATGGCCAAAGTGCTTTCGAATTTTTTTCTTCTTCTCTTGTGGCCATCTTGATAAGCAGCACGAGTAGATTAAACTAACAAGAGGTAAATTTGAAATAAATGTTGATGAGAAATGATATCCCAAAGGTCCTGTGAACATTTGAACTGTGTTGGAACCTAGAAGTGAATATTGAAAAGTACCTGGTTATCCCGGTGATTCATGACCACATTTTCTGTTGTGTTACCTTAAGACAGTCACTGAGAAACAAACTGTAAATCATTATAAATTTGTTATGGACCATCCATCCATCCATCCATCCATATTCTTCCGCTTATCTGGGGCCGGGTCGTGGGGGCAACAGTCTAAGCAGGGACTCCCAGACTTCCTTCACTCCAGACACTTCCTCCAGCTCCTCCAGGGGGACCCCAAGGCGTTCCCAGGCCAGCCGGGACACAGTCCCCCCAGCATGTCCTGGGTCTTCCCCGGGGCCTCCTCCCGGTGGAACATGCCTGGAACTCGTCTCGAGGAAGGTGTCCAGGAGGCATCCGGAACAGATGCCCGAGCCACCTCAGCTGCTCCTCTCCACGTGGAGAAGCAGCGGCTCTACTCCAAGCTCCTCCCATGTGACTGAGCTCCCCACCAATGGACCCTGTTGTTGATAAATCCAGTCGTGGTGAATTGTTAATGCTATACTGATAATTATTCATGGAACGATTTGTACTACAGTGAACCCTCGCTGTATCGCGGTTCACTCTTCGCGGCCTCGCTGTTTCGCAGATTTTTTTTTCCAATTTTTTATTTTTATTTTTTCAATTTTTTTTATAGTGTAACTTTTTTTTACAGTGTAACATTCTGCCCTGCGCCCTGATTAGCTAAGAGACTAGACCAGGACTAAACCAGGTCTAAAGCAGGTCTAAACCAGGACTAAACCAGGTCTAAACCAGGACTAAACCAGGTCTAGACCAGGGATGGTAGGGACAGAGTCTCAGATGTCCTTCACGAGAGCGCCTGGGTGACAGGAGGTGTGGCCTTTGTTTACTTGCACGAGCCATGGAAGAGACTGAGTGCGAGCCGGACCATGGAAGAGCCAAGAATCAACATGGACGGGCCTGGCGCCTGGCCGCGCGGCGTCCGGGGGAGCCGCAGCGGGGGGAGGACACTCGCGCGCACAGAGGAGACAGTGGGTCTTTTCCCCTCACGAACCCGACCCCGTCCTAGAGAGCTGTGGAGTATTGGCGACGCATTGATAGCGGTCTGATTTTGGAGCCGGGGTGAAATGCAACCAACTCTTGTGAGCGCAGGTTAGTCTTACCTGGTCTTGTGGTGAGGACTGGTGCTCAGAGGCGTCTGTTAGCGGTTCGGCACTATGGAGATAATTTTGTCTCATAAAGATTTGTATAAATAAAAAAAGATATATATAAATATAAATACATTTATAAATATTCAAACACAAAATACAAATACAAAAACGCGACATACAAATAAATGATAGAATGTATATAAATATACAGGCATTTGTAAATATATTTTTGAGATTTGTAAATATATTTTCGAGATTTATAAATATATTTTCGAGATTTGAAAACAAATGTAGTTGACTTTCTATGTGGAGTCTGCATTTGTGGATCAATTTTTTGCTTTCGTGTCGATGACGTAATTGTGAGACAGTTCTACCGCAAACCACGATTTGTATAAATAAAAAAAGATATATATAAATATAAATACATTTATAAATATTCAAACACAAAATACAAATACAAAAACGCGACATACAAATAATTGATAGAATGTATATAAATACACAGGCATTTGTAAATATATTTTCGAGATTTGTAAATATATTTTCGAGATTTATAAATATATTTTCGAGATTTGAAAACAAATGTAGTTGACTTTCTATGTGGAGTCTGCATTTGTGGATCCATTTTTTGTTTTCGTGTCGATGACGTAATTGTGAGACAGTCCTAGCGCAAACCACGATTCGCAAATAAATGTCACCGGATTTGAATACAAATAGCCTTCACTGGACATCCAGCAGATGGCAGTGTTGAGCAGCTTGTGTACCTGGTCAGGTGGTGAGGGCTGGTGCTCAGAGGCGTTGTACGTAGTCAGTCAGTTCCGCACTGTTAGCGGAGGCCTGAGTTTTGCCCAAAATGATATCCAGGTCACTTTCCACTCGACTTTCCACTCGAGCGAGGGCCCACTGTAGTCTCATTTACTAAAGAGCAACTATGATAAAAGGAGAAATTCACTCATTCACGCATCTAAAGAGCAACTACCGACAAGCTGCTCAACACTGCCATCTGCTGGATGTCCAGTGAAGGCTATTTGTATTCAAATCCGGTGACATTTATTTGCGAATCTTGTGTTTGCGGTAGAACTGTCTCACAATTACGTCATCGACACGAAAGCAATAAATGGATCCACAAATGCAGACTCCAATACATTTGTTTTCAAATCTCGAAAATATATTTACAAATCTCGAAAATATATTTACAAATGCCTGTGTATTTATATACATTCTATCAATTATTTGTATGTTGTGTTTTTGTATTTGTATTTTGTGTTTGAATATTTATAAATGTATTTATATTCATATATATCTTTTTTTATTTATACAAATCGTGGTTTGCGGTAGAACTGTCTCACAATTGCGTCATCGACACGAAAGCAAAAATTGGATCCACAAATGCAGAATCCACATACAAAGTCAACTACATTTGTTTTCAAATCTCGAAAATATATTTATAAATCTCGAAAATATATTTACAAATGCCTGTGTATTTATATACATTCTATAATTTATTTGTATGTCGCGTTTTTGTATTTGTATTTTGTGTTTGAATATTTATAAATGTATTTATATTTATATATATCTTTTTTTATTTATACAAATCTTTATGAGACAAAATTATCTCCATACGGCACTGTTAGCAGTGGCTTGAGTCTTGCCCAAAATGATATCCAGGTCGCTTTCCACTCGACTTTCGCACATGGCATGGATATGTGGTACCAAAACAAACACACGTGTCCGCGCGCACGTGTCCGTGCGCACGTGTCCGCGCGCACGTGTCCGCGCGCACGTGTCCGCGTGTCACGTGCCCCCCCCCCCCACTATTAATATATTTTAATGAAAATCTACAAAAGTTTGAGTGTTTAAACAAGAGAAAAATGTTAATACCAGTCTCAGAAAGGTGTATAATGTGTCTGGTGAAGCGTTTTCAGCCTTAAAACATGTAGAATAATTGTAAAATATAAAATTTTCCTACTTCGCGGATTTCACTTATTGCGGGCTATTTCTGGAACCTAACCCCCGCGATAAACGAGGGTTCACTGTATTTAAAGAGGATCTTTTTTTATTTTTTGTATGATGAATGCTGAATTTATTTTAGGTTTACAAGCTTACAGTTGATTTGAAGAAATAGACAATTGTACTGATTTCCTGTACATCTTGTAGACTGTTTTTTTTAGAGAGTCTGGTCCTGGTTCTACCGACGCTGGATTCCTCTTCGTTCACCCTGGTGCCTAGTTCCCCGGTCCACCTCTTCGCCTAACAGAGCTGCAATGGTTTCACTGGGCACATGTACATGAGGTAGGACACATTTCTTATTGAGTGCACTTAAAGGTAATTTTAATTTGGACTGGACAATATTTTATTTTGTTTTTATTCCCTGAGATTTATTTATTTTGGCCAATGTGTCAAGATATTTTGTTATTGTAAATGAATGTGAATTAACAAATACAACTGAACTTAACCAATAATTATCAATTCTGCATTTAATCATAAATCATAAACTGTAGCATGGTTCTTTTGGAGTGGAATCTACCAGTCTATTAACGGTTTGATCAATTTCCAACCAACCTCCTCATTGAACCTAGAATGAGATAACCCTCAGTTTAGACATTTAGAGATATTAGTAGCAGTACTACCAATGTAGAGTTACACAAACATGCCTAGAGTTGTGTTTTGTTTCAATCACATGTTTAGCACACAGACACTGCATATTTAGGCTGTTTACTTGAAAAGTGCAGCTCAATGACATCACAGAGTAGAAGCATTTTGAGCTTCGTAGATAGACTCATAATAAAAGATTAGTCTGATGTGTGAATGAAACAAAACACAACTCCGGGTATGTTTTTGATGAGATACTAACAATTTGACATGGCTCAAAACTCACAAGAGTCAAATGTTGAGTAATATACGACCTTTAATCTTGTTAGAAACTTTGCCCGAAACTATAACTCCAAAACGCCATGCATCTCTCGCTAGCCTCTGAAGCTAACTCCACTTCCCCAGCACATGTTCAAAAATAGCCCATAAATCAAAGCGGCGCCGCACCTTTTATTTATATCTGGCGTGACATGCAACCAGCCAAAACCGCTTCCCGTCCAACAGCGTGCAGATTAAAGCGCTAAAAACAGCTCGCGTCGCTCCAGGATTGTTTTGAATCCGTAGACACTTTCACGGAGGCAGCCACTGGTGTAATTTCCCCCGGCACTCAATAAATTATTCCTCGGGTTCTCTGTGTAGCATGAAATATAAATACAACAATCGCCCGGAATCATGGCCCAGTGGAAGGCAGCCATGGCGGTGTTTGTTTTGGGTCTTCATTGTCCTGTTGGCGACGCTCGGTTGTAACTCGGGCTGGTTTATGATGAGAAACCAAAGCAGGAGGCAAGAAGCGCGCAGTTTGTCATCGTTAAAAGGCTCTCTGAAAAGTGGCGTCGTTAAATGCAGTGTAAAGGTTAAAGGCCTGGGTGGTTGCCAGATGCGGTTTACGATAAGATGCTCAAGTGGTTCTATTGTTTGGCTATAAACAGCCGTCAATAAGGTGAGGTATGCGCAATGGCAGGTGTAATGTGTTGTAAACGTCTCAGGCCTGTACCATGGCTGATTAAAGGTCTTACTGCGTGCGTGATTCATGGTTAGAATTTCCCTGAGGTCCAAAACACAAACTTTTTAAATACGTTACAAAGATGTGAGTCTTTTCCACGAGTTCAGATGGGTGTGATTGACAGGTG
This sequence comes from Paratrypauchen microcephalus, assembly GCA_036785185.1. Classification (NCBI taxonomy): domain Eukaryota; kingdom Metazoa; phylum Chordata; class Actinopteri; order Gobiiformes; family Gobiidae; genus Paratrypauchen; species Paratrypauchen microcephalus. Next base: position 985,158 of record JAVJIX010000106.1, on the reverse strand, counting down.
GATTAGCCAATCAGGGGCATGCGTGGTCTGTCTGTATCTGAAAAAAAAACATCACTAAGTGTTGAAAACAGGGCTTTCAAGTCTCACGCATTGAGAGTGTGACACACGCAATTCGACGTGTTCACACGCTCACATGGCAACACATGGTATTTCTCACGCTGAAATTTTTTTAAGCAATTCAAAACTGTAGCCACTGTTCACAGCGCTTCTGTGCCCAGAAAATCGGTAAGTTATTGCAGGCACCGTGCATTTTCAGCGAAAAAAAGTCACTCGCACACCAGTACTCAAGTTGAGCTCACAGCTGATCGGCCTGTTCGCCCATCAGCTGTGAGCGAGCCGCGTGAATGTTTACGCGGCATTTGCAAGAGAATAAGAATCCTTAACTTGCTATGTAAGAAGGAACTCTCGTCTCGGGACACGGGATAAGTTCGGGATATGTCCTTTTCTCCGGAGCTCCAGATTATTAAAGACCGTGACACGTGCATACATGGATACGAGTGACCGCGTTCTTATGGGTGAGTCATATCAGATTATTTCTGCATCTATTTCGGCACTAAACCAGAACTAAACCAGGACTAAACCAGGACTAAACCAAGACTAAACCAGGTCTAAACCAACTAAACCAGGACTAGACCAGGACTAAACCAGAACTAAACCAGGACTAAACCAGAACTAAACCAGAACTAAACCAGGACTAAACCAAGACTAAACCAGGACTAAACCAGAACTAAACCAGGACTAGACCAGGACTAAACCAGAACTAAACCAGGACTAAACCAGAACTAAACCAGGACTAAACCAAGACTAAACCAGGACTAAACCAGAACTAAACCAGGACTAGACCAGGACCTAGCCAGGACTAAACCAGGACTAGACCAGGACCTAGCCAGGACTAAACCAGAACTAAACCAGGACTAAACCAGAACTAAACCAGGACTAAACCAAGACTAAACCAGGTCTAAACCAGGACTAAACCAGAACTAAACCAGGACTAGACCAGGACTAAACCAGGACCTAGCCAGGACTAAACCAGAACTAAACCAGAACTAAACCAGGACTAAACCAGAACTAAACCAGGACTAAACCAAGACTAAACCAGGTCTAAACCGGGTCTAAACCAGGATTCAACTGGGACTAAACCAGGACTAAACCAAGACTAAACCAGGTCTAAAACAGGTCTAAACCAGGACTAAACCAGGACTAGACCAGGTCTAAAACAGGTCTAAACCAGGACTAAACCAGGACTAAGCCAAGACTAAACCAGGACTAAACCAGAACTAAACCAGGACTAAACCAGGTCTAAACCAGGACTAAACCAAGACTAAACCAGGTCTAAAACAGGTCTAAACCAGGACTAAACCAGGACTAAGCCAAGACTAAACCAGGTCTAAACCAGGACTAAACCAAGACTAAACCAGGTCTAAAACAGGTCTAAAACAGGTCTAAACCAGGACTAAACCAAGACTAAACCAGGTCTAAAACAGGTCTAAACCAGGACTAAACCAGGACTAAGCCAAGACTAAACCAGGACTAAACCAGAACTAAACCAGGACTAAACCAGGTCTAAACCAGGACTAAACCAAGTCTTAACCAGGACTAAGCCAAGACTAAACCAGGACTAAACCAGGTCTAAACTAGGACTAAACCAGGTCTAAACCAGGACTAAGCCAAGACTAAACCAGATCTAAACCGGGTCTAAACCAGGACTAAACCGGGACTAAACTAGCCTGGGAATTCCCAGGCCGCTTCCGTTCGTTTCGAACTGGAAGGCGGCCTGGCAGCTCGTCCAAGCGAGAGTCCCAGATTTAGGGCCCCAATCAGAGAGCGGGGGAGGGGTGGAAAGACGGTGACGCGTACTACATGACAAACGGAAGCTTGTAGTTTGAACTGACAACTGACATGATTGGCTCTGGACTTACGTATACGCTCAATGATAGACATTCATAACGCCCAATAAACGGCCGTTGGCAATCGCTAACCACACCTCCACTACGGGATTTTTCGAAGCGAGTTTCCAGACCCATATCTCACTTGTGATATGGTCAGGTGTTAACCAGACTAGGACTAAACCAAAACTAAACCAGGTCTAAACCAAGACTAAGCCAGGACTAAAACAGGTCTAAAACAGGTCTAAACCAGGACTAAACCAAGACTAAACCAATACTGTGTGTGATAACATATTATCCTGTGCATTATTGAATGATAATATGGACTTTTAGTTCCAAAAGCATTTCCATATTAACAAAGTAAATAAGTAAGTAAGTAAATTTTATTTATATAGCACATTTAAAAACAGTGAGAACTGGCCAAAGTGCTGTACAATGTCAAAAAGCTAAAAATAATAATAAATAAATCGGCAGCATAAAATACATAAGAACATTTGACATGGCACAAGTATACATAAGATGAAATAAAAGACAGGATAAAAGAGATAAAAGAGCTAAGAGGCAAAGGCCACAGTGTACAAATGAGTTTTTAGCTTGGATTTAAAAGTGGTGATTGTTGGAGCAGATCTGATGTCAGCAGGTAAACTGTTCCAGAGATGTGGAGCTGCCACAGCAAAAGCACGGTCCCCTTTGTGCTTGAGGCGGGAACGGGCAACACAAAGGAGACCTTTGTCGGCAGATCTGAGGGACCTGGGTGCAGAGTAATGTTGCAGCATGTCGGAGATGTACTTGGGGGTCTGGCCATGAAAGGACTTAAAAACCAAAAGAAGTATTTTAAATTGAATTCTAAAACAAATGGGAAGCCAGTGCAGAGAGGAGAGGACAGGAGTGATGTGTTCCTGCCTCTTGGTGCCTGTTAAAAGTCTAGCAGCAGCATTTTGCACCAACTGCAGGCGAGCTAGCTGGGTCTGGGGGAGGCCAAAGTAGAGGGCTTTGCAGTAATCCAGCCGAGATGTTATAAAGGCATGGATAACTGTTTCCAGATCTTGAAAAGAGAGTGATGGCTTGAGCTGTGTGATCACTCTCAGCTGGTAGTAACTATTTTTTATGACCGTATTTATTTGTTTTTTGAAACACAAGTCAGAGTCAAAGATAACCCCAAGGCTTTTGGCAGAAGGCTAAACAAAAGAGGAGAGGTGAGATAGATTGCCAGTAACTGTGGGTATTGATTTAGGGGATCCAAAAACTATGACCTCGGTCTTGCTGTCGTTGAGTTGTAGAAAATTGTTGGACATCCAAAACTTAATGGCCTCTATACAGTCTAGGAGAGATTGGGCGGAGTCCTGTGATGTTAATGGTAAGTATAATTGTGTGTCATCGGCGTAGAAATGAAAGGAAACAAAATGTTTACGGATCATGTCCCCTAGAGGGAGCATGTATAGGCAGAAGAGTATTGGCCCTAAAATTGAGCCTTGGGGGACACCATAGGAGACCGGAGCAGAAGCAGATGAGGAATGGCCGATGGAAACTGAAAAAGTTCTATGTTGGAGATAGGACCATAGCAGTGCTGTCCCTTTAATGCCCACCCACTATTCAAGGCGGTTGAGTAGGATGGTATGGTCCACTGTGTCAAAGGCCGCACTGAGGTCCAATAGGACCAGGACTGCATTTTGACCCGCGTCGAGTGTACAAAGTACCTTCTGGTCCTCCCGGTCCTCGGGAAAAAAGTCACCACCCCCCCCCCCCTCCTCAGAAACTCACTCCTAGCAATCTTCATTTATTTATAAATGAGAGATGACTAATGAGCTCCTTCATTTCACATGCGTCCCTGAAATGAAAACTAATCTGACAGACACATCAGTTTGGATTTTCCAGGCGAGATCAGAATGTGTCTGGTGAAAAAGTGTGAGTTACTTGGCAACACTTATACAGGCCCATTTTGCATCACTCACTCCATCTTCCATATTGCACCTTTTTGTATACCGCCTTTGTTATTTTTGGTGAGGGCTGCCTGCTGCAGGATTTTTGCCTTCACCTGACAAGTCTAGACCACGGGTGTCCAAACTTTTTTCATCAAGGGCCACATATCTAAACACAGATGAAGCAGAGGGCCGATCGAGGGCCACAGTCTGGTGCTCAGTACAGCGAATAACTGAAATACAGCTCTGGAAAAAAATAAGAGACCACTGCGTTTTTTCTGAAATCAGCATCTCTACATGTATTACAGCCATTCCAACACAAACACAAAGCTGAGCTACTTCAGTTACTTGAGTCACTTCAGTTCACTTCAGCATGCCAAGACGCATGAAAGCTGTGATTAAAAATAAGGGTTATTGCACCAAATATTGATTTCTGAACTCTTCTTAAGTGTAAACATTAGTATTATGTTGTTTTAAAATTAATTTGATCTTGTTTCTTTGGATTGTTTGAGGTCTGAAAACTTTTTTGTTATTTTGACCATTTGTCATTTTCTGCAAATAAATGCTCTAAACGATAATATTTTATTTGGAATTTGGGGGAAATGTTTATAGACTCACAAAAATGTTCCTTTTGCCCAAACATATACCTAGTACAGTAGTACCTCACCTTACGAAATTAATTTGTTCCAGAAGTGGTTTCGTAACGTGAAAAATTCATAAGTTGAGTAGCTATTTCAATGGAAAAAGCCTGATTCGTTCCAAGGCCCCGATCCAAGTTTTTTTTTTTATAGTGTAACTTTTTTTATAGTGTAACATTGTGTTCTGCCTCTGGATTTGGACTTTTCTCGCGTTTGTCTCTCGTTTGGACACTCAAACTTGGACCCAGGGGGACACTGCCAGCCCGCCTTAAGAGCTCCCTAAGCGGGCATGGGTCCGGGGATTGTCCCGGTCACCGGCCTGGAGGTTTTGAAGAGGCCGACCTCACGGTTCTATCCAGGCCGCTCTGTGAGCACCTTACCGCCGCGGCTCTTGCGTGCATGCGAGCGGCGGCTCGCCTTGGCTGTGGCTCGAGGCGAGGCCAGGGGGTGGACGCGCACACGGCGCTTTGGTCCACCTGGTCTAGTCCTGGTCTAGTCCTGGTTTAGTCCAGACCACTGCGGCTCCTCCTGGTTTAGTCCAGGTTTAGTCCAGGTTTAGTCCTGGTTTAGTCCAGACCACCGCGGCTCCTCTAGACCTCCTCTAGACCTGGTCAGGTCTAGAGGAGGTCTAGACCACCGCGGCTCTTGCATGGGTCTCGTTCATGCGTTCATGCGCTCAGACTGCGTGCTGTCCTACTCGCTGCTCCCCTCAGCTGTGACTCAAAACGAAACCAGGAAATAATTTAATCCACCTGGTCTAGTCCTGGTTTGGTCCTGGTTTGGTCCGGGTTTGGTCCTGGTTTGGTCCAGGTTTAGTCCTGGTCCAGTCCAGGTTTAGACCTTGGTCTGGACCTGCTGGCAGCTCCGTGCCGGGTCATGCTGCGCTATCACACATGTCCGCGCGCAGTCTTCTCCCCCCTCCCACTTCCCCCCACACTTCACTATTGATACGTTTTGTTGGGAATCTGTGGGGGTTTGGGGGTTTGAACGGGGGACAGGTGTGAGAGGGGTTTAAATCCAGTCTGAGAAAAGCTATAATGTGTGTGGCTGAGCGCGCATTATTTGAATTATTGAGATTTCGCGTTTCGTAACTTGAATTTTCTTTCGTGTCTAGAGACCAAAATTGACCGTGAAGGCGTTTTGTAACTTGAAATTTTCGTTTGTTGGGTCATTCGTAAGGTGAGGTACCACTGTAGTAGTAAAATCAGAAAAACTGATAATTTTGCAGTGGTCTCTTATGGTTTGTATAGTTTTTTTGTATAGTGTGTTTTTGTATTTTGTGTAGCTGTATATGCATGTTTAACACGTTAGAATGAGGTATCAGTCCTTTATTCATGCTAAGATCCTCAAAACTACACAATAAATATTAAACATTGCCTTATCAAGGTAGATTTTCAAAAACTTGCAGTCAAAAGTTCTGCTCAAGGTAATTCACCTGGAAGTCTGTGGGCCAAGAAAAAATTGTCTGAGGGCTGCATTTGGAAAAGTGTGTACGTATTCTGGATCCAAGCAGAGAATGAGGGAAAACACTCAGGGGTCACACCTGCAACCTTACTGCAAGGCTAAAGTTCTACGCATTCAGCATGTGCCACCAATTATTTATGTAATTTTTAATCATTTATTCTCTGCTTGTCCATAATATGATGTAACCAAGTTTGCGCTGAAATGCTGTTAGACCGAATGGTGAATTATAGAAAAAGATTGTATTGGAAACTTCTCTCAAAGTTAAGATAAATTTGACAAGGCAGTGCACAATCCAATTCACATGAAGAAAAGCAATTCTGAATAATGTGAAACACTCATTTATCATGTGATCATTTGGCCTGGCCCCTAGCTTCATCAGTCTGAAGTCATGCCACATGCTTCAATCCAATCCTTGAACAGGAGAAAAAACACATCTAACAGTAATGTATTGATAAAGTAAGTTGAGGAAGATGTCTGTCCAGTTTTATAGTGTTTTAAACCCGTACAGCAGTGGACTGAACGGTGGTCCGGCTGTACGTTTGGTTGCGCTCTAACTTAAGCCTGTCTTGGTACTGATTGTTGTAATAATAAATACAGCCTTTGTTGCATTGTTCTCTACAAGCCTGACAAGTTTCTTACAACTCTAAAGCCCTGAGACTATCTGACAGGAACATGGCCACCAAGCTGTATCTCTGACCACCACCAATCACCAGCACATTTGTAAGTGTCTGGCCAGATGACACGGCAACAGTATGAACTGTTTAGAGGTGTAATCTGTCTGCTGGAGTATCTTTTTAAGGAAATGATGGAGAGTAGTTTTCTGGCACCATACTTTTACTTCTATCTGAGGAATATTCTCAATTGCAGCATCAGCAGGCCTAGGTTACTCTTCCCACAAGTCTTATAAAAAAATTTGTGGTCTATCCTACAACAGGTTAGATTTAGTCATTTAGTTAGATTTAGTCATTATTTCATGTTTTGTTCAGAGTTTGAGCTTTCTACCATATGATTATATCGTTCCCTCATTAAAAATCGGGCCCATGTCCCGGGCTCTATTCAAACCCTCCTTACAGTTAAGCCTATATCACCCATGCTCGCACTTGACAATTCTCCATAAATATACAAAAACATGATACAAAACTATGACCGGAAAAAAGGTGGCTTGCCCTCTCCAGGTGGGTGGAGAGTCCCTGCCTCAAGTGGAGGAGTTCAAGTATCTCGGGGTCTTGTTCAGTGAGGGGAGGATGGAGCGTGAGAGTGACAGGCGGATCGGAGCAGCGTCGGCAGTGATGCGGTCGCTGTATCGGAGCGTTGTAGTGAAGAGGAAGCTGTCAATCTACGTTCCTAGCTTCACCTATGGTCATGAGCTTTGGGTATTGACCAAAAGGACGAGATCGCGGATACAAACAGCCGAAATGTTCCAGCTGCCTCCTGGTCGCCTCCCTCGGGAGGCATGTTCCACTGGGAGGAGGCCCCAGGGAAGACCCAGGACACGCTGGAGGGACTATGTCTCTCGGCTGGCCTGGGAACACTTTAGGGTCCCCCAGAGGAGCTGGAGGAAGTTTCCGGGGTGAAGGAAGTCTGGGAGTCCCTGCTTTTTGACTGTTGCGGACGAAGAAAAGCGGAAGAAAATGGGTGGATGTTACAAAACTGTACACAGCAACTTCACAAACCTGATGTGATTTGCAGGAGTTTCATTAGCGGGATGCACGCTGATCATATTGTGATAGCGCTCTGAGGGGTGAGTGACTTTGCACGGAGAGCAAAGGGAGGGGAGACTCAGAGTGTCAAAAAGTGGAACTTATAAAATATGTTAATATGTTGTTTTTGGCCGCTTATGTCACGGACTCTACAAAAACATTGGCACACACTATTGGACTCACACTCATGTATTAAGTAGTACTGCCCTGTCTTTTTTTTATAATGTCTGCTTCTATTTCAGTTTTCAATCAATTTCATTGATTTCTGATCTGTTCCCTTCCCCCACCCTTCCCCTTGTCGCCAAAGAAAAAAACACCGTATGTTACCTCTCCAATTGTTTGTCTGTCATTATATGTTGTGAATAATTGCCATTGATTGTACTGCACTTTTCATCTCTGTATTTCCGAGTCGGTGGCGCGCACATGTCCCCTGGCAGTCTCTATCACTGTCCTGCTTGGTAAGGGGGAAACGAAATTTCGATCTTCTATATGTTCTTGTACATATGGTTTTTCGTATCGTGGTATCTAAATATATTATGTGTTTGCAGTTAATACCCCATAGAAGTAAAATACCCTCTATTTAAATGAATAATTTCTTTGACCACTACTTTGTATTTCACTTGAGGAGGATTATTTTGAGGTAACCGAACTCTTATTTTTTATGACAGGTTGAAGATGTATAAACCACTCGCTCCAACAAGTTTAAGGATGCAAAAATAAAATCTAAATCTTGCTAAGTCACCAGGAACTGAGCGGCGCTTGTTGACGTTTCTATCCCAAACTCATTTTCATGGCTGACAGCTTGTGCATCTTCCTTTTCACATCTTTAACAAAAGCTCTACATCCTGCATCTCAGCACTCTCCTTCAAAGCCCCCCTCTCCTCTGCGCTTGACAGGCGGCGAACCCTGCTCTGACAACCGTGTGGCGCCCGTGGACAAATCTTTAAGCCCCGTTTTGCCTTGTTCTCCTTCTTAACTCGCTAATTCCTAATTGTTTGCCGTTACGCTCCCAAAATCTGACAAGCGTTATTTTTATCGCGCGGAAATTGCACCTACACCGTCTCTCGCTGTTCTTGTTATCTATTATTTATGAACCACCATCCTCCAGCAAAGCAAAGTTGATGGGTTGTCGGAGCAGCGAGCTTGTTCCTTGACGGGAATTAGCCGACGCTAGGGGGAATTAGTGTTCGGTGGTCGTGGGCAAATGAACTTGCTCTGGCCTGTCTGCTTGCGTTGCACGGTTGCTGAGGATGTGACTTCATTTGGTGAATATTTTGGCATCAGTGTTTGTAGAAGTCGCTGTGGATTAGCTGACGTTAGTGTAGCTGCGCTGAAGAGTCAGGGAGGTTTCTCTGGGTGGGTTGGCGGAGACACTAACATGGTGAACCGTAAGGACAGTTTGGGTGAACATGTACAGAAGAGAGGAAAGGCACAGTAGAGGACAGTAGAGGTAAAGAAGAAGGTTTGTCAAATAGGAATAGTTGGTAAAGAAGCCAAAAACTACCAAAAATAAGAGTAGACTACGGTTACTTCAAAATAATGTCACTCAAGTTGAAGTACAAAGTAGTGGTCCATGAAATAGTAGTACAGTATAGGAAGCCCGTCCCCGGGAGGAGACATGGGCTCTCAAACTATTGTGAAAACACTGCCCTCCACCGTCTTGTTTTAATGAGGGTTTCAGCTCATGAGAAGTGTTGTTTTTCAAGTTGAAATACAAAAAATTAGACTGTTGCTTTAACAGCCTGCAACTGTTTAACATTTTATTTGTGTTTAGTAGTACCTAGGTACTTGGTTTTCTCCTTTTCTCTAGAAAGGAAAGAAAGCTATGCCTTTATTAGTCCCACAGTGGGGAAATTCCAGTTCTGCATTTAACCCATCCTGTTATCAGGAGCAGTGAGCAGCACATTACTGCGCCCGGGGACCATCTCCATGATCTTCTTGCTTCGGCTTGGTCAGGACCAAAGCTGAAGGTACCTATGGTGCATGTTTTGGGTTGGTGGGGGAAACCGGAGTGCCCGGAGGAAACCCACCCAGACACGGGGAGAACATGCAAACTCCACACAGAAAGGCTCGGGTGACCCGGGGATCGAACCCAGACCATGCATGCAAACTCCACACAGAACACACACAGAAAGGTCTGGGCGACCCGGGGATCGAACCCGGAACCTTCTTGCTGTGAAGCATGAGTGCTACCCACTCAGCCACCGTGCCGCTTGTTCCATTTCTATATTGTTTTACTTAATAGTGCCTTTAAACGACGTTTCGACTGGTAATACTGTAGGTCTTCATCAGGTTTGAGGCACAAAATTGTAGTTGAAACTGTATGGTTTCAAACTATTTTATGCAAACCAGAAATCCATAGGAAGAAGGAGCTTTGGCGGATTAGAAATAGTAGTATAGGAAGCCCGTCCCCGGGAGTTTTAGAACCAAACAGTCTTAGGCTACGTTTTTATGATGACGGTCTGAACAGAAGACGCAAAAGTGGCGTCACATCTTCACTTTTTTATCAGCGTTTAGACAAGTGTTTTCAGGAGGAAATCTGCGTGCATACGGTGATGCAAAAGTGTGTGGAATTCGATTGGGTATGCATGCCAGGCGTCATTATCACTATGTCCGTGCACATGTGTAGAATCTTCCTTCTCATCTGTGCTGCGAAAAGCAAAACAAAACATGGCTACCAGTAGCAAAAAAAATTGTGTGGTAAGAAGAAGAAGTTCAACTATCGCTTCAGACCACGTTAGACTACAAAGCAACGAAGGCGCAACAAGGTGTGGACTGGGAGTCCTGCCAAACAAAGTACACTGATATAAGGACCGATGTGACGTACAGCAGATTTGACCAGAGTTTTGCGTCTTGGGCAGTGTAGACGAAAACGCTACGGTGGAGCGTATTCAAGTTTTCCACTTTGGAGGGCGGTTTCAGTTTTTTGCGTTTTTAAGCCCCCAAAACAGTCAATGTCTAAATAAAAGGCACTTCCAAAAAACAGTTTTGTTATTTTTACCCGTAAGCGTTCTTGTGTAAACAGCTCCAAATTGTGAATTAAATGGAAGAATTTGGAAACCATACAGTTTAACTACAGATTGGATATACCATAGTTTTTAACCATACAGTTTTAAACTCCAAATTGTACACTGGATAAAAGAGTTGGCTGGTATAACAGGGTTAAAATAATGCACCCTCTTTAATATACCCAATTCATTGGGTTAAAAATACAAAAGTTAAAAAATACATCTTCAAAAAATGTATTTTCACTTTTTCTGGTGGACAGTCCGTCGCCTACTTGTCTCCATGGAGATGTTTTTGCTTTTCTTGGAATGTTCCATGGGATGACATCCAACACGTCCATGTAGCATTTCTTCATCGCAGGTGTTTCTACTGCTCAAAAATACAATAATTGTCTCTGAATAGGGTCGCCTCTCCACAGATCTGACCTGAAATGTTGCCTATTGTTGTCTCCCTTGATAGGTTTAATGGATCATTCTAGACACAGCAATAACATCTCCATGGAGACAAGCAGGTGACGGAGCCTCCAAGTGCACCTTAAATGCACCTCTAAGAGACAGAACAATAAAACGCCACTACTCAACAAGTTTAGTTTAGTCTTTATTTGAAGGGACAATGTACAGAGCCATTATGTACAAAGACAGAGATGTTCTGCACCAGAGTATAGCTACAAAGCTAATTTCCATCCGCAGTCCCTAGTAAGAGTAAGAGTAAGTAAGAGTACCTGAAAGAATAAGTGTCTGAATCTAACATCTGACGTTAATGTAGTTGGAAGAACATTTCGATGGTGTATTATTTGCTAACTAATAACATTTAGATCACTGTGTTTCCTTTTTCTGTTTTGAAAATGCTGCCGAAAACAACATATTAAACCTTTCAATCATTCCCCCTTCAAAGCTTCACATTATGACATTCAGTGCACGTTTGATCAAACTACTGCACCTTGCATCAGGTTTGTGAAGTTGTAGTGTAGAAAGAAATTACTCAAACATGCATGGATGAGATCTAAATCCTCTTCAGGCATTTAAATAATGCACACAAGATTGATGACAAAACTATTACTTGGATTACGTGGTAGCATTCAACAATGTACTACCAAGTAATCTACAAAACTTGTTTAAATGATGAGTTCTCTCTCATTTTGAAGATCCCATGACATGGTACTTCTTGATGCTTTTATATGGCTCCTTAATGGTTCCCTAATACTGTAAAAGAATCCTTCTTCAAAATCAACACTCAGTGCATGAGAAACAGAGATAAGATGAGAAAGAGTCATAAATATCTCTCTCAAACTCTTTATTCTGGGCGTTGTTGCTTGAATGCAAATGAGGAGAAAAGAGCTGGCCAATAGTAGAGGGTGGGGGCGTGGCCAAACTCTCCACCCAGAGCTCAGAGCCCACAGCTGATCCATTTCCTTTTTTTTTTGCACGGGGGAGAGATTTGAAGCGTTCCATTGAAAAATAAACACATTTCCACATAAAATAAAATTAACCCACTGCTGTTCAAAGGTCCAGAGGCTCAGATAAAGGACTTCTGAGCCTAGAAACACTCGGACGTGCCTCCAGGCAAATTAAAAAAACGCATTTCGCATTGCCTAGCGCATTCGCAGTCCAAACTATCTGGGCGTGATTTACAGAGACGCTGAGTACAGACAGACAGGGGTGGAACTGCATTTGCATTTCTTTTTTCGATCTGACGTCAATAAGGTGCCTTGTTCAAACTCGCCCGTTTGAGCTCCGATTTTTTGTAACGCAGAAAAGGATCGCAAATGCTCAGTTTAGACATTTCACAACTTTTAACCATGGTGGGTGGCCTAAACAGGGTAGGGGAGCTCACATTAACGTTCAAAAACCTCAGAAAGTGAAAATTTCATGCCATGGGACCTTTAAGAAGGTTTTGAAATTTCAAATTGCAAAACATTCGAACTACCCATAAACGTTTGTGTGTGTCGACATGTGGTGTAAAACTCTGGAACAGTCTGGATACACGTCTCAAGAAATGCCAAAATATCCATAAATTCAAGTTGTTCTATAAACATATGGTCTGGTCACTTTTTATAGAGAGTGGGTGTGAATATTAGAACAGACTGTCTTCTGCAGAGCTGCGTTATGTTTGTTGTTTGTTTTTGAACATTGTCGGTTTGTTCTGTCCATTATGTTACTTGTATCTTATGTCTGGTACCATCGTTGGTATAATAAATTTCTTTACCATTGTGTGTATCCTTTTGTATTATTGCAGTATGATGATAGATGTGTTACCGAGCTATAACAGTCACTCATTGTCCTCATTGTAAATAGTTTATATGGTATGAAAAATGCAAAAGAAAGCTCATTATGTTAAACTAGAAGAGTGGGTGGGATTAAATAAGTTTTCTTCTCCCTATTCCTTTTAGGGTTAAGGTTGTTATTTATTTGTTTTATGTAAGAATGTGAATTGCTTACTGCCTAAAAAAAACAAAAACTAGAATCATTTCATATTATCAACAAAGGGCTGTTGTCACTTGTAGTCTTAATTTATTGCATTTTTTTTTGACTCTCCGATGTGAATAAGAGTTCTTTATTAGTACAATTTCCTCAAAAAGTAACACAAATATATGTACCTCACTAACTTCTTACCACCCGCCTCTGGTTCGTAGCACCTGCTGTGCTCTGAACAGCTCGTGTCTGATGCTTTTTCTGTCTGCTGTCGAGAATGTCTGCAGAGCGTATTGAGTCATGGTGCAGGAGTGGGACTATGTTTAAGTTTAAGTTTGAGGAACAAAAAAAAAGAACACTGAGCAGAGCAGATGGTAGTTTGCACTCCAAAGACAATATCTGTATGCCATGATACATATTTTGTCATTAAGGAGGGATCAACTGTACATTAGTAACCCTGACTGTGAAGGAGTTAAGGTTTAGTGTGTTTACATGCACACAAGTAGTAGTAGTAGTAGTAGTTTGAGTATCCTGGGGTTTGTGAGTGTCCATGTAAACGCAGGATCCTGGAGATGAGAAACCAGGATTTTCTCAGTAGGATATTCTGATAGTACTCAGGATACTGCGGCATGTAAACGCAGTATTGTGATTTCTTAAAGATCCCATGACATGGTACTTCTTGATGCTTTTATATGGCTCCTTAATGGTTCCCTAATACTGTAAATGAATCCTTCTTCAAAATCAACACTCAGTGCATGAGAAAGAGAGATAAGATGAGAAAGAGTATTTTTTCTCTCTCTGGAACACTCCATAATGGGCGTTGTTGCTTGAATGCAAATGAGGAGAAAAGAGCTGGCCAATAGTAGAGGGTGGGGGCGTGGCCAAACTCTCCGCTCTCGCTCTGAGCCCTCAGCTGATCCATTTCCTTGTTTTTGCACGGGGGAGAGATTTGAAGCGTTCCATTGAAAAATAAACACATTTCCACATAAAATAAAATTAAACCACTGCTGTTCAAAGGTCCAGAGGCTCAGATAAAGGACTTCCGAGCCTAGAAACACTCGGACGTGCCTCCAGGCAAATAAAAAAACGCATTTCGCATTGCCTAGCGCATTCGCAGTCCAAACTCTCTGGGCGTGATTTACAGAGACGCTGAGTTCAGACAGACGGGGGTGGAACTGCATTTGCATTTCTTTTTTCGATCTGACGTCAATAAGGTGCCTTGTTCAAAATCGCCCGTTTGAGCTCCGATTTTTTGTAACGCAGAAAAGGATCGCAAATGCTCAGTTTAGACATTTCGCAACTTTTAACCATGGGGGGGGGCTAAACAGGGTAGGGGAGCTCACATTAACGTTCAAAAACCTCAGAAAGTGAAAATTTCATGCCATGGGACCTTTAAAACTGGTGCCAAACTGAGCCTGTGCAAACAGTAGGAGCAGCAACAGTCTGAAAACTTCTACCAGGGTTTATAAAACATATTCATTTATACCTATAAACATGTACAGCAGTCTACTGTGCGTTAAAGCAACTTTTTTTTTTTTTACAACACATTGAAACAGAAATAACATGACCACACGAAAGCTGAATTAATATTTAAACATGTCCTCAAGTCTGTAGTGTCAAAGTTTAGAGTCACTTTATTCACCCCATAAGAAAGAGAAATGTGTTCCTGCAAACATCGGGGACACTTACTTTTTGCCAGGGGCTTTCTGCTGGATGTGGTCACCTCTGACGTAAATAAGATAAGATAAGATAAGATAAGATAAGATAAGATATGCCTTTATTAGTCCCACAGTGGGGAAATACCATACGTCTGTTACGTCTGTCTAATTATTCACGTATCCTGCCACTGTTTTTGGCAATTAAATAATCCGATCGCATTCTGTACATAAGCTCTGGAGAAAGTTTGTGGCTACATGTCCCGAGGAGAGTTCTCCTTCGTTCTTATGTAGCATTTCAAGATTCAAAGATTCAAAGCTTTTATTGTCATATGCACAGTAAAGAAACATGTTTCCCTGTACAATGAAATTCTTACTTTGCTGCCCACCCTGGATGCCAAGAGCATGTAAAAAAATTAAAATAGATAAATAAGATGAAGAGAAGCATGTAAAAAAATATACAATCAAATAGAAACAATCTTTACCGAATATACACTATGAAAAATATAGGTGAGGTGCTATGTACTTATTTACAGATAAACATAGCATTTACAGTCAAAGTTATGGATTTTTCTCTTTAAATGTTACTGTAGATGTAGCATCTGATATCTTACGATCAGCTTCTCTGTGCAAGGCCGACAGATCGGTGTCCCGGAAAAAACAGCCACAGCTGATTGGTGGAAAAAGAAAATGAAAGAGCGCTAATCGTCACGTGAATGGCCAGTAGCACCAGTATGGTAATTATGGTAATTTACACATGCCCCAATTCTTTCCCAAAAACTTGCCAATTTCAAAGACAAAATGTATGCTTTTAAAACAACCAATGCTGTTATCTGAAACATGGAGTGGCTTCTTCATGATCTCAACTCACACATTCTGCAAAAAAAATTAAGATGTGTGAAGAATCCCTCAGGGGTTAACGGTTCGAATCTCGCTCTTGACGGGTTGACCGCATATGATCCCAGCTCCCACAGATGAGCGCTGCCGTTGTGTCCTTGGGCAAGACACTTAACCCCACCTCGCCCCCAGTGTCTGTGGACACTGGTAGCCCCCATGGCAGAAGATACATCAAGGCCTGTTGTGACGTGAGCCGTCCTCCTGTGGACCCACCACCCGCGGAAGGATTCATGGGGGCTGGTGCATTGTGTTCTGGGCAGCAGAACACTGCTTGGTCGCTGCCCCCGCGACCCAGAAAATGGAAAAGCGGAAGAAAATGAATGAATGAATGAATGAATGATGAATGAAGAATCCCTCAGTCGTCCAGGTAGAATCCATGGTAAAAGGAGAAATTCAATTTGTCAACTTATATAAGCATAAGCAGTGTCCATCAGCACTCTAACCAGAACTCACGAAGCAGTTTGGATGACCTGCGAAATGTCTTCGACCAAATAAACTTTGTCCAGTTGACAAATTGAATTTCTCCTTTTACTCTGCAAAAAAACGAAAATCACAAATTTTGGGGGGAAAAAAAACAAAACAAAAAACGCTTCTCCTCTTTCCTCTGAGTGACTCATGAAGGGTTTTGCCATGGTTGATCACATATTAATTATGTCACGGTTTATGTTGCTTTCGGACTGAACAGACTTTGGGAACTTTTAATTGAACAATTAACTATTAATTGAATGAGTTATGTACTATTTTGTTTTGGATTCAAAGTAATGATATATAAGTATAATAACCTGTACATATATATCCCATGTTATAACGTTCCTTCATCAAAAACATGCCTGAAGAGTTTTTAGATGTCATCCATGCATGTTTGACTATTTTATCGATCTCTCCTGGGCCAAACCCTCCTTACTGTTAGTTACTGATTCTGTCCAATGCCCCGCCCACAAGCCTACGTCACCGATGCTCCCACACGACAATTCTCCTTAAATATACAAAACTGTACACAGCAACTTCACAAACCT
Organism: Paratrypauchen microcephalus; assembly: GCA_036785185.1. Lineage (NCBI taxonomy): Eukaryota > Metazoa > Chordata > Actinopteri > Gobiiformes > Gobiidae > Paratrypauchen > Paratrypauchen microcephalus. The sequence goes on along the minus strand of JAVJIX010000106.1, from coordinate 968,566 downwards.
AATGCAGGATTCTAATGATTGATCAGCAGTGTGAATTAGCGCGGACAGCAAAGGGAGGGGAGACTTGAAAAATGAGGAAAAACAAAGGTGAAAATTAACACGTTTATATATTTTCAACAGATATAGCACTTACAAAACAATAAAAAGGTAACACGGTGATCTAAATGTGTTATGCATTAGCAGTTAATACACCCTAGAAATAAAACACCCTCTCTTTAATGAATGCCGATGCTCCAGAGCTGCAGTCCATCTCCAAAGTACCAACAAATTTTATTTATATGGGCTGGATTATAAGATCCATTGCGTATTTAGTCTTAGTCTATAGTTGGGTGCATATTTACAAGATCTATATGTATCTATATGTATTTATTTATGTATTTATTTATTCTGTTGCACTGCTTTTAGATTTTAGATTCTAGAATTTAGATTTTTGTCTTAGATAGTTTTTGTTTTGTCTTTATATTGTATTTTGTACACTGTCTTTTTGCACTACTTGGCCAGAGAGAAACAAAATTTCGATTCAATGTATGCTGAACAGATATGGCAGAATTGACAATAAAGCCGACTTTGGTCTTGATCTTTGATTCAGATACTATCCAGTTTTATTTTTCAATTATTTTGGAGAGTCCTTGCCTCAAGTGGAGGACTTCAAGTATCTCAGGGTCTTGTTCACGAGTGAGGGGAGGATGGAGTGTGAGATTGACAGGCGGATCGGTGCAGCGTTGGCAGTGATGTGGTCGCTGTACCGGACCGTCTTGGTGAAGAGGAAGCTGAGCTGAAAGGCAAAGTTCTCGATTTACCCTCAATCTACATTCCTCCCCTCACCTATGGTCATGAACTTTGGGTAATGACCGAAAGGACAAGATCACGGATACAAGCGTCCGAAATGAGTTTCCTCCGCAGAGTGGCTGGGCGCTCCCTTAGAGATAGGGTGAGGAGCTTAGTCACATGGGAGGGGCTCGGAGTAGAGACGCTGCTCCTCCACGTCGAGAGGAGCAGCTGAGGTGGCCCAGGACACGCTGGAGGGACTATGTCTCCCGGCTGGTCTGGGAATGCATGGGGTCCCCTTGGAGGAGCTGGAGGAAGTGTCCGGGGTGAAGGAAGTCTGGGAGTCCCTGCTTAGACTGTTGCCCCCACGACCTGGCCCCAGATAAGCAGAAGAAAATGGATGGATTGTTTTTCAATTATTTTTCTGCTATTATTATTATGATTTACATTACACTGTATATGTGTTGATTGCTTTTGGATTCTGGATTATGTTGTTTTGGGTATGCTGTTCCTTTACGGCCTTGACTGTTTGCCACACCCTATTTAAGATGTCCACCTGAGCTCTCACTCTATTTGGCCCTGACGAAGGCCTAGTGCCGAAACGTTGTATGTCCTAATAAGTCTTACATTTTGCAAGTTCGCCTGGGCCTTTCTGTGTGGAGAGAGGCCCTTGTTCTTCCCTTGTCTGGGTGGGTTTCCTCCGGGTACTCTGGTTTCCCCCATCAACCCCCCCAAAAAACATGCTCCACAGGTAAAATCCTCCAGCTGAGGTCCTCACCAAAGCTGAGCAACAAGATAATGGAGATGGGTCCCCGGGCCCACTGCTCTGGAAGGATGGGTCAAATACAGAGAAATAATTTCCCTACAGGGATAAATAAATAAATCATGTCTGGTTTTGGACAGAGTGGCAGAGGGACAGCTGATGGCGATCAGCGCTGGGCGGACGAATTAAACTGTTATTTCAACAGGTTTAATGCGCCCCCCACCCCCTCTGCCCCTCTGCCGACTCCCCCCTCCTCCTCTTCACACCTCCCCGGGCCAGTAGGCATACCCCCCTTCCCCCTCACACGGACTCAACCCAGCACCAGCCCCCCTCCACCCCCCACCACCACCACCACCCCCGCAGTCCACCCCAGTCCCCCCCTCTCCCCCTCTCCATCACACCGGACGAGGTGAGGAGGGAGCTCAGGCGACTCAGGCAGAGGAAAGCCGCAGGACCCGATGGTATCTGCCCCAGGCTGCTGAGAACCTGTGCAGACCAGCTCTGTGAGGTTCTCTGCTACATGTTCAATCTGAGCCTCAGCCTGGAGAAGGTCCCCGTCCTGTGGAAGACCTCCTGCGTGGTCCCGGTTCCTAAAACAACAAACGCCAGGGAACCGGCCCACTACAGACCAGTCGCCTTGACCTCCCACCTCATGAAGACCATGGAGAGGGTGATCCTCAGCCACCTCCGCTCTGTGGTGAGCCCCACCCTGGACCCGCTGCAGTTTGCCTACAAGCCAAACGTAGGAGTAGAGGACGCTGTCATCTACTTTCTGCAGCGGGCGCTCACCCACCTTGAGACCGCCGGGAGTGCTGTGAGAGTCATGTTCTTTGACTTCTCCAGCGCCTTCAACACCATCAGGCCGGCGCTGCTGCGGGGGAAGCTGGAGGACGCGGGAGTGGATGGACATCTCGCTGCCTGGACCATCGACTACCTCACTGACCGTCCACAGTACGTGCGGCTGCGCGGCTGTGAGTCAGAGGTGGTAGTATGCAGCACGGGGGCCCCCCAGGGGTACTGTCCTCTCACCCTTCCTCTTCACCATATACACCTCGGACTTCACATACAACACGGACAGCTGCCATCTCCAGAAGTTCTCCGACGACTCGGCCATTGTGGGCTGTGTGTCAGAGGGGAACGAGCTGGAGTACCGCTCGGTCATCAGTGACTTTGTAGACTGGTGTGGGCGCAACCACCTGTGCCTTAACACTAGTAAGACAAAGGAGCTGGTGATCGACTTCAGGAGGAGACCACTACCTCACTCACCGGTGAAGATCCAGGGGCAGGACATAGAGACTGTGGACAGTTTCAAGTACTCAACAATAAACTGGACTGGTCCCACAACACTGACGCCCTGTACAAGAAGGGCCAAAGTCGCCTCCACCTGCTGAGGAGACTGAGGTCCTTTGGAGTGAGCAGGCCTCTGCTCAAGACTTTTTATGACTCTGTGGTGGCCTCTGCTCTCCTCTATGCTGTCGTCTGCTGGGCCCCGAGCAGCACAGAACGGGACAGAAAAAGACTGAATAAGCTGGTTAAGAGGGCCAGCTCTGTCCTGGGCTGTCCTCTGGACCGTGTAGAGGAGGTGGCTGAGAGGAGGGTACTGGCCAAATTCATGTCCATTAAGGACGACACCTCTCACCCTCTGCACCGGACTATTGAGGAGCTGAGCAGCTCCTTTAGCAGCCGACTGAGGCACCCCCAGTGCAAGAAGGAGCGCTACCGCAGATCCTTCATCCCCACCGCCATCAGACTGTATAATTCTAACATATAGGCCAGACGTGCAATATCCTCCTTTTCATGTTGATGCTTGTTGTTACTATTATCATTATTACTATTTTCCATTATTATTATTATTATTACATATTACTATTTGCACTATTTATTACTTACTTTATCCCCTCCCTGCCTGCATGCACTTTTTCCCTCCTGTCCAATTGTCCTGGAGCTACTGTGGCGAGTAAATTTCTCCTGTGTGAGATCAATAAAGTCTTATCTTATCTTATCTTATCTTATAAAGGATAATAAAATAAAATAGAAAATAAAATAAGAACGGGTGCAGGATTTTTTTTCCCCCCCCACATTTATATTATGTGCAAAAAAACATATTTGAGTAAATGGTCTTAGTGATACTACAGTCTTGCTCAAACTTTAGCCGATACTTGCACTGCCTCGTTTACTGTGTCACTGGGCAAAATAAGCTAGAATCCGGACGTGTTTGGACTGGATATTTTATATGACACGCCACATATCCGGACCAGATTTTCACGATATCCTTATTTCTTGAGAATCCATGAAAATATTGACGTATCTGGACTCCGGATTTCACTGGGTACAATATCTGTTCGTATCCGGAGATATTTTGGCACTCGTGTCTCTCTGTAGCCAGCTCGCTACACGCCCATGTGATCCCCGGACTGCCCTCAGGGCTGAGCGAGCGAGTAAGCGCCGCCTCGACTGCAGACTGAGTCGCCACACTCCGAACCGCACTCGCTGAATTGGGAAACGCAGCAATGTTAGCCGTGCTCCTGGCGGACAAGCGGTCACGTTTTGATGGGGAGGTGAACAATCCCACTATCAGAGATGTTTTAAGGTAAGTTGAAATATGAGAATTGCTATTTGGCGGGTGAATGTTTGGCGTTAGCTACACAGTTAGCCTGCCATTCGTTGATAACGTGGGATGATAAAGCTGGTTGATGGAATGATTGGGACTTAATGTATCATCAGTAATATGAATGTATAACATGTAACGGCGTCGATGTCTGATTTTCGACATACGCAGGGGATGAATTTCAAAATCCCACTTGTGTAAAAATGGAGAGTAATCTGCTAGCTAAATGTAGCCTTCTAGCTAGCGTGACACTGCGATCTATCTTTTTGTAGCAGCTAGCCTACATAGGTTTCCCACCCAAGTGTTTAGCGTAATAATCTGTGGGTAAAAATACGCTATTTCTTAGTCCATTACCATACAAACCAACTGGGGGCTTTGTGAAATTGGGTGGGTTTTAGAGCTGCCAGGAGACTTGAAGGTAATATGTAGGATTGTGGCCAGAGTAGGTAAGTACATTGCAACTGTGCTGCTTATTTCCAAAATCTTTTCATGACTATTTAGTCAAAGTAAATAAGTAATAAAATTATAGTTACTAGTATGACCAAGTAAGTAATAAATAAAATTATAGTTACTAGTATGACCAAAGTAGTTCTGCAGATTAAAAAATGTCTATTACTGTAAATTCAAAATGACAGACATGGAAAAGATTTCTTTCCTTTCCCAGTCAAAATTAATACTTAGAATTTGATGGTGGTGGTAAGTATTCATGAAAAGGTAACATTTGTGAATGAGCAGCATGCATTCTGGAAATAAACTACCTTTTAAACATGTGTGTGACAAAACGGATCAGTCATTGCTTTTGCCCCAAGATAGATGTAGCTAATCGCAAACATTACAAAAGACAATGAGATGTTGAAATTAATGTTTCTGAATGCTGCAGGGCAATCGGTGACCTTCGCAGTTCAGTGGATTACCTGAGAAAGGAACTGAGGACCATGCAGGATGCCATGATGCAGCAGCAACACTCCCGCATGACCCAGGAGAACCACAAAGTCCCTTTGGAGTTGGCGGTAACACTTGATTGTGTGTTTTTGAGAATAGGACACAAACTGGACTCATGTATGTGTCCCATAACTAGGCTGACATCATTATCCACTGTTTCTTTCTATATTGGTCGTCTTAACCACATACAGTTGTATAATGATTTTTCTTATTCAGGCACGGGTGGCGCTTTCACTGTGGGCTTGGGGAACTGCAGTGGATACCCTTATAAATGAACATATACCAGTGAGTGAGCCTACGAGTCTCCAATGCTGGCCAGCCCACACGTGTGTAAAGTTCACAGTGGTGTGTGCGAGGGTTACAGTTTGTGATGAACCTCAGAGAGGCATGATACACACAATCTAACACTTACGCTTATAAAGAAAGCAGGGTCCATCACTGGTGTGTTTTAGTACTGTGGAGCAAATCTTAAAGGAGTGGGTGATTGAGAGGTGAATAGGGAGAAGTGTAAGGATGACCACCCACTACATCATGTTCACTAAACGTGGTAGGAGCCAAAGGCTCCTCCTACCTAGGTGCTCCACTAGATTTAGGAGGTCTTTTGTTCGTGCAGCAATCAGACTTTTCAACAATAGCTGAGCACTATTTTAATGTTGTGGTTCTTTTTGTATTTCTATGATGGGATGTCACTTATTTATTTTTAGCTCTTTATTTTTTATCTGTTACACTAACTTGTGTCATTGTCTTACTATTGTGTGTGTATATGTTGTATGAATGGTCAGGTGGCATAATTTCCCCTTTGGGGATTAATAAGGTCTACTCAATCACTCAAAAGTCTGTTAACTCTACTTCTTACTGTCTTGCAGAAGCTTGAAATAGGTTCTATGAACACCTGAAGGCCCCCCAAAAAATGGACCTAGCTGGGAGGACCGATGAAGTAAAGAAGAAATGAACAGCCGACGTGACCGGGTAGGTAAAACGACCCCCAACACACCTCACACTGGCATCACACCCTGATTAAGGCCGTAGGGCTGATTCACATTGGTGATTTTATTAGCCCACATAAAAGATTGTTTTGGACTTTTTACAGTAAATCAACTCAAGTGCCTTTTTTCCCCTTTATTTTTTGTTGGCATCACTATCTTTGATCACTGCTTGACCAAAGAAAAAAAAATCCAGTTGATGGTTGTGAAATTCTTCCTGGCTGCCATGAACTATTATTTCGGTGCAAGCATTGAAATTAAGGTCTGCATTCTACATTCTTTTGAAATGTGTTGCTTAATATTGCCCTCTTCTGTGTAGCTTTTCAAGCAGCGGCTTCAGGTGGCCAAGGACCTCCTTGATGACGATGACCTGCAGTATCTGAAAGGAGCAGAACTCTATTCAACCGCACGCCGGGAGTTAAAGTTAAAGGTATTCAATCACATTTTCACAGACGAACTTTGGGCGCATCTCATTAAAGGGACAAATATTTACCGTGAACAGACCGAACGTGATCACACTCCAGCAAGGGCAAAGACGCTTAAGTGGTCGAATGTAACTGTCCCTGAAATGAAGACGTTTATTGGGCTATCGGCATGGGTCTACTTGTTCTGCCTGCACAGAGAGATTATTGGAGACACACCAAAAATCTCGTCAAGACTCAGTTCTCTGACGCCATGGCAGATTCTATGCTATATGGAGGTAAGAACTAAAATACCGATTGATTGTGATAATTATGTAATAACAAACGGTGATTATTAATATTATCATTGCAAATTACATTTTTTCTAATTATGTAGCATTTCATGTTTACATCTTTGGGCATAATGATGAGAGAGGTATTGGTATTATGCATTGAACTTTTATTCAAACATAATCATGCATACAAATATAATACAAAAATAGATACATACCATCATACAAATACAAGCTGTAACACAAGAGAACAATGTAATTTACAGTACCTGTAAACATTTTAAAAATACATAATATTTTTATTCATCACATACACATAGTTTGCGGTGCCATCTTATTACAATAGACCGAATATCTCACAAAGCCACAGTACAATGTAAATGATGCTGTTTTATATTATACTTTCATCCAAGGTGACTTTCCTGTGTCTGTTTCTGCATTTTCAGCCAATCGAAGGCAACGGAGCCATCCAGCAACAGGTGGAAGTGCCAGCTTGCCTTGCAGATTATCAAAAAAATATGAAAGGTTTGTTTGCCTTTTTGGTTTTATGGCAAAATATGTGACTATATAATTATTTATTATGTATATTTCCACTGTTGCCTTGTGAGTGTGTAATGTGTGCTGTGTGTTCCAGGCGTTGATCTGCTTGATCAAATGGTTGGCTACTATGGGTTCCAGCATCGAACGAAGAAGTGGTGGAGGCGAGTGTTTTTCTTCTTGTCTGTGTCCTGCCACAATGCATACATCGCTGCAAGACCTGCCTTCAGCAGAAAGTACAGAGGGTACAAGAACTGGCTGGAGGAACTTATCACACCAATGACAACAAGGGCTGTTCCTGTGACCTCTCCTCCTCCTCCATCTTCTCTTCCTCCTCCTCCACCCGACTGTAGGACGTTTGGGGGCCATAGTAGCCACACCACCTCCACAACATGACTGTGGAAAGATGTATGACAAGCGCAAGCTGTGCCGGGAATGTCAACTGGTCCCAGAGAACGAGAAAGTAGGTGGGCCAACAGTCTTTGGATGCAAACAATGCAAAATACCTCTGCACATTGAGTGCTTTGGCAAGCACTATCGCTGGTATATGTAAGGGATGTAACCTGTGCAGTATGTAGTGCACTTCATCTTACTGCCTTATGGCCTTGGGACACTTTATTTTTTACAGTTTGACCTGAATAAGAGCTGTTCTTTATTTCTTAAAACTTGAAAATATTGTGCACTGTACATGTTGTGACTGTTTTCTTTTATTTTTTCCATATTATTGTGTTTCTGGATTATTTTATATTTTTTTCTTAAGGTGTAGAATAATAAGACACAGTTCTCATGAAACCCACAAGTGTAAGCTTTCAAATACTTTTGGAATTTTGTCTCTTTGCTTCAGAGGCTGAGAAATCACTTATTTAATAGTCGTTGACATTGTTGAATTTCAGGAAAAACCTCAGGATCTCACCCTTAAGATTTTCAGGCCTTTTTCCCCAGGTGTTTTAGGTCTAAATGGGTTAATTAATAAAGACAACTTTATCAAACACAACTTTATCAAACGTTCTTGTCTGTTGTATAAATTGTATTAGTGACATTGGCAGAGGTGGAAAAATGCAGAAAAAATGTGATTTAAGTATCTTTACTTGCTTAAAGCCTACTGAATTAAAAGTACCCATCTAAAAATCTACTTGAGTAAAAGTAAAACAGTACTTGTTAATGTATTTTGAGTTTAAAAAAAAATACTTTAAATTGGTTACATTTTTCCATGACCTCTAAAGTTTGTCAGCTGTGTAGACTTAGCTTTTTCAAAGTAATTGTGAGTTTTAGTAATGCTAATCTGTTTGTCATTTTGGTCAATGTCTGTGCTATTTTAAAATAACTAAGGCATATAATTAAAATATTAACCGAGTTGCCAGCCGCCTAGTCAGTAGTACACTGTAAAACATTGGTATATAAATGGTATATAAATGTATGAAAATGTTGCATGGTCATAAGGCTATGGGTTTCACGATGCAGTAGCCTATAAATGCTTGAAAAATAAAGCTCCCTAGTGAATGCTAGCTTGAGTATCCTGACATATCCGGAGGTGAGCACAGTACCAGAACGTGACGTATCCGGAGATATACCAACAGTGAATACGTGAAACACGGACGATATCCAGTAAGTATCCGGAGAACCGGATATGTAGCGTGTCGACACAGTGCCATTCCGGAGTTCGGAAATGCTCCGTATACGAGAACTGACACCAACGTATCCGGAGCGTGTCAATCCGAATATCTACAGATATTGTGAATATCCTGGGATATACGACTACAAACACCCCCGGAAACAATGCCATTTTTCCCAGTGTGTGTGGCAGGTGCAGCACAGGTGAAGTGTTCCAGTCCTGTCAGAAGATCCTGGAGCTCAGACATGTGTGACTGTGTAAGGAGTGTGCGCCTATCATCTCAGCCATCAGGACCTATCATCTCATACAGAGCTCACAACGACTGCAGCTGCTCGGGTACAGGCAGTAGACGAGCACGAGAACCTGTCTGTTCACCTGTCAGGGATGGAGGATGGGACTGGACACTCTGCGCTGATAGGGCCGCACACTCCTAAATAAAGCATGGGGAGAGGATAAATGGATAAGCTACGGAGAGGTAAGGTTATTTAAGAGTGGTCACAGTGAAAGAATAGGATATAGACTGCCAGCTTTAAGTCAGAATCAGGTCTATTGCCATTGTCGGTGAACAAAACTGACATACTAGAAATTAGTTTGGGCAGTATGATGCAAAGTAAATATAAACTATGATAAAATAAGCAATAAGGTGTTGAGGAAAGATAAAGATAGACAATATGGACAGCAAGAGCATAAACTTTCAGTGCAAGCAGACTCATGATAGTTGAAGTAGGTTGTTGTAAAGTGACAGTAAATGGTGATATAAACTGACAGGTGTGACAGGTGTTCATGAGTCCAACGGCAGAGGGGAAGAAAATGTACAGGAGTAATTTGTGTCTAAAGAGGTGGTATTATGTAGCGCTGAGCGGTATACCGCTTCATACTGAATACTGATGTTTTTTTTTGTTTTTTTAATGATATAAATTTTTCATATATCCCAATGTGTGCGTACAAAACGTTGGGAACACAGAGCAGCAGAACGTGGCGCCACGGGACATTGTTCGAGAGGGGGACTGTTTTGCAGTGGCGTGAGAGCGGCGGAAGCTCAGTGTGTGTTGAGCGGTGAACAACATGCACGGAGAAAATGTTACAGACACAGAGGAACTTATACCGAAAAGAGGAGCCCCGTGTCAGTCGTACTTCGGCTTTAAAAAATCTGCCGCCGATCAAACAACCGCATTCTGTAAATGTCGTCGGGCTAAAGTTGTAGCCGCAGGAGGCGACACGAGCGATCTGTTTCACCACCTCCGTCACAAACATGTCCTGGAATATGAAGAATGCACGAAACTAAGATCTGCATCCTCTTCCACGTCTGCAGGGAACGTTCAAGTCGGCGCCGCGACACAAAACGCCACTCGGACGTCACTCAAAGACGCGTTTGCTAAGGGGACCGCCTACGACAAGAAAAGCAAACGGTGGAACGATATTACCAACGCTGTTATTGTCCACTTCGCCAAAGACATGGTATCACTTAGTGCATGAAAAAAAAAATACCGTCAAATACTGTGACACCGATATAATTTTGAGAAATACAGTGATATCAATATTTAGTCATACCGCCCAGCTCTAGTATTATGGCAGGTGTACACAGACTGCAAGCGTGGGACTCTGCTCCCTGCCACGCTGACCCAGGCGGATGAGGTGCGGGTCTGTTTTTCCCCGACATTAGACATGTGGTGTCTCGTGAATCCATGTGAAACCATTCCGCTTGGGTACATACGCACCACAGTTGTTGTAGTTGGTGTAACAGGCAAACTGCAAGGAACCCGCTCAAAGTAGTGCCCATCTTTAACTTAGTCTGGCCATCAAAGATCACATACAATACTATTCAAAGATGTGTAGTTTTATGCCCAGGTTTCATCTATCCATCCATAAATTCAGATAGGAGTGTGATTGATGGCCAAATAAAAAAAAGCCTGACTCAACTGTATAAACAGCTGCTTAAAGAATAAAAAAGAAAAGAAAAAAATAACAACACAGGACTGAATAACACTGTGGCCAACAGCAGAATCAATAAATAAAAACAGGGGTCAGCAACCTGCGGCTCTTTGATCCCTCTGATGCGGCTCAGCACAGCGGTCCCTCGTTTATCGCGATGGTTATGTTCTAAAAATAACACAAATTCTACACTTTTCTCAGACTGCCATTAACATTTTCTCACATTTCTCTCTTGTGTAAACACTCAAATTTTCATAGATTTTTTACAAAAAAGCACAGTATTATAGAATGAAACCAAAGAAACCTGTTTTCAGGCCCTAAACATATCACGTGTATTTCACAGTTCCTCTGACCGAGCCTCTTCGTCCTGGCGCCGCTTCGCTGTTGTGGGTTTTGTCGGGGAGAAAACTTGCAAACATTCAGCACTTCAGAGTCACACTGCTCACAATCGAACATTTATATAAATTTGGCAAAGCTGAATTCATTCTGTACTGTACAGAAGACACGGAGGAGAATGACAGACAAACCGGCAAAGGTCTACAGTCCCTTAGCCAATCAGGATGCAGAAATGCGCGTTGATACACTATAAAAAAACAACAACAGAAACCGCGATATAGAGAGGGACCACTGTATTTAATTAAAATGTATTTTATTTTAGTTAATTCATTTTCACAATATAATTCTATGGCACAAAGGCAAAAAAAAAAATCTGTTATATGCAGCCTTATTTCATTTTAAAGGGATAGTGCGTTTTGTTTTTTTTTTTTTTGTTTTTTTTAATGTTAATCTGTATGGGTTTCCTTCTAAAAGTTACGTGTGTTGACACCGGCTTACCTCTGACACTGGCTTTCTGGAGCCCAGGTAAGTAACTTCCCTGGAACATGAAATAAAGCATGTTTTTCTTCTCAAAACAAAACATTTGTTAGAAATGTGATATATTTGTGTCCGAAACAGTTGTCCACGAAACATCCAGCAGCGTATTTCGCATTCACGTATTGTCTCTCTCTCTACTCGTATCACTACGCCCATGTTAACTCTATCAGCCTGTTCACCTTCAGCGGATGTCTACGCCGAAGTTTACAAGAAAAACAAGCTTTATTTCATGTTCCAGGGAAGTTACCGGACCTACTTACGTGGGCTCCAGAAAGCGAGCCGAACCGGGATCAGCTGAGACTGTCAGAGGTAAGCCGGTGTCAACACACGTACCTTTTAGAAGGAAACCCATACAGATTAATATTTTTAAAAATGCACTATCCCTTTAAATTTCAAAAGGGTTTTGTGGCTCCCAGTGTTTTCTTTACTGTCTGAAACGGAAGGTTGCCGACCCCTGATCTAGAATGAAAAAAGTGAAAATTAGCTCTTCTGTTTCAGACTGACATTCTCTAGTAATTCACTCTAGTAATACATTCAAACATGCATGGATGACATCTAAAACCTTGTCAGGCATGTTTTAGACGAGGGTACGTTATAATGCTTAAAAAAAAAAAAAGTTATAACGTTCAAAAAACTCAATTTTGCGTAAAATCTATGTTAAAAAGAAAAACGCAATTCATCAGTTGTTTCCCACCTACTGGGTTTGGTATTTCCACACCATTTGGCAGCAGTTGGAATGAAAAATAGCCATTTATGCCACATGGTTGACATACTAATACAAGTGTGTGAGTAAACACATTTTGACAGCAGAAATACTCAGAACGAGTCTGGCAAGGGTTTAAGAGCTTAAAAACTGCCCAGGAGAACATCGGATTTCTACCTGTGATGTAACAATCCAAGGAAAATGGAAATGTTTTCTGAGGCTCAGAGCAGGACAGCCTCGTAAACAGGATTGAGTTCAGGGAGTTTACCCTTAAAGTTAAACTTATTTTAAGGCCTCCAGAGGCTACAGGCTGGCCATTTACCGGTATTTACGTTAATTAAAACAATAAAAAAATCCTTTTGTGTACCATCTTTCTGTGTAATTATCTCGAGTTACAATGTGGACACCTGTGGCTTATAGTCAGGTGCGGCTTATATACAGTGGTACCTCACCTTACGAAAGACCCAACAAACGAAAATTTCAAGTTACGAAACGCCTTCACGTTAAATTTTGGTCTCTAGATACGAAAGAAAATTCAAGTTACAAAACGTGAAATCTCAAAAATTCAAATAATGCGCGCTCAGCCACACACATTATACGCTTTTCTCAGACTGAATTTAAACTTTTGTCTCACATTTGTCTCACATTTGTCTCTCGTTTAAACACTCAAACTTTCATAGATTTTCAACAAAATTATTAATAGTGAAGCGTGGGGGGAAGGGGGAGAGGGGAGAAAACTGCGCGCGGACACGTGTGCATGACCCGGCGCGGGGCTGCCAGCAGGTCTAGACCTGGACTAAACCAGGACTGGACCAGGACTAAACCTGGACTAAACCAGGACTAAACCAGAACTAAACCTGGACTAAACCAGGACTAGACCAGGTGGATTAAAGCGCCACACGCGGGTCTATTTCCTGGTTTCGTTTCGAGTCACGGCTGAGGCGAGCAGCGAGGGGGACCGCACGCAGTCTGAGCGCACGAACGAACGCATGCAAGAGCCGCGGTGGTCTAGACCTGGTCTAGAGGAGGTCTAGAGGAGGCACGGTTTGAGCACGGGTCTCATTTATGCACTCAGACTGCGTGCGGTCCCCCTCGCTGCTCGCCTCAGCCGTGACTCGAAACGAAACCAGGAAATAGACCCACACGCGGTGCTTTAATCCACCTGGTCTAGTCCTGGTCTAGTCCAGGTTTAGACCTTGGTCTAGACCTGGTATAGTCCACGTTTAGATAGTCCACGTTTAGTCCTGGGTCTACAGTCTCTACGCAGAACACAATGTTACACTATAAAAAAAGTTACACTATAAATATTTTTAAAAAACTTGGATCGGGGCCTTGGAACGAATCAGGCTTTTTCCATTGAAATAGCTACTCAACTTACGAAAAATTCACGTTACGAAACCACTTCTGGAACGAATTAATTTCGTAAGGTGAGGTACCACTATATGTACAAATCTTTTTTTTTTTTATTTGGTTGGTGGGGCTTATAGTCAGGTGCGCTCTATAGTACGAAAAGTACGGTATGTTATTATTATATCATTACATATCTTAAATACATTAGCTAACCAGCACAGTTATCAATTGATTTTCAGTTCATCTTATCAATATAAATGAGATTTTGCCGCAGATCGAGTCTAAAAATTTGTAGACCAGTGTTATAAAGGATGAATGAAACAAAACACAACTCCGGGTCTGTTTTTGATGACGTAAGAACATTATAACATGGCTAAAATCTCACGAGAGCCATTTATTTTAAATACGGGACTTTTAATATACCAAAATATTTTAGCACCTTTGGGAACGCAGTATTTTTGGGAGAAAAAAATACGATGAGTCCAAAACCATTTGCAGCTGCAGTAGCGATGATTTACAGCGAGACAAATGATGTGTTGTATCAGCAGTGGAAACACAATGAGACCAACACATGCCTAAGTGATGACTGTTCGCACACACACACACGCACACACACACACATACACACACACACACACACACACACTGGAGCTGGATGGATTCTTCCTGATGAGTAGAATCCACATGGGAACTATATTTACTTCTCATTATGACACGCTTCTGTCTGCACCATTCACTTTTCTGTTTATTCACCGTGTAACAGTGTCTAGACCTCAGGCCGATGGGAAGAGCTGCTGGAGCTCACATTCCAAATACTCGGTCTAATTTAAAAGTTTGATTTACTTACCAAGCCTCGATTATTTGCAGTACGATTCTTCTTGTTCCGTGACATCTTTTGAGTGGTTCACGTGTTGGTGTATTGTCCTGAATTTGCGCCTTGAATGCCCAGAAACTGCCCCGCTCACCCGCTCCCCATCCCTGCCAACGACTCTGCACAAAATTAGACTGGGAAATATTTAAAGGACCCATATTACCTCACCACAAACAGGTTCCTGGAGTTGTGTTTTGTTTCAATCACACCTTTCACACACAAACCCTGCATATTTAGGCTGTGTTCTTCTCTCAAACGGAATACACCTTCATTTTTAAACTCATTTTAGGCCTTCACTAGAATCATTTGGACATTTTCATCCCTGGAATCGCCAGTCACCACAAGCTGATAATGGACTTAGTTACAAAAAAAGGACTAGAAACCACAGACAATACAACTCAAACACAATATATACAGTTTAGTAGCCAGAAAAAAGTTGATAAGTTCTTTAAATTTGACTTATTCTGATCACTTCTGAGCTCAAATTGTTGTTTTTTTTTAAACAATAATACCATCCAAACTGTAGCCGGCGAAGTGCAGAAGAAGTATTCAAGCATTTTCTATTCTTTAAAGGTGCGTTGTTTAACTTTTCTCACAGAGGGTCTGTGAAATGTTGCAGATGCTTTGTCTGGAATGTTTCACAGTATAAGATCTGTGGAGAGGCGACCCCGCTTATAGAACGCATGTTTTTCTAGGTATTTTTGAGCTATAAAACCACCTGTAGTTGAATAAATGTAAAGTAGAGCTATTTAATGTCACACTGCGGAACATTCCAGGCAGAGCAACGACTTATCCATAGAAACAAACAGGTGACGGACCCCTAAACCAAAAAGTTAAACGGTAATCAGTTCAAATCAGGTAAAATTAAAATAAAAAACATTGTTCTGTTAGTGTGACGTGACGCGGAACTCTCGCAGGATGTCCAGAACTATAGACGATGATGGATTTAAATAAACTCCTCCAAAATGGTGGCCTTCACTGTCTTTGTGCTCTTCCTGTCCCAAGCCTGGCCTTACTCACTTACCGAATATGGTCATCGAGTGTGCCGGGAAGTAACCTGGATCCTGACCTTACATGACAACGGGAGATAAAACAGGAAACAGATCACGGAAAAGATCGCTAGCTTACGTTATTGTATTTGTGTCTGCAAGCAACGCAGCGAGAGGTTCATTTTAGAACACAGATCATAAAAAGCGTAATATAGGCGGTTTAAAAATGAACAAAACGAAATAGGGCTGTCAGTTTAACGCGTTAATTAGATTCATTAATTACACTGCAAATTAACATGTTATAAAAATTAACGCGATTAATTATGAGCGGCAATTCAATGTGCGCGCATTTGAAATTTGGCGTGCGGAGAGTGAATCGCTGCTCAGGCCTTTTTATCTATAAAAGTTTATCTATAAAAAGAACGAAGACGGGACGATCAAGAAGAACGAGGTGATTTGTAGCTTTTGTCAAAACGAATTTTCCGATCACCGAAGCTGCTCCAGCCTGACGGATCATTTGAACGATAAACACGTCCGGACAAGTTCCATCGTTACCGGTGATAGAGCGAGCGTGAGCGAACTTCAGCAAACCACCAAACCACGCCTGCAGAATTTGGGAAACAAATGAGTAAAGCGACCACATGAAGTGGTCAGTTGATTAAAAAAATGGTCAGTTGATTAAAAAAATTGTCAGTTGATTTAAAAAAAAATCTAATTAATGACAGGATTTGTAATTAATTCATGTAATTAATCAGTGATTAATTAATTCATCTTATTAATTAATCACTTAATTATTTTAAGTGTGTGTGTGTGTGAGAGAGAGAGATTGTAAGTGAGTGAGCGAGCAAACGAACAAACGAATGAACCCACTTTGTGATTGAGTTTGTCAGTTTTTCTGTGGTCGCTTTGCTCATTCATTTCCCAAATTCTGCGAGCGTGGTTTGGTGATTTGGTGGTTTGTTGGTTTGGTGGTTTATTGAAGTGTGCTCACGCTAGCTCTACCCCCTCTATCATCTTCTTCTGCTTTTCCATTTTTCTGGGTCGCGGGAGCAGCAGTCCAAGCAGATCTGCTGCCCAGAACACAATGCACCAGCCCCCATGAATCCTCCCGCGGGTGGTGGGTCCACAGGAGGACGGCTCACGTCACAACAGGCCTTGATGTATCTTCTGCCATGGGGGCTACCAGTGTCTGCAGACACTGGGGTCGAGGTGGGGTTAAGTGTCTTGCCCAAGGACACAACGGCAGCGCTCATCTGTGGGAGCTGGGATCACACGCGGTCAACCCGTCAACAGCGAGATTCGAACCGCCAACTGAGCTACTGCCGCCCTTGTTAATTTTTATAACACGTTAATTTGGAGTGTAATTAATTAATCTAATTAACGCGTTAAACTGACAGCCCTAGTTCATTTTGTTCATTTTTAAACTGCCCATATTTCGCTTTTTCTGATCTGTGTTCTAATGTTTCCTCATCACAAACATTCCTGGAGTTATGTTTTCTTTCATTCACACAAATTTTAACACACAAACCCTGCTTATTTAGGATGAATTCTTTTCTCAAATTGAAAACACTGTTCCATCTTGTGTAATACAGCGCTTCACTCTGTTTTTAAACTCCATACACCTTCATTAGAATCATTTGGATAATTTCAGAGTTGGAATTGCCAACCTCGACTACACAAAAATGAAATGTAGCTGTTGAAAACTACAACTCATTGACAGCACAAGGTGGAACAGAGCTTTGGAGATGTAGACACAGTATAGACAATAAATGGTTACTCAAATAAATAAAACAAAACACAACTCGAGGTCTGTTTTGAAGAGGGAACAACATTATAACAAGGCTTAAAGCTCATAAGAGTCAATTTTACGTATTATGAAACCTTTAAAATCTTTTGTCCAGTTGACAGCCTCTCTGATCTCAGTGGTTACTACCAAAAGCCCATGTACTGTGGTCCCAAACATTATCTAAAAATAATAAATAAATATTTTGGACATGGGCCATCTGAGTCACTGCGTGCACATGGACGATTGCAAACGGATTGGGATTGTATCGGATTCATGTGCACAGGCTAAGGATCGTACAGGGATTGGTTTCCCGAATCCGATTGGAAACCCTGGCTTACGCCGATAGTAATCCGCTTGGTATCGCCTTGTGCACGATATCGGATTGGATTGGTGTACTGCGCATGCGCGGGGATTTTTGCCAAGGATTTCACCCGGAAGTGGCAGGAGGCGATTGTTGCCGGAAAAGTCAGACGAAATCATGGCTGCGAAGAAAGAATACACAACATGTACACCAATGCTGCTCCGTCAAACTCCTCGAGCGCCGTCTTTGTATACCGCCACATAGTTTGTTGTGTTTTTATTGAGTAGCCATCACCCGGAAGTAGTTGGACTACAGCGCCACATAGCGCAGCGGAGCCAGACAGGTTGCTGGGATCTAAGGACAGACCACCCGCCGAGTAACAGGATCGGATTTGGAGAAATCCGATCCGATCCTACCATGTGCACGCAGCGACTGTTCACTTTTAAAGGTCCTATATTAAAGACAATTGATTCTTTCGAACTTTAAGCTATGTTAGAATGTTGTTGTCTCATCAAAAACATACCTGGAGTTTGGACAGTGATTTGTTTCATTCACATGTTTGAGAAACCCTTTATTATTAGTCTTGTTAACATCCGCAAAGCTCAAAATGCTCTGCTCCACCTTGTGATGTCATGTAGTGGTAGTTTCCTTTTACCTTTTGTTCCGTAGAGATTGGCAATTCCGGGGCTGAAATGATCCAAATGATTCTAGTGAAGGTGTGTGGAGTTTGAAAACACAGTGGAGCACCTCATGCACTACCACATGACATCACAAGGTGGAGCAGAGTGTTTTCTAATTCGATTCTGGATTCGTGTGTTAGACAAGTTGTGAATGAAACAAAACACAGCTTTTGTTTATGATGAGGAAATAACATTGTGACATACAGCTCTGGAAAAAATAAGAGACCACTGCAACATGATCAGTTTTTCTGATTTTACTACTTATAGGTATGTGTTTGGGCAAAAGGAACATTTACTGACAACATCCTCCAAATTCCAAATAAAAATATTATGGTTTAGAGCAGGGGTTGGCAACCTGCGGCTCTTTGATCCCTCTGATGTGGCTAGATTTTCAACAAAAAAGCACAGTATTATAGAATGAAACCAAAGATCAAAACCTGTTTTCAGGCCCTAAACATACTGTATCACGTGTATTTCACAGTTCCTCTGACCGAGCCTCTTCGTCCTGGCGCCGCTTCGGTGTTGTGGGTTTTGTCGGGGAGAAAACTTGCAAACATTCAGCACTTCAGAGTCACACTGCTCACGATCGAACATTTATATAAATCTGGCAAACTGAACACATTCTGTATTGTATAGGAGACACGGAGGAGATTGACGGACAAATCGGCAAAGGTCTACAGTCCCTTAGCCAATCAGGACGCAGGACACAATGTGCGTTGATACACTATAAAAAAAATTGGAATTAAAAAAACTGCGAAACACCGAGGCTACGAAAAGTGAACTGCAATATAGCGAGGGACCACTGTATTTAATTAAAATGTATTTATTTTAGTTTGTTCATTTTTAAAATGTAATTCTATTGCACAAAGGGGAAAAAAACTGTTATATGCAGTGTTATTTCGTTTTAAATTTCAAAAGGCTTTTGTGGCTCCCTGTGTTTTCTTCACTGTGTGAAATGGTGGTAAAGGATGCCGACCCCTGGTTTAGAGCATTTATTTGCAGAAAATGACAAATGGTCAAAATAACAAAAAAGATCCATGTTTTCAGACCTCAAACAATGCAAAGAAACAAGATCAAATTCATTTTAAAACAACATAATACTAATGTTTATAGTTAAGAAGAGTTCAGAAATAAATTTTTGGTGCAATAACTCTGAAGTAGCTCAGCTTTGTGTTTGTGTTGGAATTCAACAGACGCTGGAATGGAATGGCTGTAATACATGTAGAGATGCTGATTTCAGAAAAAAAAATGCAGTGGTCTCTTATTTTTTTTCCAGAACTGTATATATACAGTCTGTGGTGTTGCTATGCTCTTCTATCCAGTGGTTTGGGTGCTCCGTGTTGTGTTTGACTGGGTGTGTGTTGGGTTTGAGTGTGCCGGGAGCTGCTGTGGAGATGTGGAACTAAACGGCCATTAGGCCATTCCACAGTCCCAGGCCCTCCACCACAAAGCCCCCCTGTTCAAAGCGAAGAGAGGGAGGGGCCGTCTGTTCAGCGCCAAACCGGTGAAGACGGAGGGGCCGACGGCAGCAGGCTGAAGGGGGAGGGCGCCAGCGATGGGCGTTCTGATAACACATCTGCAGGCATGTCTCTGATGACCAAAGGCAACTCAGAGACGGAGAGAAAGAGAAAGCAGGGGCAGGGGCGTTAGATCAACAGCGCACCCACATGGAAGAGCAGGGAATGACAGTGTATTTTTTGACTGACATTTTAGATTTATACTTATTTTAGACTCACTTTATTGATGCACAAGGGAATTATTTGTGTACAGTAGCTCACTCATCAAATATAATATATTAAAAAAATAGATGCAACAGCAAAAAAGAGCATGAGACCAAAATAATAAAAAATAATAAGGGTATATGTACAAATCAGAATAAAATTTCAACTAGAATATCAAATCACAGCTATATATATACAGTTGTAGGGAGTATTATCTCCTCTGTTCCTCTATAGCAGTGCTTGTCAATTATTTTCTGTGACGCCCCCCCTAGGAAGAAGAAAAAATTTCACACACACCCCCCTTCCCCCCGTGCGTAATAAATAGTATTATTTGTCTAGAAAATTGTTATTAGTACACCTCTGCATAACACTGTATCCTTTATTAACATTAAAAACAAAAAAGAAAGAAAGAAACTTCCAACAAAGACTGTCTTTTTGCACTGAGGACTCAAATATTAATGTGTTTTTATTAATGTGTTTTTAATGCAGCTTTGCGCACATTTGTTTACGTTTTACAGAAACTAAACTTAAAACCACATGGCTCATTTGCATAAACTAAAAGAGCTGGAAAAAAACAAAAAAAAACAAAAAAAACGCTCTCTCCTTGTGCCGCTTCTGTTGGACTAAAGGACACGACTCATTGGAATATACGTGTTTTTCTGTGACAGAGGATGTTCTGCTGATGGTGAGTCTGTTCTGTATATCGCGTATTTAAGGTTGCCGACCCCTGCCCCAGAGCGACAGTGAGGGCGCCACTGCCAACTACTGTTATTGATGTGCAATTACACTTAGTTCTAGTACAGTATGGCAAAAAAGCATGTTTCCCAGGGTCACATGCACAAGCACTGCTCTATGGTCTGGTGCAGTGGGTGAGCAGGAGTGTCCATGATGGAGAGTAGTTTGTGCAGTGTTCTCCTGTCCCTCACTGTGACAAATGTCTCCAGCTCACGGCCGATCACGTGACCAGCTTTACGCATTAGTTTGTCAATCCGTCCAATGTCCCTTTTCCTGGTGGGACATTATGTAAGTTTCTGATTTTAAATGTCCTAAACATGACCTGGATATGAGCAGTGGTGAAAGTAAAGCGGTGCGCACCGGAACGCAGCACCGGTATAAAATTCACAGCCGGTACGCAGCACCGCTAAGAGAATATGGTTAATGGTGGCCAAAACCCACATTTGAAAAAAAAAAGTAAGGTGCGCTATTTAAAGGTACAGTGTGTAGGATTCGTGGCGCATAGGTGGTTAGTAGCTATTCCACTTCCTCTTTTGGCTACGGCAGACCTCGAGGGTCACCCGGGCGCGCCGTAACGCAGACAGCTCGCGTAGCCGCGCGCACCCGGCGCTGTGCGAGCTCTCGCCGACAACTACGGTATAAATAAAACGCATGAAAAACGCATGAAAACACACATTCCTGATCGTGTAGCATGGCACTCTACACATCAAATGAAACCTTACAGTCTCCTCTTTTTGACTATGCAATTAATTTCCCTGCACAACAATCACTCCCCGAGCACATGGGGCTTTTATACAGAAAAGCACAAAACGAGGTTTGTTACTTAGCTTACCTTTGAAGGCTCTGGACAGGTCAAACTCTGTATTTCACCATAAACTTGCTCTCAATCTGTCCGTAAGGATCCAGCGAATAAAATCCAGTAAAACAATTTAGTCCAAAACACGTGTTATTACGATGTGTGATACAGCAGCCTGTCTTGTTTACCCAACACCACGAGGCTCCCCCCTCCCCTTCCCTTTCTCTCCTTCTCTCCTTCTCTCCTTCGCTCCTTTGCTCCCACATGCAGCGCGGCTGAGCAGGCGCTAGCAGGAGCCTAGGCAAAGGATGAACCCAAATGTCCTTCTGCGGCTCTCGTATTCAAAATGGCTGCCTCTAATATGGGGAAGATCCCCCTTTTATGTGACTATATCTAAGTCCAAAAGAATACTTTGATTTCATGATGGAAGTGAAAAGGCTTGGAAAACACTATTTTTTAATGGGTATCTTCAATTTATGTAATTACTGGGTAAAAATCTTACACACTGTCCCTTTAAGTAGAAAACACAAACAACCATACTATGCCATTCGAGAATAACTGAAAGCTACCCGAAACTCTCGTGCAGAGATAGCTGCAGTCTGTTAAGCAATGATTGTCAAAACTTATCTGACTGTAGCCGTGAAAGTAGTCTAAACCATTGCGAGGCGTTGCTGCGCACTGGTAGAAGATTTAAGGCCGGCGCGCTGCCTGCACCTGTAAGAGAGGGTTTATGCTGACTAAAAAAATATGAAATAATTAAGTATATTAGTAATAATTAAGTTATTTATCTATGAAAAAGGTGTAAAATGTAAAAAAAACACCAAAAAAACTGGTAAAACGAGTGTTTAAAAAAAAAAAAAAACGGTAAAGTGATGCACTGGACATTATAGCACCTGTAAGAAATGAAAACTACTTTCACCACTGGATATGAGGTGCACATTTAAATCAAATATAGGTAAACAATTAATTTATCTCATGTGGGTTGCCAGTTCCAATGCTCAAATCCAGTTGGTTTGAACCTAAAATGTCTCCCTCTGATCTGAATCACCTCCAGCCAAACATGACTCAGTGCTAGTGCAGCCTCTGCAGCTCAGGGAGGGAATTCTGGAGGTTCTGAGAAGGTTTTGGATATTTAAGAGACTGTAAAACACAGAAGATATCAGAAAAGAGCAATATTGTGGAAATCAAAATAAATATTCATTAACTGAACTCAAACTCAGTATCTGGTCAAACTTTCAGTCTTTGGTCAAACTTTGATTATTGGTGAAGGCTCTGTAGACTGTGAAAACACACACGAGTGCCTCCAAAAGGTAACACCACCTTCTTTGTTGATTATTTGTTTGCAAATATAATTATTATAAGTAGTAACCCACAAAGCCCCTCCGAGCTTCCTGTTCAAAACTGCAGAACCCTCTTCTGGGCCCCTCTCTGTTATTTATGTGTGTTCGATTTTTTTTTTTTTTTCCGTTTTTCCCCCAAACACATACAGGGATAGGGAGTAGGTGAAAACAGAAATACAAGATTACTCAAAAATGCATGAGTCAATTAAAATACAAGTGTGAGGAATACGTTTGGACCACTGCAAACTTTTAACGTTTAAAATGCACTAATTCTGTTTTTCATGCTTTTAAGACAGTAAAAGTCCTGTACAGGGTTAGCAGTTTTTTAAAAAAAATACATAATAAGATTGGGACTGAACTGGAACTAAACTAGAACTAAACCTGAAAGTAAGGACTAAACCAGGACTAAAGGATGACCAAATCTAAGTCTACATCAGGACTAACCCAGCAGGACCAAACCAGAACAAGTGATCACAGCCATAGAAACAGGGACATGAATTCTTCTGCTAATAACATTTATTCTTTTGCCTACAGACCCACAAACTGCAGACCATTTCAAACTAGAATGTTGACTCACAATAGTCTTTTCATTCTCTCAGCCTTGTATTGTCTGCGTCTGTGTAAAAGTACCTGCTCTGCTGATGAGACCGTTCAGTTTCTCCCAGTCCATTTCAAAGATTTGGAAGCAGATCATGTACTCCAGGTCCATGAGAACCACCCCCAGAAAGTTGAGCTGATCGGCCAGGTGGAAGTCTGTGAAGCCCACACGGTGGAAAGGGGTGTTGACCACGTGGAACTGCACAACAACAACACAAGACGTAAGGGCAAAGAGGAGAACAGGGTGCATTTCCATTGGTTGGTTGGCCTGGGTTTAGTAAATAATGGTAAGGGAACGCCACTGTAATATGGCTTAAAGTGAATAAACAGAATGTATAAACTGTTGGTAAATGTTGGTCTTGGTCAACGTGAACCTTGTTTTTGGTTACAGGTGCAGTGTGTAATGATGTAATGATGTGATGATGTAATGATGTGCGAGCCGTTAGCTTAGCCGCACTAAACTGAGCTCATGACTCATGTCTGATGTAAACTCTTCAGACCAGCAGTTCACCTCAGGACTGGGGTTTACACCTGTCTGATTAGACCGGCACACTGGCACGCCGTTTCAAAGGTCAGAGATGTTTAGCAAGTATTTGTATTAACACTTTACAGCAATGAACTGCTGACCCTTCCGCACTCCAGTGTACTCAGATACTGGGGGCCTCATTTATAAAGGGTTGTGTCATAGTCTACCTGAAGGAGCGTGTAGGGGGAAAAAGTAACTTTACAATATAGATCGCATCACACATGTTTGAGTAACCCTTTTTTTTGTTTACCCTTGGCTGTGATGGCTGAGAAGGTCCCTCACCCAGATCAAAGTTCAAAGTCAGCTTTATTGTCAAAAACATATGTACAAGCTGCACACACAGTAGCAAAAGTACAGTAAACTTGTATATAATACAAATAGGTAAAACACACAATGTATAGTGTAATAAAGCTCAAATGGTGTTATTTAAGCAGCAGTGTCAGTGGCATTTAAGTTTCATTTAAGCAACAGTGTTAGTGTAATTTAAGCAGCAGTGCCAGTATAATTTAAGTGTCATTTAAGCAGCAGTGTCAGAGGCATTTAAGTGTAATTTAAGCAGCAGTGTCAGTGGCATTTAAGCAGCAGTACCAGTATAATTTAAGTGTCATTTAAGCAGTAGTGCCAGTATAATTTAAGTGTCATTTAAGCAGCAGTGTCAGTGACATTTAAGTGTCATTTAAGCAGCAGTGCCAGTATCATTTAAGTACAATTTAAGCAGTAGTGTCAGTATCATTTAAGTGACATTTAAGCAGCAGTGTCAGTGGCATTTAAGTGTCATTTAAGCAGCACTGTCAGTGGCATTTAAGCAGCAGTGCCAGTATCATTTAAGTGACATTTAAGCAGCAGTGTCAGTGGCATTTAAGTGGCATTTAAGCAGCACTGTCAGTGGAATTTAACTCTTTCACTGCCAGCCTGTTTTCAAAATCTAAGCCTGTAGATTGCCAGAGATTCAGAGAATTTTCACTGATTTTACAAGACTCACAGAATACTGAGTTCTTTGACTATATAAACATGGCACACATCAAAATAAAGCCTAGACTCTCTTCTTTCACCTGGAAAAAAAATTATGTTTCTAACCTTTTCGGTTCTCAAATAACTGATAGTAGAACATAGGGAAGTTTCAGCAAAAACACTGGTTTTTGAGCAAGAAATGGAGCAAACGAGCGTTGAGTTCAGAGAAGGATTTCGAGCAGATCAGTGACTTTGACATCAATATTTATTGATTTAGTGACACCTCAAACATCTAAAATAACAGAGAAAGAGATTTTTGATGACAAAGTACATTTTTTATTTACAAATATAAGAATATAAGGCTCTGTGAATAGTGCCAAGAGATGTTTACAGGATATAATAATATATTTTCATATAAAATAGAACTTTGTTGAGGCTTTGTCTGAGGCCCAGAGTACAGACCCATAATAAAAAGTAATACACACACACACACACACACACACACCTACTCACACACACACACACATATATATATATATATGTACATACACACAAGCCCATGCATAAACCTTTACACACACACACAGCTACACACGCACGCGCGCACGCACACGCGCACGCACGCACGCACGCACACACACACACACACACACACACACACACACAACTTCATTCATTACAATTACCATACAGCACCATTACTGCTCCAAGTCAGTAAACTTCTTCTTTGGAGCTGTCGTAGTTCTGAGGAGACTCCCTGATCCGCGCAGCGCACACAGGACACGCCCCCTCCTCGGGCACAGCAGATCTCTGCTCAGACCTCGCTGCTTGATCCGGCTTGTCTCTGCGATCCTCTGATCCAGGATCCTGGGTCCCAAGAGCGATCTGATCGCTCCATAGGCGCTGATCAACAGTTATCTGCTTTTCCGGGTTCGCTGGCCTCGCCATCTTACACACATCTATACACACACTGCACTCCTCCTTTCTTCCCCGGCTCTGATCGGCAAATAATGATACAACATCGCCATCTACATGTTGAGAGATGTGAATTACACCTCAAAAGTTGCTCCAGGCCGTAACCTAGCAACCCCCGCTGAAAAACGTGTTGAACGTCTATAGACGTTCTGGCAATCAACGGTTGGGTTCGCCCGAACGTCTATAGACGTCTCCGGCAGCCAATGAGTTAAGCAGCAGTGCCAGTATCATTTAAGTGGCATTTAAGCACCAGTTCCAGTATCATTTAAGTGGCATTTAAGCAGCAGTGTCAGTGTCATTTAAGTCTCATTTAAGCAGCAGTAGATCACACTGAAATTAGAAAACATTTGAGTCATTATTTAAAGGGCCCAAATTACTGTTGTCTGATTTATTTTATAATGATTAACACACAAACTCTGAATATTTAGCTTCTTCTCTTCAACAGGAAACACTGTTCCACCTTGTGATGTCATGTGGTAGTACAGGAAATGCTCCACTGTGGTTTTAAACTCCATTCATCTTCATGACATCACAAGGTGGAACAGCTGTAGACAGACTAATAATAATTGGTTACTCAAACACGTGTGAGTGAAAAATAAAAAGACTCCAGGTCTGTTTTTGATGAGGTGAGGTGGTTTTTGATTATTCTAACAAGCTCACAGGAGTCAGTTTATAGGTTCTTTCTTTATAAGTATGAGCTGAGCTACAATTGGTTTAAAAAGACATCCACCTGTAAAATATACGAAAAAAAATGCGGACTTCATAGAGTTTTGGTCAAAGCGATTCCTTGTGGCTCTGATAGCAGACAGAGCTCAGTGGGTGCACTGCCCTTAAGAATGAGTGAAAAGGACTAGGTCAGATCTGAGAGGATGATCCAACAGAGCGGAGAGGATAGAGAACACAGAGGTATCAAGGTTATGCTCGGAAATGTGCTGTGGAATTAAACAGAGGCTATTTCACACACAGAGACCGTTGGATCTGAGCCGAGTGGTGCACAGGGTTCATTTTGGGACGAAAATGTTAAAGGGCTCATACTATACTTTTTCTGATTTATGTTGTACTGTTTTTAACGTCAAAAACATAGCCAGTAAAAAAAATAAGAGACCACTGCAAAATTATCAGTTTTTCAGATTTTACTACTTATAGTTATGTGTTTGTTTGCGTCTATAAACTACTGACAACATTTCCCCCAAATTCCAAATAAAAGTATTATCGTTTTGAGCATTTATTTGCAGAAAATGACAAATGGCCAAAATCACAAAAACGATCCATGTTTTCAGACCTCAAACAATGCAAAGAATCAAGGTCAAATTCATTTTAAAAGAACATAATACTAATGTTTACACTTAAAGGGACAGTGTGTAAGATTTTTACCTGTTAATTACTGAAATTGAAGATACCCATTCAAAAATACATTGTTTTCCAAGCCTTTTCACTTCCATCATGAAATCAAAGTATTCTTTTGGACTTAGATATAGTCACATAAAAGGGGGATCTTCCCCATATAGAGGCAGCCATTTTGAATACGAGAGCCGCAGAAGGACATTTGGGCTCATCCTTCGCCTCGGCTCCTGCTAGCACCTGCTCATGTGGGAGAGAAGGAGCGAAGGAGAGAAGGGGAAGGGGAGGGGGGAAGGGGGGAGCCTCGTGTAAAGAAGCATGCTGCTGTATCACACATCGTAATGGATATAACACGTATTTTGGACTAAATTGTTTTACTGGATTTTATTCGCTGGATCCTTATGGACAGATTGAGACCAAGTTTATGATGAAATACAGAGTTTGACCTGTGCAGAGCCTTCAAAGGTAAGCTAAGTAAGCTAAGTTTTGTGCTTTTCTGTATAAAAGCCCCATGTGCTCGGGGAGTGATTGTTTTGCAGGGAAATGAATTACATAGTCAAAAAGAGGAGACTGTAAGGTTTCATTTGATGTGTAGATTGTCATGAATCATGATCGGGATTGTGTGTTTTCATGCGAAAAGAAAAAAAAAAAGTGAACGGGGGACCGCGTTTTATGTATACAGCGGTGCGCGGTTCGTGCGCGGGCACGCGCGATTTCGGCGCTACGTCGCGCCCGGGTGACCCTCAAGGTCTGCCATAGCCAAAAGAGGAAGTGGAATAGCTACTAACCACCTATGCGCCACGAATCCTACACACTGTCCCTTTAAGAAGAGTTCAGAAATCAATATTTGGTGCAATAAGCCTTATTTTTAATCACAGCTTTTGTAGCATATTCTATGGTGTATGCTAGGAACAAAGAAGGGAAGTTGCATAGGTGTAAGGTATATGATTTAAGATGTAAGATTTTAGAATATAGGCTAGGGTCAGAAGAATAGGATACGGCTCTCTGGGAGGTGGGTGAGCAGTAAAATACACAAGAGACAGTATTTGTATTTAGTGGCTGTTGCCATATATTGAAAAGAAAATTATATGAAGAAACAAGTAACTATATACACACAATATATACATCTGCAGTATAAATTAAGATAACGAGGTCAGTGCACTTATAGATAGATACAATGTTAATCACAAAACAATACAACAGCAGCAGCAGCAGCAGCAACGAAAGCAAACTCCCAAACAAAAGGAATAATCACTTGTCTAGTAAATTCACAGTTCTCAACTCCCACAAGGAGTAATGGTTTTGCCACTGATGTGGGCTTAAAGGTCCCATGGCATGAAATTTGCACTTTCTGAGGTTTTTGAACGTTAATGTGAGCTCCCCTACCCTGTTTAGGCCCCCCATGGTTAAAAGTTGTGAAATGTCTAAACTGAGCATTTGCGGTCCTTTTCTGCGTTACAAAAAATCGGAGCTCAAACGGGCGATTTTGAACAAGGCACCTGATTGACGTCAGATCGAAAAAAGAAATGCAAATGCAGTTCCACCCCTGTCTGTCTGTACTCAGCGTCTCTGTAAATCACGCCCAGAGAGTTTGGACTGCGAATGCGCTAGGCAATGCGAAATGCGTTTTTTTATTTGCCTGAAGGCACGTCCGAGTGTTTCTAGGCTCGGAAGTCCTTTATCTGAGCCTCTGGACCTTTGAACAGCAGTGGTTAAATTTTATTTTCCGTGGAAATGTGTTTATTTTTCAATGGAACGCTTCAAATCTCTCCCCCCGTGCAAAAACACGGAAATGGATCAGCTGAGAGCTCTGAGGGAGAGCGGAGAGTTTGGCCACGCACCCACCCTCTACTATTGGCCAGCTCTTTTCTCCTCATTTGCATTCAAGCAACAACGCCCATAATGGACTGTTCTGAGGGAGAAAAAAATACTCTTTCTCATCTTATCTCTGTTTCTCATGCACTGAGTGTTGATTTTGAAGAAGGATTCATTTACAGTATTAGGGAACCATTAAGGAGCCATATAAAAGCATCAAGAAGTACCATGACATGGGATCTTTAATGTCTAACATCCAAAAACTGAATGTCCATATGAAAATTGTGAACTGAAGTAGCTCAGCTTTGTGTTTGCACGAGACGGGTGTGGCATGGGCTACGCTGCATCACTGACTATAAGGGGAGGAGCGGGCCCGTGGAACTGTCCAGCGCATCATTTCCGGACGAACTCAACACCTTCTACGCCCGGTTTGATGCAGATAACACCACGCCTGTCACCAGACCCCATGTGGACAGTGAAGACGCTGTACTTTGTATAGACACTGCTACAATGAGACGGGCGTTCAAGAGAGTGAATCCCCGCAAAGCACCAGGACCCGACGGCATCCCCGGACGGGTGCTGAGGGCTTGTGCTGACCAACTCGCCGGGGTGTTCACCAATATCTTCAACCTGTCTCTGAGCCAGTCTATCGTGCCCACCATCTTCAAGACCTCCACTGTAGTCCCCATCCCAAAGACCCCCACAGCATCCTGTCCTAATGACTATCGGCCCATAGCACTCACATCTGTCATCATGAAGTGCTTTGAACGAATCATTAAGAGACACATCTGTGACTCCCTCCCCGACACCCTGGACCCCCTGCAGTTTGCATATAGAGCAAAGAGGTCTACAGACGACGCTATTGCTCTAGCAGTCCACACCTCTCTCAGTCACCTGGAGAGAGGAAACACATATGTGAGAATGCTCTTCATCGACTACAGCTCGGCATTCAACACCATAATCCCCTCCAAACTGGTCTCTAAGCTCACCGCCCTGGGCCTGGGGACGTCCATCTGCTGCTGGATATGGGACTTCCTCACCAACAGGCCACAGGCGGTGAGGATCGGCAGCCACGTCTCCTCCACATGTGTCCTCAGCACTGGGGCACCCCAGGGCTGTGTTCTCAGCCCTCTCCTGTACTCCCTGTTCACCTATGACTGTACCGCCAGGCACAGGTCCAACACCATCCTCAAGTTTGCTGACGACACCACCATCCTAGGCCTCATCACCAACAACGATGAGAGCGCCTACAGAGACGAGGTGAAATCACTGACCAGCTGGTGTCAGGAAAATAACCTCTCTCTGAACGTCAGCAAAACTAAGGAAATGATCGTGGACTTCAGGAGACAGCGTGTAGACCAGCATCCCCCCATCTCCATCAACAACGCTGAGGTGGAGCAGGTCAGCAGTTTTAAGTTCCTTGGGGTAGAGGTAAGATCGGGCCTAAAAAATCCAGCCCGACCCGACTCGGCCCGCGGGTATTAAAGCCCGACCCGGCCCGAGCCCGACCAATTAACTTGATTTGCAGGCCCGAGCCCGAAGCAAACCCGAAATTTCATATTTTATTTGTGAGGGGCGTTTTTTTGAAACAAATGATAATATAGATGTTTGACGATCATCAATTTTGCTAGTACAGCTGTTTAAATGCCTGCTCAGCGTCGAGGTCAATGTTCCCCCTAATGTTTTATGTGTCTGAGCAAACACACTAACTCCCTGAGCGCTCCTTGGAACCCTGTGCGCGACATCCGACATGCACCCCCGCTACACGCGGAAAGAGCTGCGCGTGCCCGCGGCTTGCGCGTGCTCGTGGCTTACACCGGTAGAAGTTTAATACGAGACACATACTTTTGTTTCTGAATACTGGACGATTCCCCCGTATTCAGATGACCCCGCGGCTGAAAAAAAAGCGGAACTCTTTCATCCCTGCGCTGCAGAGGTTTTCTTGTGCGCTGAGAATGTGTGAGCAGTGCGCAACTGCGCAGGCGCGCAGCTTAGAGAGGTGCCAGTCTTTTTTCTCTCGTATGAAAGCAAAGCGCCACATTGACTACATTCAGCGAAGCCAACGCAAGTTTCTGTAGCATTTTCAACAATCAATTTGAAGCTTTTCCACACCTCACTCTTACCGGTGCGTGTTTGTCTTTTCAGTTCTGTCTTTAGTTTATCCTTAACTTCTTGCTCCTCCATATTGGGGATACCAGGTCAAAATAGATGCGGACTTGCGGAGGGGAAGATTATTAAGAGCGGCTCCTGTTTAATAGTTAAATAGCAATTACCTTACAGCGCCTTCTCTGTTTTATCCAAATTATTTATTTTAAAACAAGTATTCCTTAGTTTAGTATCCACACATCGTTTTATTATACATTTTTATAAACATATATTTATTTTTTTAAAAGTCAGCGAGAGAGAAGCCCGGCCCGAGCCCGACCCGAAGCAATGATTGACATTTTAGGCCCGAACCCGACCCGAAATTCGGGTCGGGTCAAGTCGGGCTCGGGCTCGGGCTTAAGATCTTACCTCTACCTTGGGGTACACATCACTGAGGATCTGTCCTGGACACTACATACAGACACTGTGGTTAAGAAAGCCCGACAAAGACTCTACTTCCTGAGGAAGTTGAGGAAGTTTGGTATGAACACCAGCATCCTCACAAACTTCTACAGGTGCACCATCGAGAGCCTGCTGACGGGCTGCATCACAGTGTGGTATCGGAACTGCACCGCTCAGAGCCGCAAAGCACTACAGAGGGTAGTGCGAGCGGCAGAGGACATCACTGGCAGCAGTCTCCCCTCCATCCAGGACATTTACCACAGCAGGGGTCTGCGTAAAGCACGCAGCATCACTAAGGACCATACTCATCCGGTACAAGGACTCTTCCGTCTGCTACCCTGTGGTAGACGATACAGGAGCCTGCCAGCACGCACAAAAACACTCAAAGACAGATATTACCCCCAAGCTGTCAGACTACTGAACTCTGGGTAATACTCTAAATAATACTGAACTCTCAATAATACTGCACTAAACTACCTTTTCATTATGCATAATTATGTTTACTGCTGCTGCTCTATATGAATATATCATGTTTGTCACTACCTCACTGTAAATTACTGTTACATGTGCAATAATCAGTGCAATAACCTATGTGCAATATTTATATCATACTATGTGCAATACGAAATCCACATGCAACACCTACACCACACCATATTATGTGCAATCTGTGAAATACTTACACCTTATTTGATCTTGATTTAATCCTACCTGCACCTTGTACATTGTACCTTGCTTTTTTATTTTATTACATTTTATTACATATTTTATTATATTGTTTATTATATTGTTTATTATATTGTTTACTTCTTCCCCTGCACTTTGCAACACTTTTTTTTACCATGTACTATTATTGCATGTTATTAGTACTTCTTGACTATCTTAGCGAGTCAACGGTTTCTTCTGATCCTAAGCATTTCATTGCATTGTTGACCTTGTGTTGATTCTGCATATGACAAATAAACATATGCATAATCTTGAATCTTGAATCTTGTTTGTGTTGGAATTCACAACACATGCTGGAATGGAATGGCTGTAATACATATAGAGATGCTGATTTCAGGGGGAAAAAAATGCAGTGGTCTCTTATTTTTTTTCCAGAGCTGTATGAGGAGTTCTTCCTGTGATGTCATGTGGTGATACAGGAAGTTTTCCACTAAACTCCGTACACCTTCACTAGAATCAGTTTCAGCCCTGGAATTGCCCATCGCTACTTAAAAGATAAAAATAAACTTTTACTTTGAAAACGATCACTACATGACATCCCAAGGTGGAATAAAATATTTTGAACTTTGGAGATGTAGACAGACTAATAAAGGATTACCCAAACATGTGTGAATGAAGCAAAACACAACTTCAGGTATGTTTTTGATGATGTAACAGCAATAAAACTGTAACCCAAGTAAATTACCAAGTAAAATAATCTCTTTTTAAAATTACTTCTTGAATTCAAAATATTTGGAGTTTTCACATTCGACTGCTTACGTGGCATAGACTTCTCTGGTTCCATACATTTCTGATTGGTTATAAGAGGCCTGAAATAAGATAAATGTGGTGTAATTAAAATGTAATTAATTGTAGTGGTAGACCTCTTTGTGATCCCAATCCAAACTCAATTCACTACATGGCGTAGCCACCAAGGAGCATATTAAACCTTGCAGACAGCAGCTTGATACTGATGAATAAATAATAGCAAGATGAATTTGCTTCATAAAGATTTATTTATGTTTTTTTTGCTGACAAATTACTGCATAAATGAACAGATCGGCCGTGGCAGTGCCAGAATTTGTCAACAAGCAGTGCTGCTTTCAAGAATGCTCTCATAAGGAAAAACAAGCAAGTACAGCGACCCAAAGTGCAGGGAAACCTCCGCCATGTTTGTTTACAAAATGTACGAGTGTGTCTGCCAGGCTGCCAAGCAGCAAGAGGAACGAGGAGGCTAGCAAGGGATGTGGTAAAAGGCACAAATAATTCACTCACTACAATCAATAGCATTCTTACTTAAAGAAGATGTAATATGCTTTTGTGTGCTATGTAATTATAATCTATGACACCCATGGATTATTATGTTATAATCTGGACATTTTAAATCACAATCTTAAAGATCCCATGACATGGCACTTTTTGATGCTTTTATATGGTGCCTTAATTGTTCCCTAATACTACTATGTACATGAATCCTTCAAAATCAAGCCTCAGTGCATTGGAGAGCCTCATCAAGACAGTTCTATTCATAACTATGTCTCTGAAACGCTTTATTCTGGGCATTGTTGCTTGAATGCAAATGAGGAGGACAGAGACAGGCCAGTGCAGCGGGTGGGTTGTGGCCAAATACGCCGCTGTTTCCTGGTTTAGCGGTGCGCTGGCCCCATTTCCGTGTTTTAAGCATGGAAGAAAATATAAGACGCGTTCCATTAAAAAAAAACACAGTTTCAGAGGTTCGAAGGTTCTGGAAACACTCTCACGTGTCTCCCGGCAAATAAAAAAACACCGCATCTCGCATTTCGTAGCTGGTTTGTGGTCCAAATTCTCTGGGCGGGATTTCCAAAGACGCTAGATAGACATCCAAACGGGGATGGAAATTCATTTGCATTTTCCCCGAGTGTGATGTCAGAAAATTCCTTTGTTCAGAATCACCCGTTTGGTGTCTTTTTTTCAAAAGCAGAAAAGGATCGCATTTGCTCAGTTTACACATTTCGCAACTTTTAGCCATGGAAGGGGGGGGGGGGCCACATTAACGTTCAAAAACCTCAGAAAGTGAAAATTTCATGCCATGGGACCTTTAACCTAAAATGACTTAATAAAATATACTAAAAATATAATAAAAGTCAGCTGACTTCCATGAAAACCCAATAGGAGCAAATTTCTGCCCCTTTACAGAACAAAATACCCCAATGCTGTCAGCCTAAGCACATCGCACTAGCAAACAGCCAATTGTTTTTTTGGGTTTTTTTTTACATCGCCAAATGCTACATGTATCACATATTAAGAAAATAGCATCACATGTTTCAATTGCATTTTAGCCTTGATGTTTCATAGCTTACAATAACATATTATGCAACCAAATGTAATTCTGCCCAATTTAAGGACATACAAAACACCAGGAGGGGTTTGAACATCAATGTGAAAACACAACTATCACATGTTAAAAGCTCTAAACGTTCAATTTTGTATAAAAGAAAATGTAAATATGGATAGATTTTCACAGATTGTAATGTTTACAATGTTTTTCAAGGATGCCATCTCTCTCATTGAAAATGCATTGAACCCAATGTATGGAAAGGACTTCAGAAACTCGAAGGGTTTATATGTTATTAACCTATAGGTCTAGTCTGTTTACAGTCACAGCAGGCTATGGTCAACAACATTCAACAACAACAAAAACCTTTCAAATCACCCACCACCCGAACACGATCCCATTTGGTCTTCTGCAGCTTTTTGTACTGTACATCGTGATCCCCATTGATAGAGCCAACTAGTGTTAGAAGAAGCTGAACACTCCCCGCCAGCTCTAGTCCTTCCATCTGCTCCACTAAAAAGCCTTTCCTGGATCTCTGACACAGATTTCCCCAAACCCACTTCTTTTTAACGCTCATCAAAATCCGACAAATTAAACCTGAAGGCAACTTGCGAAGGTCAGGCCAGAAATCATCGACAAATTGAAGCATTTAACCAAACTGCGAGGCACGATTTCTGTTCGGGGGGCAAATGAAATGGGCGGGATTTTGAAGTAGCAACTAAAAAAAAAAAAAAGGAAATACATTTTAAGGAGTGACAGATCGCAGTTTCTCCATTAAGACCAGTCTTGAAGCGCCGCACAGAGAACAGAGCGCGACAGCTCATTAACTCCCATCATGCCTTGTGTTGGGGCGTGCATTTGGGTTAGACGCCCGAGCCGAAGCGAGGAGAGGAGAGGAGAGGATGGCGGGGTAGTGACTCTAGTGAGGAGTTATTTTGTGATGTGCGCCGTCTGACTGATGTAATAACAGAGGCGGAGAGCACGGAACATGAAAAGACAGAGGCATCATTATTTCCAACTCCGAACCTGGAAGAGCGGGGTAATTTGGACGCTATCCGGCTTCCAAACAAAGACGAGAGATGGTGGAGGGCTGCTCTTGAGGCAAACGGGGAGAGGGGCGGAGTGGAAGATGACAAAGTGCAGAAGAGAGGGGAGAGGGTGGGCTGGTGATAGAGAAAGACGCATAAGAACAAGAACTAAGACGACATTTCAGCACAATACACATATGAAGTAAGGTTGTAATGCTAGAAGAATCATGAGCTGGTGTTCATACTTTGCACTTGATGTCATCAACATTCCCTGGAAGGTAGGGATGGGAATTGATAAGATTTTAACGATTCCGATTCCATTATCGATACTGCTTAACGATTCGAATCTTTATCGATTCTCTTATCGATTCTAATTTGGGGAAAAATAGGAGAACAAACTGTTTGATTAGCACCAAGATTAGCACTAGTCCTGGTCTAGTCCTGCTCTAGTCCTGGTTTAGTCCTGCTCTAGTCCTGGTTTAGTCCTGCTCTAGTCCTGGTTTAGTCCTGCTCTAGTCCTAGTTTAGTCCTGGTTTAGTCCTGGTCTAGTCCTGGTCTAGTCCTGGTTTAGTCCTGCTCTAGTCCTGGTTTAGTCCTGGTCTAGTCCTGGTCTAGTCCTGGTTTAGTCCTGGTTTAGTCCTGCTCTAGTCCTGGTTTAGTCCCGGTCTAGTCCTGGTTTAGTCCTTGTTTAGTCCTGGTCTAGTCCTGGTCTAGTCCAGGTTTAGTCCTGGTCTAGTCCTGGTCTAGTCCTTGTTTAGTCCTGGTCTAGTCCTGGTCTAGTCCAGGTTTAGTCCTGGTCTAGTCCTGGCCTAGTCCTGCTCTAGTCCTGGTTTAGTCCTGCTCTAGTCCTGGTTTAGTCCTGCTCTAGTCCTGGTTTAGTCCTGGTCTAGTCCTGGTCTAGTCCTGGTTTAGTCCCGGTCTAGTCCTGGTCTAGTCCTGGTTTAGTCCTTGTTTAGTCCTGGTCTAGTCCTGGTCTAGTCCAGGTTTAGTCCTGGTCTAGTCCTGGTCTAGTCCTGGTTTAGTCCTGGTTTAGTCCTGGTTTAGTCCTGGTCTAGTCCTGGTCTAGTCCTGGTCTAGTCCTTATTTAGTCCTGGTCTAGTCCTGGTCTAGTCCTGGTCTAGTCCTGGTTTAGTCCTGGTCTAGTCTTGGTCTAGTCCTGGTTTAGTCCTGGTCTAGTCCTGGTCTAGTCTTGGTCTAGTCCTTGTTTATTCCTGGTCTAGTCCTGGTCTAGTCCTGCTTTAGTTCTGTTCTAGTCCTGGTTTAGTCCCGGTTTGGCGCACAGCCGTTGCTTTCACCTAATATCTCCTTTTGATGCAGAAATAATATGATAATAATGTGACTCACCCCGTGTCGCTCTGTTGTCTCCACGTGTATTTTGCGTATTCGCTTATATCCCGGACTTTCTGCTGCTAAATATCCGACCGCACTTTGTACACGAGCTCCGGATAAACAGACCTGTCCCGAACCTGTCCCCAACGTCTCCCGAACGTGTCACGTGTCCAAGTGGAAGTTAAAAGTCAATTTTCACAAACGTTCTTCTTGTCATGCGAAAATAGTATATAAACTCTGTATCAGTGAAGCGGCGAAGCACGTATCAATCCCACCACTTTTGTGCGTAATTCGTGCTGGCTGGAATCGTTAAGAGAATCGTTAGATAAACTTTATCGATTCCGTGGAATTGAAACACACGGAACCAGTTCTCAACAGGAACCGGTTCTCGATTCCCATCCCTATTCCCTGGGGGTGTGCTGCTAACCAGAGGCACTACTCTGTCTGAAGCTGTGTTGCACTTTAATCTGAGCTGTATTTGAACACAGTCTGACCATAAAGAACTGACTTATCTGAGCAGATGAGCTGATTTGTGCCGTTAAACAAGTCCCTCTCAAATAACATTACAGTCACAAGCTAGCTAGCATTAGCCAACAGTTTTTCAGTTAGTCGCTCACATCTTTCCTTTGAATAAACAGGACCATGAACACTCATATTGATCACAGGCTCCAACTTGCGACATCCATCCACAGTTTTGCTGTCACAATAAAGCTAACAACAACTAGCATGCTAACGCAAACGTCCTGATTCTTGGACAATAAACCACAATAATTAGATGCTGATAACATACAGCAGACTTATTTTGACCTTATACCACATATATCTGTACTGAGACAAGACAAAGTTTGGTGTGGAAAAATCAGGTACAGGACCGTTGTGATTAGGCTCTAGGATACTGGAAGTGTGTGTTTGTGAGAGCTTTTTGTTTGTTTGTTTGTTTGTTTGTTTTTGCGTGTGTGTGAACTAGTTTTGTTGTGCTTTTGGCAGAACATGCATTCTTTAATTGACTCACAGGATCAAATGTTTGGATTCTGTGTGCCTGGTGTAGCCTGAGTTATGAATAAAAGCATTAGCAAAGCAGGCATGAACACAGTGATGACAAAAAATGGTGTTCAACAAAACACGCCACAGATCAAATTGGCCAAAAGGGCAACATGTTTCTAACAGGAAGTAGCTTGGAGCACCATCACAGTTTCCCTTGTTTAAACAATTTCCCTGGTGGATCTATAAAGTTTGTCTAAGTCTATCACACTACTTCGCCTCCTTCATGCTCCTGTAGTTAAAGGAACTGTTTGTGTCCTGCAGTCTAACTGGTTTAAAAAGTAAATACAATCACTACTGAACCTGGGCTGCCAGAGCCTTAAAGCCCCAGTGTGTAGGATTCGTGGCGCATAGGTGGATGGTGCTATTGCACTTTCTGTTTTAGCTACGGCAGACCTCGAGGGACCCGTGCACGAGCCGCGCGCCGCTACTGTATAAATAAAACGCGGTCCCGTTTTTTTGTTTTTTTTTTTCTTATGAAAACACACATTCCCGATCATGTACCATGACACTCTACACATCAAATGAAACCTTACAGTCTCCTCTTTTTGACGATGCAATTCATTTCCCTGCACAGCAATCACTCCCCGAGCACATGGGGCTACCTTAGCTTACCTTAGAATGCTTTGCACAGGTCAAACTCTGTATTTCACCATAGACTTGCTCTCAATTTGTCCGTAAGGATCCAGCGAATAAAATCCAGTAAAACAATTTAGTCCAAAACACGTGTTAGATCCATTACAACGTCTGAACCGGCAGCATGCTTGTCGTTGTTTACCCAAAACCACGAGCCTTGCCGAAGGCGAAGGCGGAGCCCAAATGTCCTTCTGTGGCTCTCGTATTCAAAATGGCTGCCTCTGCATGGGGAAGATCCCCCTTTTATGTGACTATATCTAAGTCCAAAAGAATACTTTGATTTCATGATGGAAGTGAAAAGGCTTGGAAAACAATGTATTTTTGAATGGGTATCTTCAATTTCAGTAATTAACGGGTAAAAATCTTACACACTGTCCCTTTAACCTTCATAAGCAGGACACATAACTTTTTTTTCTCATTCTCCATAACCTTTAGAATCCAGTCACTGTGCTGCAGAGGCTGCACTAGCACTGAATAATAATTGGCTGCAGTTGGTGGGGTTAAGATAGTGAGGTTCCAATGAAATAGTAAAAATAGTAATTTTAGGCTTAAATCAACTGGATTTGAGTGTTGAACCCAAAGAGAGAATCATGGGAGGCTCGTTCTGCTGTCAGGTTGGATAATTGCCTTGAGAACCAAAACACCAAATTAAAACAGACAATGTGGCCATCATGTCCAATTATTAATATTTTTAATCAAGAATTACAATTGACTCATCTATGTCTCAGGATGTGAGAAAATTTAGGAAATTTTATATCTAAATCTTACTAAACTGATTGTGTGTATTTTACACATAGCACAATGTCCCAACAGCAGCTGTCTCACAGGCCTTCACCAAATGTTGCTTATATGACCAACAGAAACGGTTCAAAAAACAGTGACACAGTAATCTGTCAATAAAAAACAGAAACGCAGTGTTCACATAAGGCCCACATGTGTTTGGCATTCTAATCACACACTAAACAAAGCCTGTACAGTCCCTTCAATAAACCTTTTACAAATATTTACCATTAAGTCCCATCAGGCAGTCCAGTGTCACATGCACTTTACAGAGCGCCCTTGTGTTCAGATGTCGCTGGGCCTGTGTTTGTGGCACAGATAAAACCCTGTGCGGTGAATGCTAACACATTTGGATCCCTCTACCCCGCCACTCGGCTGTCCCGCTGCGCCTAGCTGTGGATGCTAACGCCGAGACGCAGATTGTGTAGATTGTTTTTGTGCAGCAGAATGGAAAGAGCTCGGAGCAGAGCGTTTGATTCGCTCCACTCTTTTACAGGCCTCTATTAGATTGTGTTTTGTGGCATTACGCTGCGCTGCAGATGGGCACTGTGGATATGGCTGTATTAAAACTCTCTGATCACCTGTGAAGTTTGGCGGCGTTTGTCCTTTGTTTCATTATGGTTTGGCATACGTGAGGTGGGCCAAAAACGTTTGGCAGCCGCAGCTCTGACCGATAACACCAGGTGACTAAACACATTTACTCCACTCGTTTACAAATGGACCCCACACAAGGGCGCACTGACTCATTCTCTAAGTAATTATCGGCACTGGGGTTCGTTTTGCACAAAAAAGAGTTTGACTAAATGTGATGAGCAGTATTATGGATAACTGCCTGCTCTCTTATGTATGCAGCCTGCAGGGGGAGCATTAACCCTCCGGTCGTGTTCGCCTCCAGCCCCCTACTTTAGTGTTCCCGGTCAAAATTGACCGGTCTGTTTTAACTGCTCTTAAATTAGCACACTTTTTTTTTTTCAACACCAATTTTTTTATTAAACATTTTTTAGTTGAGAACAATGTTTCAAAGTAGTGTCTAACAACAATTTATAGAAGTAAACATTAAATAACATCAGTTAAAATACAATTAGGCACTGAAAACGAACTACAAAATGAACATATAATACAAAAAATAAATGGAAAACCAAACACCAAACTCAACAGGGTGTGTGTGTGTGTGTGTGTGTGTGTGTGTGTGTGTGTGTGTGTGTGTGTGTGTGTGTGTGTGTGTGTGTGTGTGTGTGTGTGTATTCATGCACATGAGTGGCATGTGACACTCAGGTCAGAGTGAGCCTTGCAAACATAAGCATGACATTTGCAGCATGTCAGGCTCGTTTTGATGTCTCTAGAGGCACAGAGGCCACAACGCTTCCTTTTCTGCCCATGTCCTTGTTGGGGGAGCGCAGCCGGGGCTGGAGCTTGCATGCTCCTAACCAGACTGGTGGAGGCTGGTGTGCGGGGAATGTGCTGGTGTCGCTGTATAAGAGGAGTCACCAAAGCGAGGAAAAGTCTCCTCTTGAAACTTTTCCCCTGATTACAGGTTGGGTTGATTGCTGTCCACACCACATACGCGTTGAAAGCTGCCACAGGCCAGCGAGCCGTCATCCGCTTACAGGTGTATGTACCAGTAAGCTCCAAGAAAGGAACAATAAATAATAAGAGATTAGGAACAATATTCAATCTGTCATACACAAAATGCTATGATTCACCTAGATAAAAATAAAATAAAATGCATGATGAGACTTTACATTACCTTATCAAGGCAGTCAATGCCTCCCTTGTTCTTGTTGTAGTCCTGGATCATCAGGGGCTTCCTGTCCTCTGTGGTGCTGACAGCGGCGTCTTTGGTTACTGTGCTCATCAGGATGACATTTCTGTTCTTCTTGGGAACGTATGACACAAGAGTGTGAGTGTCAGTGAATGCAAACTGTGATGAGAGTGCCTGTCTTCCTCTGGTCGATACCAGCGCAGGGGGACGTTCGGGCTTGTTCTTCCTCACTGTCCCTACCATGGTGAGCTTTCTTCTCAGTAGCTCCTGACCAAGAGCATGTGATGTGAAGAAGTTGTCACATGTGGTATTATGCTCTTGGAAACCGGTTGTCATGTCCAGCACAACACGCATACCCTGGTTTGTATGTGTGTGTATGTGTGTGTGTGTGTGTGAGAGAGTGAGTGAGTGTGTGTGTGAGTGTGTGTGTGTGAGAGAGTGAGTGAGTGTGTGTGTGAGAGAGAGTGAGTGAGTGTGTGTGAGAGAGTGAGTGAGTGTGTGAGTGTGTGTGAGAGAGAGTGAGAGAGCTGGGGCAGTGTGTATGGGGATGTTTTCTGTATGTTGAATGAATTTACTCTGGATACCCATTCATTTCCTATGGCGGTCATTTTTGACCGGGAACACCACAGGTGTAACAAGGTTGATTAAAACACTCAAAATTGAACGAAATAGGTGATCATCACTTTTATATGTTCAAGTCCACAGTGTGGAGGATATCATAAGGTCTTGAGGTAATCAGATGAAAAACATAATATTTATTAATATTATAAGTTGTAAAACGGTCAGATTTGACCCGAACACGACAGGAGGGTTAAATGTTGAACCCCCCTTAGATTTTCTGAGTGCGGCAGCTATGATACCAGGGGGTTGTTAATGAGAAATGACTCCAGACCTGAGTGGATGTCAGTCACACGTGCCAGTCAAAAGAGATCACCACTAAACTTTTATGCTAATTAGAGTAAAAATGGGTGTGCATGTATGAATATGAGCTCCAAGTACAAAAGATATATTTGAAGAATATAACTGGAGAGAGAGACATGTCCGTCTTTTTAAAGGCAAATTAACGTTATTTTACAATCTGAGCCTTCTTTCGGTAATAAAACAAGTCGTTTGACTCACCCATATCACGTTCGTGTCATTTGGAGCTGTTTGAAGAAAGTTATGTTGAGCCGTTCTGTTCTACTAATGATCCCGTATCCGTTAACATGGTGCTGTATCATATGCTCGGGGCATTACTTTGCGGTGTCCAAATAACACAAACTTTAGCACTTTTCAAATCATAGAAGCCCGATGTCTTGATGTAAGATTTCGTTTGAAGCAAAAGTGGCCTGTAATCCAAGATTTATCCATAGTTTTCAGCTTTGCGTTTCATGTTTGGGTCCCGGGAGCAGTCCGCGCATGCGCGGACTGCTCCCGGGACCCAAACATGAAACGCAAAGCTGAAAACTATGGATAAATCTCGGATTACAGGCCACTTTTGCTTCAAACGAAATCTTACATTAAGACATCGGGCTTCTATGATTTGAAAAGTGCTAAAGTTTGTGTTATTTGGAGACCGCAAAGTAATGCCCCGAATACAAATGCTAACGGATACGCTACAACATAACTTTCTTCAAACAGCTCCAAATGACACGAACGTGATATGGGTGAGTCAAACGACTTGTTTTATTACCGAAAGAAGGCTCAGATTGTAAAATAACGTTACTTTTCCTTTAAGTAAAACACAAATAAAGGCCCACACAGAGGACTTCTATGAGCTCATCCAAGCAGATTTAATCAGTTCTTAGAAGCGAAGCAAGGCTGGGCCTGGTTAGTATTTGGTTGCGTCCCATTACTCTGTCTTACCCCTTCCCCTACTCCTTTATCTACGTCTTTGTCTTGCCCCTTGATAACGAGCTAAGAGGACTCAGGGTACGAATGTTCCCCTAAGAAATGTGACACCACTCGATTACCGCTTGCGTCATCATCCCTTGCCTCTACCTGCCTGCTGCGTCTACAGAGGCGACAACAATTGACGCAAACAAATGTAAACAAATGTCAAGGATTATCGGGTACCTCAGCTCGACAAAAAAATTAGCTTGTTTATACATGAAAGTTCGATGAAAACGATAACGTCGGGTAAACAGACATCACTACAATTAAAACCGCAACAACAGTTCACTAAAAGTAACGTAGAAGTTAAACATAAGCGTCATAATTGTAAACCTGCTAAACTGTTAATCGATAATTACAACTGCTGAAAATACATTTATGAGACTCCTTGGCTGGTTGATGTGACGCCGCCATCCTGATCCCAAAACCTGCCTGAGCTTGTAGGTGTACCTTACTTCGTTTCAAGGGGTATGTAGCCCGAGGTCGTGGCCCGAGCCATTGATCAAAATTAAAATCGGGACACCCCTCACATGAACGAGCAAAACCAAGGGGTAGGGGTAAGACAGAGAAATGGGACGCAGCCTTTGTCTTTGTATCCGTAGGCACGACACTTCACCTTGATTTCCTAGGAGTCTGAGAGAGAGATACTTATATTGATTCAGACGGTTGCAGTTGTTGTTCCCGCAACATTTCCACTGTGCGTCTCATTGGCCTTTGTGTCTCAGTCAAAGTGAAGTTCAGCAGGAGGACTGGTCAGGTTTGGGTCAGCAGATCCTGTGGAAGAGCCAAAAGAGTCTAGTGTGTGTGTGAGTGATTGGTGGTCGTCAGAGGGGACACTTATGCCAACTGGCAGCCTCACTTCCATCAGTCTCCTCTAGGGCAGTTGTAGTTGTATCTTACCACCACCAAGTATGGCGAAAACGAATAACTGTAGAGCAGGGGTGTCAAACTCATTTTGGTCCAGGGGCCGTATCCAACCTACTTTGATCCCAAAGGGGCCGGATCAGAAAACTCATGGCAAATATACCCCAAAAATAGCAATAAGTCCAAATATTTGTGCAGAGAAACGCAAATCTATTACAGAAGTCTTTTTTATTTGATGAACTCTTTCGTTTACAAAATATTATGAACAATCTGAAACTTTAAGAAAAATTCAATATCAACACAAGCATACAGGTTTCTTATCTATTTTTCTCGGCGTCCACTTTTCTCATTCTTGACATTTTGCTGATGAGGGTGTCACGGTCAACAGTCAAAACGATGGTCCTTTAAGAGCGTTTGGAAAGAGGCGAGTCTTCATTTGTGCTGCTCTGGTGGGAGGGGCCACGCACAGAGGCGCTGGAGACGCTGCTATGCTAAACTGCGCAGAAAATTACCAATATTTTAATAGAAAATTAAAATATAATTAAAATATTTTAATAGAAAATCAGCCGATGGCCAGATTAAAGATCCAGATCCGGCCCTATCTGGC
This sequence comes from Paratrypauchen microcephalus, assembly GCA_036785185.1. Lineage (NCBI taxonomy): Eukaryota > Metazoa > Chordata > Actinopteri > Gobiiformes > Gobiidae > Paratrypauchen > Paratrypauchen microcephalus. The sequence continues at coordinate 923,892 of JAVJIX010000106.1, read as the reverse complement.
CCCCGGGCCACATGTTTGACACCCCTGCTGTAGAACATTTAGGGTGAAAGGCGCTATATAAATCCAATGGATAATTAAATGATCCATTTAAAACTAATATGACTATAGAGAGAAAAGCAATTCAACTATAAAACCAATTTATAAAACCTCAACCTAACACGCACCTTGGAATGTCTTTATTTAAAGCACACTTACATTGAGACAAACACATAATAATTGGTTTTGTATTATTGCATACTTCACTTTCAATTGCATGTCAGCCTTGGTGTTTCTTAGCTTACAATAACACATTATGCAACCAAATGAAATTCTACCCCGATTTAAGGACATACAAAACACCAGGAGGGGTTTGAACATCACTGTGAAAACACAGTGTGCCGAGGCCTGCTCCTAGACAAAGGATGGTGTTCTGAGTGATCCTGTCCTGGACCAGAACCTCCTCAAACCTGGAACCTCCAGAAGGGCCCAAACACAATGCCCCATAGGTTTTCTTTTAGTTTTTGATGAGGGGAGTGTGGGGCATTCATACCTCTGAGCTGCCTGCACTATAATAAAGCTGGGCACTGGGGACGATCATGGACCCACCACCACACACTCCCTCCACTCGTATGCTGAATGTCACTGTATATGACTCTGACAATCTGTCCTGCTCCTCCATCTGCACAGAGAAGCAGATAAAACTCACCAACTCTCCTGGAATATGTGTCTGTCTCCGGGAACCTCCTCCCTGCTCTGTAGAGACTGTGCTGTGAATAATGGTCGGTCTGCTATTGACCAATAACTGTTTCACACTTTGCTTTTCTAGCTTACCCAGCAAATGCCCCAGACTAAAATAGACTGATGATTTGGATTCAGTGTGCTGTCCCTTAGTGGAGAAAGTTGTTTCTGTCTTCAGTTCCTTTTTATTTGGTCCATTTAAAGCTACTATAGTTTCCATATTGTTCCAGAATTGGGACGATGAGTGACAGTGACATGACACAAACCAGGAGTGTGTCACAGTGTGTTCCAGAGTGAAGTGGAGCATATGCACTAACCAGCAAAAGTAACTTAAGTTTAAAGCCAAACTGAATATCGCAATGAACCAGCTCTTTCAAGACCGAAGGTATTTATAGTAGGGTTGTCAGTTTAACATGTAAATAAGATTGATTAATTAATTGCACTGCAAAATAACGTGTTATAAAAATTAACGCAATTAAATGCGCGCATTTTAAATTTGGCAAGCAATCCGCTGCCAGGGCCTTTGAACGGCAAGTTTATTTGGCAGCACGGTGGCTGAGTGGGTAGCACTCATGCTTCACAGCAAGAAGGTTCCGGGTTCGATCCCCGGGTCGCCCAGGCCTTTCTGTGTGTGTTCTGTGTGGAGTTTGCATGCATGGTCTGGGTTCGATCCCCGGGTCGCCCGAGCCTTTCTGTGTGGAGTTTGCATGTTTCTCCCCGTGTCTGGGTGGGTTTCCTCCGGGTACTCCGGTTTCCCCTACCAACCCAAAAAACATGCACCATAGGTACTCCAGCTTTGGTCCTGACCAAGCCGAAGCAAGAAGATCATGGAGATGGTCCCCGGGCGCAGTAATGTGCTGCTCACTGCTCCTGATAACAGGATGGGTTAAATGCAGAACTGGAATTTCCCCACTGTGGGACTAATAAAGGCATAGCTTTCTTTCTTTTCTTTCTTATTTATAAAAAGAACGAAGACGGGACGATCAATAAGAACGCCGTGATTTGGAGCTTTTGTAAAAAAGAATTTTCCGATCACCGAAGCTGCTCCAGACTGACGGATTATTTGAATGATAAACACGTCCAGGCAAGTACCATTGTTACCGATGATAGAGCGAGCGTGAGCGCACTTCAACAAACCACCAAACCACACTCGCAGAATTTGGCAAACAAATGAGCAAAGTGACCACAGAAAAACTGACAAACTCGCAAAGTGGGTTGTCTCTCAATCTCTCTCTCTCTCAATCTCTCTCTAAAATGTGATTAATTAGATTAATTAATTACAATTCCTGTAATTAATGAGATTTTTTTTTTTTAAATCGCCGGACAGCACTAATTTATAGGACATATAACATAAAAAGTATAGATTTTTGTGTCATCTGTGAATCCCTGCAGAGTGCTGTTGTGATTTTGGGCTCTACAGAAATAAAGTGAAATTGTGAAATTGTGTATCGTAATGCAGCGTACTGAGGTGCCATCCTGGAGTTGGACAACCGAACCCACAGACCTCCACCAAGACTGATCTCCATTCACAGGGCCCTAAAACTAAACAAACATCAGCAAAAGACTGACAATGTCTTTTTTTTTTTCAATGTATTGTTACAAAAGTTGATGCTTAAGACAAGTCCAAACCTTTTCCTAACCTTAAAGGAAAAGTAACGTTTTTTTACAATCTGAGCCTTCTTTCGGCAATAAAACAAGTAGTTTTACTCACCCGTAGCAGTTTGGTGTCAATTGGAGTGGTATCGCAGAAGTTATGTTGGAGCCGTTCTGGTCTACTAATGATCCCGTATCCCTTAACATGGTGCTCGTATCATATGCTCGGGGCATTACTTTGCGCTCTCCAAATAACACAAACTTTAGCACTTTTCAAATCATAGAAGATCACTGTGTCAGGGTAGACTTTCAGTGGATTCCAAAACGGCCTGAAACCCGATATCCAGCTATAGTTTCATTTGATGACGTCATCAGAGAGGACAGTGCGCATGCGTGAACTCAGCTGTTTTGTAAACACCGCTAGTCCGAAAGAAGCTAACACCGCTCTGAACTTTACTTTTCTGTTGCGATATCGGGTTTCAGGCCATTTTGGAATCTACTAAAAGTCTACCCTGACACAGCGATCTTCTGTGATTTGAAAAGTGCTAAAGTTTGTGTTATTTGGACACCGCAAATCAGTGCCCCGAGCACTCACGCTAACGGATACGGGATCACTAGTAGAACAGAACGGCTCAACATAAGTTCTGCGATACTGCTCCAATTGACACCAAACTGCTATGGGTGAGTAAAACTACTTGTTTTATTGCCGAAAGAAGGCTCAGATTGTAAAAAAATGTTAATTTTCCTTTAACCATTACAGACTTGAGTTTATGGCAAAACATTCATGGACAAACCACATAAAAAGCATTTGTATTCATGCAATTGTAGACTGCATGTTCACAGTTAATTATACATTTTAATCCGCTAATTTCCCAAAGCAAGCAGAGCAGAGCACAGACAACATAAAGTGAATTTCTGGTGAAATTTAGAAGTATTTCGGAGATTAAAAATATAATAGTTGAAGTGCTAAAATAATTGAGAAAATGAAATGAGCTTTATCGCCATTAAACTTATTCCACATTTAATAGCGAACGAAACCATTACCAGTTAAAAAGTCTAATGAAATTGCATATAAAGAATAAACTAATGACAATGTAGGGACATGTGGGTGAAGCTCTGCAGCCAGGTCCCATGGCATGAAATGTTCACTTTCTGAGGTTTTTGAACGTTAATGTGAGCTCCCCTACCCTGTTTAGGGTCCTTCCCATGGCTAAAAGTTGCAAAATGTGTAAACTGAACATTTGCGATCCTTTTCCGCATTTGAAAAAAAGACGGCTGATTCTGAACAAGGGAACTTTCTGACATCACACTCGCGGAAAGGTATCCACCCCCCGTCTGGATGTCTACCCACCGTCTCTGGAAATCACGCCTAGAGAATTTGGACCGCAAACGAGCTACGAAATGCGAGATGCGTTTTTTTATTTGCCTGGAGACACGTGAGAGTGTTTCCAGGCTCGGATGTCCTTTATCCGAGCCTCCGAACCTCTGAAACAGCAGTTGTTTAATTTTATTTTCTATGGAAATGTGTTTTTTTTTAACGGAAAGCGCCTCATATCTTCCTCTGCTCTTAAAAACGCGGAAGTAGGGCCAGCTCACATCGCACCGCTAATCCAGGAAACAGCGGCATATTTGGCCACAACCCACCCACTGCACTGGCCTGTCTCTGTCCTCCTCATTTGCATTCAAGCAACAAAGCTCAGAATAAAGCGTTTCAGAGGCATATTTATGACTCTGACTGTCTTCATGAGGCTATCTAATGCACTGAGGCTTGATTTTGAAGAATTCATTTACAGTATTAGGGAACCATTAAGGCGCCATATAAAAGCATCAAGAAGTACCATGTCAGGGGATCTTTAAGGTGTTCAATAGTCTCTGTGCTTCTGACTAGAGGTAAGATCTTAAGCCCGAGCCCGAGCCCGATCTGACCCGACCCGAAATTCGGGTCGGGTTCGGGCCTAAAATGTCAATCATTGCTTCGGGTCGGGCTCGGGCCGGGCTTCTCTCTCGCTGACTTTTTTAAAAATAAATATATGTTTATAAAAATGTATAATAAAACGATGTGTGGATACTAAACTAAGGAATACTTGTTTCAAAATAAATAATTTGGATAAAACAGAGAAGGCGCTGTAAGGTAATTGCTATTTAACTATTAAACAGGAGCCGCTCTTAATAATCTTCCCCTCCGCAAGTCCGCATCTATTTTGACCTGGTATCCCCAATATGGAGGAGCAAGAAGTTAAGGATAAACTAAAGACAGGAGAACTGAAAAGACAAACACGCACCGGTAAGAGTGAGGTGTGGAAGAGCTTCAAATTGATTGTTGAAAATGCTACAGAAACTTGCGTTGGCTTCGCTGAATGTAGTCAATGTGGCGCTTTGCTTTCATACGAGAGCAAAAAGACTGGCACCTCGACTTTCCCTCTAAGCTGTGCGCCTGTGCAGTTGCGCACTGCTCACACATTCTCAGCGCACAAGAAAACCTCTGCAGCGCAGGGATGAAAGAGTTCCGCTTTTTTTTCAGCCGCGGGGTCATCTGAATACGGGGGAATCGTCCAGTATTCAGAAACAAAAGTATGTGTCTCGTATTAAACTTCCACCGGTGTAAGCCACGAGCACGCGCAAGCCGCGAGCACGCGCAGCTCTTTCCGCGTGTAGCGGGGGGGGGGGGGCATGTCGGATGTCGCGCACAGGAGTCCAAGGAGCGCTCAGGGAGTTAGTGTGTTTGCTCAGACACATAAAACATTAGGGGGAACATTCGACGCTGAGCAGGCATTTAAACAGCTGTACTAGCAAAACTGATGATCGTCAAACATCTATATTATCATTTGTTTCAAAAAACGCCCCTCACAAATAAAATATGAAATTTCGGGTTTGCTTCGGGCTCGGGCCTGCAAATCAAGTTAATTGGTCGGGCTCGGGCCGGGCCGGGCTTTAATACCCGCGGGCCGAGTCGGGTCGGGCTGGATTTTTTAGGCCCGATCTTACCTCTACTTCTGACTCTGTGCTTCTGAACTGAGCAGACCATGTTCCAGATGTTTCAATGTTTTGGTACGAGACTGCTCTTAAAGAATGATCCTATACTTTATGCAAACCAAGTTGGACTTAAGGAGAGAGAAGGACAAAGGTTTGACACGTTGTCAACAAAGAAAGGGTGGCTACTTTGAGGATCTGAACATATAATATAAAAAAAATATATATATATATATTTTGCTGACTTATTTAACATCTACAAAATTCCATAAATCTTCCTTCATACAGTATTTCTTGATGTCTGCTGTGTGTATCTATATTATAGAAAGACACTGACTAAGAGGGTTTGTACAAACTTTGGACTGGCAGAGTACTCATCAGGCTGTCCTAATGTGGCTTCACTTCAGCTTTATCTAAGTAAAATGTAGTAAAATCTCATATTCACAGCTCTTTTACATTCTAAGCATCTAATTGATTAATCAAAAGTATAGATTAGATCGCTGGAACCAAAATACCAAAATAATCATGACTTGTAGGCCTACTTTCTGGTGTAACTAATTCAGATTTGGAGTAAAGAAAAGACGAAGATTAGAATATCTTTTTGCATATTTAAATTTATTTATTTGAGCAAAATGGCGGCACGGTGGCAAAATAGTTAGTGCTCTCGCCTTACAACAAGAAGGTTCTGCGTTTGATTCTGGGGCGCGGCCTTTTTGTGTGAAGCATGTTCTTACTGTTCACGTGTAAACACATGGGTGTCCCCTGAAAAAGAGATTCTTAATGTCAGTGGGACTATCATGGACAAATAAAGGTCAAATAAATACAATTTTAAAATGTGTGCTCTTGAGGTTAAAATACATTTATTGTGTACTGCCTGCATTTAATTAGAAAGTGTTTTATTCTCTAATAATCAGGAAATGCAGCATGTTAGCTTTGCCGTAATGTCAAACTCCATTTTTAAAGTGGTAACATCCTCTTATAGACACATCATGGTGAATAATCAGGATGCTTGGAATGCATAAGGTAAGTGAGGAATAACTTTGGACAACTCAAACCATTTAAAATGAACTAGTTCTGTTTTTCAAGATTTTAAGTCATTAAAATCAGTTAAAAAGTTTCATAGTGTGAGACTTCAACACTAGACAGCACCATACAGACTCGTGATATTCCCAGTGTCATTCCTGCTCCGTTACATGTGCCTGTAGGCAGTGACGTTCCGGAGGTACAGGATTAAGATTACAGAGCTGCTCCCTGATTGAAGCGCGTCAGCCTCATCTCCGGCTGTGCTCTGTGGAAAACAGCTGCTATTCTGTTACCAGTAACTGGCAAGGCTCATCTAAAGGCTTTCAGCAGTTCATTTTGCTCTGCAATTTTGGTACTCTGCAATCAAATGGGAATCATGATTAGAATGGTCACAAATCACAAAGTAATGTCCCTGTGTGTCAGATGCCCTCCCTGTGTCTCCAAGGAGTCTTATTTTGTGTAAAAGCCGCTAACCCTTTAGTTCAGTCCACTACAAACATGTTCTGAAATATCCTTGTGTGCCAGATGCCCTCCCTGTTTCTCCACCGTAGTCTCTGTAAGTTTAGACCAGGTCCGTGGGTCGTTTTGCACCGGCACCCTCCCCGGTCCTCAATTTTACGTGCCCAGAATGGAGTCGATATCCACACGCACCTCCCCCGTCCTCAGTTTCGTTTTGAGTGGAATGGGCAAATCCGTGAAAATACTGTCTGACATTAAAACGGTCTGTGGTGCAAAAAGGTTGGAGACGGCTGGTTTAGACCTCTACAAACACGTTTTGAAATGTCCCTTTATGTCCGATGCCTTCTCTTTGTGTCAGATGCCCTCTCTGTGTCTCTGTGATGTCTTATTCTGTATAAAATCTACTATCCCTGTAGTTTAGAGCTCTACAAACATGTCCTGAAATGTCCCTGTGTGTCCAATGTTATATTCTGTGTAAAAGCTGCTAGACTTGTAGTTTGGATCTGTATAAAGATGTGCTGAAATGTATGGGAATCTTGTGTTAGATTAATGACCGAAAGGACGAGATCGTGGATACAAGTCGCCGAAATGAGTTTCCTCCGCAGAGTGGCTGGGCGCTCCCTTAGAGATAGGGTGAGGCGCTCAGTCACACAGGAGGAGCTCGGAGTAGAGCCGCTGCTCCTCCACGTTGAGAGGAGCCAGCTGAGGTGGCTGTTCCAGATGCCTCCTGGATGCCTCCCTCGGGGGGTGTTCCGGGCATGTCCCACCGGGAGGAGGCCCCGGGGAAGACCCAGGACACGCTAGAGGGACTATGTCTCCCGGCTGGCCTGGGAACGCCTTGGGGTCCCCCCGGAGGAGCTGGAGGAAGTGACCGGGGTGAAGGAGGTCAGGGTGTCCCTGCTTAGACTGTTGCCCCTGCAACCCGGCCCCAGATAAGCGGAAGAAAATGGATGGGTGGTGTTAGGTGAATCTAAAATTTAGGTCTTGAGTCCGGATATAGACTTTGTTAGGTCCTGGTTTAGTCCTGGTCTAGTTCAGTTTGATTCCAGCTCTGATTAACTCTGTGTGCATGGCCCTGTAGTTACTTTTTTCTTTTTTTCTGAATAAAAAAATCGAATTAATGAAAATCCCCTACTTGAAAGGCTTTGAAGACCAGAAGTGCACCATGTGTTGTGATAGTGTTTAAAGTCACGTAGATTTAGATTGCTGGTGGGAGTGAATTCAAATTGATTTCAACCAGAAGTCAATGAACCTGTTTCTATTATTGAGTTGTTTTAGGTCTATATTCTGGTTAACAATGGATAAATGTAAAGATCTAAAAATATATGATAAAGATTCAATAGCGGACAGAAGCTGAACATCTCTGTAAACACACTGTATTATTGGAACGAGACATGCTCAAAGCCAAAACCTCCTGTGGGAGTGAAGAGGAGTAGACTTATCTGTTACATACATGGGAGATTTCTGTAGGTTTGACTTCTGTCATTTTTTTCATATACTGTGGGCAGGTTCTGTTGACATAACCTGGAAACCGCCTCTGCTTTAACATCATCTATCCACAAAAGGCTCAATAATTTTATTCTACATGACTTGTGTTTTATGAAATCTGTAAAGATTGACCTACTTTATGCATTCTTTAATTGATTCTGTGAGCATAGTGCAGCCAGTCATGCACACTGTTCTGAACACGGTGACGACAACAACAATGAGGCTGGTCAAACAACTGGACACAAGATAAGATAAGATAAGATAAGATATGCCTTTATTAGTCCCACAGTGGGGAAATTCCAGTGTTGCAATGCACACAAGGGCAACTGGCAGCTTCTTACCCTGAATCTTTTGACTTTGGCCGGTGTGTCTGGTCTGCTCACTTCTTTAGGATGTAGTACAGTGGCCACTGCTTTTTCCCAGTAAAAAAACAAACAAACAAACAAAAAAACATTATGCAGGTTTTTATTCTTCACACAGTCATTTCACACTATCTAATTGATCAGTCTGATCAGGTTTCACTGATACTTCACTGCTGCTTAAATGACACTGACACTGCTGCTTAAATGATGACACTGCTGCTTAAATGACACTGCTGCTTAAATGACACTTAAATGGTGCTGTCACTGCTGCTTAAATGACATTGATACTGCTGCTTAAATGACACTTAAATGGTGCTGTCACTGCTGCTTAAATGACATTGATACTGCTGCTTAAATGGCATTGACACTGCTGCTTAAATGATGACATTGCTGCTTAAATGACATTAACACTGCTGCTTAAATTACACCATTTGAGCTTTATTACGCTACACATTGTGTGTTTTACCTATTTGCTTTATATACAAGTTTACTGTACTTTTGCTACGGGTATACAGCTCTGGAAAAAAAACACTGCAAAATTATCATTTTTTTCTGATTTTACTACTTAAAGTTATGTGTTTGGGCAAAAGGAACATTTTTGTTTGAGTCTATAAACTACTGACAACATTTCCCCCAAATTCCAACTAAAAATATGATCTATTAGAGCATTTATTTGCAGAAAATGACAAATGGTCAAAATAACAAAAAAGATACATGTTTTCAGACCTCAAACAATGCAAAGAAACAAGATCAAATTCATTTTTAAAACAACATAATACTAATGTTTACACTTAAGAAGAGTTCAGAAATCAATATTTGGTGCAATAACCCTTATTTTGAATCACAGCTTTCATGCGTCTTGGCATGCTCTCCACAAGTCTTTCACATTGTTCTTGGGTGACTTTATTCCACTCCTGGTGCAAGAACTGAAGTAGCTCAGCTTTGTGTTTGTGCTGGAATTCAACAGACGCTGGAATGGAATGGCTGTAATACATGTAGAGATGCTGATTTCAGAAAAAAATGCGGTAGTAATGGTGTTTATTGTCTTGTTTATCAGATGTTTTATGTTCACTGTGGGCCTAGGGGGCGCTGCAATTTCAAATCCTGTGTGTGCAACCTGTACATATGGTTTTTGACAGTACAGCTGACTTTGAACTTTGAACTGGGAACAAGGGACGTTCACAGTTGATCCCTTGTAGCACACCGTAGCATCCTTTAACAGCTTCTGCAGTGTACTTGTTCTACACAGTAAAAAAAAAAGTCACATGTTTACAAGATGTTCCTCTGCTATGACGACCAGAAGTAAAAGGCATTATTCTGAGTATGTGAGGGGATTTGATTTGGCACCTAACCCCATTTCTTTGGGTCATGTTGAATTTAAAATTGGGCCATACAGGGCAGTGCATACAAAAGGCTAGTTCACACATCGGTAATGTATTTTTTTTTAAATGGAAACATTGCTCCAAGGTTAAAAAACATCCAAAAACTCCATTACATAAAACACATTTCTTCAACACATTTCTTTAACTTTCTCAGGAGCAGAGGTGCACTGATTTGTAACCTCATGAATTTATAGGTACGAAAAAAAAAAAAAAAAAAAAGAAGATTTCAAGCAACATTTCCCTTTGATTAAAGCGGAGGGAGGGAGGTGACACATTCATTTGTTGGGCTCTATGTCAAGCGCAGTGCTGGATTTAAGATGGTGCAGTTCCATTGAATCAGGCTCATTACCCCTGATACAAATATGGCTTTTACTGAACCAAAGCAGTCGTGGATGTGATGTGCGCTTGGAGCTTTTCACACACGCACACGCTTTATTCCCGAGAAGACTTTATCTGCCGTTAATCTAAGCATTGTATGGGTCTATAAAACAGGGAAAGTAAAGAGTTTATTCTGCGGAGAAGGTGACTTAAAGGGCCTGTATCCAATTTTTCTACCAAATTGTGTCTTCCCCCAGAACAGATATATTGTATAAGGAGCAAATATGTCTGCTGCATGCTGTCTGCATCTTATTTTAGTGTGTGTTATGCTAGTTTTTGCTAGTTTTACCAAGAGAACAAAACTCAGATCTGGACTATGACTGTAAAAAGCTGAAATGTTGAATTAGGATGCTCCAAATGCATAAGAACTATACTCCTAGGACTAGTTGGATATCTTATTTGATATTGTATTTTATATTTTATTACTTATTTTTTCTATTTTATTCCGATATGTACTTATACATTTATTATTATTTTTTATTTTTATAATTATGTCTCATTTGACACCAGTTTTTTTGCTATTCCATCTATTTTTGTTATTTATTATATTTGATTCTTGAGCTACTGTACCCAAATAATTTCTCTTGTGGATCAATAAAGTTTGTCTAAGTCTAAGTCTAAGTCTAAGTAGATCTGTTTTTCATGTTTTTGAGACAATAAAACACAGTGTCTTTATATATAAGACAGTGTCTTTAACTCATTCACTGCCGGCCTGTTTTCAGAATTCTATCCCCCAGAGTGCCACAGGTTTCAGTAGAATTTCACTGATTTTCCAAGACCCACAGAATACTGAGTTCTTTGACTATATAAACATGGGACACATCAAAATAAAGTGTCGACTCTCTTCTTTCACCTGGAAAAAAAATATGTTTCTAACCTTTTCGGTTCTCAAATAACTGATAGTAGAACATAGGGAAGTTTCAGCAAAAACACTGTTTTTTGAGCAAGAAATGGAGAAAACGACCGTTTAGTTCAGAGAAGGATTTCGAGCAGATCAGTGACTTTGACATCAATATTTATTGATTTAGTGACACCTCAAACATCTAAAATAACAGAGAAAGAGATTTTTGATGACAAAGTACATTTTTTATTTACAAATATAAGAATATAAGGCTCTGTGAATTGAAAATTCATTCAAATCAATAGTGCCAAGAGATGTTTACAGGATATAATATCTTTTCCTATAAAATAGAACTTTGTTGAGGCTTTGTCTGAGGCCCAGAGTACAGACCCATAATAAAAACTAATACACACACACACACACACACACACACATATATATGTACATACACACAAGCCCATGCATAAACCTTTACACACACACAGCTACACACGCGCACGCACACGCGCGCACGCACGCACGCACGCACGCACGCACACACACACACACACACACACAACTTCATTCATTACAATTACCATACACTGCTCACTGCTCCAAGTCAGTAAACTTCTTCTTTGGAGCTGTCGTAGTTCTGAGGAGACTCCCTGGTCCGTGCAGCGCACACAGGACACGCCCCCTCCTCGGGCACAGCAGATCTCTGCTCAGACCTCGCTGCTTGATCCGGCTTGTCTCTGCGATCCTCTGATCCAGGATCCTGGGTCCCAAGAGCAATCTGATCGCTCCATAGGCGCTGATCAACAGTTGTCTGCTTTTCCGGGTTCTATGGCCTCGCCATCTTACTACTCTGGCCAATACACCATACACACGCTGCACTCCTCCTTTCTTCCCCGGCTCTGATCGGCTAATAATGATAACAGCATCGCCATCTACAGGTTGAGAGATGTGAATTACACCTCAAAAGTTGCTCCAGGCCGTAACCTAGCAACCCCCGCTGAAAAAAGCAATTGACGTCTATAGACGTCATGGCACTCAACGGTTGGATTCGAGGGGACGTCAATAGACGTCTCCGGCATTGAATGAGTTAAAGAGAGGAGTATAATGCAAAATACACTTTTTGAGCTTCCTACCTTGTTTCTTCATCAAAAACAGAGGTTTTAGATGCTGTAAGAGCCATTTTTGTGTGTTTTCTATACGTTCCGCCATCTTATGAGTTCTATGCGTGTAGGCGGCCATCTTATGAGTTTTCTACATATCTGTTTTCTCATTGGCTTCCTGTCCCGCCCTGAGGTACAGGATTGGTTTCTGATTGGTTCACTTTGATGTCCAGTGGTCCACTTTAATGCTTTATTCTTTGATCTTTTATCCTTGATCTTGTCTGGTATATAACCACCCACAGCACACACCACTCTCAGAGAGGACACAGACACCGAAGAAGGCACAAGACAAGACACACCACATAACACACACACACACGAAGAAAGAGACCACGCTACATAGGTAGTGTGGATAGAAGCCGCGGTCTGGTGGCCAGGAGGTTACCTCGAGTCAAGGGTTGACGGGGTATTAGGACGTCCTGGACCACAAAAGCTACACAGTCTTTTGACCGTCACGTAAGAACGTCACGTGGGACGTCACGTAACAAGGAGGTCACGTGAAACGTCACGTAACAGCAGCAGGTAGCAAGTAAGACGGATTCCCGTTGGGAGCCGAGAAGCGAAGAAGCACAGTCTCCCGAGTGACAGACGGGAAAACGCGACGCTACAAGGCACGTACGGACAGCAAAGAAGAACCAGTAGCACCGTCGACAACGCAACGTAGGTTGAGTCCTGTCGGGAGCCACGGAGTACAAGGAAGCCCGGTCTCCCAGTGACAGGCAGGAGCTCACCGCTATATGACACGCAAAGACGTCAAGAAGGACATCACCACACATACAGAGCCTAACACAACACACATAGGAAAACACACATAGGAAAACCACAAGCCTCAGAAATTCATCTTTCCATTTCCTCTTCATTCACCTTATTTGTACCCGCTCTGTATGACGTTTCACTTTAGTAAAGATAGAAAAGACAAACCTTTGGATTCAAGACTCTTTATTTACTTTACGTGACGCGTCGGAAAGAAACTTCAAGAAACACCGAGGCCGAGGCTAGTGGGGCGCATTGCCGCACTCACAGATGCCATCCATGCATGTTTGAGTATTTTAGCAATTTCGCTCTATTTAGGAGGATCGCTGGTGTCTCTCTCCTCCCTCCTGGACAATGCTGGAAGCAGAGCGTCCAGCATTGTGGGTGACCCGAGCCGCCCCTCACACAGCCTGTTCAGCCTCCTGCCCTCGGGGAGAAGGTACCGGAGTCTCCGGGCCCACTCCACCAGACTGTCAAACAGCTTCATCCACCAGACTGTCAGGAAGCTGAACTCTCACCTTCCCATATTGGCATAAACTGTATTCCATAAAAAGACATATGACTACTGATGCACTGTTGCACATTTACTACTGGAATTTTACTACTGTTGTGCTGCTGTTTACTACTGTTATTGCACTGGAATTACTACTGTTGCACATTTATTTTAATCTTGACCGTATTTTCTGCACTATAAGGCGCATCGGATTATAAGGCGCACCTTCAATGAATGGCCTATTTTAAAACTGTTTTCATATATAGGGCGCACCGCATTATAAGGTGCATATGTAACTTAAATAATAAAAGTAATACTGATACGGATCCATATATAAGGCGCATCGGTTTATAAGGCGCACTGTCGGCTTTTGAGAAAATTGAAGGCTTTTAGGTGCGCCTTATAGTACGGAAAATACGGTACTTTCAATGCACATTCTATTGCACATTACCATTTCACTGCTGCATCTTCCATTGCACATTTTGATGCACACTGCACATTTTTGAACATCTGTAAATAGGTATTTATTTATTCTTTGCACTGCTTTTAGATTTTGTCTTAGATAGTTTTTGTATTTTCTTTATGATTAAACCTTTCGCTTATGACAACAAGACGAGACGATACTTTGCAGTAAGGCGTGCTATGCCTTATCTGCGGTGCTCGCATTAATGAAGTTACTCACCATTCAACTTTGATTTTCTGCTCCACGCGCCTTTTCCTTCAGAAGTTGTTCTTGTAATGTTCCTGTCTGATGCCGTAAAGTGTTTTATATTTATCCTCCACGGCTGTAAACTTTCCTTAGTCTATCACGAGTCGCTCCCTGAGCTCCTGATGCGACGCACAGTGTTTACGCGACTGTCGTGGTTTTAGAGAACGTATTTTGAAAGGGCATCACAAGTTTATTTTGACACCACATGCTTATTTCCTGTCTTATCCCTGCTCCCTATGTCTGGAGATGCTCTGGTGATGCTGAAAAATTAGAACGCCAACCTAATATGGGCGGCAGTAGCTCAGTTGATAGAGTGTTTGTCCACTGATCCAAAGGTTGGCGATTCAAATCCCGCTTTTGACATAAGAAACATCAGTGGTTGAGCGGTCAGATCCACTGACCCACAGGTTGGTTGGTATGATTCCAGCTCCAAGAAGCTCCAGCTTCTTGTTGTAATGCGCTTTGGGTGCCTTGAAGGTGGAAAAGCGCTATATAAAGATGTGGCCATATACCATCTAATATGAGCAGCGTGTAGCGTAATGACGGCAGTTGGATGCATGTATGACACTGCTGGTGTAAACTGTCTGACCGGTTAAGGCTGCAGATGGTGTTGAACCATGGCTCCTCCAAGTTCGGTGGGAACAGTGACAGACACAAGGAGGGAGGGGTGAATGGAGAGAACTGAAGGATCATGACAGTCAGAATGTTCAAGATTCTGAAATGGAAGCAAAGTGAAGCAGACATAACATATTTTCAATGATTTACTGACTACCACATGGACATGCTAATGATTTTATGACATTATAACACAAATTAAACAACAATTTTGAATTTCCAGGGTACACTTTGTAGTTAATCTGCTTCTCTGTAAAGAAGGATGGAAGAAATACAATTTTCTAGCCTCCAAATTGTATTTGAGCATCACAAATAACATAATTTATGATGAAATGTGTAATATATCAGTAGATGAAATGTGTAGAATCCCTCAGCCGTCCAGGTAGAATCCATGGCAAAAAGAGAAATTGACAAATTGAATTTCTCCTTTTGCCACAGTAGATGAAGTGAAAAACTGTGATGGGCTCAACTTTTCTGTAAGGATTTGTCTAGTCAAAATCTGGATTTTTCTTTGGTCAAAAATACTTAGTGTCTAACATAATCTGAAAAAAAAATCTGAAATTAACAAGTAACGTAAAACACAATTGTAAAAGTTTTTAAATGAGGCTCATATCACTCACATGTACCCAAATGTTTTTTATTTGCCAAATTTCCTTTGTGTTTTCATATTTTGTGGTATTTGGAGGATAATCCCAGTTTTCCCATTGAAATTGAGCTCACGTAAATCCAGCCTGGAACACCTAACTTTGCTCTCGTCTAACTCAGTGTTTCTCCAGAGTTTAACTTCTCCTCAACCTTTATCCCTCACTCCAAATACTCCTCCGACCACCCGCCGCACCTCCTCCTCTTTAAATAAGAGCCCCGTCTGCCCGATTTAACCCCGACTGCAGGTGCACAGGCACTTTGGTTTATGCCACGCACCACGTCCTCCCCAGCACCACCTCGGCTTCTCATCCTCCCATCTTCCCCTTTACCCCCTTTACATTCCTCATCCTCTCATCGTCCCCTCTCATCGTCAGCACCAGAGCTGACGAAGCCTCTCGGATGAGCGGCGAAACGTTTTCGACCAAACAAACTTTGTCCAGTTGACAAATTAAATTCTCCTTTTATCATGGATTCTACCTGGACGACTGAGGGACTCTTCACGTATTGTCTTTATATTGTATTTTGTCTTTTTTGCACTGCTTGGCCAGGGAGAAACGGAATTTCGATTCACTGTATGTCGAACACACATGGCAGAACTGACAATAAAGTTGACTTTGACTTTCGATTATCTCTATTTGAACCCTCCTTACACTTCGCTGTAAGATTCTGTGCAAAGCTCCGCCCACAAGCCGACACAAATACACAAAAACATAACACAAAACTGTATACAATAACTTTACAAACCTGAAGTGATGTGGAGTAGTTTCATTAGTTGGATACATGCTACTTTTGCTGTGATAGTGCTCTGAAGGGGGAGTGACTCAATGAGAGCATCAAAAACGAAAAGTGATATTTATAACTACGTTGTTTTCGGCAAATATAGGATTTTCAAAACTATAAAAGGCAACACGGTGAGCAAAATATATTACATGTACAGGGGGTCCTCAGGTTACGACGTTGATCCGTTCTTAAGACGCGTCGTAACCCGAATTTCGTCGTAAGTCGGATTTTGCCTTTGGTCTTCCAACCAAAGCACCAATAACCTTTCCATCTCAATAATTAGACCACTACGCTGCTTGGTTATCGCTGTCGTTTTCATAGGAGCAGATCAGAGCCCACATCAGGTACTTCCGCCCACATTGGGCACGCACACGAGGCCGTCTTCTTCTCCCTACAACCACAACAAAGCGTATTCTTCCGCCGCGCGCCGTTCGCGTTTGTTTACATCTCTTACCACGCTAAACCGCGTAAGACGGAATGACGCGTAATATATGTATATGTTTTAATGGGGGCGCGTTCGTAACCACAAAACGTCGTAAACCGAGACCGTCGTAACCCGAGGACCCCCTGTATAGCAGTTAAAATACACTCTCTTTAAATACCCATTCGTCGAGACAATTTCCTTCTGAACAAATGCAACCGCAAAGGAAGGAAGTGCTTTAAAAGGCTACGATAAATCATAATATTTCATTTTTTCAGCACATATAATTTCCTGCTACCTCACACCGCCCGCCCGGTGAACACGAGTCTACCCCGAGGAGAGGGCCGGCTCTACCTGAGAACAAAGTCACCACGCTTTGTTCATTAAAAACTTTGTGATGGAGCGAAAAGGACAAGGTCTGGCTCCCATCGGGCCAGTGCGGCGGCCCCCAGATCCACGCGACATTCAGCCTCATTAAAACACTCCCTCGGCTGCTTTATTACAACCACTTCCTCTCCGCGAGTCTGCTACAGGAGGGACACTGTAAAAAAGTCACTTCTGCGAGAGGTGAAAGGAATTAGAATATTTACAATTGTACGGTTTGTTTTGACTTTTTAAGGGCAAATATTACGCATTTTTTTAATCTATGTTATAATGTTTCGTCATCACAAGGAGAGTCAAAGAGACGATGAGAGGAGGAGGAGAGTGAAGGGATGAAGAGAGTGATGGGGAAAATGAAAGGATGAGGAGAAGGAATGGGGGAGTGAGAGGATGAGGAGTGTAAAGGGGAAGATGAGAGGATGACGAGAGAGAATGAGAGGATGTGGAGAGTGAAGGGGATGATGATGAGAGGATGAGGAGTATAAAGGGGAAGATGAGAGGATGACGAGAAAGAAGGGGAAAATGAAAGGATGAGAAGAGTGAAAGGGAGGGTGAGAGGATGAAGAGAATGAAGGGATGAGAAGAGTGAAGGGGATGATGAGAGGATGAGGAATGTAAAGGGGATGATGGGACGATGAGAGTGAAAAGGACGATGAGAGGATGAGGGGAGAGAGAAGGGGAAAATGAAAGGATGAGAAGAGTGAAAGGGAGGGTGAGAGGATGAAGAGAATGAAGGGATGAAGAGTGAAAAGGACAATGAGAGGAGGAGGAGCAGGAAGGGGATGAGGAGAGGAACAGGAGAGTGAAGAGAATGATGGGAGGAAGAAGAGAGTGAAGGGGACAAAGGAAGGGGAGGAATGTTAAGGGGTAAGATGACAGGATGATGAGTGAAGGGGAGGATGGGAGGATGAGAGTGAAAAGGATGAGGAGAGGATGAGGAGAGAGAAAAGGATGATGAAAGGATGAGGAGAGAGAAGGGGAAAATGAAAGGATGAGGAGAGGGAAGGGGACGATGAGAGGATGAGGAGAGGGAAGGGGATGATGAGAGGATGAGGAGAGTGAAGGGAAATATGAGAGGATGAGGAGAGGGAAGGGGATGATGAGAGGATGAGGAATGGAAAGGGGAAGTTGAGAGGATGAGGAGAGTGAAAAGGATGATGACAGGATGAGGAGAGAGAAGGGGAAAATGAAAGGATGAGGAGAGAGAAGGGGAAAATGAAAGGATGAGCAGAGTGAAGGGGACGATGACAGGATGAGGAGAGTGAAGGGGACGATGACAGGATGAGGAGAGTGAAGGGGACGATGACAGGATGAGGAGAGTGAAGGGAAATATGTGAGGATGAGGAATGTAAAGGGGAAGATGAGAAGATGAGGAGAGTGAAGAGGATGATGGGAGGATGACGAGAGTGAAGGGGACAATGAGAGGATGAGGAATGTAAAGGGGAAGATGGGAGGATGAGAAGCCGAGGTGGTGCTGGGGAGGAGGTGGTGCGTGGCATAAACCAAAGTGCCTGTGCACCTGCAGTCGGGGTTAAATCGGGCAGACGGGGCTCTTATTTAAAGAGGAGGAGGTGCGGCGAGTGGTCGGAGGAGTATTTGGAGTGAGGGATAAAGGCTGAGGAGAAGTTAAACTCTGGAGAAACACTGAGTTAGACGAGAGCAAAGTTAGGTGTTCCAGGCTGGATTTACGTGAGCTCAATTTCAATGGGAAAACTGGGATTATCCTCCAAATACCACAAAATATGAAAACACAAAGGAAATTTGGCAAATAAAAACCATTTGGGTACATGTGAGTGATATGAGCCTCATTTAAAAACTTTTACAATTGTGTTTTACGTTACTTGTTAATTTCAGATTTTTTTCAGATTATGTTAGACACTAAGCATTTTTGACCAAAGAAAAATCCAGATTTTGAGGTTTTACTAGACAAATCCTTACAGAAAAGTTGAGCCCATCACAGTTTTTCACTTCATCTACTGTGGCAAAAGGAGAAATTCAATTTGTCAACTGGACAAATTGAATTTCTCTTTTTGCCATGGATTCTACCTGGACGGCTGAGGGATTCTACACATTTCATCTACTGATATATTACACATTTCATCATAAATTATGTTATTTGTGATGCTCAAATACAATTTGGAGGTTAGAAAATTGTATTTCTTCCATCCTTCTTTACAGAGAAGCAGATTAACTACAAAGTGTACCCTGGAAATTCAAAATTGTTGTTTAATTTGTGTTATAATGTCATAAAATCATTAGCATGTCCATGTGGTAGTCAGTAAATCGTTGAAAATATGTTATGTCTGCTTCACTTTGCTTCCATTTCAGAATCTTGAACATTCTGACTGTCATGATCCTTCAGTTCTCTCCATTCACCCCTCCCTCCTTGTGTCTGTCACTGTTCCCACCGAACTTGGAGGAGCCATGGTTCAACACCATCTGCAGCCTTAACCGGTCAGACAGTTTACACCAGCAGTGTCATACGTGCATCCAACTGCCGTCATTACGCTACACGCCGCTCATATTAGATGGTAAATGGTCACATCTTTATATAGCGCTTTTCCACCTTCAAGGCACCCAAAGCGCGTTACAACAAGAAGCTGGAGCTTCTTGGAGCTGGAATCATACCAACCAACCTGTGGGTCAGTGGATCTGACCGCTCAACCACTGATGTTTCTTATGTCAAAAGCGGGATTTGAATCGCCAACCTTTGGATCAGTAGACAAACGCTCTATCAACTGAGCTACTGCCGCCCATATTAGGTTGGCGTTCTAATTTTTCAGCATCACCAGAGCATCTCCAGACATAGGGAGCAGGGATAAGACAGGAAATAAGCATGTGGTGTCAAAATAAACTTGTGATGCCCTTTCAAAATACCTACTCTAAAACCACGACAGTCGCGTAAACACCGTGCGTCGCATCAGGAGCTCAGGGAGCGACTCGTGATGGACTAAGGAAAGTTTACAGCCGTGGAGGATAAATATAAAACACTTTACGGCATCAGACAGCAACTTTACAAGAACAACTTCTGAAGGAAAAGGCGCGTGGAGCAGAAAATCAAAGTTGAATGGTGAGTAACTTCATTAATGCGAGCACCGCAGATAAGGCGTGCTATCGCTGCAAAGCATCGTCTCGTCTCGTTGTCATAAGCGAAAGGTTTAATGTTTAAACGTGAGAATACAGAGGCTGGTGTCGCAGGAGCAGCTCTGGTTTAAACTGAAGCTTTTAAAAGTAGCAGCTCTGCCTATGACGTGGTGTAAACTCATATACCCTGCTCTACCATAAATCCCTGCCAGTTTGTCTATATACCTGCAGTGGTAAGTATTCATTTGTGGTGTCTTGTTGAATTAGCATTTTGCAACTTTTTCCTCAGTTTTGTAATTTGGATAATCTCCAGCCCCTGTGGACCTCCCAGCCCCAGTACCTATCTGCACCTGTGCACCCCACCGCCAGCCCCAAAACACCTGTGCCAATAAATAATAATAAATATTTTTAAAAGTATGTATCGTTTGGGTTCTGTGTTTGGATTCTTAAAGGGATAGTGCAGTTTAAAAAAAAAATGTTAATCTGTATGGGTTTCCTTCTAAAAGTTATGTATGTTGACAACGGCTTACCTCTGACAGTCTCAGCTGATCCTGGTTCGGTTCGCTTTCGTAGGTAGGTCCGGTATCTTCCCTAGAACATGAAATAAAGCTTGTTTTTCTTCTCAAAACAAAACATTTGTTAGAAAGGTGATATATTTGCGTCCGAAACAGTTGTCCACGAAACATCCAGCAGCGTATTTCGCATTTGCGTATTGTCTCTCTCCACTCGTATCACTACGCCCATGTTAACTCTATCAGCCTGTTCACTTGTAAACTTCGGCGTAGACATCCGCTGAAGGTGAACAGGCTGATAGAGTTAACATGGGCGTAGTGATACCAGTGGAGAGAGACAATACGCAATCACTACGCTGTACGCTGCTGGATGTTTCGTGGACAACTGTTTTGGACACAAATATATCACCTTTCTAACAAATGTTTTGTTTTGAGAAGAAAAACAAGCTTTATTTCATGTTCCAGGGAAGTTACCGGACCTACTTACGTGGGCTCCAGAAAACGAGCCGAACCGGGATCAGCTGAGACTGTCAGAGGTAAGCCGGTGTCAACACACGTAACTTTTAGAAGGAAACCCATACAGATTAACATTTTAAAAAAACAACGCACTATCCCTTTAAATCAGCTCATTCAACACTGATGACATACACACATGGACAAAATTGTTGGAAAAGGCACCCTTCAAACCTTAGAAAAATGGGGCAGTTTGCTCATGAGGAGTGGCCTAAATACCCGCTGAGAGGTGCAGAAGTCTCATTGACAGTTACAGGAATCGTTTGATTGCAGTGATTATTTATTTTTATAATTCTGTTGAAGCATGGTTGAAAAGCAATGTCTAACTTTTATTGGTTAAATTTCATCGAATTTTTATTTATTATTACTTTCATCAGATTCAAGTTATTTCTGTGACCATTGTGAGTTTTTCTTTCATTAACATCATCCATTGTCCACCTGTGTATGATTTTAAAGGTCCTATATTAGCAAAACTGACTCTTGTGAACTTTAAGCCATGTTAGAATGTTATTACCTCATCAAAAACAGACCTGGAGTTGTGTTTTTGTGTAATTTACACGTGTTAGAGACAAACTAATAATAAAGGATTACTCAAACTCCAAAGCTCAAAATGCTCTGTTCCACCTAGTGATGTCATGTAGTGGTAGTTTTCAAGTTTGCAGCTCCTTTTATTTTTTGTTCTGGCAATCCAAGGCTGAAATGATCAAAATGTTTCCAGTGAAGGTGTATGGAGTTAAAGGAAAATTAACGTTTTTTTTACAATCTGAGCCTTCTTTCAGCAATAAAACAAGTAGTTTTACTCACCCATAGCAGTTTGGTGTCAATTGGAGCAGTATCGCAGAACTTATGTTGAGCCGTTCTGTTCTACCAATGATCCCGTATCCATTAGCGTGAGTGCTCGGGGCACTGATTTGCGGTGTCCAAATAACACAAACTTTAGCACTTTTCAAATCACAGAAGATCGCTGTGTCAGGGTAGACTTTTAGTGGATTCCAAAACGGCCTGAAACCCGATATCGCAACAGAAAAGTAAAGTTCAGAGCGGTGTTAGCTTCTTTCGGACTAGCTGTGTTTACAAAACAGCTGAGTTCACGCATGCGCACTGTCCTCTCTGATGACGTCATCAAATGAAACTATAGCTGGATATCGGGTTTCAGGCCGTTTTGGAATCCACTAAAAGTCTACCCTGACACAGCAATCTTCTGTGATTTGAAAAGTGCTAAAGTTTGTGTTATTTGGACACCGCAAAGTAATGCGCCGAGCACTCACGCTAACGGATACGGGATCATTAGTAGAACAGAACGGCTCAACATAAGTTCTGCGATACTGCTCCAATTGACACCAAACTGCTATGGGTGAGTAAAACTACTTGTTTTATTGCCGAAAGAAGGCTCAGATTGTAAAAAAAAAACGTAAATTTTCCTTTAAAAAAAACACAGCAGAGGTCTTCCTGTATTAACATATGACATCACAAGGTGGAACAGAGTTTTGTCTGTTTGAGAGAAGAACTTAGCCTAAGGGCCTTTTTACACCAGAACGCTTACGGGTAAAAATAACAAAATATTTGATCACAAGTGCCTTTCATTTAGACGGCGTTTTGGGGGCTTAAAAACGCAAAAAACTAAAACTGACCTCCAGAGTGGAAAACTTGAATACGCTCCACCGTAGCGTTTTCGTCTACACTGCCCAAGACGCAAAAGGGTCTTGGGCAGTGGTCAAATCTGCTGACGTCGCGTATGTGTTTACGTCACATCGGTCCATATATCAGTGTACTTTGTTTGGCAGGACTCCCAGTCCACACCTTGTTGCGCCTTCGTTGCTTTGTAGTCTAACGTGGTCTGAAGCAATAGTCGAACTTCTTCATCTGACCACACAATTTTTTTTTTTTGCTACCGGTAGCCATGTTTTGTTTTGCTTTTCACGGTGCAGATGAGAAGAAGGAAGATTTTACACATGCGCGCGGACATAGTGATAATGTATCACAGCGCCACCTAGCCGCCTGGCATGCATACCCAATTGAATTCCGCACACTTTTGCATCACCGTATGCACGCAGATTTCCTCCTGAAAATGCCCATCTAAAGACGGAATAAAAAGTGAAGACGCGACGCCACTTTTGCGTCTTCTGTTCAGACCGTCATCATATAAACGTAGCCTAAATATGCAGAGTTTGTGCATTAAACATGTGTGGATGAAACAGCAAAACTTTTTGTCTTGCTATTTGTGATGAGGAATTTTATATCACATACTGTAGATCAGAAAATAGCGTAATACTGGCCCTTTAAAGGTTCTGCAGTGACATTTACTATGATTTTGGAATGCACCAATCTGTTTACGTACTTCATAAGGCCCTCCACCACAATGCATGCATCTTCTTCAGTCTCCAGGGTCTCTTTGTAGAGATAGGTCTGCAGATTAATCACTACAACCAGGTCCTCCAGCAAAGTCTCAGTCCTGTGTCTTTGACTGTGCCAGCTGCGAAGAAGCTGCCCACCCACCTCTGTAATTCTACTCAAACATTACCATTTGTCCAGTTGACAAATTGAACTTCTCCTTTGATCATGGATTCTACCTGGACGACTGAGGGACTTTTCACGCATTACCATTCAGAATCCATCCATCCAAGAATACTCACACTTTTTACAGTGCAGTCAAAGTAAAGCATTAATTCTTTGTTCATTTGTATCTTGCGGCAAGCGACCAATCACGAGCAGGCGTGGTGACCAGGGAGGCGGCGGTCTGGGCCCCGTGGGATTAATTTAAAACAAAGAAGGTCAGATTTGCACAGAACGAGCTCCGATCTGCATCCGTCACAGAGAAGCAGAGTGTGGGGCCGGAGGGAGAAGCACAAATGAACAAGGACTGTGTGCTCTGGTGCTATTAGAGACTGCACAGGACTGGGGAGCTAGTAGGAAGCACATTTATAATTATCAGTTACAATAGGTTGGGGTCACGTAGCATCACAGCACTGCAGAATCCTTATAGCTTAAAACAAAGCTAAAGGACAGGTCAGAATTCTATAGTGGAATCTGCTGTTTAAAGCTGCACTATGTAACTTTTTGGTTGGGGGCTCATCACCTGCTTGCTTCTATCAATGTGTCATTGCTGTGCCTGGAATGTTCCACAGTATGACATTAAATGGTTCTACCCTACCTTCATTTGTCTCCCATCTAAGAAGTGACTTTATTGATCTCACACAGGAGAAATTCCTCTCTGCATTTAACCCATCCTGCCACTAGGAGCAGTGGGCAGCACATTACTGCGCCTGGGGACCATCTCCATGATCGTCTTGCTTCGGTTTGGTCAGGACCTCAGCTGGAGGATTTTACCTATGGTGCATGTTTTGGGTTGATGGGGGAAACCGGAGTGCCCGGAGGAAACCCACCCAGACACGGGAAGAACATGCAAACTCCACACAGAAAGGCTCAGACGACCCGAATCTTAGGTATCAACGTGCCACACAGGGATCGAAGCGTCTTGCTGTGAAGCATGAGCGCTAGCCACTCAGCCACCGTTCCGCCTATAACTCTATCCTCAAACCTAAATCAAAACAAACAAAGAAAACAATAGGGCAGCAGGTCAGGGCTAACCTGGGAAATCCCAGGCTGCTTTCGTTCGTTCCAATCTGAAAGACAGCCTGGCGACTATGGCAAGCGAGCTCTCCCGATTCTGGGAACCAATCAGAGAGCGGGGAGGGGTGGCAAGACGGTGACGCGTACTACGTGACAAACGGAACCTTGGAGTTTGAACTGACAACTGACATGATTGGCTATGGGCTACATATATGCCAAATGATAGACATTCGTAACGCCCAATAAACGGCCGTTGGCGATCGTAAACCACACCTCCGGTATGAGATATTTCGAAGGTGGCTTCCAGACCATATCTCACTTGTGATATGGTCAGGTGTAAACCAGGCAAGGTCAGGGCAGCATTATGGTCCTGAATGGTTCCGCTAACAAGATCCACACTCCATTCCCACTGCAGATCTAATAGGCCCACCTAACTAACACAAACTGTAAACAAGTAGGTGTGGTAGTTTCAGAGTAATTTCATTGTAGTTAGCGCTCCCTTCAGGCAGATATAGGCAGTGTCCACCAGTGTCTGACCAGAACTGAAGAAGCAGCTTGGATGAGCTGCGAAACGTATTCGACCAAATAAACTTTTATCCAGTTGACAGATTGAACTTTTCCTTTTGCCGTGGATTCTACCTGGACGACTGAGGGATTCTACACATTCCTTACAGAAGTTTTGACGTTTTTCCCTTCCCAAACTTCATGATGTCAACCTATATTTTTTCACAATATTGCTTTAACTTTTCTTTAATTGATTTATTTTAAATGAAAACCTCGGCAAATAAAGTGGGATTAAACACCTAAACTCTGCCCACAACAGAGCTGCTAAACTAGGCAGTATTTGGAGGACTAAAGGGGACGGGGTCTGGAGGAATAAGGAACAGTTTGATTGGTCCAACAGGTATCCACACTTCAAACTCCGTCCCTGCAGCCAGATGTTTGTAATTCGCACCTGGCTGTGATCAGGGCAGTAATTTGTGATGTTACGTAGAACTTGAAATTGCAAACGCTACTGAAGGAAGCACAGACTTATCCAAATTTATCAAAATAATTTCCATTGTGGATCAATAAAGTTTGTCTAAGTTCTTTAGGTGTTTTTTGACCAGAAAGATGTACATTTACCAAGTTTGCACTAAATTGGCCATAAATGGACAGCACATAATAACATTTAAACACCATATTTACGTTGCCCCCTCGATTCCAATGAGATATTATTGCATTGCCTTTGCGCTGAATGTTCCACAGACATAAATCTCCATGGAGACAAGCCAAGGGACATCCCCAAGCCAAGTGACAGGTCAAATCTGTGGAGAGGTGAGTTTATTCAAGCTGAAGATGTATATTTTTGAAGGTAATGTTGAGCACTAAAATAAACTGTTATACAATAAATGCAAGATATATACATTTAATGCCTTACTGCGGAACATTCCAGGTAAAGCAGTAACATTTTGGTGAATCCCCTCCACCTTAAACCTTACATAGTGCTCGTTAAAAAAAATAAAATAATAAGAAACTAATCACCAAACATTATTTTTCGGCTGATCCCACACCAATTAGCATGCATTCAATTCCGCTGTGTAAAGTAGCATCTCCAACAGTTCATTAAATGGAAATTAATGAGCTGACAGCATAGATGTATTGCTTTTCCACACGTACGTCGCTGGATCTGTTTGGCACAGAAGCATACCTGGCAGCCTGCATCCTGGTTACCGCTGCTTCCTACATCACATCACTGTGGGCTTTTAGCAACAGTCACCTGGAAATTCCTCTCTGAGATCCAAACATTTGTAATTAGTTGAGTCAATAATGAGAGAGCTCCGGGAGAGCAGACTGGAGTGCTGAGAATTAATGAATCTGTCATCATGTCTCTGAAACTGGAGCGTGTCTGAGGAGGTGGGATGTTTGTCTCGCCAGGGAATGTGTCCTCTGCATTTGACCCATCCTTCAGTGCACAAGGAGCGACCCCCCCTCCAGATCTATAATGAATGATTTATTTTTCAACATAACATGCCAATAATTCAGGCATTTATTTGTTTTAAAGAATAACCACGGAATTAATATGCTTTAAAGGGACAGTGTGTAAGATTGTTACCCGTTAATTACTGAAATTGAAGATACCCATTCAAAAATACATAGTTTTCCAAGCCTTTTCACTTCCATCATGAAATCAAAGTATTCTTTTGGACTTAGATATAGTCAAATAAAAGGGGGATCTTCCCCATGCAGAGGCAGCCATTTTGAATACGAGAGCCGCAGAAGGACATTTGGGCTCCGCCTTCGCCTGCGGCAAGGCTCGTGGTTTTGGGTAAACAACGACAAGCATGCTGCCGGATCAGATGTCGTAATGGATCTAACGTGTTTTGGACTAAGTTGTTTTACTGGATTTTATTCGCTGGATCCTTACGGACAAATTGAGAGCAAGTCTATGGTGAAATACAGAGTTTGACCTGTGCAAAGCATTCTAAGGTAAGCTAACCTTGTTTTGTGCTTTTCCGTATAAAAGCCCCATGTGCTCGGGGAGTGATTGTTTTGCAGGGAAATGAATTGCATAGTCAAAAAGAGGAGACTGTAAAGTTTCATTTGATGTGTAGAGTGTCATGGTACATGATCGGGAATGTGTGTTTTCATGAGAAAAAAAAAAAAAGAGGTCTGCCGTAGCTAAAACAGAAAGTGCAATAGCGACTATCCACCTATGCACCACGAATCCTACACACTGGGGCTTTAAGTTTGTAATATGTATGAGCAGGCCTGCTTGACAATGTCCTGTCTCATCAGAACTTGTAAGCTAAGCAGGCCTGGGCCTCCTCCCAGAACATCATAAGATAAGATAAGATAAGATAATCCTTCATTTGTCCCACAATGGGGAAATTGCAGTGTCACAATGCAGTTTTCAGACCATGCATCAAAATTAAGATAAATAATGATAATATGTATGTACCATACTTATTATCATTCTTCTCCACAACAGATCCTCCTGTCCATCTCACGCTCCATCCTCCACTCACTCGTCAACAAGACCCGGGCATACTTAAAGGGGAAACACCACAGGCAAAATTCACTGCAACCATAGGTTAATACATATTTTTATTATTATTATTATTATTTTTTATTTTTAAGATAAGATAAGATAAGCCTTTATTGATCTCACACAGGAGAAATTTACTTGCCACAGAAGCTCCAGGACATTTGGACAAGAGGGAAAAAGTGCATGCAGGCAGGGAGGGGATAAAGTAAGTAATAAATAATACAAATAGTAATACGTAATAATAATAATAATGGAAAATAATAATAATGATAATAGTAACAACAAGCATCAACATGAAAAGGAGGATATTGCACGTCTGGCCTATATGTTAGAATTATACAGTCTGATGGCGGTGGGGATGAAGGATCTGCGGTAGTTCGCTCCCGCTCTTGCACTGGGGGTGGACCTCAGTCGGCTGCTAAAGGAGCTGCTCAGCTCCTCTACAGTCCGGTGCAGAGGGTGAGACGTGTCGTCCTTAATGGACATGAATTTGGCCAGTACCCTCCTCTCAGCCACCTCCTCTACACGGTCCAGAGGACAGCCCAGGACAGAGCTGGCCCTCTTAACCAGCTTATTCAGTCTTTTTCTGTCCCGTTCTGTGCTGCTCAGGGCCCAGCAGATGACAGTGTAGAGGAGAGCAGAGGCCACCACAGAGTCATAAAAAGTCTTGAGCAGAGGCCTGCACACTCCAAAGGACCTCAATCTCCTCAGGAGGTGGAGGCGACTTTGGCCCTTCTTGTACAGGGCGTCGGTGTTGTGGGACCAGTCCAGTTTATTGTTGAGGTGAACACCCAGGTACTTGAAACTGTCCACAGTCTCTATGTCCTGCCCCTGGATGTTCACCGGTGAGTGAGGTAGTGGTCTCCTCCTGAAGTTATTTTTTCTCATGGAGACATAAGGATTAGCCATTAATGTAGCACCTGCATACACCAAACTTTATAGTCTTATATAGGGCTCTCAGTTTGATGCGTTAATTAGATTAATTATACTGTAAATTAACGTGTTATAAAAATTAACGCAATTAATTATGAGTGGCAATTCAATGCACGCATTTTAAGTTTGGCGTGCGGCGAGGAAATCGCTGCCAGGGCCTTTGAACGGCAAGTTTATTTATAAAAAGAAGGAAGAAGGGACTATCGACAAGAACGTGGTGATTTGTAGCTTTTATCAAAACGAATTTTCCGATCACCGAAGCTGCTCCAGCCTGATGGATCATTTAAACGATAAACACGTCCGGAAAAGTTCCATCGTTACTGGTCATAGAGCGAGCGTGAGCGCACTTCAACAAACCACCTAACCACCAAACCACGCTGGCAGAATATGGGAAACGAATGAGCAAAGCGACCACTTGAAAACTAAAAAACTCAATCGCAAAGTGGGTTTTGCTCGTTCGCTTGGTCGATCGCTCATCATACTATAGTCTTATAGTACTTAAGTGGAGTTAATATGAGATTCAGGATCTGGACCACGCCTCAACCTCCTCACCAGCGAACCACAGCTCATCTCGACCAGGCCTTCAATTACCCAGAAGCCCTATTTACACAGCCTGGCCCGACAACACCGTCCACGTCAGCTTTCTCGACCCCCTCCCTCCCAAACCGTGTCTCTTG
Source organism: Paratrypauchen microcephalus (assembly GCA_036785185.1). NCBI lineage: Eukaryota > Metazoa > Chordata > Actinopteri > Gobiiformes > Gobiidae > Paratrypauchen > Paratrypauchen microcephalus. The sequence goes on along the minus strand of JAVJIX010000106.1, from coordinate 894,408 downwards.
TCGATCCTACAGTCCGAAGACTTCATCTTTAAGGAGAGGGAGTTCTGAATCAGCTGGGTGACCGACCCCCCCATCTACCCACCATCAATCGTCAATAAATATCTTTATCGTATTTCATTGTCGAGGCGTGGGCCAAGATTTTAATGAGACAAATAGAAGGACTGGATAACCAAGTCTAAGCCTGATTTATTAAAATTCTAACTCCACAAAATCAGACAGATTTGAATTTTCAATAAGATCTAGTTTTCCCAAATACTAAATAAATATATCCAAAATCCCCTCTGTATATTATGTAAACAAAATGAGACACAAAATGTAATAAAATATGATATGTTTTGGCAATTTTTCTTTCTGTGATTAAACAAATTTCACACTGATATTAAAAAAAAACAATTCCCATTCACCTGCAGTGTTTCACCTATTCTATTTGAGGCAGGGACTCTCCACCCGCCAGGAGAGAGCATCAGGAATACCTAAGTGGATGATTAGCCTGAAGTTGGTGGTGGAAATGACAATACCCTGAGGATACCCACTCAGACACGGGGAGAGCATGCAAACTTCGCATCCTCTGGGAATTGAAGCAGGGACATCCAACAACTGTGCCGTCGGCTATGCAAACATCCCAGGTGGCCAATCTTTTTGACTAAACTTTGTAGTCGCCTGGAAATTCCGAAGCGCGACTTGAACATGTTTAATTACTCCAGTCAATAATGAGCAGGGGGCACTGGGGAATAATGAATGGGATGTGAGGTGTGTGCGACAGGACCAAGAGGACACACATCCCATATAGGGTAATTTTTTGTGTTTTTCTAAGTACCTGTGTTAAATATTTATTATAGCTTAGTGGCAGTTTGTGGAAAAGTAAAAGTAAAAAATATAGGAAGTAGCAATGAGTTCTAAAACAGAAGCCTATGTCATCAAGCCAGTTTAAACAGTGTTGTCATTTATTTCTATTAGTTTAATTAAGATTATAGTGCAAGTTTTCCCTTGTTAACATTATGTTAACTCTTCTCCTTAGTTAAAGGGATATGCCACCCCCAGGTCAAATTTGGGCATCTCCCCACAGTCCAGAGACTAAAATAAGTGGTGGAAAGCGTTTTCCTGCTCACCCAGCCATTGTCCGAGTCTGTCGCCACTGACCGCCGCGGTATCTGGTGCTCCTCCGCCTTAGACTGGAGTCTAACGTCGCCAGAGAAAGATTTCGGCCAAAAGGAATTAATTTGCTCGATGCGTTTCCCAATTACTTTGTGTGTAGTGCGCATTCATATCGAGTGCAAATAAATGTGCAAATCAACACGGAGAGCTTGCCTTGGTCATTTTGGGTGGGAACTATTTTCCAGTGCGTAAGAATACAGCCGTATCACGGAGCACGCTGCCAGGGGAATCCCAGTTACGCACCGGGAAGGGAGTTCCCCTGTTGCACAACGTGATGCCCAAATTTGACCTGGGGGTGGCATATCCCTTTAAGTATTTTCTAACTCAACTATGACCATAATCTGAACACCAAAATACCCTCAGAAACAACAACAGGAAGCAGCATGTCTTTACATCCAAAGAACATTTTGTAAAACTGCAACAGATAGAAGAAATACATCAGTATTAGTCTACATGTTCAAAAGCATTAGCATGAAAGCTAAAAACAGTAATAACACATATACTGTATATCTAGTGCATAACACAGTGAACACTTGGCTTGTTCTCACTAACAGAGAAAAAGGTTGTGTACATTTATTTTCAACATGCCATTTTGTCCTCAACTCCTTTTTTCACCACCAGTGGTACACATCAACTGCTCTGTACTATTTTATTCTCTCTATCTTTGATATCTGTGACCAAGACCAAAGAGATCGTGGTGGACTTTAGGAGGCCACAGCTGCAACCTGTGACCATTGAGGGGAACACTATGGAGGTTGTAGAGATATGTAAGTATGCGAACCTACAGCTCGACCACACACTGGACTGGTCTGAGAATAAAGACCTGCTCTAGAAGAACGGACAGAGCAGGCTGTACTTTCTCAGAAGGCTGAAGTCCTTTAACATCTACCAGAAGCTCCTGCTAATGTTCTACCAGACAATCATGTCCAGTGTCCTCTTCAACGCTGTGATCTGCTGGGGAGGAAGCCTCAAGAAGAAGAACGCCATGCGAGTGGATAAGCTGGTGAGGAGGACAGGATCTGTAGTGGAGCAGAGCTTCACTCACTCACACCTGTGGAAGAGAAGAGGTGCCTAAACAAGCTCCTGCTCCAGCATCCCCTGCACAGAACCATCACTGGACAGGAGAGCACCGCTGGGGACAGTCCTGTCCTGAATTACTGATGTTATTATTATTATCCATCATTGTGCTGCCTGAAAAATGAATTTCCTTTGGGATAATAAAGTATTATCTATCCATCTATATTTATGTGTAGGATTCTGCAGTGTCATGCAGTCATTTTGGTTCAAATGAAAAATAAATAAATAAATAAAATAAATCCACTACTTGCTAGTGCAAATGATAGCATACTGATCCACAGGTATTAGATTATAACTAAATAGCAGGCTCAAGGACAAAAGGTCTTTTGTAACATACATGCACAGCACAAAATACAGTAAGTGCACATCATTTTAAGTCACAGACTTACCGATTATGTTTGTCCAAGGGTTTCCCAAGAAAAGTGTACGGTGAGGTGCATTTGCACATGTGCACACGTGTGCTCTTTTAAAGGGATATGCCACCCCCAGGTCAAATTTGGGCATCTCCCCACAGTCCAGAGACTAAAATAAGTGGTGGAAAGCGTTTTCCTGCTCACCCAGTCATTGTCCGAGTATGTCGCCACTGACCGCCGCGGTATCTGCAGCTACTCCACCTTAGACTGGAGTCTAACGTCGCCAGAGAAAGATTTCGGCCAAAAGGAATTAATTTGCTCGATGCGTTTCCCAATTACTTTCTGTGTAGTGCGCATTCATATCGAGTGCAAATAAATGTGCAAATCAACACGGAGAGCTTGACTTGGTCATTTTGGGTGGGAACTATTTTCCAGTGCGGAAGAATAAAGCCGAATCACGCACCACGCTGTGCAACAGGGGAACTCCCTTCCTGGTGTGTAACAGGGATTCCCCTGGCAGCGTGCTGCGTGATACGGCTTTATTCTTCCGCACTGGAAAATAGTTCCCACCCAAAATGACCAAGTCAAGCTCTCCGTGTTGATTTGCACATTTATTTGCACTCGATATGAATGCGCACTACACAGAAAGTAATTGGGAAACGCATCGAGCAAATTAATTCCTTTTGGCCGAAATCTTTCTCTGGCGACGTTAGACTCCAGTCTAAGGCGGAGGAGCTGCAGATACCGCGGCGGTCAGTGGCGACAGACTCGGACAATGGCTGGGTGAGCAGGAAAATGCTTTCCACCACTTATTTTAGTCTCTGGACTGTGGGGAGATGCCCAAATTTGACCTGGGGGTGGCATATCCCTTTAACAGTTTTCACTAACTTGCCTGCTGCTTACGCGTGGAGCCCACTAGATGGCGATTCCACATATAAACCAATTACCAAACCAGAACTTTCAAAAGTAAAGTTTCAAAGACATTGTCAACCAGTGGAGGAACAGAGCACACTATGCAGATAAATGAACTAGTATACAGATATATTAACTAGTATGCAGATAAATGAACTGAGAACCCAGCAAAACTGCATGACAAAAACTGAGGCACAGAATAGGAACATTATATATTTTTATGTAAAAACATACAGGCCTCACAGAAAAATGCCACATCATCTGATGCAGGGCACCACAATGCCAGGGTTGGTTAGAAAAGGTACAGTGACATTCAGCTGTGTGAAAAAGGTGGAGACATAAATGGCATTTACAATCAGTACACTGGGACTGCATGTATTTAACTGTCATTCTGCCCTTTAGAGCAGGAGGATGGAGAAGAAAACTGCCTAAAGTCTAATGAAAAGGAGGAGCTGCTGTAACTTGCCCTGCTCTATATGATCCTCTATGTGGTGCTATATTCTCATGAGTGTTTCCATTTTATAAGTAAATGGCATAGACAGTATATATAAATGTACATAACTAAACTCCGGCTCCATCGACTGCTCCAATTTAAATTTCTATTGAAAAAACATCACCCCACTCACTGTAACTGCTGCTGTCAGGCTCATCTTTTTTTTTTTTTTTTTTTTTTCCCGTAAATGTAGATATGCACATTAATAACAGACAAATCAGGTGCCTTCTTTCTTCAAGGTCGCTCTCGCTAACGTTTGCCACAGGTTTGATTGACAGCATTGCTAAGCACCCGCACTACTTTATACAATCTATGGTAAGTGGCTATAATCACAAGGCCAGAAAATCTGCATGGTTATTAACGGCTACCACGTAACATACAGTTGATCACCATGTTACTTTTGGTTGGTCTGAAAATGCTAAATCCACTGAAAACAACATAAAACATACAGTAAGTTTCGTTTTTCATACCGTCTCTACCACATACTGTTCTGTTCGGGGGAGGGCTGGGCAGGGAGGGGTTGTGTGGTGGGAGCACGGGGAGCGCCGAAGAGAATTTCCTGGATATGTCGGCTTGTAGGTGGAGCATTAAAAAAGACGCATGATCTGGTACCTCTAACCACAAGCAGGGAAGAGTGCCCTGCATGGGGAGACTGCAAGATCACTCAAACAAAGACAAATAATTCACAAAACCTCTTCAGGCACATTTCTGATGAGGAAACAACTTTATAAGATGGTAAAAAATAATACACCCTCTATAATATGTCTTTGTTACATTGATTTGTCTCAGAACTTTGTGAATGATGCTGTTAATTCACTGGAGAACTCTTCTATGAGTCTGTCTGAAAGCGAATGCCAACTTTTATTTTGATAACAATTTATAATGCATAATATTTTAAAATAAATTACTCAGTGTATCTACAATAACTGAAGCAGAAGTGGCTACCATTAGTGATTGCCTGGTGATACCAAGTTATACTATGTCAAGTATTGCAGTATTGCAATCTGATACCAATGAGTTTAAAACAATTTTAAAACAATTTTAACGCTGTTAATTTTTTTAACGCAAGATTATTGCTCTTTGTGATCCACTGAACTAGAAACAGCTTGGATGAGCTGCGAAACATATTCGACCAAATAAACTTGGTCCAGTCGACAAATTGAATTTCTCCTTTTGCCACCTAGTGAACTATTTTTTTTTTATTTTTTCAAAACTGTGGCCACTGCTGTAAAAACAGCTGTAAACAGGAAGGAAAATTTTGCATGAAACTGAGAAGTCTTGGCTGGAGGAGGTGGGCCAAATGACGGCACAGCTGCCCCTGCACACGTACTACTTCACCACACAAGCCCTGAGCGTGTCGATGCCACCCACATGAGGAAAACATGAAACAAAGTCCGCTCCAAAACATATGGCGAATCCATGCCCAACAAGGACATGCACCGCCACCACATCCACAAACCCAAGGAGGAGCAGGACCCACATCAATCCCACCACTCAATAGACACCCCATGCCCCTGGACACACTCTCTCCACCAAAAGAGCCCGCTGTGCGACGATGCCATCGGCCGTGGCTCGGCCACGCAGGTGCTAATGTGGGCCACAGAACCCCAGGCAACCGCGGCCGATCACGGCACGGCCCAATAGACCCAGTGCGAGTGCGTGCCAGTACAGCAAGTGTTGGGGCAGACAAACACAGCTGTTCCTGGGCGTCCATCAGTAATGAGAACTACCTTGAGGTCACAGCAGATTGTTTCAACTTCAGTCGCTTTGACTGTTATGACGACAGAAGAGAAGCACCTGGTTGAGCAGTCAGTGGATATGACTGCTCAACCTTCTGATCAGTGGACAAGGCTCTACCATCTGAGCTACTGTCAGTTGGTAGAGCTATCTGTCCATTTTAAAGGGATATGCCACCCCCAGGTCAAATTTGGGCATCTCCTCACAGTCCAGAGACTAAAACAAGTGATGAAAAGCGTTTTCCTGGTCACCCAGCCATTGACGAAGCACGCACCACGCTGCCAGGGGAATCCCTGTTTACGCACCAGGAAGGCAGTTCCCCCGTTACGCTGCGTGCTGTGTGCTTCGGCTTTCTTTTTCCGCACTGAAAAATAGTTCCCACCCAAAATGACCAAGACAAGCTCTCCGTGTTGATTTGCACATTTATTTGCACTCGATATGAATGCGCACTACACAGAAAGTAATTGGGAAAAGCATCGAGCAAATGAATTCCTTTTGGCCGAAATCTTTCTCTGGCGCCGTTGCCTCCAGTCTAACGCGGAGGAGCAGCAGCTGCGCGCGGCGGTCAGTGCTAACAGACTCGGACAATGGCTGGGTGACCAGGAAAACGCTTTTCATCACTTGTTTTAGTCTCTGGACTGTGGGGAGATGCCCAAATTTGACCTGGGGGTGGCATATCCCTTTAAATAACATTTTCTCAACTAATTCATTTCTGAGTTCAGGCTGATCAATCTGATCATTATCCAAAGAACTTGATTCTCTGTCTGACACTATCCTGCAGTTGTGTCATGTGTCATGGCGCAATATCACAACAAAAGAAAATACTAAGTGGGCGGGGTTAAAAGTTCAAAATCAGGTACAGGCCCTTATCAATGTGAGGATGTCAGCGGATTTAAAATGCTTTTCCCAGACTTCTGGCCACAAGGCGAAAGACAAGACTAGGAGAACGTGCCATTAGATAAGTCTGTCAGCATTGATGATGAGCCAATGAGCCACAGGGAGTCAGTTTGTAGAGAATTTAAGAAAATCTAATCGCTAAGTTGTGCTAGGTGGATAATACTACACTGCCATCACCATTATCTGCAGCTCATTGCGAACTGCTGCACAAAGCTGTTACCTCATTAAACTTCTACTGACCTGGTTCAACTCGGGGTTAGATGTGCACCTGCAGCTCGAAGCGAAAAAGAACTATTCAGAAAGGGAGACGTTTTGAAAGAGGAGCAGACAAAAAAGCTCGTATATTATGCAAAACTGATTCATGTGAGATTTTCGCCATGCTATTATGTTGTTACACTTTCCTTTGCTCCATTGTGGAACAGTATTTTCTGTTTGAGAGAAGAACACAGACTAAATATGCAGGGTTTGTGTGTTAAAGGTGTGAATGAAACAAAACATAACTCCAGGTATGTTTTCGTTAGTAAGGGTGAAAAGCTGAAGGTGTGACGCTATACATTTATTTAACAAAAAACAACAACAAATGTATTATCAAAGCATGTTAATTGACTGCAGTGGTTGGCTAAAATTGGCTGAATGTCCTGATATAGTCCAGAGCTCATCTTTTAGCACTCAGCATATATACAGCTCTGGAAAAAAATAAGAAACCACTGCAAAATTATCAGTTTTTCTGATTTTACTACTTATAGGTATGTGTGTCTATAAACTACTGACATTTCCCCCATATTCTAAATAAAAATATTATCATTTAGAGCATTTATTGGCAGAAAATGACAAATGATCCAAATAACAAAAAAGATCCATGTTTTCAGACCTCAAACAATGCAAAGAAACAAGATCAAATTAATTTTAAAACAACATAATACTAATGTTTACACTTAAGAAGAGTTCAGAAATGAATATTTGGTGCAATAACCCTTATTTTTAATCACAGCTTTCATGCGTCTTGGCATGCTCTCCACAAGTCTTTCTCAGTGTTCTTGGGTCCTAGTTTAGACCTGGTTTAGTCTTGATTCAGACTGGGTTTAGTCCTAGTTTAGACCTGGTTTAGTCCCTGTTTTAACCTGGTTTAGTCCAGGTTCATCCCTGGTTTAGTCCTGGTTCAGATCTGGTTTAATCGTAGTTTAGACCTGGTTTAGTCCCCTTTTTAACCTGGTTTAGTCCTAGTTTAGACCTACATTAGTCCTGGTTCAGATCTGGTTTAGTCTTTCACATTGTTCTTGGGTGACTTTATTCCACTCCTGGTGCAAGAACTGAAGTAGCTCAGCTTTGTGTTTGTGTTGGAATTCAACAGATGCTGGAATGGAATGGCTGTAATACATGTAGAGATGCTGATTTCAGAAAAAAAAGTGGTCTGCAGTGGTCTCATATTTTTTCCAGAGCTGTAGATAAGTGAGTTGCTAAGTGCTCGTCTGCTACCAAAGCAGTGGGGCGAGTACCTTCAATAACCTCGTGTACACATTTTGGTTGCATAATTTATATCTATACTCAACAAAAATATAAACACAACACTTTTGTTTTGCTCCCATTTTTCCTGAGATGGACCCAAAGATCCAAAATTCACTCCAGATACACAACACTACCATTTCTCTCAAACATTGTTCACAAATCTGTCCAAATGTGTGACAGCGAGCACCTCTGCCCCGCCGAGACAATCCACCCCACCTCACAGGTGCGCCACATCAAGATGCCGATCCGACATCATGACCAGTGCACAGGTGCGCCCCAGACTGCCCACAATAAAAGGCCACCCCGAAATGTGCTTTTTTTTTTTTTTGCTTTATTGGGGGTCTGGGGACTCAGAACCAGTCAGTATCTGGTGTGACCACCATTTGCCTCATGCAGTGCAACACATCTTCTTCGCATAGAGTTTATCAGATTGTCAATTGTGGCCTGTGGAATGTTGGTCCACTCCTCTTCAATGGCTGTGCGAAGTTGCTGGATATTAGTGGGAGCTGGTACACGCTGTCGTATACGCCGGTCAAGCACATCCCAAACATGCTCAATGGGTGACATGTCCGGTGAGTATGCTGGCCATGCAAGAACTGAGACATTTTCAGCTTCCAAGAGTTGTGTACAGATCCTTGCAACATGGGGCCGTGCATTATCTTGCTGAAACATGAGGTGATGTTCATGGATGTATGGCACAACAATGGGCCTCAGGATCTCATCACGGTATCTCTGTGCATTCAAAATGCCATCAACAAAATGCACCTGTGTTCTTCATCCATAACAGCCTTTGAAGAGGAGTGGACCAACATTCCACAGGCCACAATTGACAATCTGATAAACTCTATGCGAAGAAGATGTGTTGCACTGCATGAGGCAAATGGTGGTCACACCAGATACTGACTGGTTCTGAGTCCCCAGACCCCCAATAAAGCAAAACAAAAAATGCACATTTCGGGGTGGCCTTTTATTGTGGGCAGTCTGGGGCGCACCTGTGCACTGGTCATGATGTCGGATCGGCATCTTGATGTGGCGCACCTGTGAGGTGGGGTGGATTGTCTCGGCGGGGCAGAGGTGCTCGCTGTCACACATTTGGACAGATTTGTGAACAGTGTTTGAGAGAAATGGTAATATTGTGTATCTGGAGTGAATTTTGGATCTTTGGGTCCATCTCAGGAAAAATGGGAGCAAAAACAAAAGTGTTGCGTTTATATTTTTGTTGAGTGTGTATATATATATATATATATATATATATATATATATATATATATATATATATTTATTAGGGCTGTCAGTTTAACGTGTTAGTTAGATTAATTAATTACACTGCTAATTAACGTGTTATAAAAATTAACGCAATTAATTATGAGCGGCAATTCAATGCGCGCGCATTTTAAATTTGGCGTGCGGGGCGTTTGAACGGTGAGTTTATTGATAAAAACGTGACGGAGCAGGTCCGTCTTGTCCCTGGACAGCGATGACGCGATGAGAAATGCCGTGCTACCATTGGTCGGCATACAGAGATGAATGCAGTTCTAATAGGGGAGAGCATGTGAAGACGCGCAAGCCCGTTTCCCTATCTGCTGCACTCCGCGCTGAACCATTTTCAATTCCCATAACCTCTCCAGCGTGTTCTGCCACGACTAAGGGTGCACACTTAGAAGTTTTGACTTAGTCAGTTTTGCCCATCACGCTAAACCCGATCATTTACTCACCCCGCGCTGCTGCCTCCTCCCTCCTCCCGTGGTGCGATGGTCCGGACACATCCACACCGGGAGTTTAAATCCTCCTCACGGGTTCCGGGGCTCATGTGAGCCATGAGTAATTTTCAGGGGCAATTATTTGTATTCTCTGTATATTTGAAGCCTTGTATATTGTAATGACTCCAGGCTTCTCTTAGTCTCCAATGAACTTTATTAAACAGAAGTTCGGACTCACTCAACATTAACAGTCCAACACATGCAGCAGCGTAACTCTCCTCTCTTCCTCTCTCACACACCCACACCTGTCCCACGCATGCGCCCAACAGCCAACCCCTTAAAGGCACAGACACCATTAACCCAGGTCATTACAATATTATTTATTGACGTTGCATGAAAGCTGCTGTACGTGCTCACCTTTTGGCACCAGAAATATTCGCCATGTATTAGTGGAATGATGTAAATGAGCTTTCCAATGAATGTTACGTAATGTGGGAGGGGGAATGGGGGTCTGCCAGCAGTCTTGTCTTGTTTACAGTGGAGACAAAGAGAGTGAGTGAAAAACTTAGACTTAAAGGGGAAGACTGCAGTCTTTTCACTGCACCACTATAAATCACACATTTGACACCTTTTTTGCACTGTGGGAGAACACAATAAACCACCTAAAAAAATTATTTTAAAAATGCGATTAATTAGATTAATTAATTACAAATCCTGTAATGAATTAGATAAATTTTTTTAATCGCCTGACAGCACTATATATATATATATATATATATATATATATTGGTAGCAAATTGACTGCTTTTACTGCTCGCTTCGATTGGGGGAGACTGGAGCTCAGTCGGTAGGGTGTTGGTGCTCTGATCTGAAGGTTCGCAGTGCGATTCCAGCTTCCACAAATGAACGCTGTCATTGTGTCCTTGGACAAGACGCTTTACCCACTTTGCCCTCACTGGCGCGTGTGTGAATGGGTGAGTGGCCTTCAGACCACGAGTCTATGGCTGTAAAATGAGTTTGGTTTACTCAACCTCATTCCAAATAAAATGTTATAGCTTCTTTTTTAGCCTTGACTTGTCAGTTTTTCCTTCTTTATCGCTGTCCTTGGACACAACACAGCCATTAATCTTCTGTACATTTTGTTTGCATAACCTCAGTGATATACTTTATACCCCTCATTAAAACATGAATAGAACAGTGAAGGAAAGAGGAAATATTTGCCATAACTTTGCGAGGATGTGGGTGTCCGGTCAACAAACGCACCATACGTCAATGTCAAATGGTCCAAGGCTAAACACGTAGTCACCTCTCCACACACATGATCTCTGTAACGTGTCACCTGCTTGTTTCCATGGAGATAGATATACAGTATTATACTCCAAGGAGACAACAAGAACTGATAAAGTTACATACTGTAGTGCACCTTTAAATCCTACGTTCAGACTGCAGCCTGAAGTGACCCAAATCAGATTTTTTTTGCCTCTATGCGACCTGTATCTGATCTTTTAACGACAGTCTGAACGACACAGATCCGATTTTTTCAAATGTGACCCAGGCCATTTGGATATGTGGTCCTAAAACTGATACATATGTGTCCCACCACGGAAGCTGAGCCCGCATGTTGGCATTACAAATTCTCAGGAAATGTGTTTTTTGTGTCAAAATTTGTGATTTTTTTGCATAATGTGCTAGTTGAGATCATAAAGACGCCTCTCCATGTTTCAAATAACAGCATTAATGACGTTAAAAACATACATTTTTAATTTCAAAAATGCTTGTTTCTGGCGAATGATACGGGGCGTGTATAAATCAACATAATTCCCCAAGATCGCGAGCTCGCCAATCCTGTTGCGTAGCGCAGAAGGGGGATTCCCCTGTTTGCTGATCAGCTGTGAAGAGCTCCTGCATATGTAAGCAGCACTGCCAGACAATATAAGCTAAGATAAGATAAGATAAGATATGCATTTATTAGTCCCACAGTGGGGAAATTCCAGAAGGGTTTGGACATAAAAATTGACTTTTAACTTCTACTTGGACACATGACACGTCCGGGAGACCTTCGGGACAGGTTTGGGACACGTCCATTTCTTCAGAGCTCGTGTACAGAGTGTGATTTGGCTCCGAAACACACAATATGCGTTTACAGGGCTCTCAAGTTTTGAGCGGGGTCGTGCGTGTGACTGTAATTTCCGAGGACCGCGGGGGGGGGAGTGAACAATTTTTGGCGCTTGAATTGCGTGAGAAATGCCGTGTGAGCGTGTGAACACGTCGGAAAAAACAAAAAAAAAAACAAACACTAATCAGCGTGAGAAATGCCATGTGTGGCGTGTGCGCGTGTGAATACGTCGAATTGCGTGTGTCACACTCTCAATGCGTGAGCCTTGAAAGCCCTGTGCGTTTACATTTGGAGATACGCCGAAAACACTGGGGTGAGTCATAATTATGATCATATTTCTGCATCAAATGGACTTTACAGACTTTGGGACATGTTTAAATACTAATTCAGCTGTCGTGTGGCAGTCACATTGCGCTGTGCTCTGTGCAGACGGCGCTGTGCAGCTGCTCCCTTCATATTGTGGCTCCACGGATCCTCATTCACAATGCGGCTAAGCTAATGCTAACGCTAGCAGTGAAACAATGCGATCAAGGTGACTACAAACAGTCTCTTTAGGTTAATTTCCACTCTATTTTTTGTTTATATAAAAGCCGAACGTTTTGCCATAGGCTATAGCGGTAGAGAAATACTTTTTTAAATTCAATTTGACCCGTTTTGGTACTGATCTTTTGGCATGTGACTTCAGTCTGAACGGCCAGGTTACATTCATCCGAACTACACGTCATCAACAAGTGAGAGCGGTACAAGCAGGCACACACAAATGTACATAAACGTTCTTCTCGTCATATGAAAATTGTGTATGAAGTCCATGTCAGTGAAGCAGCAAAGCACACAGCAATCCCACCACTCTCAGCACCAACACGTTCCTTTCTACGGACGTTGCTGCCACTGCCGCACAAAACGCCAAGGTCAAAAACCTTCTCCTTCTCAATCTCCTTAAAACAAATAAGTTGTACATGTTCTGGCTCTGGTACGACAGCAACTTTAAAATCTGCAGGCGCTCAATGCTAACGTCCATGTTTAGGCGACTTCCGTAAACACTGAGCACACTCGTTCGATGTAACCTCATCGTGTCCTCCAAGACGCATGCGGGACACTTTTGGGGCTTTTAAAGTTCACACTGGAGATCACATAGAAGTCGCATTTAATTGGAAATGTGAACGACCTCACAAAAAAATTGGATTTCACAAAAAAATCCAAATTGAGCCTTAAGCCCTGCAGTCTGAACGTAACCTTAGAGGAGACAAGGGCGAATCAAATGATAGTTTTACAAAAAGTTGTCCAAACTTCTCAAGGCATGGTCAGTATTTTAAAGCAGACCTATTATGCAAAATCAACTTTTCAGAGCTTTTTTACCATGTCCTATTGCTTTCCCCTCGCCCTTTACTCTCCTGAAGTTGTATTTGGAGTGATTTGTGCATGTTGGCGCAATCTTTAATTGCTTATTTTCAAGCACCACTTTCTACCACCACCGGCATACACCCACTGCTCTCCATAATCAGAAAGCGGTCTGGCTGGCGAGCTCACACCCCAAAGCTCGAGGTAAACACACGCCCCCGGCCCTTAGAAGCGAACTGTCGTGTGTAAGCTCGGTGTCTTCTGCTCTAGTGATAATGGTAAACATTTACCATTTTTGTGTGATAACATGTCTGGAGCATGGAGAAAGCATTTTTTTGGTTGCCAAGGAGAGAGCATTATGTTTCCAAGAGATGAAGACACTCGAGTGAAGTGGTCAGAGTTTGTATTTAGAGACCAACCAACAACAAAAAAAAGCTTTTGTTTGTGTGCGACACTTCATCAATGACTGCTTCATAAACTTTATTTGGTTGTGGGTTTAAAAGCTGTTTTATTCTAAGCCCTGGCACAGTCCCAACAGTCCCTCTGGACTCTGAATCCGATTCGCCATCTCCAAGTAAGACACTAATGTAATAATGTGATTTATTGTTAACATAGCCTATGTGGTGCCCTGATATCAGTGCACAAGTGGTCTGGAATGTTGTATGTATACTGTATGTCCCACATCATGAAACTTGAAGAGTGCAGTTTACATTTACGTGTATATTTGTGTTTATTTTAAGAGAAAGACACTCACATTATGATAGCAAACACTCTGCCTTTGTTATTATAATTTACCTGCCCAAGCGACTTGACTGCTGCTTTTTACAGGAGTGTGAGACCTGGGAGTTCTTTGATTATGATGATATCTGTGGCTTCTGTATTGTTCAGAGCTCATTTGAAAACTCTTCCAGCATCAAAATCCAGAGATTAGTGGCCAGACAATTATCTGCAGGGACATTAGTTTTACAGGGGTAAAGGTATGTATTTTTACCTTTTGTTTCACCTTTTACATCACTAAAGTATGTATAAATAGCTTCTTGCATAACAGTGTCCAAGTCACTGTCAGCACCGTGAGCACAATTACAAACACTGAACAGTCAGGGAAGCCACTGTCCCCATAAAACCAGCTATCCCCGGGCTTGATAAAAGACCACATGTGGAGATGAAAGAGGACATTTCATTCACTATTCCATTACCTCACGATTCCACATAACCCAGGCGACTCTGTCTCTGATGTATCTGATCTGATGTATCATATAAAGTAAGAGTTTAATCTGTTACGACCCAAAGGTGGATCTCATCATATTTTAAAAGGCTCCTGGCGGAAATTAGCACAAAAAAAGGAAACCTTAAACATCCAAAAGAAATAATAACTTCCAAAATGCTATAAAAATAGACAATCAAAAATGAAGGAAAACAAATAGTGCCCAAATGTAACACTGACCAATGTTATTTTAATTTGTTTATTTTGTTTTTTGGACAATTAGTTGTAGTCCTCATCAGATTGTATGGATGCCAAGTACATTGTTTTTGAAAGTCTTAGTTATCTCTTCGTCAAAAGCCCGATCGGCACTAAACCGTGTGTTGTTCATCAAAGGTTTGTGGGACATTTGTTGCCTTTTTCCAAAAATGTCCATATTGTTCATGCAGTCAGAGGTGAGTGAAGGACAGCGCCGCCCTGGGGAATCTGCAGCGCTCAGCACTGGTGTTCTTCACTAGTGGAGCGTTTATGCAAAGGTCAAAGGAATCTAAATAATTTCACATTAAGCTTATAAGTGACATTGCTTGTATAACATTAACCATTTTAAAGTCCATTTCCAAGTCGATGAAGCTGAAGGTGCACCAGTAGACACCTTTCAGACACATGCGCACACCTATTTGGAACCAGCCATTTGCCACAAGTGGAAGGTGGACCAAGACAAACTCTTTGTGGAAACACAAGCAAAAGGGAAAGTTTGCTGTGGGTGGAGATATGAGTGCAGATTCACCAGGTGAAACATTTCCCCCAAACAATAGCTCAGTTGTAGTCTGGTTAACACCTGACCATATCACAAGTGAGATATGGGTCTGGGAGCTCGCTTCGAAAAATCCCGTAGCGGAGGTGTGGTTAGCGATTGCCAACGGCCGTTTATTGGGCGTTATGAATGTCTATCATTGAGCGTATACGTAAGTCCATAGCCAATCATGTCAGTTGTCAGTTCAAACTACAAGCTTCCGTTTGTCATGTAGTACGCGTCACCGTCTTGCCACACCTCCCCCGCTCTCTGATTGGGGCCCTAAATCTGGGACTCTCGCTTGGACGAACTGCCAGGCCGCCTTCCAGTTCGAAACGAACGGAAGCGGCCTGGGAATTCCCAGGCTAGCTCAGTTGTGCATATTCCGTATCCTGTATATCCATATCCAAATATCATATCTTATATCTATTGCAAATGTAAATGTAGCAGCCATGCATGTCATTGAGGGGACGACCTACAGGCAGATCAATAAAGACAGAAGCCTGCCTTTATTAGGTGCCTGTGCCAGAGGACTTGAGTGCACAATTTAAGGATTTTGGTATTTATTTCTAACTGTTAAAGACAATTGTAATACATACTTTTCCCGTGTTCTTCTCCACACAGCTCTACATATATAATGGATATTCTGAAGGGCATAACCACTCATTCACTTCATATCCCGGGTGATTTATTATACATGGAATTTGTGTGTCACACAGTTGTCATATTCTCCTAGTAACCGAAAAGAAAAGAGTATCATTTTGTGTATTATTTACAGTAATTTTCTTCCCAAAGCCAAACAAAGCGAACCATCCATTAAATATATATAATGAAATGTTTAATTATTAAGTGTAATAAACTTTAACAGGTAAAATCATAATACAAGAAAACACTGAACAACAATGGTCAGTTTTACAATATGTAAATAATATATTATCAAAATGATTTCATATTCTGCCCTCACAGGACTCTAAAAGTGCAATCTTCTTTAGCTTAGATATTAAACATGCATACACCGTGGCAGCCTCCTGGCAGCAAAGATTTTCTGTTTCTGTCGGCATAGTGCGACCATCTCCACATCCACACTGAAGAACAGAAACACTCAACGTCATAGAGCTAATGCATATGTAGCATGAACATTTATAACTTATATTACCAAGCAGACACATCTTCAAGAAGCCTCCAAATGTACTTACTTACCTACGGTTCTTCAAATAATTCAACCTCTGAGTCCAAAAGGTTTTTCCACTTGAAATGCTGCTGTGAAATCAAGAGGATGGGCTGTCTGCAAGCTCGGGGTTGTGGTGACGTGGTGTATGAGAGCAGGACGGAAGCCAGTCAGCAGTTTTCAGACTGGGAGTCATTGGCTTTTTTAGATAAATTTTACAATTTAAAGATAAGAAACGTTTGGTTACTGATCCACGGGCACCACAGATTATAACCATATAGCGGACCAAAGCATAATGTTGCACAAAAAGCTAATTATTTTAGCAAAGGTAGAGGTGGAAGCCCAGGTTGCTTTGATAGTGGCCTTCAGGTCATCTACATTGCTGGGTCTGATGTCTCTCATCTTCCTCTTGACAATACTGCAGAGATTCTCTACGGGGTTCAGGTCAGGAGAGTTTGCAGGCCAATCAAACAGAGTAATACCAGCAGATGACATGGCAGCTAAAATCGTCAGTGACTGTGGAAACTTCACACTGGACTTCAGGCAACGTGGAATCTGTGCTTCTCCACTCTTCCTCCAGACTCTGGGACCTTGATACTTCTGAACTATCTGAAAAAAGGACTTTGGATCACTAACAAACAGTCTAGTTATTTTTCTCCACATCCAGGTAAGAGTCTTCTGACATCATGTCATGTCCCATAGGCTTTGTCTGTGCGTAGTGGCCCTCGATGCACTGACTCCAGCCTCAGTCCACTCCATGTGAAGCTCCTGCAAATTCTTGAGTGGATTTGCTTGAGAATCCTCTCAAGGTCATCCATTTGGCTGGTACAATTTTTCCTTTTTTTTTTTTTCTTCCACTCAATAAATGAATACAGTGGTACCTCACCTTACGAATGACCCAACAAACGAAAATTCAAAGTTACGAAACGCCTTCACGGTACATTTTGGTCTCTAGATACGAAAGAAAATTCAAGTTACGAAACGCGAAATCTCAAAAATTCAAATAATGCGCGCTCAGCCACACACATTATACGCTTTTCTCAGACTGGATTTAAACTTTTCTCACATTTGTCTCTCGTTTAAACACTCAAACTTTCATAGATTTTCAACAAAATTATTAATAGTGAAGTGTGGGGGAAGGGGGAGGGGGAGGGGAGAGAAGAGTGCGCTCTGACACGTGTGTGATAGTGCACATGACCCGGCGCGGAGCTGACAGCAGGTCTAGACCAAGGTCTAAACCTGGACTGGACCAGGACTAAACCAGGACTAAACCAGGACTTCACTATTAATAATTTTGTTGAAAATCTATGAAAGTTTGAGTGTTTAAACGAGAGACAAATGTGAGAAACACGCAGAACACAATGTTACACTATAAAAAAAGTTACACTATAAAAAAAAAAAACTTGGATCGGGGCCTTGGAACGAATCAGGCTTTTTCCATTGAAATAGCTACTCAACTTACGAATTTTTCACGTTACGAAACCACTTCTGGAACAAATTAATTTTGTAAGGTGAGGTACCACTGTATAGTACTTTTTTAAATTCTTTATCTGATTTTTTTGGTATATTTTCTTTCTTTCTTTATTATTTATTATATTACTATATTATTTACTAATATATTATATATATAATATATTACTAGGCCTATATTATTCATGCCCACCGCCATCAGACTGTACAACTCCACTGTATAGTCCAAACGTGTAATATTGTCTTTCAAAACTCTCCCAGTTACTGTTTCTTATTATTATTACTTGCATAACTCCACTGTATGGTCCTATCGTGCAATATCGTTTATCCAACATGCAATATTGTTTTTTCAATACTCTCCCTGTCACTGTTTTATTATTATTATTATTATTATTATTATTATTATTATTATTATTATTATTATTATTACTTATTCAAATTATTACTTATTTTATTATTATTACTTATCTTTATGCCATTCTTGCCTGCATGCACTTTTCTTTCTTCAAACTGTCCCTACCTGGAGCTACTGTGACAAGTAAATTTCTCCTGCGTGAGATCAATAAAGTCTTATCTTGTCTTATCTTTATATTTACATATGACAATAATGCAATGGGATTTCTACTCCAAATATGGCAGAAGATGTTCCAGAGGAAACACTTCAAGGGAATGGGCCTGCCTCACAAGTGAAACCAGTGTGAAGGAAAAGAGAGGATTAGAAGAGGCTTTCCTGTAGCGCCTCCACCTGGCTCCTCGAGGAGGCTCCTGTGAAGCCTGGGCTGCTGGACAGAGGACACAGAGGACACAGGGGAGAGAGAGTTTTATCCAAAGGGATGTAACTCAAACTGCCCTGACACTGGATGTGATGACTATCTGTTGAGCTGCACTGAGCCTGAGATTGAGTGTGCTTGAACTGCCCCTTGTGGACAAATAAAATTACATTGATTGACTGATATATTGAACTTTACTTTCACAGAGTGCTGTGAATTCCTTGTGGAGTATCTCTGTGAGTGAGATTATTGTCCACATCGGTGAGCCTGAGCTGAACTGTAAGCATGAGCATGAGGGATTTGAAGGTGATGTGTATGTCACTGTACATGGACCGGCGGCATCTGGAGTAGTTTTTTCATTACCAGCAGAGGGGGAAGGGGGGGTGTTATTAGTAGAAGTGCATGGTGCAGAGTTAGTAAAAACGTTTATCAATGTACTCTTGTAGGGCATAAAACAATTAGAGCTGATGATGTCAACATTCTCTGGGAGTGTGATGCTAATGTAGGCCCTGCTCTGTCTAAAGCTCTGTTACTCACGTTAGACTTTAATCTGAGCTTTGTTTTAACACAATCTGACCAGAAAGACTGAATTAACTGGAACTTCAACAGGTGAGTCAGTTTGTCACACAATATTTTGGTTGAAAAACAAACACTGAAACAGCACCATGAAAGCTCGTATTGATCATAGGCTCCTGAAAACGTGTTTTTAAAGGAAAAGTAACGTTATTTTACAATCTGAGCCTTCTTTCGGTAATAAAACAAGTCGTTTGACTCACCCATATCACGTTCGTGTCATTTGGAGCTGTTTGAAGAAAGTTATGTTGTAGCGTATCCGTTAGCATTTGTATTCGGGGCATTACTTTGCGGTCTCCAAATAACACAAACTTTAGCATTTTTCAAATCATAGAAGCCCGATGTCTTAATGTAAGATTTCGTTTGAAGCAAAAGTGGCCTGTAATCCGAGATTTATCCATAGTTTTCAGCTTTGCGTTTCATGTTTGGGTCCCGGGAGCAGTCCGCGCATGCGCACTGGCGTCCTCATCTACTCGAAACTATGGATAAATCTCTAAAGATTACAGGCCACTTTTGCTTTAAACGAAATCTTACATGAAGACATCGGGCTTCTATGATTTGAAAAGTGCTAAAGTTTGTGTTATTTGGACACCGCAAAGTAATGCCCCGAGCATATGATACAGCACCATGTTAACGGATACGGGATCATTACTAGAACAGAACGGCTCAACATAAGTTCTGCGATACTGCTCCAATTGACAGAAAAATGCTATGGGTGAGTAAAACTACTTGTTTTATTGCCGAAAGAAGGCTCAGATTGTAAAAAAACGTTAATTTGCCTTTAAGATCCATTCAAATGCAAACTTTTTTGGTAGTTATTGCTAATCGGTGCATTGTGTCGCCATGATAACTGCTGGACATTCCACTATAAAAAACAAAACCCGGAACGGTGGAAAAGTTTGCTTAGATCCAGGGTTTGTCTCGTAGCCAGGCACCGCCATTTTTGGCTGTGTTCACACCAGGAAAGTCCGATAGTTCACTTGGTTCACACTGTACTTTTTTTGTAAGCGGACCAACATCTGTAAACAAAACCACGTGTGCTGAGGTCGTTCAGCCATTGGACAGAAATTTTTCATTCATTCAACCTTTATTTAACCAGGAAAAGTCCCACTGTGATTCAAAGATCTCTTTTTCAAGGGAGGCCCACACAACACAACCCACAAGACAACAATTAAATATAAAATCAACACAGATAAAATGTTAGCAACACAGTTAAAAACATTGGCATATCATCGATTGCATTTCCAGGTCCTTCGAAAGAGTATTAAAAATCAAGAAGAAACCCTTGCTCTGAAAAATGTTTTAAATCCCTCTTTATGATATACGTGGTTTCCTCTTAATGGTTTTTGTGCTTCTGACTGCTGCCACAACACAATGGTTGCTTAAATAATTACAGAACACCCCAGTGGCACTGTATTTATGGGGAACATTGGTCAAAATATGTGAAATCTACTTTGATAAATCTTAACACTTTGGATTGGGACGAGTAGGAGGAAATAATGAGCTGGGTCAGGTTCAGAAAATCTCATAAGGATTTAAATTAATCAGATATTGGGCTGAGCCAGTCCCAATTTAAGTCACCTACCAAAACCAATTCACTGGTATTTAACTCAAGCAAAAGCTGTTTTAAAGATTCTAATGTACTAGGTGGAGCCGATGGTGGCCTGTAGCACCCTACCCTCAATTTTTAGTGCAAGCAAGTCCAGTTGTTTAGGAAGAGATGTAATATTGCATATTTCAACATGCAAGGATGATTTAAAGGTCCCATGGCATGAAATTTTCACTTATTTAGGCCCCCCCCCCATGGTTAAAAGTTGCGAAATGTCTAAACTGAGCATTTGCGATCCTTTTCTGCGTTACAAAAAAACAGCGTTACAAACGGGCGAGTTCGGACAAGGCACCTTATTGACGTCAGATCGGCAAATGCAGCTCCAGCCCCTCCCTCTGTCTCCGCTCAGCGTCCCTGTATATCCCGCCCATAGAGTTTGCACTGCGAATGCGCTACGCAATGCGAAATGCGTTTTTTTATTTGCCTGGAGGCACGTCCGAGTGTTTCTAGGCTCGCAAGTCCCTTACCCGACCCTCTGAAATACCAGTGGTTTAATTTTATTTTCTGTGTAAATATGCTTTTTTTCATTGCAAAGTCTCTCATCTGTCTTCGTGCGTAAAACACGGAAGAGAGGAGACAGCGGAGCCGAGCTGCGCTGAGGAGCGGGGGAAACCCGGCCCCCCCGCTCCTTAGCCAATCTCTCTGTCCTTCTCATTTGCACTGAAGCAGCAACACCCAGAATAAAGCATTTTAGACACATATCTAGCCTCATGAAGACTGTCAGAGTCATATCTCATGCAGTGAGTGTTGATTTTGAAGAAGGATTCATTTACAGTATTAGGGAACCATTAAGGAGCCATATAAAAGCATCAAGAAGTACCATGTCATGGGACCTTTAAACGTAAGCTGCCACCCCACCGCCCCTCACAGATGCTCGATCACAACGATGTACATTAAAACCACTAATCGAAATATCATTGTCACATACAGATTTCTTAAGTCATGTTTCAGAAATAATAATATCAGCTGCTGTTGAACGAATCCAAAGTCCATTTTGGGCAGCGAGCTGCGTGCATTTAGGTGGATAATTTTTAGACTAGAATATGATTTAAATTCAGACGGACCTGGGGTTGGCTGCACATTTCCAGATATCAATAAAAGTAAAAGAATCAGAAACCTTCGCTTTTGGATATTTTGCTCCTGAGAAAAGATGCATTTAGTCAAAGAGTTTGATTGGGTGCAGGTTAGTCTGGTTAACACCTGACCATATCACAAGTGAGATATGGGTCTGGAAACTCGCTTCGAAAAATCCCGTAGCGGAGGTGTGGTTAGCGATTGCCAACGGCCGTTTATTGGGCGTTATGAATGTCTATCATTGAGCGTATACGTAAGTCCATAGCCAATCATGTCAGTTGTCAGTTCAAACTACAAGCTTCCGTTTGTCATGTAGTATGCGTCACCGTCTTGCCACACCTCCCCCGCTCTCTGATTGGGGCCCTAAATCTGGGACTCTCGCTTGGACGAGTTTCCAGGCCGCCTTCCAGTTCGAAACGAACGGAAGCGGCCTGGGAATTCCCAGGCTAGGTGCAGGTACCTTTTACAAATCAAACTCTTTATAATGAACAAATACAAAAGTTTTTTTCATCCCGAATCTGAAGACCTGGAAATGCAATTGTGTATTGGTGTTTGAATTTGAACTGGGCTCATCATTCATCTGAATACTTAAAGTACAGTACACATTATTTGTACATGTATGTCCCTATCACAGTACTTATGGCTAAGAACAAGTATTCAAAGCAATATTATCAAAGACTTTGTCATTTTATACAGTCACACATGAAATCAAACAAAATGAAAAATGATGCAAAAGCAAACCTTGGGAGTGCTGATAAAACTGAGCAGAGCTGAGTCAAGGCCTGAGTCCAAGCTGATGGTGGAAGCTAGCAGAGCCGTGTCAAAGCGCTGTGTCCAAACAAGTGAAGGAGGAGAATCATGGCATTGCGTGCTGTTTTCAATGTCGTCACAGTGATATGGTTTGCATAGTTTTTACAGTTCGCACAAATGTTTGAGCAGCATTGTGTGGTTTACACTATTGTACAAACAATTTACAAACGATGAAGGCACAGGGCGAGACAACTACAGAGGACAGCACTCGTGCGCACATCAAGTTGTGACTCTTGCTCTTCATGCAAAACGTAAGTAAGCCACTTACGTAAGTAAGTTTCGTTTCGTAAGCCTCGGTTTCCCATAATGCTCGACATATGACGGGAGCTCAAGTACAAAAAGCCAACTTGTGTCGGATCGAGTCCGGTCTGCATTCTCACCTCAAACGAACCGCACCAGGATTTGAATGGTACCGTGCCGAGACCGAGCTTTTTAAGCGTTCTTGGTTCGCTTGTTTGCTCCGGATCAATATTTTTGTTTTTTAACAAACAAGGCAGGTGTGAATACACCCTTTATTCTCACATGTTCTCATAGGATTTGTAGCAGCGCCATCCACTCTCCATGTATTTATGTTTTCAAATATGTGGCATATATTCTCTTGTCATAAATAGAAGTGATCACACACACAAACCCATCCATGAGTGTGTATGGATGCAGCTTCCCCATCCGGCCTTCAGCTCACATAAAAAGCTCTTGTGGTGCTTCTTAATGAGCCAGAGGATAATGGTAGAATCACTGTGGTTTGCATACATCCCATAATACTGCCAGGTCCTTGAGAAGTATGCCTCCCAGAGTTTACTCACGTCCAGACCCAAGCATTCAGTAGAGTCCTCGGATTACGCCCAGTTTGTGGCTCTGTCTGTATGAGATGTGGGAGAGGAAATGGCAACCAGAACAACAGACTTTTCAATGGAACAAAGTCAACAACAGTTCCCAGCCTGTTCTAGTGGAGCTGTGAGAAGAGGAGTGTATTTACATTTTTAAAGGGGCAATATTCTGTCAAAATTCTAAAAATGTGGTCATCTAAATATTGCTTTCTGTACAGGTTCATCCTTTTAGATCACGGGATCCTCTTACAGACACTAGAGGACTGGGTGGACATCTCTGGTGCTGCACTAAACTTGTTCAAGTCCTATCTAGAGGACAGGAAGTATGTTGAAATTGGAAACTGCCTCAGATCACATGGCTTTGACCTGTGGGGTGCCCCAGGGGTCGATCCTGGGCCCCCTTTTGTTTTTGTTCAAACGCTACATGCTGCTGTTAGGCCAGTTAATACGCATTAATAATGTGTCCTACCACAACTATGCAGACGACACTCAGATCTATGTCTCACTGCAGCAGGGGAATATAGACCAGTGGATTCACTCTGCCACTGTATCCGACAGATGTGGATGTAAAACTACTTTCTCCAGATAAACTCAGACAAAACAGAAGTCATCGTTTTTGACCCACAGAAACAAAGAGACAGAGTCAGCAGTCACCTCCAGGCTCGCTCTCTAAAACCTTCAGATCAGGCTAGAAATGTAGGGATAACAATGGACTCAGATTTGAACTTTAACAGCCACATCAAATCAATAACATCTGCAGCTTTTTTACCTCCTAAAAAACAGTAACAGCAACCTACTAGAGACAAACACATGGACTAATCCATGTGTTTGTCTCCAGTAGGTTGGACTACTGTAACGGCCTGCTGCAGGACATAAATCTCTTTCTTTATAAGAAAAGTTTGTAAATTTCTGGACTCTAAATCTATACTTACATTATACTATAGTCTAATTTACCCCTATCTCTCATATTGTAATATAGTCTGGGCAAGCACTTTCTCAACTACTCTGAACAAAATATTATTGGTGCAAAAACGTTTTGTACGTATTGCAACTCATTCCAAGCCATTAACATCGTCTGCAAATCTATTTATTAAACTTAACATTCTTAATATTTATGCTATTAATATTTATCAAATTTGTATTTTTATATATAAAATTCTTTATAATCCAATGACGATCCTTAAACATTTCACCTTTTACTTTAAAACCAATGCTGAGATTCATAGTTATAATACTCGTCAAAATTGTAATTTTCATGTTCCAAAATGTGTCACATCAAGAGCTCAGTTTTGTCTACGATACAGAGGCTGTAAACTGTGGAGCCGGTTTTCTCATCTGGTTAGTGAGGGCATTTCAGAAACATTATTTAAAAAGAGTTTGAGGAAATGTTTGATATTTCATGATGGTGGTTGTTAATCATTCAATTGTGGGATGTTTTATTGTATTTTAATGCCTGACTGAATCAAATGTATTTAATGTGTGTAAATGTAAGTTTTTAGTAATGCACAGCTGTTCATGTTTATTGTATTCATAGGGTGGAGGCTTTAATATAAGCCCCTTTGGGGCTTTTTTGCCTCTTCCTGCACCTACTTTTGATCTGTTTTCTTTTTTATTATGTTATGTATGTGCTAAATAAATAAATAAATAAATAAATAAATAAATCCAGAACACTGCAGGTCGGGTCTTGACTCGAACCAGGAAGTACGAGCACATGCCTCTTGTGCTTAGGTCTCAGTTCTGACTCCTGTGGCTAAGAGAATAGACTTTAAGGTGACTCATGTCATCTTTATGTATAAGTCTCTCCATAGCCGAACACCAAAGTACGTCGCTGACATGTTAGTGCCACATGAACCATCTCGCACTCTGAGGAGTTCAGGATCGGCCTCGGGCAGGTGCCCAGAGTCAGGACTAAACATGGGGAGTCAGAGTTTCAGTTTTCCGCAGCTAAAACCTGGAACAGTGAGACAGGCCTAAATTCAGGCTCAAATGGTTCTGTTTAGCTGTGCATATGACTGAAAGGTTTTTATTCTTCTTATAATGTTAATTTTATGTTTAATAATCAAAATGCCTTACCTACATTATCTACAACTCTGGAAAAAAAGAAATAAAGAGACCACTGCATTTTTTGTGTGAAATCAGCTTCTCTACATGTATTACAGCCATTCCATTCCAGCGTCTGTTGAATTCCAACACAAACACAAAGCTGAGTTACTTCAGTTCTTGCACCAGGAGTGGAATAAAGTCACCCAATGTGAAAGACTTGTGGAGAGCATGCCAAGACGCATGAAAGCTGTGATTAAAAATAAGGGTTACTGCACCAAATATTGACTTCTGAACTCTTCTTAAGTGTAAACATTAGTATTATGTTGTTTTAAAATGAATTTGATCTTGTTTCTTTGTATTGTTTGAGGTCTGAAAACATGGATCTATTTTGTTATTTTGACCATTTGTCATTTTCTGCAAATAAATGCTCTAAACGATCATATATTTATTTAGAATTTGGGGGAAATGTTGTCAGTAGTTTATAGACTCAAACAAAAATGTTCCTTTTGCCCAAACACATACCTATAAGTATCAAAATCTGAAAAAAATGATAATTTTGCAGTGGTGTCTTATTTTTTTTCCAGAGCTGTATGTATGGAGAATAGTTGTGTGGGTTTTTTTTCATAAGGGAACATTATTATAACATGGTAGAAAGAACCAAAAACTCGATTTAGCACAATAGCCCCTCTTTGAATCCAAAATGAAATGAATCCAAATTTGGAAACAGAATCATAGAATTTATATATTATATAAAAGTT
Organism: Paratrypauchen microcephalus; assembly: GCA_036785185.1. NCBI lineage: Eukaryota > Metazoa > Chordata > Actinopteri > Gobiiformes > Gobiidae > Paratrypauchen > Paratrypauchen microcephalus. The sequence continues at coordinate 868,028 of JAVJIX010000106.1, read as the reverse complement.
TGATTTTGTTGCATCCCACTTCGTCACCCCTACTATCTAACCTGAAAACAACATACAATTGTGAGATAACAGTAGACACGTTCTGGGGATACTTAGTAAACAGACTCTTTTGTTGCAGATGAAAGTTCTTTGCTTAGACTATAGCTGCTGCCGGATGGATTTTGTAAAACCCAGAGTCCAGACAAAGCCACCTGACTGCCTACATGACTGATGCTACAGGTTTCAAATGCATTCAACAACAGCCTCGCCCTTGGATCTCTGCAGAGCTCATGCATAACAAGAAGCTTATTGTGATGCCTGCCTGTCTCATCAGGTGCACAAAGGCTAGGCTAATCCCACCACGGGCCCAAAGCGACACAGCACTGCAGAATTCCTAAACACTGAATATGTACAGGTGAAAGACACATCGCACAATGGAGCTGATCTAAAGTAGATACACTGTGTAATTAGCTTTAATTACTTCTTAAAGAGGATTTCCTCATGTTAAAGACGGGGTATATGCAAAATCTGCCATGTTGGTGCCACTTTGTTCCCTCATCATAAACATACCTGAAGCGGTTTTATATGTCCATGCATGTTTGAGTAATCTTGAATAATCAGTCACTCCCAGGCCCTATTCGAACACTTTGTACTGTGTTGTGTTAGTGCTCTGAAGGGGGAGTGATTTGGTGTGGGGAGTGATTTAGTGTGGCAGGGACATATATTCTCTATTGAAAAAGTAGATAAATTAAGACATGATATGCCAACATAACATAAATAGTAAAGATGATATCAAAGGTAGTATGAAAGAAAAAAAAAACAGATTAATACAAAAAAGTTGGAAATGCATCCAAATTCCATTGACATAAAAAAAAAACCCTACAAGATATGCTGAATGTAGAAATTCCAAACAGTTGGTAGTTGAATAGCTCGACCGGTTTGTCACATATTCAGAACATTTTTTCCGACTTAATGAAAAGCTGCTAAAGTAATTCCAATCAAGAAAAATGCCAAAGAGAAATACACCAGGCTTAAAGGGATAGTTTGGGTTTTTTGATGTGAATCTGTATGGCGTCCCCTTCAGCAGTGTTGTGCATTAACACTGGCTTACCCCTGACAGTGTCCACTGAGCCGAGCTCTGCCCGGTACTGGAGCTGACGAAAGTAGTTCCGGCAAGTTAGCGGGGATAATTAATAAAGCTTGTAATTGGCGATGTCTACAAGTGAACAGGATAATAATAATAATAGGCGCACAGTGACAGGACTCGAGAGAAAATAGCACCAAGCGATTTAAACTTCTGAATTTGAATTTTTCGTGGACAACTGTTTGTGACGCAAATACAGGGGGTCCTCGGGTTACGACGGTCTCGGTTTACGACGTTTCGTGGTTACGAACGCGCCCCCATTAAAAAAATATATATATATATTACGCGTCATTCCGTCTTACGCGGTTTAGCGTGGTAAGAGATGTAAACAAACGCGAACGGCGCGCGGCGCACGGCGGAAGAATACGCTTTGTTGTGGTTATAGGGAGAAGAAGACAGTGTGCGTGTCCAATGTGGGCGGAAGTACCTGATGTGGGCTCTGATCTGCTCCTATGAAAGCGACAGTGATAACCAAGCAGTGTAGTGGTCTAATTATTGAAATGGAAAGGTTATTGGTGCTTTGGTTGGAAGATCAAAGTCAAAATCCGACTTACGACGAAATTCGGGTTACGACGCGTCTTAAGAACGGATCAACGTCGTAACCTGAGGACCCCCTGTATATCACTTTTTGGACAAATATTGTTTTGAGAAGAAAAGCAAGTTTTATTAACTGTCCCCGCTTGCCGGACCTACTTTCGTCAGCACCAGAACCGGGGCAGAACTCGGCTCAGAGGACACTGCCATGGGTAAGTCAGTGTTAATGCACGACACTGCTGAAGGGGATGCCATACAAATTCACGTGGAAAAAAAACCAACAACTATCCCTTTAAATGTAGATCTGTTACAGCTGTGCTCAATAAAATCCTTGAAAAATTTTGAACAAATTTTCGAACACTTCCTCCAGCTCCTCTGGGGGGACCCCAAGGCGTTCCCAGGCCAGCCGAGAGACATAGTCCCTCCAGCGTGTCCTGGGTCTTCCCCGGGGCCTCCTCCTGGTGGGAGTCATCCCCCGAGGAGGCATCCGGAACAGACACCCGAGCCACCTCAGCTGCTCCTCTGGACGTGGAGGAGCAGCGGCTCCACTCTGAGCTCCTCCCGTGTGACTGAGCTCCTCACCCTATCTCTAAGGGAGTGCCCAGTCACTCTGCGGAGGAAACTCATTTGGGCGCTTGTATCCGTTCAGTCATTACCCAGAGCTCATGACCATAGGTGAGGGGAGGAATGTAGATTGAGGGTAAATTGAGAGCTTTGCCTTTCGGCTCAGCTCCCTCTTCACCACAACGGTCCGGTACAACGACCGCATCACTGCCGACGCTGTACCGATCCGCCTGTCAATCTCACGCTCCATCCTCCCCTCACTCGTGAACAAGACCCCGAGATACTTGAACTCCTCCACTTGAGGCAAGGTCTCCTTGAAAAAAAGTAAAATCAGTAAAACTATTCTTTAGAAATGAAAAATTATTCACTCCATTTAAATACACATACCGCGAGGGCCATTCGACTGCTACAGCGCTGACACAAATGCTTGATGACAGTTATAATTTCATTGACAATAATTACGTTGGAGCTGTTTTTATAAGATTTTAGTTCTGCTTTAGATTTATTAGATCATGAGTTGCTGTTACCTTACCTAACCTAACCATAAGGAGGGTTTGAATAGCGCCTAGGAGAGATTGCAAGATCACTCAAGCATGCACAAATGATGCAGATAATCTCTTCAGCTGTGTTTATGATGAACACTATAACATGTTCATTTATTGTAATGCTCCTCTTTAAGAACCATTTCAAATCTATTGTTTTTACATGTTTAAATTATAACATCGGTATTGAATAAATACAGCCAAACTATCCATACGGTACCTTGTTAACCTTTATTAACCTTGTACAGCATGATTTATTCTCAAGCGAGCGAGCCTGAGCAGGAGAGCTGATGCGAGCAGAGCTGACCGCTGTGGAGCAGTCAATCACACTCAAACCATGACAGTAAATATATTGATTATGAATCAAGCCTGTTCAAGTTTTAAACTACTTTTGACTTTTTAATATCACTGATTTCATTTGAACTTTTCAGAAAAGATTATTTTAAATGTGTTATTGTTTTCATATATCTTTAAGATGACTATTGGTTATTGAATTAATGAGGATATGACCATTTGTATTTGAATATTGATTTGATTATTGGCATGAACAGTAAACTGTTTTAGGGGCATGTCCCGGTTTAGTCACTGGGACTAAATTCTGAGCTAATCCTGGACTAAATCAGGACTATAATAATATTAATAATAATCATTATGATAGTGATCATAATATGGGCTTGTATCCTCAGTGCTAAGCTGACAAGTACATTTTTAAAAATCTATTTTCCCATTGTATGTTTTTATTATAATCAATGCTATTTTTACTTTTTATGTTCACATGCACTGTGAAGTATAATTGATTTGATACAATTGTGAATTTAAGCTGATTATTTAAGTAAAGATACAATGGAATTGATTTGTTACCTTAAAAATTACACAACAATTGCACAATGTTCTCAGTTTTAATTGAATATTAACATAAAACCTAATATAAATGAAAAAAGGAATTAAGACAACTATTTACAAATTATTTACATGAGGTTAAAACACACACACACCATCCAAAATGAAAAAAGCAAACTGACAAACAATGATCCTACCACAAAGGACAGTCCCTGGTATATTATAAGATTAAATCAAACGAAAAAAATAAATAAATAAATGCAGACAATGATATGGTGTAATATTAGACCCGGTGACAGTGTTCTTTCAGGGCTGTGGCTAAATCATTTTAAAGGGATATGTCACCCCCAGGTCAAACTTGGGCATCTCCCCACAGTCCAGAGACTAAAATAAGTGGTGGAAAGCATTTTTCTGGTGACCCAGCCATTGTCCAGGTCTGTCAGCACTGACCGCCACGGGATCTGCAGCTACTCCGCGTTAGACTGGAGTCTAACGTCGCCAGAGAAAGATTTCAGCCAAAAGGAATTAATTTGCTCGATGCGTTTCCCAATTACACACAGCACGCTGCCAGGGGAATCCCTGTTACGCACCAGGAAGGGAGTTCCCCTGTTGCGCAGCGTGGTGCGTGCTTCAGCTTTCTTTTTCCGCACTGAAAAATAGTTCCCACCCAAAATGACCAAGTCAAGCTCTCCGTGTTGATTTGTACATTTATTTGCACTCGATATGAATGCGCACTACACAGAAAGTAATTAGGAAACGCATCGAACAAATTAATTCCTTTTGGCCGAAATCTTTCTCTGGCGCCGTTAGACTCCAGTCTAACGCGGAGTAGCTACAGATACCGCGGCGGTCAGTGCTGGCAGACTCGGACAATGGCTGGGTGACCATGAAAACGCTTTCCATCACTTATTTTAGTCTCTGGACTGTGGGGAGATGCCCAAGTTTGACCTGGGGGTGGCATATCCCTTTAAAAAAGTAAAATTTGAGAAATGAACTCTGTCCCTAACAAATAACTTTATGGTAGGATGACCAATCATGCACCCCCAAGTCCAACAATATATTATATTGTCATTATATTGTCAATATATATATATATATATTTTTTTTGCTCATGACAGTTTGGCTCGTTCATGTTGTACCACATGACCGCTTTAACCAACCGGTGCTTCAGTTTAGCTAGAGTGGGCATAGACTGTAGCCGGAGGTAACAATTAAAAAGCGTTTTTTCAAACAACAGACGGATTATGATCTGAAAACAAGTCAAAATCCGACATTTTTTAAACTTGTAGCTGCCCTGTCAGCCAAACACGAGCAGTTTGTGATCACAGTGCGCTCTATGGGAAAAATCCATTCTCAGCCAGGGGGATTTTTTTCGTTGTACCAGTGAGTGGCAGCTACAAGCAGCAATACCCTATCCAGTTATTTTAATAGATCCATGGGTCAAGCAGCCAAACAAACCAAAACAAACATGGCAACATACTTCTGCCTAATTTAACATCAATAATCAACTATTTTTTGTGTGAAAAACATGCAGTCTTGTTCTGTTGTTGTGACACTTAGACCGATCTGATTCAAATAAAGTGTTTTCTCGTGATGTCATAAGCTGGACGCCCGCTATGTCAGAGGTTTTCGAAGCACTGCGAACAACGCATTTATGCCGCAAAGAAAAAAAAAAAAAAAAAAAAAAAGGTAAACTATTGTGGGGTCCTCGGCTGTCACAATAGAGCGGACAGAGAAAAACACCTGCAGTTCTATCGTTTACCTAAAGTAGTGACCAGCCAGGGTGAACAGACGATTATCAAAGGAAAGTAGGCGATTGTGGAACGCCAATGTCAAACAGAACTTGGATGGGAAGAATCCCGACAACATTCGCATATGCTCAGCTCATTTCGCAGCTGGTAGGTATTTCATACTGTGCATTGTGATTGCTCATTTTGAACCAAATTGTAGCAACCATGTGTACATAAACAAATACAGTGGTACCTCACCTTACGAAAGACCCAACAAACGGAAATTCCAAGTTACGAAACACCTTCACGTTAAATTTTGGTCTCTAGATACGAAAGAAAATTCAAGTTACGAAACACGAAATCTCAAAAATTCAAATAATGCGTGCTCAGCCACACACATTATATGCTTTTCTCAGACTGGATTTAAACTTTTCTCACATTTGTCTCTCGTTTAAACACAGGTCTAAACTAGGATTAAACCAGGATTAAACCACCGTGGCTCTTGCCTGCGTTCGTTCATGCGCTCAGACTGCCCGCGGTCCCGAGGGCAGGCACATCCCCTCCTCGCTGCTCACCTCAGCCGTGACTCGTGAGGTACACCAGTGCTGCTGCTAATAGCAGAGGTAGCACGAAACCAGGAAATAGACCCGCACGCGGCACTTTAATCCTGGTGTCCAGTCCTGGTTTAGTCCAGGTTTAGTCCTGGTCCAGTCCAGGTATAGACCTTGTTTAGACCTGGTATAGTCCACGTTTAGTCCTGGGTCTACAGTCTCTTAGCCAATCAGGACGCAGAACACAGTGTTACACTATAAAAAAAGTTACACTATAAAAAAAAAAACTTGGAGCGGGGCCTTGGAACGAATCAGGCTTTTTCCATTGAAATAGCTACTCAACTTACGAAAAATTCACGTTACGAAACCACTTCTGGAACGAATTAATTTCGTAAGGTGAGGTACCACTGTACCGACTAACAACAACATTAGCCCCTAAACACCAATATTAGCCCCTACAGTAAATTGTATTACAATGTTAATATTTTAATCTTTGCAAAACGTGAATAATAAAAAGCAATATACTTGTACTTAAAGACGTTACACATGTAATACAAGTATGCCGACCTTTGCCATCACAATATGCTTGTCTCCAATTTTCCGCACTTTACGCTCTCATACCAGCCACAAACAAACTGGTTGTTGCCTCCAGACCTTTAGAGCTCTGAAGGTCTTGTGCTGTATGAGGGCTTGGGGAGAAGACCAGGTATTTGACAATATCGGGATCTCTTACAGCAGCAGAATCGACAAATCGCCACTGTCACTGAACAAACTTGAATCCATCTCATACGGATCTTCTTGCCCAATTAATTTGAGTTTTTTTCATATAATGCTTCTTTTCTTTGGCATCCAACTTATCCCTATACAGCTGGTCAACTGTGTCAGAACTTTTGGATTCCGATGTGGAAGGTTTATTTATTTTTTTCTGCATGGTTGCTATATAAACACATGTAATTTGAGCGCGTAAACCCACCAAGATGGCCCCACATCCGGGTAATCGTCCTGTTTTTCCGGGTGCGTAAAAACACTCCATAGAACCATGACAGACTGATAACGTGTAGAACTTGATTCAGAGTTTTTCACATACCAGTCTACCATGAGCCAGGTTAACATTGTATTGAATATTGAAAAAAAAATAAAAATAAAAAAAGTAGAATTGGCCACACTTGGTACTAATTTCCAAGGTTTTGAGACTGGAGGGAGATGCTTGTTCAACATCTCTTCTTGGTGGTGATTATCAAAGTGTTAATTTTTTCTGAGTATGTATAATTTGTATAATTTCTACATATTTCCCACTCTGAATGGCACAGAATATGAAATAACCTTGGATCCAATTGTATTCTGAGTTTGACGTATTTTTGCGTCCCAGCTGTTCATTTGTTTACGTTTAAATGACTGTAACTGCATTCTCCCTGTGTCTGTGGGCTTTATCTGCCAGGCTGCGCTGTGAAATAGAATGACATTGGGTGAATACAAAAGATGCAAAACAAATGTTGAATGCTTAATTATAGAGTTCAAACATTCTTTGAGTAACAAACGTGACCATTTTAAATGTAACAAGGTTAAAAACATACCTGATGGCCTGAGCTACATGAAAGGATCATATCTCAAAGTGCTGTACTTGTTTTACCTGTAAAATCTTTATTTTTTCAGGTTTGCAATGGCCCGAAGTTATTCCTCAGGTCCTATATTACGCAAAATTGATTCTTGTGAGCCATGTTATAATGATGTTACTTCACCAAAAATGTACCTCGAGTTGTGTTCCATTTTATCCACGCATGTTTGAGTAATCCTTTATAAATAGTTGCAGATAGCACACAGTGGACTTATGATATACTAGACCGTAGACCAATTCCTGATGATGTTCAAAAGAAGAATATGATTTCCCTGTACATCAGTGTGTACAGATCATTACAACTAAAAACATATCTGTTCACTACTGCAAACGTCTTTGGTGTGACAAAACATCTGTTTGCTGTACTTCAAAATGTCAGTTTTTCAAAAGATGTATATGGAAGATGTAAGTGTAAATGGGGCGTTCACACTTCTGGTTTGGTCCGGGTTAGTCTGTACTTTGCACTGGAAGATTTTTTGCTCCACTCCCATTTGTTTTTGCGCTTCAACCACTGGATGACATGATCAATCACAGGGGCGATGCGGATGCATGTACTTCAGCCTATTTCATCAGAAATAAAGACTGTTTAGTTTGTGAAACAAAAACTGGATTTCTTGGCTTGTTCCATTGTTGGAATACTTCCAACAATCATGTTCTACCTTTTCCCTAAAAGGCTTCCAGAGGGCTCAGATTAAATTCTACTTGTCGGGAAAATTGTGTTATTTTTCTGTCTTACGATCACATTTGAACTGTGGGAGGCTGAATACTATCAATACAACTAACTTCTAAGCTGGTGCTTTGCAACCACTGCCAATCAAGCTGTTTCTAACAGTAGCGGCAACAACCTTGGGGAAAGCAGGCACCAAATTGGTCTATTATTAATGCCCATATCTTGATCTTGATTTAGGGACAAAATAATGAAATAAAAACCCCAGGATCATGTAGAGCAACAAAATATGAACATTAAAGGCAAATTAACGTTTTTTTACAATCTGAGCCTTCTTTCGGCAATAAAACAAGTAGTTTTACTCACCCATAGCAGTTTGCTGTCAATTGGAGCAGTATCGCAGAACTTATGTTGAGCCGTTCTGTTCTACTAATGATCCCGTATCCGTTAACATGGTGCTCGTATCATATGCTCGGGGCATTACTTTGCGGTGTCCAAATAACACAAACTTTAGCACTTTTCAAATCACAGAAGATCGCTGTGTCAGGGTAGACTTTCAGTGGATTCCAAAACGGCCTGAAACCCGATATCCAGCTATAGTTTCATTTGATGACGTCATCAGAGAGGACAGTGCGCATGCGTGAACTCAGCTGTTTTGTAAACACAGCTAGTCCGAAAGAGGCTAACACCGCTCTGAACTGTTGCGATATCGGGTTTCAGGCCGTTTTGGAATCCACTCAAAGTCTACCCTGGCACAGCGATCTTCTGTGATTTGAAAAGTGCTAAAGTTTGTGTTATTTGGACACCGCAAATCAGTGCCCCGAGCACTCACGCTAACGGATACGGGATCATGAGTAGAACAGAACGGCTCAACATAAGTTCTGCGATACTGCTCCAATTGACAGCAAACTGCTATGGGTGAATAAAACTACATGTTTTATTGCCGAAAGAAGGCTCAGATTGTAAAAAAACGTTAATTTGCCTTTAAGGTCAAAATGTCGAGCCTGACAGCAGCAGTCACAGAGAGAGAGATGTCAATTGCGACCAGAGCTCAAAGGAACCACACTCACTACCCATTTGGAACAGTGGATAGCAGGTTAGCTATGTCTGTTTATCCAGTCTATGGTTTAGTCCAGTTTAATCTGTACTTTGACCACACTGTATAGAGCTACATATGGCAGGGCTCCTCATGTTAGAATCTCACACGCTGTTTGGCCATTAGCAACAGTGGGAAAACCTATCCTTAATGAAAACCACCCAACTGTTTCAATCCCCAAGTGAGAAGGGAGCGTGTCTGCAGCTTTGGCAATTTGTTTTATACCCAAAATTAATCCGTGGAATCAAAGTTTATGAGTTACTTTAGCCTTTTCCAATTAGTGCTCCTGCATGCGGTTTGAACACAGCACTGGTTACTGTACGGAGCGATAGGGCCAGAGGAGAGCAGGCAATTTATGATAAAGAAGACTCTCCTAATTGTGTCTTGTCAAGTCCTTAATAAACTGATAACAAGTCCAGAGCTGGTCTTAGGGAGATTAGCAACCACCGACAAGGAGCTAAGGAAGCAAAGGAGTTTCATCAAGAGCACACTACGAGGGAATGCTGCAGCTGATTTTTAAAAGGAGCGCTAGAATGCAAAAGACTAACCATGTTATAGCTGTCTCCTTCTCATTTTCCCTCACAAAGCTGTATTTAGTGTGTTTCATGCATGTTTGACTAATCTTAATTCTCCTCTAGTCAAGATGGTTTTCTTCTGTTCTACTTGTTTTCACCACCACTGGCATTAGTCCATTGCTCTGTACTTACTTCGTTCTTCATGGCTGATTTTCTTATTCTGTGATACATGTAGAATTCTGCAGCGTTGGGTAGTATTTCGGTACAAATGAGCAAAAATCCGCTGCATGCTACTGTAATCTGCAGTTATCTATAGGAGGGACAGACAACATGCAACTTTTGTTTGTTTGTTTTTGACCTTTACAGTGTAAAGGTGTTCTTGCTTTGCCTGGATTGTTCTGCAGTGTGGTACTAAACATGGTTATTTAACGTTCATTCAACTACAGGTGTTTTTATTGTTGACAAAATACCTTTGGAAACAGACTACGTTCAGACTGCAGGGCTTAAAGGAAAATTAACGTTTTTTTACAATCTGAGCCTTCTTTCGACAATAAAACAAGTAGTTTTACTCACCATAGCAGTTTGGTGTCAATTGGAGCAGTATCGCAGAACTTATGTTGAGCCGTTCTGTTCTACTAATGATCCCGTATCCGTTAGCGTGAGTGCTCGGGGCACTGATTTGCGGTGTCCAAATAACACAAACTTTAGCACTTTTCAAATGACAGAAGATTGCTGTGTCAGGGTAGACTTTTAGTAGATTCCAAAACGGCCTGAAACCCGATATCGCAACAGAAAAGTAAAGTTCAGAACGGTGTTAGCTTCTTTCGGACTAGCGGTGTTTACAAAACAGCTGAGTTCACGCATGCGCACTGTCCTCTCTGATGACGTCATCAAATGAAACTATAGCTGGATATCGGGTTTCAGGCCGTTTTGAAATCCACTGAAAGTCTACCCTGGCACAGCGATCTTCTGTGATTTGAAAAGTGCTAAAGTTTGTGTTATTTGGAGACCGCAAAGTAATGCCCCGAGCACCATGTTAACGGATACAGGATCATTAGTAGAACAGAACGGCTCCAACATAACTTCTGCGATACCACTCCAATTGACACCAAACTGCTATGGGTGAGTAAAACTACTTGTTTTATTGCCGAAAGAAGGCTCAGATTGTAAAAAAAACGTTACTTTTCCTTTAAAGCTCAATTCGGATTTTTTTGTGAAATCCGATTTTGTTGCGACGTTGTTCACATTTCCAATTAAATGTGACTTGTATGGGATCTCCAGTGTGAACTGCCCCAAAAGTGTCCCGCATGCGCCTTGGAGGACACAGAGTTTACGGAAGTCGCCTAAACATGGACGTGAACATTGAGCGCTTGGAGATTTTAAAGTTGCTGTCGTACCAGAGCCAGAACATGTACAACTTATTTGTTTTAAGGGAGAGATTGAGAAGGAGAAGGTTTTTAGTCTTGTTGTTTTGTGGGGCAGTGGCAGCAACGTCCGTAGAAAGGAACGTGTTGGTGCTGAGAGTGGTGGGATTGCTGTGTGCTTTGCTGCTTCACTGATATGGACTTCATACACAATTTTTGTATGAAGAGAAGAATGTTTGTGTACATTTGTGAGCGCCTACTTGTACACTCTCACTTGTTGATGACGTGTAGGTCGGATGAATGCGACCGCATGCCAAAAGATAGGATATGTATCTGTTTTAGGACCACATATCCAAGTGGCCTGGGTCACATTTGAAAAAAAAAATCATATCTGTCATTAAAAGATCAGATACAGGTCCCACAAGGGAAAAAAATAATCGGATTTGGGTCACTTCAGGCTGCAGTCTGTATGTAGCTATATATTTTTGCATAAATCTGACCTGGACCTTGGTCTGGTGAAGTCACCTGTTTGTCTCCAGAGACAGATCCTTAGAAGATAGATGTTTAATGCCATATTGAGGAACATTCTTGGCAAAGACAACCCTTCAAAACTCATGCTTCACAGCAAGAAGGTTCCGGGTTCGATCCCCGGGTCGCCCAGGCCTTTCTGTGTGTGTTCTGTGTGGAGTTTGCATGCATGGTCTGGGTTTGATCCCCAGGTTGTTTGCATGTTCTCCCCGTGTCTAGGTAGGTTTCTTCCAGGTACTCCGGTTTCCCCCATCAACCTGGTAAAAATCCTCCAGCTTAGGTCCTGACCAAGCCTAAGCAACAAGATGGTCCCCGGGCACAGTAATGTGCTGCCCACTGCTCCTAATAATAAGGATGGGGTACAATAATAAGGATGGGAGAACAATTTCTCCTGTGTCTTCTTCTTCTTCTAAAACATCAGCCAACAAAACAGAGCGTCTGGGCAGACAGAGTGACACAGAGGCACAAGAAACAAACTCAGTAAACAGCGAAAATAATGAGGCGACTTTAATACTCACCTCTAGTAAAGCTGAAGATTTAAACTGCAGCATTTCATCCACATTATCCATTAGAATTTGTCCTCTGCAAATAATGACCCCGGTCCACATAACAACACTGTGAATCCAGTTTGAAGTGTAAAAAGGCGAAAGTATGTCCATCCACACTGCACGCAGATCAAGTTGAAGCTGCAGATTAGCGATCAAGACTCAAGAGTACATTATCACCAGCCTTCTGTACATTAAAAATCAATGGATCTAAAGTATTGCACCACATTTCACAAATAATAACGCAGTTTTGACTTGCATCTAAACTACAAGTGCAGTGCTCTGATCTTTTGAACACTTAAAGGAGAATTAACGTTTTTTACAATCTGAGCCTTATTTCGGTAATAAAACAAGTTGTTTTACTCACCCATAGCACTTTGGTGTCATATGGAGCACTTCCAGAGATGTTTTAGATTAGCAATAGCCATAGCGCGGTCTCCAAATAACAAACTTTAGCACTTTTCAAATTATAGAAGCTCAATGTCTTAGTCTACACTTTCGTTTGAGTCAAAAGTGTCCTGTAATCCGAGATTTATCCATAATTTACAGCTTTGCGTTTCATGTTTGGGTCCCGGGAGCTGAGAGTGTAATAAGATGTGACTCCGCACATGCGCATTGGCCTCCTCATCTACTCGAAACTATGGCTAACTCTAGGATTACAGGCCACTTTTGACTCAAACGAAAGCATAGACTAAGACATCGAGCTTCTATGATTTGAAAAGTGCTAAAGTTTGTGTTATTTGGAGACCGCACGGGGCATATATTATATGCCCCGAGAACTCGCGCTACGGCTATTGCTAATCTAAAACATCTCCGGAAGTGCTCCATATGACACCAAAGTGCTATGGGTGAGTAAAACAACTTGTTTTATTACCGAAATAAGGCTCAGATTGTAAAAAACGTTAATTCTCCTTTAAGAGTCTCAAAGTGAGTGATTTTATTCTCGACATCAAACAGCTGATGTGAGGTGGATTCTTGTGTTTGTGGTGTGGTTTAAAAACGTTTAAGACTGAAAAATCCTGTAGTGTGGCGGGCTTTAGAATATTATAAGGTGAGATCATTTGTGCTGTTAAACAAGTATCATCAAGTATCATTACAGTCACAAGCTAGCTCTCACCTTTGTCTTGAAAATGAAATACCCAAGAATGCTCATATTGATCACAGGCTCTTGAAAATCCATTGTTTGAATCCATTTTGTATTTTTTTTCTTTGCTAATGTCTGTTTTGGACAGATTGACAAACTGATCCGTAAAGCTGGTCACGTGATCGGCTGTGAGCTGAAGACATTTGTCACAGTGAGGGACAGGAGGACACTGGACAGACTGCTCACCCACTGCACCAGATCATAGAGGGACAGATAATAATCCCTACAACTGTATATATATAGCTGTGATTTGATATTTTAGTTGATATTTTATTACTTATTTTTCTATTTTATTCTGATTTGTACATACACACTTATTATTTGTTATTTTTATAATTATGTCTCATTTGACACCGGTCTCTTGCCATCTTTTTTTGCTATTCCATCTATTTTTTGTTACCCTCTGTTATATTTATATTTGATGACTGAGCTACAGTACCCAAACAATTTCCTTAGTGGATCAATCAAGTGTGTCTAAGTCTATTGTATCACCATGGTAACTTCTAAACATTCAATTATAGGCATAGATTTAGAACACCCACAGTGTGATGTCACTACCAAGTATCAATGTTTTATTTTAGTCATTACCAGTTCACAGAAGATGCAAGACTTAAAGGAAATTAACTTTTTTTTTTACAATTTGAGCCTTATTTCGGTAATAAAACAAGTTGTTTTACTCACCCATAGCACTTTGGTGTCATATGGAGCACTTCCAGAGATGTTTTAGATTTGCGGTTAGCCTAGCGCGACTTCTAGCCATAGCTCGGGGCATATAATATATTCCCCGAGCATGTAATATGCCCCGTGCGGTCTCCAAATAACACAAACTTTAGCACTTTTCAAATCATAGAAGCTCGATGTCTTAGTCTACGATTTCGTTTGAGTCAAAAGTGGCCTGTAATCTGAGATTTAGCCATAGTTTACAGCTTTGCGTTTCATGTTTGGGTCCCGGGAGCTGAGCGCACACTGCGCACATGCGCACTGGCGTCCTCATCTACTCGAAAACTATGGCTAAATCTTGGATTACAGGCCAGTTTTGACCAAACGAAATCGTAGACTAAGACATCGAGCATCTATGATTTGAAAAGTGCTAAAGTTTGTGTTATTTGGAGACCGCAAACATGTGCCCAGAGAACTTTTTTACTTCCTCCACAGTTTCTATTGATCTAAGGCCAGCCTTGGTTCAAAACAGACAGCTAATGGAACACCGCTTACACATTTAAGGCACCACAGACATAAGGACATTTTGCAACAATGATTTGCCTCACCTTCACATGATGGACAGACAACACACACTCAACTTTTTATGCTGCAAACAGAGGACTGTGCAAGAGTCATGTGATCAAATAGAGGTCACTATACATGGTGATACGAGGCGTGCCTTTCCATGCACTTATTCACAGAGAAAATTTAATCTGAGTGAGAAATAGTGTATTAAGTCCTGCTTATAAAGGCCACAGGAGTAATGTATTCACTGCAGGATGGTTTGAAAGGCAAGGAGTCTGTGACATTGTTGTGATGGAATTTGCAGTTTGATTGTGTCCTCTGCAACATTGTTATAATTTATAAAGCTGTCTCTAGCCCCTAGCCCTCCCAACAGTCCATAGAGTGATGCCCTGGGTGTACGGTATAGCCTCATATACCAACGAGTGTACGCACACACAGGGTACTTTCCTGATGGTAATGGTGGCCCTCTGTGCCTCCAGGAACCACTGGCCCTCACAGCACCACTCCAGTGTTGAAGCAGTGCTTCTGCACACATGATTTAGGAGTACAGTGTAAAGCGGGCAGGTCGCACACTAAAGGTCTGGTTCAGGTGTATTTTCTAGGAAGCACTTGAAATGCATTTGGAGTTTTCCCCAAGGGGTTTAATTTAACTGCATTTGAAATGATATCATCTGTGAGCATTATACAGTTAAACACTGCAGATTAATGTGCAGCAATTCAGTACATAACTATTGTCTTAATCAGTGGTGTCATGTTGCACAGTACAGCTCTACATTAATGGACATTAAAGAGGAGCTGCTAAAGCTCCTGCAAGTGAGGCTGATGGTTCCAGGGAGCAGGTGCAGGTAGTGGGGCAAGTGTTTTTATACAAACATCCTTTGCACACGTGTGAGCCTCATCCATAAGGTGGCAGAAGGGCCTCTACTGTGGGCTTCCCAGCCTCTGTTCCCTGTGTACTTCCTGTGCTGTGTAAAATGAATGTCATGTCTTACTCATGTTTACTATCTGGTATCAGAACATTCTGTGGATCTGCACTTGCACATACAGTGTTTAGAACTTGTCTCAGTGAAAAGGCAAGGCTTGTTTTATTATTGATGTGTGTAGATTTTTCATGTTTTTATTTGCTGTTTTTACCTGTTAAATGCTGTGGAGATTTTATTGAATGTTTTTAAGCCTTACATCAGCTCCAACCTATAATCCCCAATGCATGTGACACTTTTCAGCCAATGAGCACCGGGATCTCGATAGCCTTTGGCTATAGGCTATATTGTGTATTGAGCTGGGCGCTGCTGAGGAGTTTTCTTTGCTCAGGACGCAGCGGTGGTGGTGAGGGTGTGGCAACGAGTACGGCAGGGACAGAGCAACAGGACGAGGGCTGATCACAAGGAACTAAAGGGCACCACATCACTGAGTGAGGAGCTCCAGCTTGCCCCATAAGTGACATGAGATAGTTGCCCCTCTCCCTCACATGGATAAACTTAAGAAGTAGGTCTGTTGTGAGCTGTTATGCCAGTGGAGGCAGGTGAGTCCGGAGGAACACGAGGCCGGTCTCGAGACCAAGACTGGCCTTGATTACTACGACACTAGTAATACCCATGTAGAGCCCATTTTGCACTATTTTCCGGTCTATGTTATAATGTAGTTTCCTCATCAACATACCTGGATCTGAATTTTGTTTCATTCACATGTTTAACACACAAATATTATTTTGGCTGAAACGGAAAAACACTCTGCTCCACCTTGTGACATCAGGTGTTAATACAAAAAGTGCTCCACTGTGTTTTTAAAGGTCCCATGACATGGTACTTCTTGATGCTTTTATATGGCTCCTTAATGGTTCCCTAATACTGTAAATGAATCCTTCTTCAAAATCAACACTCAGTGCATGAGATATGACTCTGACAGTCTTCATGAGGCTAGATATGTGTCTAAAATGCTTTATTCTGGGTGTTGCTGCTTCAATGCAAATGAGAAGGACAGAGAGATTGGCTAAGGAGCGGGGGGGGGGGGGTTCCCCCGCTGGAAGCGCAGCTCTGCACCGCTGTCTGCTCGCTTCCGTGTTTAACACAGGAAGACAGATGGGAGACTTTGCAATGAAAAAAAGCATATTTACACAGAAAATAAAATTAAACCACTGGTATTTCAGAGGTCCAGAGGGTCGGGTAAGGGACTTGCGAGCCTAGAAACACTCGGACGTGCCTCCAGGCAAATAAAAAAACGCATTTCGCATTGTAGCGCATTCACAGTCCAAACTCTATGGGCGGGATATACAGGGACGCTGAGCGGAGACAGAGGGAGGGGCTGGAGCTGCATTTGCCGATCTGACGTCAAAAAGGTGCCTTGTCCGAACTCGCCCGTTTCAACACTGGTTTTGTGTAACGCAGAAAAGGATCGCAAATGCTCAGTTTAGACATTTCGCAACTTTTAGCCATGGGGGGGGGGGGGGCTAAACAGGGTAGGGGAGCTCACATTAACGTTCAAAAACCTCAGAAAGTGAACATTTCATGCCATGGGACCTTTAAAGTCTGCACACCTTCACTAGAATCATTTGAATGATTTCAGCCCTTGGAGACAAATAATAAAGGGTTACTAAAACATGTATGAAACAAAAACACAACAAGGTATGTTTTTGATGAGGTAATTGCATCATAAAACATGGCTAAAAGCTCACAGGAGTCAGTCTTGTGTAATATAGGACCTTTAGATAAATGTACAAGTCTCCAAAGAGAACTTGGAAACCTGCCCATGTTTAATAAACCAAATATGTTTCACCATTTCAAACAGTCTGCTTCACCCTCATCACAATAATTCTCATCTTCCTCTGACCAGGACTCTGATTAGCACAGTAAAACTGGCTGCTCCTCTCCATGTCTTTGTTTTGTGTGGCGAAAAACAGTGGCACGACTGAACGCATGAATCCTAATGAGGCGTTTCCAATGACCCAGAGTGTCTGCTGTCCATCCTGCCCCCCTCTCCGCAGAGCTGCCCTTTGATATGAGGCAATCTCTGGCCGAAAACAAAATAATATCTCTTTCTGCTATAACCGCTTCCACTTAATGCGTTTTCCGGGGACAAGTGCAGAGTGATGCAAACGGCGGCAACCAGCGGCAACCAGGCAGCGGCGCGGTGGCTGTCACGGAAGGCCCACGGCAACGGTTTCCGAGGACTTTAAAGGAGCGGGTCCACGACAATGTTTTCTAAGGACTTTAAAAAGAAGAGGTGGTCAGAACCAGAGCTTATTTTCGAAACAGGACACTGTGTAATGGAATCTATGGAGGACATGCATGAGGATGGGCAAATCTAATGAACACACACTGGGAAAAATGGCATTGTTTCCGGGGGTGTTTGTAGTCGTATATCCCAGGATATTCACAATATCTGTAGATATCCGGATTGACACGCTCCGGATACGTTGGTGTCAGTTCTCGTATACGGAGCATTTCCGAACTCCGGAATGGCACTGTGTCGACACGCTACATATCCGGTTCTCCGGATACTTACTGGATATCGTCCGTGTTTCACGTATTCACTGTTGGTATATCTCCGGATACGTCACGTTCTGGTACTGTGCTCACCTCCGGATATGTCAGGATACTCAAGCTAGCATTCACTAGGGAGCTTTATTTTTCAAGCATTTATAGGCTACTGTATCGTGAAACCCAGAGCCTTTTGACCATGCAACATTTTCATACATTTATATACCATTTATATACCAGTGTTTTACAGTGTACTACTGACTAGGCGGCTGGTAACTCGGTTAATATTTTAATTATATGCCTTAGTTATTTTAAAATAGCACAGACATTGACCAAAATGACAAACAGATTAGCATTACTAAAACTCACAATTACTTTGAAAAAGCTAAGTCTACACAGCTGACAAACTTTAGAGGTCATGGAAAAATGTAACCAATTTAAAGTATTTTTTTTTAACTCAAAATACATTAACAAGTACTGTTTTACTTTTACTCAAGTAGATTTTTAGATGGGTACTTTTAATTCAGTAGGCTTTAAGCAAGTAAAGATACTTAAATCACATTTTTTCTGCATTTTTCCACCTCTGCCAATGTCACTAATACAATTTATACAACAGACAAGAACGTTTGATAAAGTTGTGTTTGATAAAGTTGTCTTTATTAATTAACCCATTTAGACTTAAAACGCCTGGGGAAAAAGGCCTGAAAATCTTAAGGGCGAGATCCTGAGGTTTTTCCTGGAAATTCAACAATGTCAACGACTATTAAATAAGTGATTTCTCAGCCTCTGAAGCACAGAGACAAAATTCCAAAAGTATTTGAAAGCTTACACTTGTGGGTTTCATGAGAAGTGTGGCTTATTATTCTACACCTTAAGAAAAAAATATAAAATAATCCAGAAACACAATAATATGGAAAAAATAAAAGAAAACAGTCACAACATGTACAGTGCACAATATTTTCAAGTTTTAAGAAATAAAGAACAGCTCTTATTCAGGTCAAACTGTAAAAAATAAAGTGTCCCAAGGCCATAAGGCAGTAAGATGAAGTGCACTACATACTGCACAGGTTACATCCCTTACATATACCAGCGATAGTGCTTGCCAAAGCACTCGATGTGCAGAGGTAGTTTGCACTGTTTGCATCCAAAGACTGTTGGCCCACCTACTTTCTCATTCTCTGGGACCAGTTGACATTCCCGGCACAGCTTGCGCTTGTCATACATCTTTCCACAGTCATGTTGTGGAGGTGGTGTGGCTACTATGGCCCCCAAACGTCCTACAGTCGGGTGGAGGAGGAGGAAGAGAAGATGGAGGAGGAGAGGTCACAGGAACAGCCCTTGTTGTCATTGGTGTGATAAGTTCCTCCAGCCAGTTCTTGTACCCTCTGTACTTTCTGCTGAAGGCAGGTCTTGCAGCGATGTATGCATTGTGGCAGGACACAGACAAGAAGAAGAAAAACACTCGCCTCCACCACTTCTTCGTTCGATGCTGGAACCCATAGTAGCCAACCATTTGATCAAGCAGATCAACGCCTGGAACACACAGCACACATTACACACTCACAAGGCAACAGTGGAAATATACATAATAAATAATTATATAGTCACATATTTTGCCATAAAACCAAAAAGGCAAACAAACCTTTCATATTTTTTGATAATCTGCAAGGCAAGCTGGCACTTCCACCTGTTGCTGGATGGCTCCGTTGCCTTCGATTAACTGAAAATGCAGAAACAGACACAGGAAAGTCACCTTGGATGAAAGTATAATATAAAACAGCATAATTTACATTGTACTGTGGCTTTGTGAGATATTCGGTCTATTGTAATAAGATGGCACCGCAAACTATGTGTATGTGATGAATAAAAATATTATGTATTTTTTAAATGTCTACAGGTACTGTAAATTACATTGTTCTCTTGTGTTACAGCTTGTATTTGTATGATGGTATGTATCTATTTTTTGTATTATATTTGTATGCATGATTATGGTTGAATAAAAGTTCAATGCATAATACCAATACCTGTCTCATCATTATGCCCAAAGATGTAAACATGAAATGCTACATAATTAGAAAAAATGTAATTTGCAATGATAATATTAATAATCACCGTTTGTTATTACATAATTATCACAATCAATCGGTATTTTAGTTCTTACCTCCATATAGCATAGAATCTGCCATGGCGTCAGAGAACTGAGTCTTGACGAGATTTTTGGTGTGTCTCCAATAATCTCTCTGTGCAGGCAGAACAAGTAGACCCATGCCGATAGCCCAATAAACGTCTTCATTTCAGGGACAGTTACATTCGACCACTTAAGCGTCTTTGCCCTTGCTGGAGTGTGATCACGTTCGGTCTGTTCACGGTAAATATTTGTCTCTTTAATGAGATGCGCCCAAAGTTCGTCTGTGAAAATGTGATTGAATACCTTTAACTTTAACTCCCGGCGTGCGGTTGAATAGAGTTCTGCTCCTTTCAGATACTGCAGGTCATCGTCATCAAGGAGGTCCTTGGCCACCTGAAGCCGCTGCTTGAAAAGCTACACAGAAGAGGGCAATATTAAGCAACACATTTCAAAAGAATGTAGAACGCAGACCTACCTTAATTTCAATGCTTGCACCCAAATAATAGTTCATGGCAGCCAGGAAGAATTTCACAACCATCAACTGGATTTTTTTTTCTTTGGTCAAGCAGTGATCAAAGATAGTGATGCCAACAAAAAATAAAGGAAAAAAGGCACTTGAGTTGATTTACTGTAAAAAGTCCAAAACAATCTTTTATGTGGGCTAATAAAATCACCAATGTGAATCAGCCCTACGGCCTTAATCAGGGTGTGATGCCAGTGTGAGGTGTGTTGGGGGTCGTTTTACCTACCCGGTCACGTCGGCTGTTCATTTTTTTCTTCTTTACTTCATCGGTCCTCCCAGCTAGGTCCATTTTTTGGGGGGCCTTCAGGTGTTCATAGAACCTATTTCAAGTTTCTGCAAGACAGTAAGAAGTAGAGTTAACAGACTTTTGAGTGATTGAGTAGACCTTATTAATCCCCAAAGAGGAAATTATGCCACCTGACCATTCATACAACATGTACACACACAATAGTAAGACAATGACACAAGTTAGTGTAACAGATAAAAAATAAAGAGCTAAAAATAAATAAGTGACATCCCATCATAGAAATACAAAAAGAACCATAACATTAAAATAGTGCTCAGCTATTGTTGAAAAGTCTGATTGCTGCACGAACAAAAGACCTCCTAAATCTAGTAGAGCACCTAGGTAGGAGGAGCCTTTGGCTCCTACCACGTTTAGTGAACATGATGTAGTGGGTGGTCATCCTTACACTTCTCCCTATTCACCTCTCAATCACCCACTCCTTTAAGATTTGCTCCACAGTACTAAAACACACCAGTGATGGACCCTGCTTTCTTTATAAGCGTAAGTGTTAGATTGTGTGTATCATGCCTCTCTGAGGTTCATCACAAACTGTAACCCTCGCACACACCACTGTGAACTTTACACACGTGTGGGCTGGCCAGCATTGGAGACTCGTAGGCTCACTCACTGGTATATGTTCATTTATAAGGGTATCCACTGCAGTTCCCCAAGCCCACAGTGAAAGCGCCTCACCCGTGCCTGAATAAGAAAAAATCATTATACAACTGTATGTGGTTAAGACGACCAATATAGAAAGAAACTGTGGATAATGATGTCAGCCTAGTTATGAGTCCAGTTTGTGTCCTATTCTCAAAAACACACAATCAAGTGTTACCGCCAACTCCAAAGGGACTTTGTGGTTCTCCTGGGTCATGCGGGAGTGTTGCTGCTGCATCATGGCATCCTGCATGGTCCTCAGTTCCTTTCTCAGGTAATCCACTGAACTGCGAAGGTCACCGATTGCCCTGCAGCATTCAGAAACATTAATTTCAACATCTCATTGTCTTTTGTAATGTTTGCGATTAGCTACATCTATCTTGGGGCAAAAGCAATGACTGATCCGTTTTGTCACACACATGTTTAAAAGGTAGTTTATTTCCAGAATGCATGCTGCTCATTCACAAATGTTACCTTTTCATGAATACTTACCACCACCATCAAATTCTAAGTATTAATTTTGACTGGGAAAGGAAAGAAATCTTTTCCATGTCTGTCATTTTGAATTTACAGTAATAGACATTTTTTAATCTGCAGAACTACTTTGGTCATACTAGTAACTATAATTTTATTTATTACTTACTTGGTCATACTAGTAACTATAATTTTATTACTTATTTACTTTGACTAAATAGTCATGAAAAGATTTTGGAAATAAGCAGCACAGTTGCAATGTACTTACCTACTCTGGCCACAATCCTACATATTACCTTCAAGTCTCCTGGCAGCTCTAAAACCCACCCAATTTCACAAAGCCCCCAGTTGGTTTGTATGGTAATGGACTAAGAAATAGCGTATTTTTACCCACAGATTATTACGCTAAACACTTGGGTGGGAAACCTATGTAGGCTAGCTGCTACACAAAGATAGATCGCAGTGTCACGCTAGCTAGAAGGCTACATTTAGCTAGCAGATTACTCTCCATTTTTACACAAGTGGGATTTTGAAATTCATCCCCTGCGTATGTCGAAAATCAGACATCGACGCCGTTACATGTTATACATTCATATTACTGATGATACATTATGTCCCAATCATTCCATCAACCAGCTTTATCATCCCACGTTATCAACGAATGGCAGGCTAACTGTGTAGCTAACGCCAAACATTCACCCGCCAAATAGCAATTCTCATATTTCAACTTACCTTAAAACATCTCTGATAGTGGGATTGTTCACCTCCCCATCAAAACGTGACCGCTTGTCCGCCAGGAGCACGGCTAACATTGCTGCGTTTCCCAATTCAGCGAGTGCGGTTCGGAGTGTGGCGACTCAGTCTGCAGTCGAGACGGCGCTTACTCTCGCTCAGCCCTGAGGGCAGTCCGGGGATCACATGGGCGTGTAGCGAGCTGGCTACAGAGAGACACGAGTGCCAAAATATCTCCGGATACGAACAGATATTGTACCCAGTGAAATCCGGAGTCCAGATACGTCAATATTTTCATGGATTCTCAAGAAATAAGGATATCGTGAAAATCTGGTCCGGATATGTGGCGTGTCATATAAAATATCCAGTCCAAACACGTCCGGATTCTAGCTTATTTTGCCCAGTGACAGTGGTTTGTTAATGGCATACATGTGGGTTTTAAGGCAGTGCAATAGGGAATAGGTTTTCTAAGTAAATAGCGCGAGTTCCTGCCTTCTTTGAGTGCTTGTAACAATTCCTCAGGGAGCTATTATTTTGATTTTTTTTTTTGTCCATAGACACATTCGCCAGTATATGCAGACACAAGAGGCAAGGAAGGCCAAGTGTATAGTTCAATCACATGGGAACTGTATATTAAAATGGGGGTATTTTATTTCTATGGGGCATTAACTGCAAACGCGGGAAACATATTGAGGTCACCGTGTTACCTTTTATTGTTTCGGACCAGCAGGTTCTCCAGCGAGTGGTGAAAGCTGCAGGGAGAATCATTGGAATGACTCTCCCAGAGATTAGCACCATCTTCTCCACTCGCTGCCTGGAAAGAGTGCGCAACATTCTGCGGGACCAGCATCATCCTGCACACCAGCTTTTCCACCTGCTGCCCTCAGGGAGAAGGTACAGGTCCATACGGGCCAGAACATCAAGACTGGCTAACAGTCTGTATCCACAGGCTGTGAGGTTACTGAACTCTGCCCCTCCCCTCTTTCTGCCACCCTCTTATGGACACTAACCCATATCCCCCCTCTCTAACGGACAATAACGACATCCATACCCCACCAAGTAATATCTCTGTACCGGGTTGCATTGTTGCAGAATGTTACTATCCACTACTCCCCTGTCACCCTTCCTCACCCTCCGTCCCCCAACAGTATCTGAATTTCCCGCTCTGCACTTTATCATTGACATACCTTATGCTGCTGCAGTTTGTGTGTTGCACTATGTATATACTGGGTCAATGTTTACACGGGGCTATTTAAGGGTATTTTAGTGGGTGTTTGTAAGGATGCTCCAAACGCAATTTCGTTGTACATGTGACAATGACAATAAATATTCTGAATCTGAATCAGTTTTAATGATATATTCACCAAAGTAACATGTTTTCTAAGTTACAGATTTGTTTTCCATGCTCTGAATCTCCCTTCCCTTTGCTCTCCATGCTAAGTCACTCCCTCTTCAGAGCGCTGAAAAACTACTCCCGCTAATGAAACTACTGCGCCTCGCATCAGGTTTGTCAAGTTGCTGTGTACAGTTGTGTATCACGTTTTTGTATATAGTGTGTTTTCACGTGACGTCACAATCCGGAAGTCGGCCATGATGGAGATATTCGAAACAAAGCAAACACTTATGCCGCCAAATAAAGAAAAAAAAGCAAAATGGTCAACTATTGTCAGGTCCTCGGCGTCACAATAGATCGGACAAAAACACCTGCAGTTTTATCGTTTACCTAAAGTAGTGACCGACCAGGGTGAACAGACAGAGCGATTATCAAAGGAAAGACGATGGCAGAGGCAGATAGACGATGTTCATATTTTAATCTTTGCAAAAGCAATATACTCGCACTTAAACATGTTACACATGTAATACAAGTATGCTGACCTTTGCCATCCTTTGCCATCACAATACGCTTGTCTCCAATTTTCCACACTTTTCGCTCTCATACCAGCCACAAACAAACTGGCTGTTGCCTCCAGACCTGTAGAGCTCTGAAGGTCTTGTGCTGTATCAGGACTTGGGGAGAAGACCAGGTAGTTGACAATATCGGGATTTCTTACAGCAGCAGAATCGACAAATCGCCACTGTCACTGAACAAATTTGAATCCATCTCATATGGATATTCTCGCCCAATTAATTGTTCATATAACTAGCTCCTTTTCTTTGGCATCCAACTTATCTCTATACAACTGGTCAACTGTATCAGGCTGTAACCGGCTGGTTAGCTCAACTGTACCGGCTGGTTAGCTCAACTACCGGCTGGTTAGCTCAACTGTACCGGCTGGTTAGCTCAACTGGTAAGTCACTGACTTTACCCGGCAGGATGTGCATTCAAATCCCCCCCGGCAATGAGCAAAACCAGTGTGGGTCCTTGGGCAAGACCCTTCACGGTACTGCCCCCTGAGCGCCGAAAGATGGCTGCTCACTGCTCCTGAAAAGCATGGGTCAAATGCAGAAGTCAAATTTCTCCCGTGTGTCACTGTGTGTCATTGTGTGTGAGACCAAATAAAGACTTAAAAAATCTTAAAAAAAAAAAAGTTTTGGATTCCGATGTAGAAGGTTTATCGCAATTTTTTTATTTTTTATTTTTTTCCTGCACGGTTGCTTTATAAGCGTGTTTACTTTGAGTGAGTGATATCTCCAACATGGCCGGTCATGGTTTTTTCGAGTCCGTGAAAACACCCCGTTTATGGAGAATTGTCGTGCGGGAGCGTGGGTGACGTAGGCTTGTGGGTGGAGCCATGGACTGAATCTTATAGTTAACCATAACGAGGGTCCAAGAGAGATAGCTAAATTAGTCAAACATGCATCTAAAAAACAATTCAGGCGTGTTTTTGATGAAGGAACAACGCTATAACGAGGTAGAAAGCTAAAAAAAACAAAAAAAAACATGCATAATACCCCCTCTTTAATCTCCATACACCTTCAGTATAATATTTTGGATACTGTCAGCCTTGGAATTACTTCTCTACTGAAGTTCTCTACTGTTAAGTTGAAAAGTACCACTACATGACTTAACAGAGCATTTGGAGCTATGTAGATACAAACTTATTTTAGGTCACTCATAAGCCTTTTGGGTTTTTTGACCTTTCCTGCACTGATCTGTTATTTTCTTTTTCTTTTGTGTGTACCTCTTGTCCTTTTTAATGTTGGACGCAAACATTAATAAATAAACCAAGATTACTTAAACATGTGTGAAGTAAACAAAACACAACTCCAGGTCTGTTTTTAAGGAATAACATCATTCTAACATGGCTTAAATCTCACAAGAATCAGTTTTGTGCAATATACAGTAGGTGTGGCGGATAGCGAAGGAACCCAAGAGCAGACACCAGTCAATGGGGAATCGTAGGTATTTATTACAGTTAATATGCAGGAATTTTACAGAAAAGAGCAGGACACTGGAGCTGGGTGGGTTGGAGCTGGAGACTGGAGCACGGAGATCTGAGGAAGATGAATAAAGGGTAAGTAAAGTGAGTCACAGGTAGGTAAATCAGATGTAGCTGGACCGTAGCACTGACTGAAGCAGTATTACGATCTGGCAGCGCTGAGCTGGTTTGAACGACTCTTAAACGCTGCTGATTACAGAGTGGGCCCAGCTGAGTTTGGCTCCAGCACACCTGTCTCCACTCCTGAAACACTAAAAAGGACCTGGTCATTCAGGGGAGTGGCAGATGAGGTCAGAGGAGCTTGAGGGGCTGTGACAATGGCCGTTTCCCAATTCAGCGACGGCACGCTTGTGAGTGTGCCGTCGGGCTGTCGTCGAGACGGCGCACACTCGCTCTGTCCTTAGTGCACTACGTTTCTCACATGGGCGTCTGCGAAATGGAACAAATCCCGCCTCAGCTCAGTGAGCCGGGTGGTCTGCTCCTTGTTCCCTAAAGACAAAAATATTATTCTATTGCCACTAGTAATACTTGGAATTGGGACATGCCCAATGTTCCCCCTAATTTTTAATGTGTCTGAGCAAACACACACTAACTCCACATCCGAAATGAACCCCCCGCGCGGCTCGCGCTTTGCAGATATAAAAAAAATGACCCCGCGGCTGAATAAAAAGCTTTCATCCCTGGTTTACAGTGCGCTGCACAAGTTTTCTTGTGCGCTGAGAATGTGCGAACAGTGCGCAGCTTAGAGTAAACGCTGGACATGGCGATACTGTAGAATATCCAGCATTACAACAGCACAGGAAATATAGAAGTGTAAGGGGTAAAAGCATGTGAACTGTAAAACAGGTGCCGTGATCTATGCCGTTACGGCCACCGTCACACATGTTTAGCGTAGTTTATGAAGAGTTTCATGTAGCATAGTTGTGGGTGAGGTGAACCAGTACGTATATTTTATAGTGACGTCGCAACTCTCACTTGTGGATGTCGCTGGCGAGTCGGTCTTTGTAGTCATATATCCTCCCGCGCTGTGCATGCTGGGGCTTTTAAGTGTGCGAAGCGTGCATGTTTGCACGCTTGGTCCACACCCCGATTTCCATGGAAACGACGGCGCCGTTCAGAGCTCGTCTCGACGGTGCAGGGGGAAAAAAACGAATGGAACGGCCCTTGTCGCGCCGGATATGACGCATATCCCGTTCCAAGGACGCTCACAAGTGTGCCGTCTGTGAATTGGGAAACGGCCAATATGACCTTTAAACATTGTTCTTGTTTAAAATAATTGTCAAAATAACTTTTTGTACTGGGAGTTCCTCAGTTCAGGTTTTAGTTGATGGAGCTAATACTGTTTCATATTTGCCTTTCTACAGTTTTAAAGAGTACAAGTTATGAAATATTCATAGATTGAATGAAATTGAGAGTTACACAGATTGAAGGATTTTTCTGCACATGATTGACTGATAAATTTGACAGGCTTCTGCTTATAGCCGCTACACACATTTAATGAAATGGTCTAAAGCCTAACTTCTTTCTGGTGACTGGCTTAATCCTGCATTTCAAAACAGCTGCTTATGAAAAGTGTTTTGAAGACAGTTGTGAAGAATAGTTTATTTCAGAGTGACAAGCCAGTAAAATGAAAAATATACTCTCCGAAATAACACTGAAGTTTGGATAAAAGTCGGAGGAAATATCTTGATTTTGACATTTGAGAAATTCTTTTGGCAAACGCTGTTGTTTATTTCACATATTAAAATTCCCCATATGGTGTGTTTTTCATTTTGACTGAGTGATCTGTTCATCAGGGTAAAGGTCTACACAGTTTCATGTTTCAGATGAGTTTAACATTTTCATTTTGAGGAGCAGAAATGTGGACGAAGGTGAGTAAAACGACGATGGAGCTGAACATCTGGTGCACGACTGACTATGGAAATGATGCTAAAGCTGCATCGTATTATCAGTCTGACAGTCTGTAAGATGTTGAAGGTCTATATATGGTGGCCTCTGCTCTCCTCTACGCTGTCGTCTGCTGGGCCCCGAGCAGCACAGAGCGGGACAGGAAAAGACTCAATAAGCTGGTCAGGAGGGCCAGCTCTGTCCTGGGCTGTCCTCACTAATGTGGCAAGTGAATTTCTCCTGTGTGAGATCAATAAAGTCTTATCTTATCTTCGTTTACTACTTGTTGGTAGAAAGAAACATTACGTATTTTCTAAAACAGGTGAATTTTCAAATAAACCCCATTCAAATAATTTTTTTCTGCATTACAATCAAGTTACAGGTCAGACCTGTGGAGGAATGAGTCACAGAGCTCACAGTAAGACACATTAGCAGTACACTGTTACCCACTGTAACCCAGCCTTACCTAAGAGGGATGCTCAGCCTTAGAATCAGCCGTCTCAATTACGACATTATAATAATAATTCATAGCATTTATATAGCGCATTTCATGACACCCAAAGCACTTTACAGTTCATTGTTCATTCACTCCACACTTGGTGGTGGTAAGCTATAGTACTTTCTGTAGCCACAGCTGGCCTGGGGCAGACTGACGGATGCAAGGCTGCCAATCTGCGCCATCGGCCCCTCCGACTACCTCCAACACTCCACTTTCATACTAGGCAATGTGGGTGAAGTGTCTTGCCTAAGGACACAACAACAGTTTTTGCGACTGGCGCCCCCCCTGTGGCACCTGGAATTCCCAGCGGTCTCCCATCCAAGTACTGACCAGGCCCTGCCTTGCTGAGCTTCTGAGATCTGACGGGATCAGGCTTTGACAAGCTGGTATGGCCACATTGAAAAATTTAAATTTGAAATAGACAGCTTACTAAACAAAATAACATTTCTAGTTCCAAAAGAAATGTTTCAAAGGATCAACAACTTCATAGCTTGTTGTAAGTTGAGACAACACAACAAAACCTGAGAGCAGCACATAAGGAAGTTTAAGCAACTGGAAAATGAATATCAAACTAACCTTAAGGATTGGAGTGACAAAAGGAAGGAGGATAAACCTAGCCAATCGGTGCACAAAGAACGCCGGGTGAAAAATCTTTCCAACCGGGTACTCACTCAGACAGAGAAAGAAAGTACTTTCCAAAGGACTGAATTTCTCTGTAACTCCTAACCACATCCCCACAGTGGACTACATCACAGCAGCAGAAAGTACACTGTTACGTAGTACAGTACACATAATCTAGTTAAGGAGTTGACTGTGGACATTTTGAGTTGCTACAAGTTCACCAAATGTCGCAGAAAACCTTTGGAGGAAATACTTTAAGTGAATGAACACAAGGGACCGTTAGACTGTGTGAAATTAACTATTTATTTTTCTCGTATCCATGGAGACTGTGCAAGAGACTAGCGAAAGATCTAGCTATGGACATTTGAGACGCTACCGGCTTTTTACATCATATGTGGTAGAAGATCTTCCAGGGAAAACACAATGAGTGTATGAACCATTTCGTCACCAACTGAAACACCAGAGTGGTGTAAGAACGAGGCCTTTCCTGTTGTGTTCATCTGGTTTCCCCTGGACACTGCTGTGGCGCTGTGATGGCTCTTACACAGGATCTGCTGACCCTCCCTGAAAAGTCCTCCTGTTAAACTGCACAGAGACCTTCGATTGAGACAAAAGGACACTGAGACATGCATTGGAAATGTTGCTGCAGCAAACCTTGAATTTCCCTCAGGATCAATACAGTATTTTGTGAAGATTAGGACCCCATAAAAGAGCCGAAAGTCCCATCACTAAACAATGAAACAAAATCTTTTCGGCAGCCATTTAGCAATCGGGCAGTGATGGTTTATAGGCTTAAAAACACACTTCCACAATCTACCTGTTGTGTAGGAATAATAAAAATAGACTGATTGCTGAGTACAGCGAGAAGGCAACGTTGTAAACAGCATTAATGAAAAAGGCACAGCTCCAGGCAGGTTTTTGATGAGGGAAAATCTTTACAGCTTTATAAACTCCCAAAAAAGGCAAGTCCTGTTTAAAACCTAGTATAAACCAGTGCACCTTTCCTTCCTTCATTTGCATCGCCCATGTTCCATCTCTTCCCGCCTGCAGTTTACATGTTGACAGAGTTGCACGCAGGTCGGGCTGGTTGTCTCTGATCCATATTGACTGCGACATGTTTCTATGCGGTATAATGACGCACCGCCGGCCCCGTGCGAGCAGCTCCATCCACGCCCTCTCCTGTCCGCTCTTCCGATTCCATTCCGGAGCATGTGTCCCCGGGAATATGCAATTATGCGGGAATACTGGCAGCGCTGACAGCCCCTCGCATCCACACCGGTCTGTTTACAATGCTCTGTGGTGCAGGAGATGCGTAGCCCTCTGAGGAGCCATAAGAGCCGAGTTATACTGGAGACATGGGATTTACAAAGTGTGGAGGCAGCACAGGGAGGTGTTAATAAAGTATGGAAAGGAACTGTACAATAAGATTTTGATTTGAAGGACCCATGCTACCTTTTTTTCTATATTCTAATATTGTTTACTCATCACAAAAAAATGTTTCATTCACACACGTTTAACACACAAACCCTGTGTATTTAGGCATTTAGGAGTTTTTCCTCAAAAAACACCTCCATACACCTTCATTTGGATGATTTCAGACCTGGAATTGCCTATCTCTACTGAACAAAAGGTAAAAAGAGCTCTCAACTTGGAAAAAAAAATAAAATGACATCACAAGGTGGAACAGAGCATTTTCAGTTTGGAGATGTAGACAGATTAATAATAAAGGGTTACTCAAAAATGGCTGAATGAAGCAAAACACAACCCCAGGTCTGTTTTTAAGGAGGTAACAACTTTATAACATGGCTTAAAACTAACAAAAATCAAGTTTGTGTAATACAGATCCTTTTAAAATTCCATGAACATAACCTAACTGTTCCATATATGAGGTAAATATGTTCGAAGTTTAGGTGTCGGCAGTGATGTGGTCGCTGTATTGGATCATTGTGGTGAAGAGGGAGCTGAGCCAAAAGGCAAAGCTCTCGATTTACTGTCAATCTACATTCCTACCCTCACCTATGATCATGAGGTCTGGGTAATGACCGAAAATCGAGATCGCGGACACAAGCGGCGAGTTTCCTCCACAGAGTGCCTTGGCTCTCCCTTAGAGATAGAGTGAGGAGCTCAGTCACACGAGAGGAGCTCGGAGTAGAGCCGCTGCTCCTCCACATCGAGAGGAGCAGCTAAGGTGGCTCGGGCATCTGTTCCGGATGCCTCCTGGACGCCTCCCTCGGGAAGTGTTCTGGGCATGTCCCACTGGGAGGAGACCCAGGACACACTGGAGGGACTATGTCTCTCAGCTGGCCTGGGAACGCCTTGGGGTCCCCCCGGAGGAGCTGGAGGAAGTGTCTGGGGTGAAAGAAGTCTGGGAGTCCCTACTTAGACTGTTGCCCCCATGACCCGGCCCCAGATAAGTGGAAGAAAATGGATGGATGGATGATAACAATTGTAATGGTGAAATCCAGCTGGTTTAAACCTAAAATGCCTCTCTCTAATCTGAACGGTCACAACCTAAACCTCAGCTCCTGCAGCCAATCATGAATCGGTGCTAGTGCAGCCTCTGCAGCCCTCTCTGCATTTGACGCATCCTTTTCAGGAGCAGTGGGCAGCTCATCTTTCAGGCCATGAAGGGTCTTGCCCAAGGACCTGCACTGGCTTGCTCATTGCCCAGGGGGGAAACATATAATGTATTTAGGGGGATCACCTCTCCACAGATCTGATCTGTAACTTGGCCTGGTGGCATCATCTGTTTGCATCCATGGAGATAGATAAGTTTAATGTCAGTAATATCGTAAGTATAATATTTTGGATACCATGTATTTATGGATGCTTGCCTTATTTTTAAAGTTTTAAATGGACTCACTCCTCCACCATTAATGGATTTTTATAAGTAAAAACAAAACAAAATGACTAACCAAGTTAACACGAGAGCAATGACCAGAGGAGACTGGAACATACAGAGAAGCAGGACCAAATTTGGCCAAATGGTGACGTCTGTCAGAGGATCACAGTCATGGAACACATCACCTGCTCATGTCAGGAACTGTGGGTCCTTCTCAACCTTCAAGAACACTCTGAAACATTGGTTGAAAAATAATCAAACATGCTCTCACAGGTAGATGTTCTTCTTCTCGGGGCCTCTTAAACTCAGAGAATGGTCTGTTGTGGTGAACTTAAGATAAGATAATCCTTTATTTGTCCCACAATGTGGAAATTGCAGTGTCACAACGCAAGTTTCAGAAACAGTAGGAAAATATGAGCATGCATCAAAATTAAGATAAATAATAATAATAAGTATGTACAATCAACTAAAAAACACAACACTGTAAGGTTAAAAGGCACAGGAACGTTGCACAATAAATGTCTTGATTCTGAGCAGTGAACAAACAGCAGTTAAAGTGACTCCAGTATAGTAGTATATAATCTCACTTGCCGTCATGTCCGTGTGCACTTCTGTCTCTTCTGTGTGTTCATCTAAATGTTCTTCTGTTCTGACCTGCCTTACGACAACGGAAGAAAAATCGCTATTGTGCTAATTCTGGGATATTTACATTGATGCTGTTTGTTGTCATGGTCATTAATACGCACTGTCCGAATTAAAATAAATAAATAAATGTTGTGAAAAGTGTTTGTTAAAGAAATAACATCTCCGTCAAGACGAGCTGGACACAGATCCAGAGCCAAACCTGCCTAAACCACAGCTTTGACTTATCCCAGTAAAAACAAATTATCTGTGTGTTCTCTTTTGGAAAGACTGGCAGAGTGGTTAGTCCTTCTGGAGAAAGGGCTTGTATACTTGGATTCTGGATACTTGTCAAATCTGAGATCCAATGGGCAGGATTTACAGATGGAATAACCAATCAGAGAAAAGAATGGCCCGGAGTCCAAACAAACACCAGATTATATTCTCGGTGCACAAAGAGGACAAGCAAATAAAGAGGGTTTATAATGCTTTCTGCCATGTGTAATGTCATTCCCTCATCAACATGCCTGAAGAGGTTTAGATATCATCCCTGCATGTCAGTAATCTAGCGATCTCCCTCAGGGCCTTATTCTACTTAATTCTACTTATAATTAGCTGTTAGATTTTATCTAATGCTAACCCCGCAAGACCATACTCCCACACAACAATTCTACATAAATATACAAACAAAAAAAACATGACACAAAACTGTACACAAAAACCTGACACACCTGATGCGATATGAAGTAGTTTTAAAGTTCAAAGTCAGCTTTATTGTCAAAAACCATATGTACAGGTTGCACACACAGGATTTGAAATTGCAGCGCCCCCTAGGCACACAGTGAACATTAAACATCTGATAAACTAGACACCACCACCACCATGACTCTAACATCACATATACCCATAGCCAAAGTACAGTAAACTTAATATAAATAGGTAAAACGCACAATGTGTAGCATAATAAAGCTCAAATGAGGAGTCGTTTAAGCAGCATTGCCAGTGTCATTTAAGTGTCATTTAAGCAACAGTTTCAGTGTAATTTAAGTGTAATTCAAGCAGCCGTGTCAGTGTCATTTAAGCAGCAGTCTCAGTGTCATTTAAGCAGCAGTTTCAGTGTCATTTAAGTGTCAGTGTCATTTAAGTGTCATTTAAGCAGCAGTGTCATTTAAGCAGGAGTGTCAGTGCAATTTAAGCAGCAGTGTCAGTGTTGTTTAAGTGTCATTTAAGCAGCAGTGTCAGTGTCATTTAAGCAGCAGTGTCAGTGTCATTTAAGCAGCAGTGTCATTTAAGTATCATTTAAGCAGGAGTGTCAGTGTAATATAAGCAGCAGTTTCAGTGTAATTTAAGTGTCATTTAAGCAGCAGTTTCAGTGTCATTTAAGTGTCATTTAAGCAGCAGTGTCAGTGTAATTTAAGCAGCAGTGTCATTTAAGTATCATTTAAGCAGGAGTGTCAGTGCAATATAAGCAGCAGTTTCAGTGTAATTTAAGTGTCATTTAAGCAGCAGTTTCAGTGTCATTCAAGTGTCATTTAAGCAGCAGTGTCAGTGTCATTTAAGCAGCAGTTTCAGTATCATTTAAGTGTCATTTAAGCAGCAGTGTCAGTGTCATTTAAGCAGCAGTTTCAGTGTAATTTAAGCAGCGTACAGTAGGTATGGAAAGTGTTCTGACCCCTTAAATGTTTTCACTCTTTGTTATATTGCAGCCATTTGCTAAAATCATTTAAGTTCATTTTTTTTCTCATTAATGTACACACAGCACCCCATACTGACAGAAAAACACACAACTGTTGACATTTCTGCAGATTTATTAAAAAAGAAAAACTGAAATATCACATAGTCATAAATATTCAGACCCTTTGCTGTGACCCTCATATATTTAACTCAGGTGCTGTCCATTTGTTCTGATCATCCTTGAGAGGTTCTACACCTTCACTGGAGTCCAGCTTTGATGAAACTGATTGGACTTGATTAGGAAAGCCACACACCTGACACACAGAATTGTGGCAAGGCACAGATCTGGCCAAGGTTACAAAAACACTTCTGCTGCACTTAAGGCTCCTAAGAGCACAGTGGCCTCCATAATCCTTAAATGGAAAAAGTTTGGGAATACTGAATACTTTCCGTACCCACTGTATTAGCAGGATGGACGCTGAAGGGGGAGTGACTTAGCATGGAGAGCAAAGAGAGGGAAGATTCAAAAAGGAAATGTGAAACTTATAAAACATGTTAATACATTGCAAAAGAAGAAATTCAATTTGTCAATTTGTCAAAAGTTTATTTGGTCAAATATGTTTCGCAGCTCATCCAAGCTGCTTCTTCAGTGGTCAGACGCTGGTGGACACTGCCTATATCTGCCTGAAGGGTGGAGCTAACTGCAATGAAATTACTCTGAAACTATCGCACCTATTTGTTTTCAGTTTGTGTTAGTTAGGTGGGCCGATTAGATCTGCAGTGGGAGTGGAGTGTGGGGTTGTGTTAGCAGAACCATTCAGGACCATAATGGTGTTTTCACCTCTGGACCTGACCTGCTGCTCTATTGTTTTCTTTGTTTGTTCTGATTTAGGTTTGAGGATAGAGTTATAGATGGAGACAAATCATGTCTGAGACCTCCATTTCTGTTCAAGGAAGGATTCTCTTTCTTGACAAAAATTGCCTCTTTAAAGGGACAGTGCGTTTTATTATTATTATTTTTTAAAATGTTAAACAGTATGGGTTTCCTTCTAAAAGTTACGTGTGTTGACACCGGCTTACCTCTGACACTCTCAGCTGATCCCGGTTCGGCTCGCTTTCTGGAGTCCACGTAAGTAGGTCCGG